>SMMW01000636.1:65000-1265000 GCA_004794655.1 Marisa cornuarietis
ATCCCCAAAAGCAAAATATAAACAAGCAGCAGTGATCATGTACACTGGCACTGGTGGTGGAAGTTTTCAATCCCCAACCTCTATCTTTATGTGCAAATGTAATTCCATGTGTGTGTGCCAACGAAAGGCGGAGGAAAAACGAAAAAAAAAAACCAAAAACAAACAGACAACACACACACACACACACACACACAAATTCGATTTTGCACACTCACCCCTCCCCTGCACACACCGTCCACTTCTGTTAATTGTCAGTTTGTTAGCATGGCTGGGGGGAAACCACTTCCGCGGCTGATGTGAGTGTCCGCTCTGTTGGGGTGGAATGTATGGATGGAGCAAACTGGGAGTGCGGTGTTGCCAGTCCCTGCGGAGCTCTTTCCTTGTTCTTAATTAAGACTTGTCTGATGGAGTTGCGGCCTGTGAGCATGTTTCCACTGAGGCATACCTTGGGACGAGTGTTGTGGGTTGTCCTCGCTCCTCTTCCGGTGTTGACTTCTTTGATCTTCGGTATTTAGTCCAAGCAGTTTTTTGTCAATGGGGCTAGTGTCGCCTTTTCTAATCTCTATGACAGACATGTCCAATAGCTTAGCGAATAGCCTACCCCTTGCTGCCGTCCATGCGTCCACCACTCCATCATGTTGTTTGATGCGAATGAGTCTTTGTATATATTTTACTGGGTCAGATCTTCAGCGATGACAACCCTTGATCCCTTCAAACGAGAGCGTGCTTTTATAACTCTCTCTTTTTCTTTTCTTGAGGTGAACTTTACAATCACCGGTCTCGGTTTGTCATTCTAAAGTCTTCCAACTTTATGTAGTGCTGAGATGTTTTGAGTGTTAATATCTGACAAACCAAGAGTAGAGTTAATAACGTGTAGGATTTTTTGTTCACAATCCTCACTTGTTTCTTTCTGCCATTATCTGGTAGGCCATGTAGCCTCACAGAATCTCTTCGTGAATATTGTTCTATATTGTTTATCTCCTCTTTCTGGTCTTTTGTGAGTGAGTTTAAACCAGTGATTTCTTCCTTCATTTCGCTCATTTGCATTTGAAGGCCTTCTACTGTTCTCTTTAAATCATCGTTTTCTTGTTTTTCAGAGATAGTGCTCGTTAGAAACTCAATCTTGTTGTCAATGTGTTCTCTCAGTGAGCGATGTCCATCTTCCACTTGCTTCCTCACAACTTCATTGGCTCTTTGTAGATTTTCCAGTCGGTCTGCTATCTCACTGTTTGTAATGTTAGCCGACGGGAAAACTTGGGTCAGGAGTGTTTGTCAATCGCGCGATTGAGATCGACATGTTTGACTGATGTAATTATCTCCGTTCTCTCGCTGTCGTCTCTCTCGTCCATCCAATTCTCCAGTTTTCTGACCGGACGTGCTTAAAATACTTTCGCTAGTGCTGGTTGCCTGTTTTCTCTTTTTTATCTTCGTTTGTCTTTTTTGGAGCCATTAGTCTCTCGTGCAGTCCAAAAGCTTAAAGAAAGTGTACAAGAGTAACAAACACCACAGCATAACACCACACTGATCAGCCGCCCTCGACTGAGGTGATCACAATTCGCAGTACAGCTTCGCCAGTTTCCACTTTCTTTTACAATAACTTCAACATAAATTATTCTCGATTGGAAATTTCTTAGGCGCACTCTATAGCCATTACAACGCAGATGTGTTTAATCCACCAACACAGGCCATGGGAAGTTTTCTTTATGTAAATAAAAGCATTTTTTCGAACATGATTTATTTTGTTTACAGATTGCCACAACGCTGTAGTCGACTTAGTATTTATTCTTGACAGTTCAATTAGCGTGAGTGAAATACAATTCAAAACCATGCTGAATTTTATCAGTGATTTTGTCGTCGATCTAAACATCAATGGTGGTGATGCTCGAGTGGGAATCATCACCTACGGTAGGGTTGCCCAAGTGGAGTTTCACCTCAGTGAATATCAAATAAAAAAAGAACTACGTTATGCTGTCGGCGAGATCCAATACCGAAGTGGCATAAGCACCAACACAGGAGCAGCTCTGAAGATGACTAGAGAGCAGATGTTCAGCGCCACTAACGGCGACCGACCTTACGTCCCAAACTTTGCGATACTCATCACCGACGGCCAATCTCAAGACGTAGCTGGCACACGCCATCAGGCACAGCTCAGCAGGGCGGCGGGCATTCATATCTTTGTCATTGGCGTTGGAATGGCTGTTGTCTCAGAAATGACAATCATCGCTAGCGAGCCAGTCGAAGACAATATGTTCAATATCCGGGAATTTGAGGAGCTGCGTGACTCTAAAGACAAAATCTGCACAATCCTTTCTGAAAGTACGTTGCAACACTGTTAAGGCTTACGTTTATTAATGTGTAGTTTGCTAATGTTCTTTACGCAAAAGTCTGAATAAATATTGAATATCCAGTCTCTAAATTACAAGCCTACAAATATCACACATGCACAGAAAGATGACAATCCTGTGACAGTGCGAATGTTAAGATACACTTAATCTACATGCTCCAGCTCTGTCCTTTGGTGTCACCATGTGGATAAATTGTCTTTCGAACTGCGTACTTGTAGGTAGCATTGTGACCCCTTTCTGTTTATGATAATGTTAATATGCTTATAGTAAAATAAAATAATGGACAGAGTTGTGGCTATTTATTCAGATTTTTGGAATACTCTCTTGTACAGATTTGCTAAGCCATTTAAAATAACAATGACAGTTACAATATACATTTTGATTGAGACGTTATGTAAATGTAAACATAGCTGCCTATAGTGTTACACAGTTTATAGAACGACTATTAAAGAATCTACAAAAAAGCATTTTGAAAACAGACATATTACGCTACATTACTAAGGCAATTGGTTTTAATGTCATCCTTTTGGAACATTATTGATGGTAATGCTGATTGCAGATTTCAGATTGACTACACACATCTCTTCGTTATCACCCATGATTGGTAAGACAAGAGAAAGCGTCTTTTAGCTCCTTTCTTTGTTTTTTCGTTTTTCTTCCAACCCCTTTCACTTTTAGTGTACGGATAATGCTTAAAAGTGTTAGATATGTATGTGTATTTATTTGTCTATATTTGATTGTTAAATATCCTGTAAAAATATAGGTTTAACTCTGGCGTACTTGTTTTAGTCTTAAAAGTAGTAGTCATATTGAAGATCGATAAATCAATCAGATGGTCAATATTTTAAGTGGCATTGAACGAGGAACATGTCTTAAGGAAGGCCGTACATTTTGCGAAAACTATCAAGTGCAGAAAACACAAATATCAATCAATCAATCAACTATATACACAGCTATAAACATATTGTAATACTCTCTCCACTACTCACTTTTAGATCATGCCACCACATATACTAATGATATGTGTAAACCTATTTATGACATAAACCTCATCTGGCATATTCACTGCTCACTACTTCACTTATCATTAGCTTGCACTGGATTATTTTGGAAGGTCTCCGACATTTGTTTCAGTGTATAATCTTGTAGAATACATCAGACTAAATTATGTGGTTTCTCTCAGATATCATTTCACTTATTTTATTGCTTCTGGTTTCAATATTTTTCCATTTTAATATGACTGGTAGGGGCCATGAATCGATAAAGTTTAAAATTAAAAGATTTCAATTGTGTAAATTAGCCAGTTCATTTAACTATTATAATATTGCAAAGTCAGAATAACTCATAGTCTATAAGTCTACAACCATAAGAAAAAATTTAAGCAAAATCTCTGGCAGTACCCTTACAAGAACAAATAAGTATTACACTGACGAGTGTTTGGTACAGGTTCAGTAGGGATTTATCAGACAAACTCATTCAGTACTCAATCTTTTTGCTGTCTTACTAGGGCTGTTTCAGCCTGGAATTCGTCTTCATTATTCCCGGTAATATAATCAGCCGTTTAATCTATGATTGGTTGTTTGTTTCCTGTTCTAGAATTCAGGTCACCACATGAACGCTTTCCTTTTTATATAAACTGTATTATGGCATCTTATAGCATAGCAATGCCACCGACTTTGGGATGCAGTTTATACAGAGATACATGCCTTTTACTTTATAGCAATTAGCAAAACACCTTTAACTGACATCTAAAAACTCTGTCTGATGTTACTGCTTTTACTATAAGATTTTGTCTCTCATGACTCTATTGCGATGCACACTAGAACACCAACAAAATAATAAATTAAAAACATTAATATAACATTAGAAAAAAATTAACAACCACAGGGCTTAGTTATACATTAAAACACCTAACAGTAAAGTTCCCCCTTAACCCCGCTTTTAGCAGTAAAAGTCATTGAGCAAAAGCTCCTCTCCGCCCTACCACATAATTATTGCTAGCTCTAAACGCGTTACTAATGAAATAAACTAATCGATGTGACACAGTATGTCCCACTTTATCCTGACTCAAAGACAAGAAATATCTCGTAAAAATATAGTACATGTAAGAAATAGACAAAAAAGACTGAGATTAGGAACTAGATATTTTTCAAACATTAAACCTGCAACACAGTTATTTGATACCAATAATAAAATTAATAAACTTTTTTGTTTTACAGCTTGCAGCAAGGCCGTGGTGGACATAGCATTCATTCTTGCCAAAGCAAGTAGCCTAGATTCTAAGGACTTCTCTGTCATGATCAAATTTATCAAGAATTTTGTAAGTTACTTCAATATCGATGACGGTAACGCTCGTGTGGGAATTATCGAGATATCGGAATCATCTGAAAATAGCTACAGTGACCTGGTCGGGTTGAAGTTTTATCTAAATCAATACGAAACAAAAAAGGATCTACTTAAAGCGATCGATTTTATCAGAAACTCACTCATATATTATGTCGGATTAGCGGGCGCTTTGGAGATGATGAGAACGGAGATGTTCACTGTCTCAAAAGGCGATCGACCTGATGTTCCAAACGTGGCAATACTCATCACTGAAGGCAACGTTAACTTTCGACTCGCCGAGTCTCAGGCAAAACAGAGCAGAGACAGGGGCATCCATATCTATGCGATTAGCGTCAATTCGAGTGTCTCAGGACTCACTAAGATTGTCAGTGAGCCTTTTGAAGAAAACCTGTTTAACGTCCATAATTTTTCTGAACTAATCAATGTGTCTCATAGCGTCTGCACAGCTCTTCAAAAACGTAAGTTAAATAATCATCTTTGCCTGCAGTTTTACGTTACTTTATCTGTTCATTTCGGCTTTTTAGTTGAAATTAACACTTTTCTTACTGATTTCGCAATATTTGCTTTTTGTATTCATAAATTACTATCGGCTTCTGGATACACTTTTAAACCATATCAATATAAATGCAGGAAGTATGAAAAAAAATCCAGTAAGAACTTCTCAGATATTAAGTCATTAATACATACACTACGTCAACCGTCAAATCATTATGATTACCGACGAATACTTTTTAAAGGCTTTTTGCAAAATTGCAGGCGTAGTTTTAGTTGCACGTGCGGTTCAAGGGAACAAGACAGACGAGGAGTTGTCGTCAGGGCGATTAGAAATACTTTACCGTGGAACTTGGAAAACAGTCTGCAGAGAAGGATTTGGAAGGAGTGAAGCCCAGGTGGCCTGCAGCATGCTTGGATTTAAAAGGTCGGTTATTTACCACATTAGGTTTGACTGCAACCAGACTGTGGTAGCTGTAGGCACCCCTTCTTTGTCTGTTTCGTCAACGAACGGGGTGCCCCTAGGACCTTTTCTTGTGCTTCTTTTCCCCCTTCTACATTTTTAGATCAAGCAGGTCTACACCGCCACACAACACAAACTGTGTGAAAGCCTGAATGCTTATAAAAATAAAAAAATAAGACTAAGCTCAGTTATTTCTATTATCCTGTGGATATAAACTAAAAGGTGTGCCATATGTCGCGTTTTGCAATTAAGCGCCGCACCTTCCATACTCTCAGCCACGCAGACACACGAGCGCCCGCTGCATGCTGCTTGAACAATCGTTCCTCAGTGAACAAACACACAAACGCACGTGAAGACAAAACAGAATACAGGTTTATTACTAACGCTACTAAGAAGAGATAAAAACAGAGGAAAAGGGGACAGATAATGAAAAGGGAAAAAATAAAAGTGCCCATCATGACACAGGAAACAAACAGGAACGACTCCGCCAACTAAACGATAAACAACAACCGCGCCCACGCACACGGCTCAGCGATGCTTGAGCGGGCCCGAAACAAAATCCCTGGGCGACGCAACGTCCACCGCACTCTCTTCTTGACCACTGTCCGAGCCACACACGCTTAACTAGGTCAGCTAAAGGGGCCTGGTAAGGGCTAAGCACACAGCAGTAACTACAACGGGAGAGGTACACAAAAGGTACACTCGGTGTCACAGCCCCTGCGTTCACTTGACGCCTGGACAATTGCGCGTTCTTTTTTTCTCATACAAAACAACTCTGCTTTCGTTTCACGCCTGTGTGCATTTAAATAAATCAGTAAACATAGTAAACTAAATTCAATAAATTCTAAAGTACAAAATAATCTAATTATCAAATAGTATAAAAGAAAGTTTGTTGTCTCAGTTTGATTGTAAACAAAGAATACTAGTAACGTTTATACTCCGGCACAAAGTCACTTTTCGATGTTCACACTACACATTGCAGTCACTGGAAAAACTGACGATTTGATGAGTGTGTGTGTATATATATATATATATCAAATAACTACATAAATTCTCCACACACAAATATCCCAAACCACAAACGTTTTACTTAAAATGGTGTTGTCTCTCGGGACCAGCCACCCAACCTCACAACACAAACGCTGCCTCTCGGGGCCAGACGTTGAACATGAAATGGCGCTGCCTCTTGGGGACGAGCGACCCAACCTTCTCTTTATTGATGCCGTCTCTGGGGAACAGGCGTTACACACATGGCGCTGCCTCTTGGGGACGAGCGACAACAATACTCCTTTCCAAATTTTCCAGGGTACAAATAATTCCAGCTAACTCCAGCTAATTGCGCCTATAACAAAATTACAACAAAACAAAATTACTACTACATATCTATATCTTTCTTTAAAAAACATACAGGAAAAAAATAAACTTATGCAAACAAATCCGGGATACTAAAAAAAAAATCACAAAAACGCACCTTTCTCGAAAGACGCAGCCTTCACTTCCTCACACGCAGTGTCTCGGCACTTGCCGTGTCTCTCTAGGAAGTGAAGCGCTGGCCGGCAACAGTTAATTAAAAACTCTCTCTCCTTTCTCTTCTCACTGTCTAAAAATTATATCCCTACGACATGCGCCAGGTGCGACTTGGCCACCCTCGCTGTACTGTACTGGCTATTAGCCTCCATGTCACCCCTCTGTGACACTCAGCCAGTCATTGATGCTGTCCGTGGCTCGCGGTGGCCGCTGCTATTGGTCTCCCTGACAACACCACGGTCTCTCTGCCGGCGACGCAGACCAACCACGAAGACAGGCGAGGACAGCAACGGTTCACAACGTCCCCCGAAGACGTACGAGGACGTGGCCTGGCGACAGTCCGACGAACTGACGACTTGGTTATCGGTGTCGAGATCAAGTTGACATTTGAAGTTGAAGTCTGAAGTTGAAGCTTGAATTCGATTTCGAGTTCGAATATGAATTTGAGCCTGCGTCCAAAAAACACAAGAGTACAATTAGGCGCCCTTCCGGCCACGAGCAATCCCCCCATCTCCCACGTTGCCTGCTGGTCAAATTCGCTCCCCCCCCCCTGTGTTGAGTCAGCGATGCGACACGCGACACGCGACACCATACTCTTTCTAATAAGTCCTACGTACACTTATCCCCGAATACCTACGACGAACTACAAACACAGAACACTCTTACAAGCCTTCACAGATGAAATTGAAGGAAACAGACTGCTGATCTTTAATAGTAGCTTCAGTTGCAGTCACAGAGATGGAGAGTAAAGGTATTTCATGTTAGACAGGTGTCAGAAAGGAGGAATTGCGGAGAAAGTACAGTTTTAACCGCACAGAGATGTCAACAGCACAACTCGTTCCTCGGATGATAGAACCAGAATGTTATTCTTTGTTGTTAACAAATAGTTTACGACCTGTATTCTTTTTTGGGTCTCCACGCCGACGTGTTCAACTGTCCGTAAAGTCTATTTCCTTTTTTCCAAATGACCCGCACAAAGATGTAAGACGTAGAAAACCACTCTTCATAGAACCAATATGACCTACTGCAACTCATTACATTCTACTACCTTTTGTTTTTCTGGGGTTAACATCTCCAAGACCATCTAGAATCAAGTGTTATTATCACTATTCTTAAATCTCACATTAAAGCAGCTTGTAAGTCTGTCTTACTTAAACTTCGCAGAATTAAACCCTTCCTGCAAGTAAAATCAAGAGCATTGTTCATCCCATCCCACTCCTCAATTCTTCGTGAACATTTATTTTTTCATTGTGTCTTCTGTTTGCTAACTTTTGTGTTTCTTAGATTGTTTGAATTGTTAGATTGTGAATTCGTTTGTAGTCTTACGTGTGCAGCGCACTGAGGTCGCATCCATACGAGAAAATGCACTTTACCAAACTAATGATTATTTCTCTTAACTTACAAAAAGATTTTGAAGATTTTTTAATTTCTGATCTCGTAAACTCTTATTCCCGAATACAGTTTTTTTTTTACAAAGTGCTAGTGTACTATTAATTGAGATACTTTTATACACCATTTCATTCCTAGCTCTAAGGCCATAGCTGTGAGTTCAGTGTACGGAGGAGGTTCAGGTAATATTATACCCGTTTACCTAAAGTGTAAAGGCACTGAAGCCAGCCTGGTGCAATGTATCAACAAAACATACTGTGAGTCTGACTGCACACATCAGGAAGATGTTGGAATCGTCTGTAACGCTGGTAAGGTTGAACTCTGACTCCTTAACATTTTGCTGTCGCTGCATGGTTATTAAGTCTTCAGTCTTATGTAATAATGCATCATTAAGGTAATGCTTTTAAAACAAATGAGTGTTGCTCAGTAATAATACATGTGGCAAGGAATGGTCAAAATAACTGTACCAAATAATTTGTAATAGTAGAAATTGTCCAGATTGGCAAATGGCTCAGATGTGTGGTATTTGAGGGGATGAGTGAGCGCAAGAATTCCATCGTTGGTACAAGGTTATCACCTACTACGTCGACCACAAAAAAGTTATTGAGCAATACATATGTACAGCGAGGCAACAAAATAAACGACACAGATTTACAGTACATTTAATCTTCTGAAAATTTTTGTTCACATTCCTCGACTTTTTTTTAGTGCAAGGCTACTGTCAAAAATGGGTTTAGTTAATGACAACATGCCCATGCAGGACAAACAATTGAAAGAAATTGATTATGTTCGTAAAATAATAATGGCTCTAAACACTAGTAACTCACTTTTGTATTAGTAAGAGATCTGATATCTGAAAAATAATTTGTATAACTTTGGGAAATACAAGACCCTAGATATTAGGATTGTCATTTTGCGACTTAGGTGCAGACTTTACTTTCTGTGACGTCGTTAATGGATTATTGTTTTGGCAAAACCTCTGTAATTTACTCTTTTGGTGTTATTGGGGATATGATTTTTTTTTTGTTTGCTCACAGTTGCAGGATGCATTTGCCAACTAAAATAAATAATTAACTGTTTTGTTGCAAGTAAATTTTCGTCGGGAATTTACTGCAAGTTTTCACTCAGTATGTGCTGTGTTTGTGCTGTGTTTAATCAAATGTTTTATTCTAGGTCTATCAACAACTTTTTGTTATAAATAAGCAATCAAGCAGATATTGCTGGTCACAGATAACAGTTTTCTTTTGCGAGTTATTTCTCTGTTTAGTCTTCTCTCGGATATTTTCAGTACTTTGCTTCAAAAATATAAAGGAATTAAAAGATCACAAACGCGACATTCGTTTGTGATGATACGACATAGAAAAGAAACTAAAGATAATTTATTTGCTATTTCATTTACTAGGGAAGACAGAATAGTTCCTTGAGTGAAAAAATGAGTGAACTAAGAAGCAATAAATAGAGAATATACTTAGGACTTAAAGCCAAATATTCCAAAATTGCTCGCCCAGGAGTTAGCGGGTGTCTACATCAATGCAAAAAAAAAAAAAAAAACAAAAACAAAAACAAAAAAGACAGTTTTTCGCTTTTGAGATGTTCATAGCAAAGTTCTCTTTATTTGTGAATAGGTTGGCATAATAATTAAAGAATAGAAGCATTTATTTGTTGGCTAAGCTTAATCTTTCTATTTAAATTGTCAGCTAAACAGATGAAAGTTCGTCTAATGAACGAGACGAAGAGAGTGGGACGTCTTCAAATATATTTTAATGGTCAGTGGTACAAGGTTTGCGGTAGAAGCTTTGGGAAAACAGGGGCAGAGGTGGTCTGTAGGAATCTAGGATTCAGCGGGTAAGTAAAATTGTCAAATATTTTTGTGTTTTTTATTATTAAAATAGGTATATTTTTATCTGCTCTTGTAATTTATGTTAAGCACAGGTAAAGGTAAAAATGCATTGAGGTCTGAGCAGTAAGTGGTATACTATACGTAACACAGAGAACAAACTTTTAAATAAAAAAGAATAGTACTTAATAGTTTAATATTTTATTGGTAATAGCAATCCCATCCAATGTGATTTTTGTGTATTTTCGTCTATGTACGTTAATGATTGTTAATGTAACTTTAAAGACCAACCCAAAAGATTTGCAATTTTTTTCGCAGATATCCATAGATATAGGCGATAAAAAAACTAACCTATAAATTTCAGTGTCAAAAAAAGCCGTTAAATAATTATCCGATAACAAAGTAGGATCAACGTGCGCCGCTAACAGTGTACTGCGTCAAACTAGTACATCGATCTCAACGTTGCCAGCAGTCAACACAAATCTGAAAGATAGAGAGAACGAGCAACATTTCAGATTATTCGGACGCCTAAAGTCTGCATTTTTCGTGTAATAGTATAGGCTATTAAAACTGGAGGAAACTACGGAAATATAACTGTACATGTTTGAGCTCGAGGACTCCCCAGTCTCAAACACATTGGAGGCACATGGCGAACTTCATATTAATATTCCAGTGCTTGAGAATGATTTCATTGCACACGGTTTTTATACATATTGTTCAAAACAGCCTCACAATCTTAAAAGTAGCAGTTCAACTATTCGAGTTGGTCTTTAAGGTTTAGGTGATTTTTGTGATACAAACGATACTTTAGCGAAAAGGAGTGTTTCACTTAGAAGATTGAAATATTGTAATGTACAATGTGAATTGCAGTTTTGAAGGAAAAAGTTTAAATATGTTGGCTCTCCCAGGTGTAAATTTGTATGTCGGCATGCTCAATATTTCACAACATAAACATCAACAAATAAACTGATTTCTCCATGACAAACAGAAAACAAAAATAGATGGTAAAATTAGAAGAGAGAAAAAGGAGATATTTTTCGCTGTTTGCTTTACTCAAAATGATATTCTGTAGTTTCGTTCTGAGGTAATGTAAGTGATAGAATAACTTATATAGACATTTCCATATTCAGAGTTATGTGGTTTGCAAAATTCTAGTCCTGATGAGTATGCGTGACTGAATATTCGTATTTTGGAGACTCATTATTTTTCTGTGCAAATTCTGGAATACGTTTCTCATAGCACGGAAGCAGCAGCAAAAATATATAGCAGTAGTTCGGGTAAAAGTGTGCACGTGACTCTAAACTGTCTGGGTACGGAAAGTCTTCTTGTAGAGTGCATCGAGGAGATCCACTACACCTACAGCTGTAAAGAGGAACTTGGTGTCATGTGCATTTTGAGTAAGATCGGTTTTTTATATCTGTTTGCAGATAGATTTTCTACGTTTTCTTTGGTTTTGTAAAGACAATTATTTTATTTAAACAAAATAGATGCTTATAATCTTATTGCAAGTCTTAAAATGAGTTTTGTGCAAAAAATATTTTTTAAGAATAAAAACAAATTTATTTAATTGTAGATTGATCTATTCATTTATATATTTTGTTTACTTGCAAAATGCCAAAGAAACCACACAAAAACAGCTTTAGGTGCCAGCACTACAAATTTATGAGACAAAAATGAATAGATCGATGCACATAGGAAACTGTCACCCGAGCGATAGGAAAGCACATATTTTTGTTTATTTGTTTAAAGGTACTTTTTTCTTACATTTATCAGACGTTCAGCTGAAAGCTCGTTTGGCAGGCGGTACGCCAGAAGGTGGACGATTAGAAATATTTTTTGAAGAGGAATGGAAAACAGTGTGTGGAAATGATTTTGGATCGAATGAAGTGCAGGTAGTCTGCAGGATCCTTGGATTCAACAGGTCTGGATTCAACTATTTCTATTATTCTTTGCGAATATTTAACTATTTAACAATATTTACATTATACGGAGATTCATGTTTTAATTTTAAGTGACTGACGTGGGAACATTTATTGTAGAGTTTCACTGCAGGATTATGTTAATGTGGATGGTAATAGCTGAGTTATAACCGTCACCCTTGTGGCCAGTTTAACGAACAATCATCGAACGTTGTAACAAATGTCGACGCTGGGGAAGAAATTATACCTTCTACAATTATGACCTTATTTGAAAAGGAAATTAACTTCTAACAAATATCATTTCTACGACCTTCTTTTATTGGGAAAATATTACTTAATAAAAACAAAAACGATAAAAATATTATCCTTTGCTAATCAAAGGTAGATCTTTACAACATATCTTTAATTATTATTTACGCATCTTTACAAAAACCGCATTTAAAAATCACGAGTGCCACCCCTTCTCCTAACCGAACGTCGTGCAAAGCAAAGTACAACAAGAAGAAATTTTAGAAATCTGCAAATTTTGCAGAATACATAAAAATGTCTGGCTCATCTAAGAAAAGGTCTCAGTATCATCTGCACTATCCATACTTCCAAATGCTAGAGGGATTTTAACAACCATCCCCTCGAAGCACAATATTAGCTTCTACGTTTTCCTTGTCGCCTCTGTACTGCAAAGTCTTACTGTTTCGCAGACTTTTTTTATTCCACACTTGTGATAGGTGAGATAGTGAGCATCAGGTTTGAAGAGAACAGTCGCCAGTGACACTTTGCTCGTAGTGCCCCGTCCAACTGTCCGTCGTCTATTCACCCAGCAGTTCGTCAACTCCTCCATTGACACGGATACCAACAACTTTCCAAGTTTAGTGACGCTGCAAGACTTTTTCGACGACTGCCTGCTCCCCCAACTACACTGTAAGGATAAACAATGACCCGCACAACCAGGAAACGACGAATACCACCCTTGTGCGTTATGATTCTCCTGACTTAAGTGCTTAGAAAAGACACACTTTCTCTTCTCCTTTGAAAACGGCGAATTTTTCTGCCAGCTTTGGCGTCGGACTTCTACATTTACTAGAAGCCAATGATGTGGTAGTGTAGTCTTCGGCGTTTTGACGACGATAATTGGCAAGTTACGCTGTCGCTGGGTGGTTGCTCCTTGTGTAAAGGTTCTTTAATCCAAGCGTTTTCTCCCAAGTCTTTTCCCTCATGGTTCAAGTCTTGGTCCCAAAGAAAAATTCGTAGACGTGAAAGAAAGCTCCTCCTTAAGAACTGCCGACTAAGCGCCCCACTCGCACTTACAGCATGCCGTAAAGTGCTTGGGAAATTCTTGTTTTCGCACTTGAATTTTATACATTTAAAGCAATTACATACAAGCAGGTAAGCCATTAGAGAAACACAAAACCAGCATCCAATTATGAAATGCTAAGTGCAAGCAAAGAGGAAGACCACATCCCACTCATCAGTGACTAACCCTAGACCTGCCTGTGGAGACTAATGGCTATTTCTCTTACCGTCCCATAGTAAGTCACGCTGCCAGGTGTGACAAGCCATTGGGTGTGTTCTCTCTGTCCAGTCCTCAGACACAACCGCCGCCATCCTGACGCTTTTCGAACGTCGCTGTTGTCTGGCCTCTTCAGGCGCCTTAAGCATGTATACAATGTCTTTTAAAATACGTTAGGGTTCTGTACCTGTAAATGTGTTGTCCATTTTAGTCTATACTTAAAATGATAGCGAATTCCATGTTCCACCTATCACATTACAGAGCGCACTGAGGTTAAAAAACGTTTCGCTTGTCATTTATGGGTCATCGTCAGCAGGTATTTATCTTCAAGTTTTGTTTTACAATAGCACTGGAGCAGCAGTTGTACCTTCAGCTGTGTATGGAAATGGTACAGGTGGCACTCTTCCTATTTACTTCAAGTGTCAGGGTACAGAAAGCAACTTGGTGGAGTGCATCGACACGATGTATTACAACCATACCTGCAATCATTCAGAGGATCATGGTGTGACCTGCGACAACAGTAACATGCAGATTCTTCTTCTTTTTACACAATTTTTTATATTCACATTGTTTCATTGCATGGAAGGGAAGTGAATGCAAACGAGTGCTTTCGGCAGATATTCATTGTCACATTTTTCACAATGCTTAGTAAACCCTTGCAGGGAAAAAACTCTAATAATTCTTGTTCCGTATATCAACAAGCAATGTAAGAAAAGTTTGCAAGACTACTTTAACCTTTCTAAAAAGGGTTAAATTGGCAGATGAATAAATAATTTCTGCTTTATTGTTATAGATAACATTTTCTATTAAAATTTTGTCTTTCACTTTTGTGTTTCAGTGTGCAAAAACGTAATTTCCATATGCTATTCTCTCTCTGCTTCCTAATCAATAAACATTTTAATCACATCATCCTTTTCCTTTAAATACGAAACAAAAATGGATCTCGAGCTGTAGGCCGACTTATAAATCAAAGTAGTTGATTAGTTTACCTGTTAATCGTTTATTTTATCAGACAAACAACTAAAAGCACGTTTGGTACATGGGACTGCACGATGGAATAGTCGTCTAGAAGTTTTGTACCATGGGATCTGGAGCACAGTCTGCGACGATGGCTTTGGAAAGGAAGAGGCGCGCGTGGCCTGCAAGATGCTTGGCTTTGACAGGTGTAATACTGAATATCTTTGTATGAGTTATATTCTTCATAACATTAATTTTGTTACAACTAAGTAGTCGCTATTGCATACTTTTCATCATATTATGCCATTTTAATGACATTTCAAACACCTCGTGTGATCAAACTGTTGGAGAAGGAAAACGTGTTCATGTATGGGTCTTTGCCGTTTGTATGCTTTCTCGATATATTAGATGATTTATACATCTTTATAGAACTAATAAATACCAACAGTTATATTTAACGTTTACAAATATTTGAAGACTTTGTGTGGTAGAACTTATAGAAGCAGTGTACCAAATGACTTATTATATGCAGACATGCATTTCTTACGTATCCAGCTTTCAAGCGGTGGAGGTGAAATCACATGTGTACGGGGAAGGTTCGGGTACAATTCTGTTTGACAACGTCAACTGTCGGGGGAATGAGTCCAGTTTCAATCAGTGTGACCACTCCAACTATTACAACACCAGCTGCCAGCACGATAAGGACATTGGCATTATGTGCTTAATATGTAAGAAGTGGTTTTCAGTATTTTCTAGTCAAATAATCGACATCATTTTAGTCTCTTGCACAAGCTCTAGATATGAGTGATATCATTTTTTTAAGTAGAGCAAAATATTTTTCACCTTTTCAAAACATTTACCAACAGCACACGCCGTCTGTCCTCTCCCTTGTCCTCTCCCTTGTCCTCTCCGTGATTTAGGGTTCTCCGTCTCCCGGAAAAAAATTTTGTTGTCAACAAAAGTAACAAAGTGACTAAAAGAGCTGGTGCTAACGAGGCCACGGCAATTTGCTTCACGTTTATACCGAAGCAGGGGAGGCAAGCATGCCAAAAAACTGAACATTACATACGACTTTGGAGCCTGTTGTCAGCAATTTTCAAGGCGAGTATATTATGTCTTTATTTTATGTATATTATCATCTAACAATCAAAACGCCTGAGAGAATACGGGAAAGAGAAATTCTTGTAGCAAGTCATTCATTGTACTGAAAGATAACGAAGTGATCAAAATTTGATGACACTTTTGACACTGAGGACATCGATAGAGTTGAAGCAAGAGATTAGTGTATAATATAAGCATAATTTAGCATGTAGCATATATATTATCATTTGAGCGTATTATAATTTGTAAGGTTTTTAAAGTAAATTTCACATTTTGTATTTGTCAAGACGATACCTATGGACTCTGGAATGGAACACGATTAGAAACCTGTAAAGGAAACCAAGGCTCAACATTAGCCACAGTTATTTAAATCAAAGTAACCTGCAGATAAGGCGCTTCCTGAATGAAAACAAAACTTGTGTATCCTATTTGAAGAAGTCGGTATGTTATCAACCATTCTGCTTATTTTCTAAACACGTTGTACATTTTCAGAAAAAAAATCGATAAAATGATTTTTATATGGATGATTTGCTGACTTAAACAAAGGTGCCACTTTGTTTTTTACAATTTCTTGATCTAGGTAATGATACGCATTCATCTGATTTTAAAACAATTACTAATCTCTTATTGTTCTTTACTTTATTACTTTTTCAACTTGCATTACAAGCATAATTCAGATATCGAGAGTCTAGTTAAAAGTGTGTAACTGTATTAAGTAAATATAATTTCTCTTATTGCCTTTTAATTAGGTACACAATTGATAACACACGTGGACCATGCTGTTTGCCGCTGTATAATCAGAGAGACTAGATATAGAGAGGGTGAACTCTGGACCGAAGGGAAAACTCGTCGGTTAGAGTTATCTTTCGTAACTGGATGTAAAGAATCAACAAGGCACAATCCAGAGAAGGTGACCTCATGAGGCAAGGTGGACAATTTTGTTCAGCAATAAACTGTAAGGATGCCAGATTTAAATTAAGTTCAAAAGGGAAGCGTTTCCACACCTTCCCGAAGGACGAAGAGAGGTACGCTATGTATTTATTCTCAATATACGATGTGTACTGTAGTTGAGAGCCGTCTGCTACAAGCGGTTGCTCATCACTGTGAATATTAAAACTACTATACTGATTATACTGTGAAAGTGTGAGGTGGATTGTCATTTATGCGATGATGAACCTACATTAATTTTTTATAGGATTAGCATTCAAGCATTTGTCACTGGGGTGAGATGTTGGCGGTCACGTTTGGTACTCCTATGTACACAGTATCATAATGCTATTACTGGTTAATTTTGCATTACTGAAATATGTGTTACTAATATATTGAAACAATTATTGCAACAGGTGCAAAATATGGATGAATTTTACAAGAAGGAAAGATTTTGACCACCTTAAATCATCTGATCATTTTGAGGAAAGTCAGTACAGCTGTCCATCCCCCAAAAGAAGTCTTGTGTGGAATGCTGTTTCTCCATTCCAAATCCACCTTGCGATGTTGATAACTTACAATTACTAGATCATAATATATTTCCATATATACTACTTACCCCAATTTTACCTTCATAGGCCTTTGTTTTTGTCATTTTTTTTCTTTTTAAATTAACATTTTTCATGCTAGGTCACTCTAACTGGCACATAAGTCTGATGTTGATCATAGTTTGCAGTGCAAAAGGTCTGTTTGAAGGTGTGCATGTTTGTACAGATTCTTCATATAGATATATAGGATAATTGGGCTACTGTTAACTCCTCTTCATTATTCTAATGTGCAAAACCTGCAAATTACATTGCCATATACCTGTATTTGTAGGTAACTTCTTCAAGAAAGCGACCAATGGACAGAATGCCCAAACTGACCCCTGCAAAGCAGACCAGGATTTCCCAGAAAGCTGTAGTCTTGCCTGGTAATTTTTTGTTAAATCATGTCTTCTTATGACTTCTTGCTATTTCACCCCCCCCACACACACACACACCATTAAGAAAATATTTATAAGGGAAGGGGTGATATTGTCCAATACATTATAAGCATCTTATTTTTTGTACGTCTGTTTGCAGAAGCAAAACCAGACATTGCAGTGGAGCCTGCATGCTCTAGCACTGTGCCAGATTCTCCTACGAAAGCTGACTTAAGGATGGAGATCACAAATCTCAAAGAAAAACTGAGCAGCCTGATGGAAGAGCTCTGTGTCCTTTTCTGAGAAAGGAACAAAACGAAATAGAAAAGTTACATTATTTGTAGGCTTTCAAAATAAAGTACTTTAAAATTGTTTTAGAACAGTGTGAAAGAAAATGTTGTAAATATTTATTTAAAGTACATAAATGTAAAGAAAAATGGTCCCTTTGAGTTTTGCAGTATATTTCGTAGTAACCCTCCCTGTTTTCTTTAAATTGTCCACCAATGTGCTTACAATAAGGGATATGAATGTATATACATAGATCTGTTTATTACTAATATTATGATTTGCGTGAGAATTTATTGCTGCATGTTTGTATGTCAAATATGTAAACAGAAATTATATGTCTCAACATGTGAACAAGTCTTCTGATTGTGAACATGTTTGTGTAATGTTTATATTCATGTGTAAGTCTGTTTTTAACTTCTCTTCTCATATTCATAAATTATAATTTTACTGGTTTTAAATAAATGCAAATTTGTGCTCATGGATTTGCTGTTAATTAAAAAAATTAATAAAAGTTATCCTTTTTAAATATAGTCACATGTCATACATATATTCATACTCTCCCAAATTCCCCTCATCTAAGCAATTCCCATGAATACAAGACATAAAAACCTGTTCTTAGGTGAAAGTAATTTCATATCACAAACACCTAGGCATTCACTCTGAAAATAAACGCTGCTAGCCACGACTTTGTTTAGTACTGGTTGATAGCAGCAACTGTCGCGTAGCATCAAGCTTCGAAGGGACGCAACTGCGTCAATACTTTTCTTAAGCAAGTAAGCACAAAGAACAAGTTCACCCTCTCTATATCTAGTCTCTCTGGTATAATAACAGATGCCGGACCTGATCCCGTTGTCTTCTTTTGATGCACTGAAGAAGTCCTGCCAATACTGCCTAGCTACCAAGACCAAATAATATGAAGATGGTTTTGTCAAGGCTGATTTCAGCGGGTATAAATTAAGGAGCTATTAAAAATAACAACCAAGAGAGTTAAAGTTCTTTGTTTTGTGACAGTTTTCGCTTAATCACACTGTATGCGTTTTCCTGCAAATCTAAATTTCTTAAATTAGAGTCAATGAGAATGAGACAGGTCATTATTGTTTTGATGTAGAATTATTGAAGATATGATAAAATTATGTTTACAGAAATGGAGTTAATTTTAAAACTTCAAATGAACAGCTATACTTCTTTCCTGGAACGAATGGATTATTTATTAGCTATAAAACACCAAGACTCTCTAAAATATAGGTCATATCTGATGTCAGATATATAAATATCTGTCGCCAAAAATCTCTCATTGATTTTAATTAATAATTATTAACCTTCATTCACTCTTCCTCAAGCTCTCACCCACGAGCACACAGGTGTAAAGAAAGCCGTTATCCGAATGGGTTAGTGTCTGAGAAGTTCGGCCTTTCAGCAAAGAAATTTATCAATCCGCGTCTATACATGTGCTCCCCACAATGACAGTTACCAGTCACGTGACGACTGAACGACTGAAGTATATTTTATCTTATTTACGCATTCTATCTATTGGTTTTGTAGACCTCGATGAGACTATGTGTCAATTGAAATATATCAAGAATCTGTCCGTTTCTAGCTAGAGCCAGTGTGTCCTGTTTTATATAAAATATGGATATTGTACTGCATGACTGTGTAAAAGATACGCGAAAAAAATTGCTTAGCTGCTGAGTTTCCGGAGGATCGATTGTTTTAAAACGGACAGCAAGTCCATGTATACCTACTGTCGAAACAAAAGATCTTTATCATTCCTGTACAAAGTGTCATCGACGACGGGGTGAGGGGGAACAACATCTACGTTGGGTTTTTAAGAAGGTTACTACAGTTTAGACTGTGACACCTTTAAAAAACTATGATAAACGATTTTTCGCTATCTGCGCTAACCAGTTTTTGTCAGTCAGTAATAATGATAATAATAACGTATTAATAAACTACGCTTGAATAATTATAGCTAATTATCATGCTCGTGAAGGAGCATGATGTCAGCACTCGGAAAAAAAGACATGGACAGCAGGGGGTGAAGGTACAGATGGATGAAGAACAGTACTGGCAAACATAGAAAATCAAACATGGAAAAAGAAAGGAGCAATTTAAAACCAAAAGTGACCTCTAAGAGTTAATGACATGAGTATGGTAAGGGAGACAAACAGGTTATTAAACATCAAAGAAATGAGAGAAAGGATTAGTAGATGAACTGTTGATAAGAGTAAAACTCATGGAGAAGATATACTTTAGTTCACGTAGGATTCCATGACGGGTGAGTTACAGATATGTAACGGGGAGTTCTACTGTTTGCTCCCAGTAATTAAAAAGCTGGTGATAATAAATTATTGTTTTAGTTACAGGGGTTGTTTGCATACGGTCGTCAACACAAAAGCGGAGTTACATTTTGTATCGTCTGCAAGAAGGTAGTAACTGGAAGGTGGCTCAAACAAGGTGCGAGGGTGTGTAGTTATGTGATGTGCCATCTTTCTGACCGCGTGGACATACAAATCCGAGAAGGATAGTTGTGTTTAGCATTATCTTGTTTGCCTGACTGACGACTCTTGCCAGCCTTTAAAGTTACAGTCCCTGCTAGGCAGATTTCTTCCTATCATGGAATTCACTCTCCTCCTTATCTCGGAAAAGGTCAAGGACGCTCACCAAGAGGGCGACTTGCCGCAGCTCGCTAGCATTTTAGTTCTTATTACCATTATTCTCATATCAACTGCTCAGTTAGTTCTGTTCATCTTACTGTTATGGCTTACGTCTACGAAAGCTTGGTTGTGCTGTTTGTGTATATTTTTCTGGACTAATAAACTGGCTAATAAGATGGCGGACCTCGACTATGTTGTACCTTCTAGCACTTCTTCTGTCTTCGGCTAACATCCACCTTGACACTTCCATCTTTCCAACTGATATCTTACCACAGGACTCGGCCGTCCATCAGAAAAAAAGCGGAAGAGAGAAAGGAGAGGAAGAGTTCAGCGCCGGCCAGTATATAACGCTTATCTTCCAACACATGGAAAGACAACTAAACTTCAAAGGTACGAAAGGCAATTTTTATCTAAAATGACTTTAAGTTATTTCATCTTGTGTGCGACGAGTGGTCAGGGAAAGACGGAAAAACTCATAGACATTCTTTGATGTGCCATGAATTGTAATAGTCAAACCTAGTTACTGAAGCATCACACTAAATTAAACTATTGTAAAGCATGAAATGAAGAAAAAGAACATTTTTCGCAAATTAGCAAACAAAGCAATAATTAGACTGCTGAGAAACCGTTTTACTACACTTTCTGTTTATGAATTGTCAGCGGTGGAGGACCACATAAGGAAATTATGATTTAATGGTCGTCCACGCTGTCAGTCTTTCTAGTTTCACATGAATCCTTACAATAAACAACTTAACAAGGTGTGACAACATGCTTCTTTGACAAAAATTTTATCCAGACTATAAACGTTAAGATGAAACATTAAATCGTTCTTACTATTGTATTGCATTGGTAATGATACCAGACTAACAACATACGAAATTGTAGACAACAACGTAAATTGCAATCACAGATGGAGAAACCCTTGATGCTGAGGTCTTTGTTAACATGCCACTTTTAGGGCGACAGCTGAGCCCAAGAAAATATAAGCCTAGACTTTTAGCTTCCTTGCTTCCTTAACATACATAAATAAATTACTTTTTCAAATTGTCATAAACCTGCTGCTCTTTTATTTATTTATTTTTTTTAATGAGAACGGTAAGCGTGGGTGGATGGTAAGTGTTTCGCTTGGGCACGAGTGTGGGTGTGTGCATCTCATGACGACCGCTTTATCTTTGATGTAACGGCGTCATCGGGGATTCACTTGTATAAATGTTGAAGAATATAAAGGTGTAAATGATCTCAACATTATGACCTCTGTGGGATAATATATTTATAGTCATAGCTGCAGTGTATAGCCTGTGTTCAGTTTTAATACGACATTCAGACGACTGATATCTTCAAGAATAATTAATAAAAGAGAGTTAATTTTACAGATCTGGTACAGGACCGGCACTAACCAGAACAACCCAGCAGGAACTGGCTGGCAGAACGTGGCTGGGGCTTTGACTCAGATTTCTGCAGGACGGTCAGGGGTGTGGGGCGTCAACGCTAACGACGACATTTATTACCGAGAGGGAACGTATGGCGGCAGGAACACGGTGGGTGATCGATGGATCCACGTCCCAGGAAAACTTGTTTACATCTCTTGCGGTTCCGGAGATGTGATTGGTGTCAACAGGCAGAATCAGATCTACCGCAGAACCGGAGTCAGTAGAAACAACCCCTCAGGTGTGTGCGCAATCCATTGATGTTTGATTTCATATTGAAACTGATAATTATTTAAGTTATGTAAATGTATTTATGGGCAGGCTCATAGCCTGCTGCTCAGTGTGTTAAACCATGGAGCAGAGCACAGTTGGTTTATTACCAGCTCAAGGCACAAGACCATGGGACTTAGCATTGTTCTTTTGTGTTCATGTGTGTGTGTGTGTTTGTGTTTGTGTATATATATATATATAAGTTATATTTAGCAGTTATCTGACATTTATACTAATCTTTATTTGTCGAATTAATGTTTTAAAATGTTTGCATAGAAGAAAAGGACTTCGTCTCTATTATTATTTGAAGAGACCTTGCATGTGGTATGGTAAGTTGTCCCACTGTCCCTGTTCCATATGTAGGTCACTCACTCACTCACTCACTCACTCACTCACTCACTCACTCACTCACTCACTCACTCACTCACTCAGGTTAGGAAGGAAGCAGTATGTAGTGTGGCGTCCTGAAGTTTGGTTTCGTACCAACATTGACATGTTGATGGCATGTGTTTAAGACCATGCCAGTAGATGGGATGTCATTTATTTTCACCTATCGTCTGATTCACAGGAAATGCATGGACTCAGCTGACTGGAGGACTGACCATGATTGAGTTGTATGGCGGTACCATGTGGGGGGTTAACAGTGGCCACATCTATACATCACCAACCGACTAGAAACAACCTTTTGAGCCCACATCCACGTTTGCTTTCTTTTTGACAATTTTTACTTCTTTTAATGTTTACAATTTCAATATATAAGCTGAGAGTGCATTAGCTCGCAGGGACAGCTTTGGGTATTGAATTTAATCAGCTGCTTAAATACATAAACGTTGCATTTTACAATCCAGGGCTGAACTGCAAGACACGTTTCTAAATAAACAAAACTTTCAGGGCTTAAATACATTAAGTTAAAGGCGTTTTATAAAACGGCTTTAAGTGCGTTGCACAACACGCGTTAAAATTTTTTTTACAAGAGTTTTAGTTAAGTACGTTTAACAGCAAATATTCGTGACTTCCGTCTTTGTCAACAAAGAAAATGGTGGACAAAGTTAAGAAACAGAGAACATATAATTTTTCAAGAGCCGAAGTCGAAGAGAAAAGATGCAATCCTCGGTAAAAGAAAACTGACCAGGACACATTGTGCTTTTGCTGGATGTTCTGTTCGACACTCAGATGGAGTTAGTTTGTACTCATAAACAAAATACTAAAGACAATGGCAGCAAACGCCAGTGGATTAACTTTATTCAGAGATGTGTATATACAGATCTCTACTTTGTTCAAACGTCCCGTGTGAACTTCTTCCCCACACCGCACTCAAGAGTTTTCTCAAAACATTTCAAAATCGATTGTTATCCAGTCACTTACACAGTACAAGCAAGTCTTGGACTTCAGTAAAACGAAGAAATCGTCTTCTTACAGCAGAGCTTACTATACAAAAGCACGAGATGTTAAAACCAACTACGACTGCTGGTAGATCAAGCATCAGATAAGCAACATCGACGGTTTCTACACCGTCTGGTCTACAAGTAACATCGTGTGACAGTCACAAACACATTATCAGTCGTACCTTTGTCCAGCATAATGCTAAAACAACTAACATGTGAGGGCACCATTCATGTGCAAGCTCGAAACAGCTGAAGAAGAAAAAAAACAAAAGAATTGAGGGTGATAAACATAAGGAGCTTAAACGGGAACACCTTCGACTATCAGGAATTAAATAGAAAATTTTGCATGCAGCTAAATGAGGAAGAAATGTTTGTACATCGATAAACATGTTTCAAACTATCATTATATTTTTAATTGTAAAAAATGCGTAGCAGCAGTCAGTTGTAATTATAAAATAAAAATGCTATGCTTGAAACCATTAAAAAAATTACATGAGTTTCTCTTAGACAAACTCTTTTGAAACGCGTTTACATTTTATTAAAAATAATACACATGGGAAAATTAACTCAAATACGGCCACTTAGTAAGAGACAATCAGCAATAATACAACGTAGACTGCAAGGACCGTGATTGTTGCCCATTAAATTTTGATCTGATTGACTTCCTAGATAGCATTGAAGCATTTTATAAATTTTATCATGGCGTTTAAGTAACATTTAATTTAGAATGGCGATATTAGATAGCGCCATTCTAAATTAAAAGTCACTTAAACGCCATGATATGTTGCCGAACTGACTGCTACTGTAGTGCAGTGGTCAAAACACTTGCTTTTCACCACTAAATACATCTGGCACCACAAAAACAACAACCCTTTCCCCCACACCTCCCCAATCCCCCAATACCCTTACCCACCTCCACAACACCCAGTATCCCCAAAGACCCCATCCCTCACAGAAGCATTTTCCCTTTCAAAGTCAACAACAACAACGGTAGTGAGCGGCTCAGGGTTCAGATCTTGTCTCGGGACACTCTTTGTCTGTGGCATATGCAGGTCTTGCCATAATGCATCGTTAGTTGCAGGCACTGCGTTAGCATCAACCAATTTTCCCCCTTGCTCTAGCATTCATATTCAATGTCAAATAATGAACTTAAGTACAGTTAGCCGCCCTGTGTCTAGCTTGATAAGTGTATAACTTAAAACAGCTACTTAATGTTTCTTAAAATTTTCTAAAACATTTTAAAAAGGTTGAAAACAAGTTTGATACAAACATTACTTTGACGGGCACGATAAACATTCCTAAAACATCTGCGAGAACCATTTGTAAAGAGAACCTTTTGTAAGCGTTTATAAAATGTTCAAATGCTACTCAGTATAGGAGGGTAATTTTTTCCCGCCTTCCTAGCTGCAGAGATATGCCGATGTTTGAAGGCTTATTATATCTTTAAAAGTAAGCATAATTACGTCATATTTTGGGAATTATTATTTTAAAACGAACTTAACCCGATCATAAAGAAATAATGTTGCGCTTGGTTTTTCCTTTACCCAAGAAGGGCATTTTCCTAGCAAAATTTAAAACAGGAATAAAAAAAAACGCGTGAACTGACGTTGTTTGCGCATTCAATGCAGTGGGAAATGCCCTTTGAACAATTGTCGATTGGTAAAGTGATGGTAAGAAAAAACGTAAACACTTGTGCAGATCTGTACAAAATCTGTTGTTGTGATACATTTTTAACAATGTATTTCTTTAGTTTACGTCAATGTTTAAAGTTAAGATACAAATGCGTTTCTCTGTGAACAAGGATTGGTGTAAAAACACCATTTTCCTACTCTCACTGTGTCCCTAAGTGCTGGAATAATACAAATGTTGAAAATAAACAATTCCTGTAGTTCTTTTAGGCATATTTTTCTGTTTCAATATGTTTTCTGTGAAAGAGATATTATGGTAATTTTTAAATGTACTACTTAGCCTTATGAGCGTCTTTGGACAACATGGTAGATAACAAAACTCAGTATGGATTTCTGTGGGTGTATCTATATGAGTGTGTGCGCGCGCGCGCGCGCGTGTGTGTGTGTGATCAGATTTACATGATATACACTGTACATACTGCAGTTGTGCGTATCCTGTGTAACCAGAAATGTGCAACACATAACAAGGAACTAAAAGTCTTGTAGTTTAGCCATAAGAATGGTCCCACCAGAGGTCGCCAGCAATCAATGACTTTTTTACTTGAATTAGTTATTAAAAGATTGCTTCCAGAGACTTCTACTTTAAAACAAAAATATGTTTATTAACTTCATCAACTTTCGATACACGGCTTCACTCGGTCTAAATGCAAGTCTTAAACCTCTTTCCCTACATAGAGGAACAATATTTAAAATGTTCAGTAAATGACATATAAGCAGCTCTCGGGGTGCTGCACGGGTGGATGTACCATTTGTCTTCAACTGCATTGTGATGTGTTGGTGTTACGATGATGCTCTGTACCGGTGGATGTACCATTTGTCTTTAACTGCACTGTGCTTTGACATGTTAGTGTTATTATACTGGAGAGAAAGACGTGGACACGGCTCCTCTTATCACCAGCCACTTCTTTCCCCAGGAAAGAAAATATTATCGATGGCTTCGCAAGCAAGAAAAACAAAACTAGAACATCCACCAGCAGTTTTCACAGTGACACAAAGGACAAAACATGGGGAAAAATGAAGTGAAATGAAGCAGCTAATGGAATATAATGTTCATTTGTTTCTTTAAGGCTATTTTTTCACTCGATGGAGTCTTTGTGTTTGTAATGTCATTTGTTCTGATGTTAGTTCTAGGACTAAGACCTGTGGTACGATGCCAGGGCAGTCGCGTGGAAGTCACGTGACTGGATAATGTGTAAGAGGGTGTCAAGGTTTTTACGTCAACAAACATGGATACTACGTGGCGCTAGCGTCGTCAGTCAGCTGGCCTAGCAACGAGGTTGTTAGGTTCCTGAATGGTTGGTACTTGGGAGGAGTTAGCCAGGTTAAGTAGTTGACCTCCCAAATGATACACTGGCCATTGAGAGACAAGCTGTGTGACTGGACAGACTTGTGTTCTGACGGTGGCAGACATGACAGAGGCACCGTTAGCTGACGACTATCGGAGGATAATACGAGTCAGGGTTTGGGTCGAGAGCGATAGGGTCTAGGTGGTGACTTCGTCTGCTTTGGTAAATTCAGTATCCGGATGTGATGGGGTGGGGGGAGGGCAGAGAGATTTGTCACCATCACCTATCTTTTAACTCGCATCATGTTAGTTAACCACGAGGCAGTGTAGGTGTGTGGGTGTGCGCGTGTAGAGTGATTGTTGTTTAACATGTAAGAAGGAGCAGTGACTCTAGCTAGTAACTTCCTTTAACAGCTACATTCTCTTTAATGGTCTTATCTGATTACCGTACATGTGGTACACTTTATGATGAACGGATCGTCGTGACAGCTAAGTGACAGTAACCTGGCAGTGTCTTTATCCATGTCTACGACCACGAGACACTGCCGCAGAACTTACATCATCCTCACTACCAACCATGCTAGAACAGTTCTCATTTTATTGTTCTGTATCTACTTAGTCCACGTCTCTTCCTCGTTTTAAGCGCTAAGAGCATGCTCTCTATGAGTGTGAATATGCGCTATAAAAATCTTCACTATTATTATTATTATTATTTCGTTCTTTTGTTTTCAGACATAAAATGTGTTAACCGTCAACTGCCAGGCAGTCAGTTCAACTCACAAGATAGCGATCTTCAGTTTTTCTTCTTTAACAACAACTTGTTTACAACATGTACAACACCCAGTAACCCTGACACTGACACACATTTTCCTTTCATCACAACTTCTCTAAACAAACAATTATATAAAGTTATTAGATAAATTATAAATTATATACATTCATGTAAACAACACTCAGTCCTCTTTCTTCCTCCCATTGTATAATACAACTAAACACTATATCTATAATAAAACCATACACTGTGTCTATAATACAACAAAACACAGTGTCTATAATACAACAAAACACAGTGTCTATAATACAACCAAACACCGTGTCTATAATACAACAAAACACTGTGTCTATAATACAACAAAAGACAGTGTCTATAATACAACAAAACACTGTGTCTATAATACAACAAAACACTGTGTCTATAATACAACAAAACACTGTCTATAATACAACAAAACACCGTGTCTATAATACAACGAGACACTGCGTCTCTAATACAACCAAAAACCGTGTCTATAATACAACAAAACACTGTGTCTATAATACAACAAAACACTGTGTCTATAATACAACAAAACACCGTGTCTATAATACAACGAGACACTGCGTCTCTAATACAACCAAAAACCGTGTCTATAATACAAGAAAACACTGTGTCCATAATAATACAAAATACTGTGTCTATAATACAACAAAACACTATATCTATAATGCAAACAAACATTGTGTCTATAATTCAACCAAACACTGTGTCTATAATACAACAAAACACTTTGTCTATAATGCAACAAAACACTTTGTCCATAATACACCAAAACACTTTATCTATAATGCAACAAATCACTGTGTCTATAATACAACAAAACACTGTGTCTATATTACAACCAAACACTGTGTCTATAATACAACAAAACACTATGCCTATAGTACAAACAAAGATTATTTTTTAAATGTTTGACCCCGAGTACCCGAGGTAAAGATGTACTGGACGATACCCGCTGTTCTCGTAGGACGAGAGGACATCGGAATATTTCACATGACAACCACTTTGTTAGGTTTCAGTGAAAGTCTATTCACGTGCTCTAGAATGCTAGTAAATTCTTGCAAATGTATCTACATTGTCTCCATTGTATAGCAGACAGCTCACGAGAGGTGGTTAGGCGTTAGGCTAATCAGTAATGGAATCATGCAATGTGTGTGTGTGATATCTGAATCTGTGTGTGAAAGTGTGTCTGTATGTGAATGTGTGTGACAGTGTGTGCGTGCTCGTATGTGAGTGAGTGAGTGAGTGAGTGAGTGAGTGAGTGAGTGAGTGAGTGAGTGAGTGAGTGAGTGAGTGAGTGAGTGAGTGAGTGAGTGAGTGAGTTATACGGGTCATCACCATATTCATTGTCCAACATTTTACAAGACAGACAACAGTTTTACTTGTAAATTTTTCTACTTGTGTGGAGTGAAGACATCAGCAACAACTTTTATAAACATCAGACATTGTTGATATTTGTTACAGTTTGTAAACACTGTTGTTTCTCCATAACTACAACTGCATTAGCTTATTAGGGGGAGGGGAGACAATGACAAGTTGTGATGTACAGCGGGACATGAGGTCAAGTCGGGGAGAGGTCGAGCAGGCCCGGGGGAGGTGAGATCTAACCCTGTCAATGTCAGGATCACACACACAGACGACGACTTTTCTCTCCAGACCACGAACACGACGTCCATGCGTCATCCACACCACGTCACTGCGGGCCGTGGCCACGTCCTCGATGTCCTTATACGTCATCACCTGCACTGGGATACCCGCTTCTTGCAGTCCCTTCACAATACCAAAGTCGTCACTAACGTAAGTACAGCTCAACACCAGCACGTCTCTCCACTGTAGACAGGGTGGTGTTGTGGCGCCGCTGGTGCAGGTGACTGTTGTAGATGTTGTTCCACTCTCTGTCAACATTCACAGTTTGTTTATTCTGTAAGTCACGTGTCACAGATACAGGGTACAGACTGACAGACACGTGGATATTCACAATGACATCATAACGTGATGTAACCTGACAGACACACGTCACTGACACACTGTCTTTTTCACAAGACTGTTTCTCATCTGTTTGTTATTTATCACGCAGGTAAGTGTTAACCTGTAAACAACATTACACTACGCAATACCTACACCTACCCGTAACACCAACACGGAGACTGTGTAGGAAGCTGGCCACCTCACGACCGCATGTGACACATTCACGTGGCCAGTCACCTGAGTGACCCTGAACTCGGTGATACAGTCGTGTGACTGGCGGGCCGTCTGTGTGGTCGGATACACCGCGCTCACTGTACGGCTGGACATGACGGTCTCTAGTGATATACTTGTCTTGCTTGACTTCCCTGACGACGGCCGGTGGAGAGCGGAGGGGTCTGGTTAAAAATTCCACTTGCCAGCCGGCGGGTGCGTGTCCATGGTAATAACCTGCCGCCCAAAGATGGAGACGAGGAACTTGTGTCAGCAGCTCGTCACACAAAGTCTGGAAGTCGTTGATCCTGTCGATAGGACTGTAACAGAGTATGTGGCTACACGTGTTACACTGTGTGCTGTCACTAATGTGTGTGTTTATGTTTGTGCATTGTGTGTGACGTCGTCAACTAATGACGTCATCTACTAAATGACGATACAATAATGACACGTGTTGCTACACAATCTGTGTAACATCCGATGTAAAACAAATCTACTTTTACATCACATTACGTCCACCAGGTGTCACAGCTGTTGAAGAATTATCACCTGTTAAACGCCTGATGGGGATAATGAGATAACAGAGAGCGTCGTCTACCTGTCTAACATCACATCACACGCTGTACAACTAACCTGTAATCACTCCCTACTTCATCAGTGATGACGTACAACGACCCTCCACTCGCCGCCTGTGACAAGTCGTTGACGGCCTTCTCCACGTCTTTATGGTCATCAAGATCATACAGCAGGAGGTGCGGCTGACCGGGTGATACACCTGATGACTGTTGTGTGTTTACTGTCTGTAGCAACAGGTGATGCAACATGATGCACGCTGCACGACTGTCACTACAAGTACTCACAATGTAGACGTGGTGACCACACCGCAGCCATTCTAAGCCCATCATCAGCAGCACCACAGTTTTACCTGTACCGGGCGGTCCGGTGACAAAGAGTCTGGGAGGCGCCGTGTTGAGCAGGTGAAGTTGCTCCGGGAAGAGTGTGATAACAGCAGTATAGCACTCTCCTGTAGCCCACACGGCCTGACCCATGGTCTTGACACTCACACGTGGAGGACATGTACATGGCACACTCACTGTTGTCGCCGGACCACAAAACCTAAAACAAATAAAGTTATGATATCGTTAAAAAAACTTTAGCTCAGCAATTACTAAAATCAACTGTCATATCGCTGTAACGAACGTTCTATGGTTGAGTGTAATAAAGTGAGTGAGACACTTGAGTAGTTGGCGGCTGACTTTTAGCTGCATATTCTTGTATACTGGACTTTGAGACTTTCCCCTTCAGTCTCTACATATCTTCTGTCCTCTGGAAAGATGTTTACATACATTGTGTAAATAATCAACCAATTATGTCAGCAATATACGGTAGAGATAATGTTTTACTATCTCAAACATCAAAAGTGTATTGTCACGTAGAATGTTGGTGGGGAGGGGGGCTTGTTGTGGGAGGGTCTGATTAACCCAGAGCCTGACTCGTCTTGGTCATCTCGACTGAATTTCATGACACGTGCATTTTATCAAATATTTATTGTTTTTAAATAAAAACTCGTACAGTGTTAGTTAAAGTTATGTCGTGATAACTGAACGCAGTACATCTTACCGTGATACCAGTATCTTGTAGTACACGTGACTAGTCATGTGACTGTGAGGCCCAGACACAGCCACCCGTCGTTTCCACCATTTTCCGAGTTTTTTCAACACGTTTTTCTTGACATCCCACGGTGTCTTGGGGTCAGACAACTGATCAGAGCACAGACACAAACCAGGGATGTCGGCGGGGTCTGATGTTCCTAGACACCGACACAGGTCCTGCAAGAAAAGAACAGACTAAATGCTACAAACTTGACGAGAAGGCATTCTTCAGTTTATTTATGTTTAGAGTATTATACAGAGTTGCCAGTCTGCAAATATTCTGTTTGTTAATTTGGCTTAAGCGAGACAACCCAAGCCACACCCACCCTTTCTTTAGGACTGTAGCCAGATGTGTGTGTGTGTGTGTGTGTGTGTGTGTGTGTGTGTGTGTGTGACAATCTAACTTCTCCTTTTCTTTTTGTTAATCATGGCATGGGGCTGACTTACATGCAACGAAATCACAATCATACAGTATTTCCATATGATCCAAATATACAGACCTTTGTACAAATATTTAACTTCAACTGACTACCTTGACAATTGTTTCTTATGAACATAAAACAGTCGTCATAACCGAACAGAAGCATGCTGAGGATTGTTGTCTCTCAACTAAGCTGCAGTGTTTCCTATGCATGAGTGAGGAACATCTTTCGACTTAGGGAAAGCAGAGAGAAAGGTGAGGCGGGTATGTAGTCCCATCCACACTGGGTACCCAAGTATATGATCTTGCAAGGTTTATAACATTTCTGCAAGTATTCCATCACGCCACATAGCCTTATTTGGTTTGAGATGTATATATAATGGTGGTGTGAGAAGTGGATTGTAATTACGACTGGCTAATCGTCTGCTGAATATTTTCTTGTCTAATACATTGACACTTTGGGCGTGAAAGCCTTACAACAAAACGATCTCCTTTTTTGTTGAACGAATGCGCATATCAAACCGTATGGTCTGAAAACCTGCATGGGTTATGAGTGTCTTTAGATTAAAGCAGGAATCTAATCATTCAACAACAGTATGCATTTATAATTCATGAAACAACCCATTGCAGGTTTACTACATCTGTGCCCTTTCAGAGACTCACTAACCAACCCTGGATATGTACGTAGTAAGCAAAATGGCACCGTTCACTCTCCTGCATGTTTCAAGAATACAGACACATCCCCTCTTTCTTCAATAGAAAGTAACGTAAAAAATGTTAAATTATCATATCTGATTTTCTGTTTACACAGCTCGCAAAACGTTACACGAGAAAACACGGAAACTAGATTTAAAAGTGCGCCTGGACATTTGAAATCTGCTAAATACCAAACTATTGCTAATCAAGGAACTAATCTGTTTTTACTTCTGTTTACATCGTCACCTTAATCAACGCAGATCAAGCGTGCATAGATGTTAAAGAAAAAATGTTTCTTCAAGCCCGTGCAACGCTTCTAAAGACTAAAAAGCATTTAACCAAAGTCTTACATTCTTAAAAACAGTTTGGAGAGTTAGATGAGATGTGCAGCTGTCCCCAGATCGGTTTACTCAAAATGTCTTGACATTTATCTGAGAAACAGCATCATAACCAAACATGTGGCTTCCATATATTATATATAGCAAAACTGATTAAGAACGTCGGATAGAGAAAAAATACTTTGTGAAGTGTTGGTGTTCATGTCTAAGTATGTAAAAGGAGACTGAAACCTGAGTTAGTTGGGTGTCGCCGGAGATGGCCTGTTGAACTTGACGAGCCGTGAGGTTGGGGAAAGCGATGGTCTTAGTGATGCGCAGACCGGGAGCGATGTCGGACACCAGGTGAGACAACATGGCCTCCGCCTTGTCCAGCTGTGACATGGCCTGTTTCACTTTCTTTCTAATGTTGTTGTCTATATCCTGCTGTGACATATTCAGTGCCTGTGTGTTGTCACCAAACGCCTTCACCTCACAGATGAAAAAACCGTAATGTCGATGAATAAGAAGCACATCAAAGTCTCCCTGTTTCCAGTTCCGTGGCAGAGCCGGAGGAAGGCTAGCGGGTAGGGGGAGCTGGGCAGCCGCAGCAGCGTAACAAGGTTCACCCAGGTACTGTCTGAACTGCAGATTACTCATTCCAACCAACACTTCTCTCTTCTTTTTGGTCATTTTCTGCAGACAGAAGAGTAACCTCTGTAAGGCTGCATCATCTCTGACATCACTGTCCTGAACACGAGGAGGTTGAGGAAGTGAAGTCTGCCCAGTACTGGATGGAGTTGTAGCTAGTCGGCTGGATTGACTGGCCTGTCCAGGTGCTGACTCAAGGACCAGAACATTCTGACCAGCAACTGACTGTCTGGTCATCGGCACGCGGTTGAAGTAGACAGGAGGGAAGAAGTAGGGTCGAGAGCCGAGATCAGGGAACGCGGCCTCAACCCATTGTGACCAGAATAACTGTGTTCGTGCTGTGTTTGCCTGTGTCAAAACCTTTTTAAAATTAATTTATGCATTTGTTCTTTTTATTCATTCATTTTTTTATTCTACATGCAGTAAGTTGAGCAAACACACACCCACTTACGCACACACAAACACACAGATATCACAACATGTGAACAAACAAAATGACAACGTGCAGCATACTGCGAATATCAATGACAGTTTTCTGGGATAGTGACAAACAATGTGATGTGCGAATTTATGATTTATACATTAATTACACTTCAATAACTTGAAAAATTACCAGCCATAAGCATGCATAGAATGTTTCCGTTACGTTAACTGTCATCATCAGATATCATCATCAGATCAACTATCTAACAGGATATAACCTTCTCTTCTGCAAATTTGTCACATTTTACAAACCGATTAATTTGTATTAAATCATTTATCCAGGTTTTATGTGGCCTCATAAGAAAATAGTAGCGATGTTTTCAATGTGTAAGTTATCATGATCATACTGAAAAATTGGAAAACACTTGTCCTCGTACGTCCTCGATTCCAGAATTAACGACTGTACGCCGCTAGCATTTATCATGTCTGTGTGGTGTTCTTTGTGTAAAGCACTTTGAGTTCATCTTAATGGTGGAGAAAGGTGCTATAGAAATCATCGTTATTATTATTATTATTATTATTATTATTATTGTTATTATATACTGACCATGTTCAGGTAGCTGTGTGGTTTCTGGCTCTGTTTGACTTAATACTGTTCACGTTAATATTTAATGTTATTATCAACAGTGGCGTGCGGTGAGATTTCCCACTGGGGACCATCTATAGGGGACTGGGGGGTGGGGGCGGTAAGCTTCGCGTTTTCCTGTATTTCTCTTGCCGCCTCAATATATACTCGTACTACGTAAATAGTAATACAAGTAATCGACGAACAAATCAGGTTTTATAATAATGTTGATTATAAGATCATGATTTATGTGAAAATACCAGATAATTTTGTAGATACCATATATAAGCGTTAAATGACGTTAGAAAGGGGAAATAGTCGAAAACAAGCGAGACGATGTAGCCTGTTAAGTATTTTAGATTACACGCTATGTAACAAATAAAAATATCCTCTTTCAAGCGCAATAACCGTTATTACTAAGCTAAAGCAAATTCCTGTGAGTCTAAAATATCTATATGTCAATGTATGATAGTAGAAATTAGGTGTCTATAGATATGACTTTACACAGAGAGATTATACGGTTTCGCTTAGTAATCAGTGGGTCTCCATGAAAGGCTTGACGGAGAATTCATCATATTTGAGAACAAAAAACAAAAAAATCCCGAAACACGAAGACTCCAAATTCGAACTCAATACCTTCCCGAATAAGGCGCCGCGCGTAACCACTAGACCAAAGAGACATTATTGTTACTGGGTGAGAAATAACCTATCGGTTGTTCTAAACTATCATTTATCCGTTACCTGTCACTAGTTTTAGGTATTGAGTTATTTTGCCTGTCACTATTAACTGTATGCATCCCTTCATATTGTTTAAACGTCGTTGAGCTTAGCGCCATAGCAAGTTTCATAGCTGGCAAAGACTGATTGAAAGCAAGGTTGCGCTGAGCCATCGCGGGCTCCTGATGACGTATTGATGACCATTTACAAAAAAAGATTTTTGTTTTCAGTCAATCTTGAGTTAAGTACGCTCACTGGACACCAAAATGCACTAACAAACTTAGGTTGGAGCTTGTGACTGTGCAACCACGGATTCCTGTTGATCTTTAGTAGAAACTTCGCACGTAACTTGACACACGGGACAAGCTGGTGCTAACACAGGCGCTGAAGGAAGGAGAGGACCTGTAGTGAGCGGGCTGTTCCCCAGCAGACCACGTGATCTACACGCTTGGTGGCGCCACGATTTGAAGAGAGACAAGACGCATTTTTCACCGGGGCTTTTCAATAATTCTAAAACGCTTTATGTTAAAATATCGTCAAATAAAAAAAAAATTACTTGTGACTCTTAGGGGACTAGCCTAGTCCTCCGTGTCCACGGACAGCACGCCACTGATTATCAACTGCTCTGTGCTACTTTCTGCTAATAACATTGATATTCAGTGTTCGTATTAACTACTCAGTGCTATTTTCTGATAATGACATTGATATTCAGTGTTAGTATCAACTGCTCTGTGCTACTTTCTGCTAATAACATTGATATTCAGTATTCGTATTAACTACTCAGTGCTACATTCTGCTAATCACATTGATATTCAGTGTTAGTATCAACTGCAATGAGCTACTTTCTGCGAATGACTGCTTCACCCACCTGAGCACCAGTCTTCTGATCGATGAGACTTGCTGCCGCCTCGATCTGCGTTTGATTACCACGAACGATGACAATCCTTCTACCTGATACAGGTGAGGCGTGATGGCCCATGTCTACATCAGCGCCAGTCTCTTCTTTAATCTCTCCTTAATGTAGCCATTTTATGTTTATCATTTTATCAGGAAAAAGAATAGTATTTTCTTTACATTTCTTCAAGTTATGTCCCTACTCCTGGTTTTTGGTCATTTTTTTATGCTAAATAACAGACTCAACTAGTAACATAGCTAAAAAACAAATTCATTTAAGAAGATAAAAGAAAGAAAGAAAGAAAGAAAGAAAGAAAGAAAGAAAGAAAGAAAGAAAGAAAGAAAGAAAGAAAGAAAGAAAGAAAGAAAGAAAGAAAGAAAGAAAGAAAGAAAGAAAGAAAGAACTGAGTGTAGCTATTACAAAGAGAGAGAAAGGTCGCAGTCCTAATCGGTCTACTGGTATAATGTTTCCTTTTTATTACTGCGGGAGTTAATAAGCTACCACTGAAACTACTCCAGTACACTGATGTTTGTACTACCTGTGTCAGTGACACTTGAATCCTACCTGTATCAGCGAGACCTTATCAGCGAGACTTGTATCCTACCTGTATCAGCGAGACTTGTATCCTACCTGTATCAGCGAGACTTCTATCCTACCTGTATGAGCGAGACTTGTATACTACCTGTATCAGCGAGACCTTATCAGTGAGACTTGTATCCTACCTGTATCAGTGAGACTTGTATCCTACCTGTATCAGTGAGACTTCTATCCTACCTGTATGAGCGAGACTTGTATCCTACCTGTATCAGCGAGACCTTATCAGTGAGACTTGTATCCTACCTGTATCAGTGAGACTTGTATCTTACCTGTATCAAGGTTGGCAGCCTTATCAGTGAGACTTGTATCCTACCTGTATCAGTGAGACTTGTATCCTACCTATATCAGTGAGACTTGTATCCTACCTGTATCAGTGAGACTTGTATCCTACCTGTATCAGTGAGACTTCTATCCTACCTGTATGAGCGAGACTTGTATCCTACCTGTATCAGCGAGACCTTATCAGTGAGACTTGTATCCTACCTGTATCAGTGAGACTTGTATCTTACCTGTATCAAGGTTGGCAGCCTGTTGCTCAGTGAGACTCAGATAAACCTCACGACACGTTCCATCCTTACTCTGATTCTGACCCATGTTTCTTCAGCAACTCTACACCTGATCATGAGAAGAGGTTTGTTACAAGATTATTTGATATTCGGTTAATAGCAAACAACCTTGAGATCTCTGTAATGACGACAAATTAAGATTACGAAATTTAAATCTTTCTATCATGCCAGGAAGAAAATAGTACCTGCCACACAATAAATGATGACACGAAATAATGATAACATTAGTCTCCTGTCTTAAAGATCAACAAAAAGAAGACCGAATTGATGAAAATGAACAACAAGCAGGAACTTCCAATCCATCTTCAATGAGAGAACATAGAAACAGACCGCTTCACATATCTGGGGAGCATCGTCAGCAAGGACAGTGGAGCTGACGACATCAGAAGCCGCATAAACAAGGCTCGAGCATTATCCCTCCGTAGTTAGACCCGCATCTTCAACACTAGTGTGAAGGCAGTCCTACTGTATGGCTCTGAAACCTAGAGAGTGACAAACACCATCAACAACAAGCTCCAGACCTTTACCAACCAATGCCTTCGCCATATCCTGGGAATAAGATGGCCTGAGAAGATCTCCAATAGCAGCCTGTGGAAAAGAACTAACCAGAATAACACTAGTCAAGACATCAAAAATTGCAAGTGGGGGGGATAGGACACACCCTGCGCAAACCAGCTGACACCATTGACAGGCAGGCACTTGACTGGAACCCTCAGGGGAAGAGGAGAGTTGGGAGGCCAAAACAGACTTGGAGAAGATCAGTAGAGAGCGAGGCAAAGGATGCCGGAACCACAAATTTATACCAAGTTAATCACATCAATAACTTAAATTTGATTGACAAGCAAGAAAACGCCCATCACGGGATAGACAGAACACACACATTCAGTACAAGAGGGGACAGACAAGTGTGCCTCTCATCAGCGGCTCGCGGCCTGTTGACAGTTGTTGAGAATTATGCATGCAAGTGACCTTCAACCCAAGCCGATGGTAGACCACTTCCGGTTTGATGTCGGTTGTTGATACATGTAGCGTTGTTCTACCATGTCCACTCATACATTATGTCATGTGGTAATTCTAAAATGGCTCTAATATCGCCGCTGTTTCAAGTCTAGTTTGGCTTGTTGACAGTCCAGAGACCACTTATGTACCCGCTTAGAGAGGTGTTCTGTGGGTAGACAGTCTTTAGTCGCTACAGCAAGCCAAGCGCGACCGGCGACCATCCCTAACCACCTGAAAATGGTTAGAGGACGAAGTTTACTTTTTTTTCCTACCAGCCAACAATTCCAAGAAGAGAAAAAAGGAAAAAACTGTATGAATAACTCATCGCAATATTTTTTGTCAGAGACATTTACCATCATAACATACACACACGAAGAAGAGAATAAAGCGCGCAGTTCAGAAATCACAGTGCCACAGCAAATACTTCCTCCAGTAGAATGTTACTCGTCCCTCTCTTCTTACTCATGTCCTCACATCTTGAACTACATCTGTAATCTACATCTGTAATCTATATTATATATCTGTAATCTGTCACCTACAATCTGTATCAAACTATTTGGTTTTTCCTATGTTTATGTATTTTTGTTGTTGATGTCTTAGTATAAAACTCTGCTCTCTGTTGAGCAGAGAGACAACAAACCTGTAGTGTGTACAACACCTGATACATTCTTCAGGATAAAGTCTCAGGACGATGTAGTCAGACTGAATTCACAAACACGCATTGAGGAAAGGAAGGATGGAAGAAAATATACTGGAACTAGTAAAACAGTATAATGCACATATTAATTAAGGAAAACTAGGAAAACAAAACAATCTTACCTCGAAGTTTTCCTTGCGACAGCACAAACAAAGTACTCAGTTGATGTTGCTGCTGGTGGTGTCGCTACAGTCCACGCAGTTGTCAGTGGTCTTGGTGAACATCAACAGCAACATTTCAGAAGGAAAGTTGAACTGCTTTGTTGTCTGCTGCAACACTCACTATCATGTCTTGTCACTAGAACACTCACTGAGATGCTGTCATGTAACTTCAACACTCAGTGACAAGCTGTCATGTCACTACAACACTCAGTGACAAGCTGTCATGTCACTACAACACTCAGTGACAAGCTGTCATGACAGTGTGGCCTTATCTGACAGCGGGTCTTGTTACTCGTGCTGCTGACTACGTGTCCACTGACTCAGAGCTCAAACTGTCCATTGGCTGAGTTTGGTGGATGACAGTGACCTGACCTGACATCCGGCAACTCGTTGTACTTACAATCGTCCTGTGTTCTATTCTGGTCTCTCCTGTCACTTCAAGTCTTTACCGAAAGTTGTCCTGTAGTCTTTGGATTCAAATACTTAACCCTGGCTTGTCATCTACAGTCTCATTGAAATATTGTGTGTTACGAAACGAATCAAACCTGCAAAACTTGCAAACAGTTCTTTGTATTTCCCTCACTCAACCCTCTATCTACCTCCTCTCAAACACCCTCACAGCCAGAAAGCTATTACAATAGTATCGGTAATTAGACATCTTGTTTGTACTTAAATATCATATCAATATAGTAAAATAGATTGTTCTCTGCTGTTATGACTACTGAAATCTACTTGTTCTATTTGTTTGTCATCGATTGTTAAAGTATTTTTCTAGTGTGAAGATGTTTTTGTGATCACAGACCTGTTCCGTTAAAAGTTAAAACAGTGGCGTCCTTTATGTTCGGTTTCGTCTTGTCAGAGTTTTTTGTTTATGACAAATCTCATGTTGTGACTTCTTCCACTTAATTGGTTTTCCTTTGACATATACTTTCTCTCTCTTTCTCTCTCTTCCTCTCTTTCCAAGTCGTTGCCGGTGTTGAAATCTCTTCCAATAAGAGCATTGCCGACTCGTTGAGTGGCATCATCGTTCTGATGATGTGGAGTTCAAGGCCAGTCTCTCAGTGTGTAGTGCGTGGTCTACCAAAATGGCGGTAAAGGCGACCAAGATACAGGCTCCCACTAGTGTCACCACAACCCACAGGCGGCGCTACTTCCTCTTTCTCTTCCGGCCTTTACTTGATGTCATATTCAATTCCGGCCTTTACTTGATGTCATATTCAAAATAAGAGAACAACGAGCACACTCATCAAATGAGGACACAAAGAGGAAAACTTGAGGTCGAGTGATGAGTAGACTGTGAAGAGAGTTACCCCCCCCCTCCACGGCCTTCCATGATTGCGGCAGCCTTGAATTTAAAGCAAGCTTTTTCTTTAAAAATAAGCTGAAATGTCTACCCTCAACATTGCCTTGAGACGGCCCTGTGACATGTGTCGTTAGGACAGTCTTGCTGTCGAGAATTTGTTAATTTGTATTAATTTATTCATTTTGTTATTACTCAGTTGACTGATCAGCTGACGACCACACGTGCTAGGCTGCTAGAATAGGTTGCCGGGGTCTAGGGAAGTAGATCAGAGACATCAAATACCATGAGGAACGTCCGAGGACCTACAATAAGCATAAAAAGACACACAACCTTCCTCCATCCGATGTTAAAATCTAATGTTTTTGATTAGTTGGAGCGAATGTCTCCACAAAAGTGAACATGTTGTGGGTTTGGATCTCGTCTGTGACTCCCTCTCTCTCTCTCTCTCGTAAATGAGTGGGGGTAGAGTGGGGGTGAGTACAGCTCACAGCAGAGGCGAGACACTTTGTTGAGTGGTCTCGATGAAAACTAAAAAAAACCTATTTATTTCTACTTATCTACATCATCCAGACTGGAAATATTAAACTGAAATGTGTATTACTGTATATCCTGTCAAAATGCCTGTGGACATTTGAACTGTCCTCTTGGGTTTGTGGCTGGCTTTTGTGGCGATTGATTCACTTTATGGGGCGACTGGCGACAGCAGCCGCAGTCATACAGAGCAAGGTGAGTGGATTATGTTGACATCAGTTGTATGATGTTGTACAACGACTTACAGATGCTAAGACTCTTGCTGTAGTTATAATCAGCAAGCAAGAACAGACCACTCACTCCACTCTCATGTACACTTACAGACCAGTGTACTCTTCACTTACTTTCTGACAAAGTATAGAGCTGTCAGCCTTCGCAATGTTCATGAGCAAGAGAGCTGCTGACATCACACTGTTTACATCTGTATGCTGGTGGAGGGATGGGATGTCAGATACTGACCATCCAACTAAAGTCATTAAGTAAGTCACCTCTACTGTTAGTCAACTCTCAGTCAGCTGCAAATTTATACCTTTTGTAAATAAAGCCTGGCGAGCAAGGTCTTAATTTTTTGTGACACAAATCAGTTACTTTACTAATTACTAGGACATAAAACTGAATACAAGATATGGACGCTAGGTATTATTATAGCTCAAAAACAAAAATCTTCAGGTTTAAAAAGCAACAGATAACATGAACAAGAGAGTGGTCGGCATGCGTCACCCTGGACGACAGTGTAGTAAATGGGTTATTATTTAACAACTTCAAAACTAGTTCTTCGCTGACATCATTCACAGTAGTTATTTGAATACAACTGACACACTATGTCTTTGACAGTAGAAAGACACAAAAAAGATTAATGATTACTACTAATTATAATTAATAATAATAAAGATTAATAGGATAGAGACAAGGGCATACATATGCTACTATAATATATTGAAGAAGACTTTGGGTAACTTCATGTTTTCAAGAATTTAAACAGCAAATGAGTACAAAATGGAGTGTGTGAGTGTGTGTGTGTGTTTGTGAGTGTGTTTGTGAGTGAGTGAGTGAGTGAGTGAGTGAGTGAGTGAGTGAGTGAGTGAGTGAGTGAGTGAGTGAGTGAGTGAGTGAGTGAGTGAGTGAGTGAGTGAGTGAGTGAGTGAGTGAGTGAGTGAGTGAGTGAGTGAGAACCTGTTTATTGGGTAGGCAATAACCCCATTCCAAGGGGGAGATGACATCCATGAGTATAGTAATATAAGTACACATTAATCAACTCATTCTCGACCGACATTTTTCTAACATCAGGAATACGAAAAGACCCAACTGTCTAATTACTGACTCATTGGTGCTAGATAATAACTGAACGAGTACATGTGCTCCTTTTTTCAATGTCTTACAATATTTTTCTCTCAGACTTGCATAAACAGGGCATACACACAAAACATGTGTTTCATCCTCTATCAAGCCTGGGCAGAAAGGGCAGTGGAGGGCTACTGTGGATTGTGAGAAACGGTACCTATGGCTATTTATTTCTGAGTGAGTGAGTGAGTGAGTGAGTTGTCAGTATGTCACAACACGACACATCTTTTAATGTCAATGGCTTATAGTCATTTTGACATGGGGGGGGGATAAATATACATAGTGATAATACAAAGCAGTATATTCTACAACAACCAGATTACATTTCCATATAATATGTCTTTTCCCATCAGACCTTGAAGCCTAACACATGCACACACACACACACACACTACTTATCTTGCATGTGTCAACTCTATTGCCTTTTGTTGTTGTTGTTGTTGTCTTTGAAAGGGAAAGTGCTTCCACCGAAAGGCGATTTCGCACTGTGGAGGGGGGGGGCAAGGGAGGAGCAGAGGGGGAAGCTGGAGGTGGTGGTGGTAAGGAAGGGAAGGGACCGGGAGAAGGGTTGTCGTTCTCTTTCGCGCAGGTGTTGTTTACTGGTGTTGGTGCCCTCTGCCATCTGTAGTGTCATGCTCTTATGTCCTGTATGCCTGCCAAGCCCGCAGAGGTGGCGTACTCTCCAGGTTGCCGGATCTCTGAGGTTGCCCTATTTCTATATCCTAGACTTAGTTTGAGGACTTATTCAAGTTGTTTTTATACTGATTTGAAGAATAATGTTATGCTAGCAAGCTCATTTGTTCAGATATATCCTAATTTATGGGTTATTGTTTCAGTTATCAGAGTTTTCCAGGGGGAGGAGCTATTTAGTCATACCCTTTTATCTGTTTATATGAGCTTAGCATGAGGGTGGCTTGTCACCATTGTTACTACTAATGACAGTATAGTATGCCACTGCTCTTTTGGTGGGTTAAGACAGTTGTTAATGTTCAGTGTCAGCCTATGTTTATTTAAGACCTGTCTTAATTCTTCTCTTTCTTCTTTGTTTTCATGACACTCCAAAAGCACATGTGGGGTGCTAAGCCTATCCCCACATATGCATGTTATAGGGTCTTTGTATTTAATTAAATATTCTCCACTTAGCCTCATTCTAGTTATCTTAGACTGGCGGGGCCTACTTGAATTAAAAAAAAGTAGCGTATTACTGGGTTGGTCATCTACCAGTCTCCTAGTTCCTTTACCTTCAGTTTTATATTTCTCCTGCCATCTTGTTTGTATTGCTGGTTTTATGGCTATTCTTCTCTCAGTTGGTGAAATAGAGATGTTTAGGGTGGTGACTTTAGGACTGCTACTCTGCTTTACAGCCAGTTTCGCTAGTTTGTCAGCTTTCTCGTTTCCTTTAATCCCAATATGGAAGGGGACCCAAAGGAACCTGACGTCTCCGTTTTCCTTGTTAATTTTATTTATGAGGGACAGTATCTCATATACAATGTCCATTCTGTTGGATGATTGGTTTTTAAGTGCCTGGAGTGCTGACAGGGAGTCCGATAGTATAAGGAATTGTCGTTGTTCAGTGTCTCTATTGCCTTGAGAATATTCCTATCTATATAAAGGTGGCTACAGTTGGGGAAAAAATGAAAATTAAAAATCAAATGATCTCTGTTTTACTTATTGACTCTAGTTCTTTTAATCGCATTTTATTTGCTTCGGCTACAAAATCCGCTAAGCATGTCAGTAACTCTTCATTAGTGAGTGATAGGTAAACCTCTATTCTTTATATAGTACGAGATTGAAAGAGTTGGTTATACTTTCGAAGAATTTCAAAATAGGAGTATCTAAACAGGAAATGCTCTTCATCTTCTATGATAGTTGTTCTACACACTGGGCAACCTAAGTGAACTTCCATAGAAGGTTCAAACCATCTTTTGTTCGCATTAAGGCTTAAGGTTCTTGTTCTAAGTCTAGCTAAAGCACTCCTGTTCCAATTATTGTTTAAGGTAGATAAATATTTTTTTGGCTGTAGATTATCTTTAAATGATAGGAACCACTCATATTTGTGTCATTTTCCATGTTTGAGTGTCTATTTTGTTTAAAGGAGCATATAATACGGTCTTTGAATTCTGAAAGGAACATGACTTCATCCCCCACCCCCTGGTTGACTCATACGATCCCAAATCCATTTTCTGATAGCACTTTCTTTATGTAAGATACCCAGTTAAGCTTTTCCGACTCATGCTGTTGGTAAAACATTTCAGAATCTTGTTTACAAAGTCTTGTTATGGGTAGCTTAAGGATGTGTAGCCAGAATTTTATACATTTCATGTAAGTATTTATATACAGGGAATACCTACCAACTTCACCATGCACAACCAAATTTGAGGAGTGCAGGGGATCATTTTAAAAACGCTTAATTGCAAATGTGTGTATTTTTTCTATAGGGTTATTTATAGCTAAGCCCCAGATTTCTGCAGCATATGTTATCACTGATTTTACCTGGGAGTCAAAGAGTTTCCAAAAAATGGATGGGTTATTTGAGTTCAGCTTTCTAAGGGCCTTAAGAATTTCTATGAAACCTTTTTTCCATTCATACATAGCTCATTCCAAGCTGCAGAAAAGCTCATCCGAGAAGAAAAGTATAGTCCCAGATATTTGTAGGTATTTGTTACTTTGACTTCCAGGTTGCCCCTTCTTTTCTCGGGATGAAAGTTTACAGTTACTACCCTCAGCAATAGATCAAAGACGCCGAAATGTGAAATGTACATTTAACCTTTAACCTCATCAAAGCTACAGCCAATGGAGAGCTTGAAGATTGTATGTTAATTAACCTAAACCCTAACCATAAAACAAGACCTAATTCATACCACAATGCTGACTTATGAAATTACCTTAAATATACACTTCTGGGGCCAGTTGCACAACACGTTTCTAAATAAAAAAAAACTTTCAGGGCTTAAATATATTTAATTGAAAGAGTTTTATAAAATGGCTTTAAGTGCGTTGCATAACACGCTACTAAAAATTTTTACAAGAGTTTTAGTTAAATAGGTTCAACACCAAATATTCGTGACTCCCGTCACGCGCGCGTTCTGTCAACAAAGAAAATGGCGGACAAAGTGTAAGAAACAGAGAAAAGAAATTTTTCAAAAGCCGAAAAGGTGGCGCGACTGGATGAGTTCTCAAGCAAGAAGGACATTTTCCTTGCGAAATTTAAGACAGGGATAACACATCGGAATAAAAAGAAGGCCTGACTCGCGTGAGCCGACGTTGTTTGTGCAGTGAATGCAGTGGGAAATGCCCATCGAACCATCGTCGACTGTGAAGCGAAGGTAAGTAATAACTTGTGCAGATCGTACACAATCTGTTTGTGTGCTTCAGTTTTCACAAATAGGCCCTATATCATTTTACTTTACAACATGAAATGCGTTTCGCTATGGAATTTTGTATAATTGCCACATTTGTACTTCGTTTCTTTGATTTGGAAAATGACATATCTACACATCTCCCGTGAAGTTTTGACGCGTTTTTCTCCGAAACCGCTTCACAAGTCAAGTCGACTCCAATTGTTGTCAGAAAGGTACGAAGAATGAGAGTCACTTTGTCTCCCCGCTGAGAGCAAAAAAACACTATCATAGACGCGTCTGTGTTTCTTCCTGCTAACGAAGCCCTGTTTTCCGGATGAAAGTGATGATACAAATTTTTACTCCGGAAACCCTGCCCGAGGCCCTTTAGAACATTCACAATCAGTATCACACACTAAAGTCAACAACACAGAACACAAAATCTAGCAGGACAAATGTTGGTGCAATGAAACGTTTTCAAGATATAATCACCTTGTGTGTTCGACTTATAGTTTTACTTTATTCTTTTTGTTGTTCTCTTGAACAAGCTGCATAGAGTCGTGAAATTGGATAATGTAGACTCTGATGAAAAGCAAAATTAATAGAAAGGAAAACTTCCAGACAGGAAAAACAAACCCTGAGATAAGCACAGGCGTTGGTAGCAAACGCCTAAACAACATACAAATAAAACATGAAAGCGAGACAAAAAAAGACATATAATAAAGATAAGCATGTACAATGACTACCTACACATAACAAACATTTCCAAAAGATACACATTAGTCGGTAGCACATAAATTTGATCACAGCGACCTCCTGAAGTTTAATCACTTACTAAGTCTTGCTGTAACGTTAAGAATAAAAGAAATGTCAGCAAAACACTGGCGCAGACTCCTCGAGAAAACAGATTAACTGTCCTCGATACTAGCAAAACGATTAACAAAGATCTTGACATCAAATATACTACCACATGAGTATCGATGGCAGATTATAAAAGAGTTTGGTTAAATCAGCATTAACATATAACTCTTTCGTTAAGGAAATCAGTTTAAAATCTTAAAGACACAAACTGCACACGAAACTGAACCCTGATGGAAAAAAAAAGTTTTGGAGGAAGATAACCTTTTCGTTGAATCTATACACACATCATTGAGTGGACCAGTATTTTGAGCAGCTGCTCATATTCTATTCTTCTGTATAGTAGAATTATTTTATAAATTACCTTTGTAGTCAGATAGATTAAAGAAGGAATATTTTTGTTGCTAGGAGGTTCTGTTTTTTTATGCCGAAGATTTCTGGAAAAAGCACCATTTGTCCGGCATTTCAAAAGACTGACAGTGTTGTGTCTCTAGACACTGAACGCTACAAACTTGACTAAACAGCATTCCTCATTTTATTTGTTATGAATATTATACATACTTGTCTAATATAATTGCCAGTTTGCACAAATTTTGTTTTTTACATTTGGTTTGAGTAATATAACCCAACCCTACTCAACCTTTGTTCCTTAGACAACTTGTTTCTAGGACTGTGGCCAGATATGTGTGTGCACGAGACAATTTAGTTTATTTTTCTTGTCGACAATCAGGGCACCGGTTCGACTTACATTAAACGGAATCACCATCAATTGTATTTTAATACAGATAAATCTTAATTCCCAGACCTTTTTTGAACAATTTTGGCTGCTTCTGACTCCATATTCATGCTTGAAAAACATTCATTGCAGCAGCTGTATGGAGATATCTTCTGTAATAACAAAGCCACTAGCAATTACAAGTTTACGTGCGTGATAATATTGTGAATAAATTTTAAAATACACACGACCAGTTAAAAATGTGTGCAAATACTGCTGTAAAACCCCTTTTTCCTTACATTGCGGACAAAGTACATCAAGAAGAAATACTGTAAGTTTACTCAGATTTGTAAACGATCACACCTACTCCTGATTATTACCGAGATTGCCAGTAGAATTCAAAGCTAGTAATTTTTTTTCTCGAGACGGTTACCACATCATCGATGGTGATTTTCACAACAGAATTACGGACATAATTTTTTTTATTTTTTTGCTGTTACAACAGCGTAGAATGCCGTCGTCAGTTTCCTCCTTTCACACGTGGTATTTTGAGAAGAAATGAGCTTCTAACAGACACAATGAACATTTAATATTTAGCGTTAATGTCTCAGAAAGAATCCTCGAGCTAGCTTTGGGTTACGGTCGACATATGTTTACAGATGGACTGTGGGACACCCCAAAACGTCTGAAGCGTAATCATGTAACCTGTAATGCGAGGGGGACGGTACTAGTGAATTCTGATTGGTTATATTCAAATATATTTACGCATGGTCCGAAGTAGGACTCATTTGACCATTTGTCTTGTCTAGAAAAGAGCGGGAATTGCAGCGTGAGAAACTTCTATGAGCCTTAAAGTGGCCTTTATCTAATAGGCGAATGAATGTTTTCTCTGACGGTATGCGATGTGACCCAGTTTTTCAAAAGGCTGACTGAGCTGCTATGTCCCAAAAATTCTGCACTCAACAAGAGCAAATATGAAATCAGTCACTGTCTTTAGGTACAAAATACGCATATTTCTAGATAGTTTTATGAAAAACCACTCGGAGAGTGGATAGAGGACATGTTAATAAGCATTCGAATACATCACAAGTATGCCACAGAAATGGCTGAAAACTATAAATTTCTACCAATTTAAGAGCGTGTCTAGCCTTAATACGTAATATCCTGAAGCATTTTATATATTAAATATTACTGATGGTCAATAGCTTATGAAAAGTAAGCAAACATTTGAACGTAGAAGCATGTATTCATGAGAGGTTTAAAGGACAAAAGGAGCGCAAAATTATTTCTTAATGATCGGGTTAAATTCGTTTTAAAATAATAATTCCCCAAATATGAGTACATAAGTATGCTTAATTTTAAAGGTATAAGCCTTCGAACATCGGCATTCTCACCTGCAATTAGGAAGGCGGGGAAAAGTAATCTCTTGTACTGGAGGTTCTCTTACCCGATCAAAGTATTTGTGACAAGGAGTGTGCGTGTCTTCGAGTCAAATGAAGAAACATTGCTCAGGTTCTCGTGTTCAAGAAGCGATTTTTTTGCCCCAAAAATGAAACAGCTGAATTTGGAATACAGCCCTACAGATTGGAACTTTATTTAGAAGCGTCGAATGAAGTTAAACAATAATTAAATGGTCCAAACTAAATTCATTCAACAGACTGGTATGTCAATCAGATCAAACTTTAATGGGCAACAATAGTTACAACTGACTGATGATAAGAATTTTTTTACAATTAAAAATATAATGATAGTTTGAAACATGTTTATAAATGTAAAAACTTATTTCTTCCTCATTTAGCTGCATGCAAAATTTTCTATTTATTTACTGATACTAGCACGTGTTCCCGTTTAAGCTCCTTATGTATATCACCATCAATTCTTTTTTTTCCTTTTTTAGCTGTTTCGATCACGCACATCAATGGTGCCCTCACACTGTCAGTTGTTGTTAGCATTATGCTGGATAAAGATACGACTGATGATGTGTTTGTGACTGTCACACGATGTTACTTGTAGACCAGATCCGGTGTAGAAACTGTCGCTGTTGCATCTCTGATGCTTGATCTACCAGCAGTCGTAGTTGGTTTTAACATCTCGTGCTTTTGTATAGTAAGCACTGCTGTAGGAATAAGATTTATTCGTTTTACTGAAAGTCCAAGACTTGCTTGTACTGTATAATGGACTGGATAACAATCGATTTTGAAATGTTTTGAGCAAATTCTTGGGTGCGGTGTGGGGACCAAGTTCGCATGGTACGTTTGAACAAAGCAGAGACCTGTATATACACATACATTATATACACATACCTGAACAAAGTTAATCCACTGGCGTTTACTGCCATTATCTTTATGATTTCCATCATGAGTACAAACTAACTCCCTCTGAGTATCGAAGAGAACATTCAGCAACAGCACAATGTGGCCTGGTCAGTTTTCTTTTACCGAGAATTGAATCTTTTCTCTATGACTTCAGCTAGCGCAGATGGCGCTATTTTTAGAAATACGTTTTTTTCGTCACTTCCTGTTTTTCTCTACAAACCTATGTGTGCTTTAGAGAAAAATATTAATATAAAATCTCTCGTATCTCTCTATCATAAACTACCATCGAAACATGTTTTGTGACACTTCGTGCTTTATTTCCAGCGATTTTCGCTGAGCGGTCGCATTGTCCTTTAATTAATGATCTTATGTCGGCATGTTATCCAACTTTATTTGGACATCTGGCATATCAAGAGGGCAAAACTATAATTATCTTGAAAGAGCTTAGAGCAGCTGTGGGGGGGGGGATTTTGCAATGTCTCCTATCTTCCTTTGTTAATGTCTATATTGTGAGGGTGGTGCCAGTCACCTGTTCTCCGTTATTTTTGTTTGTTTGTTTGTTTGTTTGTTTGTTTGTTTGTTTGTTTGTTTTTGTAGAAGCTTAGATGCGGTTGGGTGAACTGCAAAAGTAGTCTGCGCTACACGGGTATACAAACTTGGGTTATTAGTTTATAGACACTTAAAGAAATAAAATTGCAAACGTCAACTGCGTAAGCTTAATGGCTGTGTAGAAAGTAGAAGTGCGAGCTGATAATCACATTGAATAAGCGAATGTGCAATTTAAAGACTGGACAAAGTTGGAAATTAGTCGCAACATATTTGTCACGTGGAAGCAGACTCTAAGTGGTTCGAGTAACTCCATCCTTACCAAAAAGTTGGATCCCAATGGGACGCAGGTGATTCCCCTTCTAGACCAAGCTGAGCAGTGAATATCTGACCTCTTAGAGAACTGGGAAAAGTGAGAATGAAATAGGCATCGTCCTCAAAAAATAAGTTGGCCAGGAAATAAGAAAGATCATCAACACGAAATGTGCTGTGACATATTATGCATTAAACAACACGGTATCTCATGAGGAGGAAGATAGCAAACGTCTAAACGTGGCAGCATGTCTTCGTGACAATTTTGATTGTTGATTTTATTTCATGATATGTGCTTTTCTACTCAGTTTGGAATTTAATCATTTCAAGAGGACAAAACTACAATTTTCTTGAAAGTGTTTAGAGTAGTTGGAGGGAAAATGGTAAACCTTTAGTGTCTCCTATCGCCCTATACCAAAGTCTATGTTGTAGTGGGGTGCCTATCACCTTTCTCCCACTGATTTTGGTTTTTCTTTTAAAATGGGTATTGAACCAACTAGTGTGAGCACTGATATACCGAAGTCACTTATGTTTGTGGCTCAACCATGTGTGATGAGTGAACGCCCTTTTATCGAAGTGTTTGTGAGTTCTAAGGTTCACACTTCGGCTATTGGCAGGCCTAGTCCTATGTGGTTTATGATAAGAAGATTGAAAGATGGATTTTATGACGAAGATTTGTTCGGAAAACATCGAAAGACCTTTTTGCTTGAAAGTTGGGAATCCAGTTCAAGTACTCAAGATATTCACTTTTCAAGATAATCAATGTGAAGATAAAAAGTACTTCTTTAAAGGCTGAAGATCTTATTAGTGTTTGCAAATCTTACATCTGCCAGTATTCTCGTTTGAGCTTCAAGGATTTATGGGAATTGAGCGCCTGTGACCATCATCAGTGTGTCTGGGCGTGAGTAGGATTACAGCATCCGGTGTTTATTAGGACCGGGGCCATTAGTTCTGTAACAGTATGATTAGAAGATTAAGCTGGCCGCAGGAACATGTCAGGAAAGCATTAATTGAAGGCTGTGTGCAATATTAAGGTACTTCAAAAAGTACTCAAAATGAATTTCAGTTTTTTAAATACTCAACATTAATAGAAAGCATTTTTGATACATTTAAAAAAATAACAGAAACACTAAAAAACTAAATATAAACACTATAAATTTAATTAACGTTGCCCGTTGTAAAATTTTGTAAAATCGCATCACTTGGATTATTATAGATACTCTATCCCCCAAAACAGATAAAATTTACTATATTTTCATAATGAAGAAAGTTTTGAAAACTAGTGTTGAAATTCTGATGTGTATTCTGGCTGAGGGAATTTCTAATCAACGCAAACAGTTAGCAGGTCTTCTGAGTTTATTCATACTGTAAACGGAAACACCATCGTTTTCATGATAAGGGGCGCTGCTATTTCATCATGAAAGGTTGGTGCTATCCAATATAATTAGAGCCCCGTAAAGGTCAGCTGGAACAAAGTACACCTTCACCTACAGCCGTAAAAACATGTAATTAAGCGCTTAGATTGTAAAAATTAGAACCAATCAGACAGCTGGATTCATAAGTTAATTAGGCGTATCTTTGAACTGTTTTATTGACAGCCAGTTACAAATACTTGACTATGTAGATTCAGTGCATATACGTGTTGTGTTGTGGTAATGCGTTAGTGTCTGTGTGTAAGCCAACACATGAATGCGTAGTGGATATCGAGAAATCTAATATTCACACGCAGACGTGCGTTTGTCCTCGGTCAAAACACAGTGGGAGATAACCCTAAAGAAATCCTGCTTCCGTTATTTACTTCCTTGCTGGCTGAATTAAAGCATCCACACTGCGGTCTGTGCTCAGTGTCAGCTTTTTAGCCAGACTCTCCTCACACCCTCGCCTTCCTGCAAGAATTAGCAGCAAGCATCATGATGCGCCCAGTTCTCAGTGCTTATATGATAATTACTCTTCTAATACAAGGTTTGGGTAAGTATTTAGTTACTTGCACACATACTATTTTTAATAGTTCGTAATAGGCGGCGATAAACATCAGTATAAAGGTTAAACGTATAATGAAAGGGAACGAGCGTACATATGTCGGTAGGTGGGTGCTTGTGCTCGCATTGTGTAAGTGTCGTTAGGCCATGATGCTGCAAAAAGACCATGTCACCTCTGTAGAGCTCGTGTGATGACCGACCTTTGCAACATCAGTAAAGTCAGCTGCTTGACTGGCTTATCACGTGACCCTGACTAGGCTGCCAACCACTCGCCTGCAGCATCCCGGAACGCTTTGTTCAGGCCAAACATGGCTCATATGTTCCAACTCTTGCATCACGGGTGGCTGTTCATCACTCAAGCGAATCTAGTGACATTTGTTGTATCTATTGCTAAAAGATGCCGAGAATGTGTGACAGAAAATGGCGGCCACACTTTAAGTATTTTGCCAGACTGACAAAGCACACTGACATTTTCTGTGACACTTTGATTCGGAGATGCGGTAGGTTGACTGTACATGCTGAAATACTGCAAATGTTCCATATTTTTAAAATTGTACTTATTTTAAAAGTAAAATAGAAGATTGTCATAGTGAGTAGTTGCACCTCGGGACGCTCCTAACTAGAAGTTTTTCTCAGTGAAAAAGTTAGGAGGATCTGAAAAATACCAGGAAGTACTAACGGTGCGTACTCAAAATGTCTAACAACTCTCACACGATGCTTTACTCACGAACACAGTTGCAGTCACTGGGAACCGATTATTTCAAATTCCACAAATTTTATAGAACACATCATCTATTGGGGACAGACGTTGAAATTACTGACCTTGCCTCTTGGAGAGGCGCGACCTCGCCCTCTTCTATCTGTTTTGACAACTATTGGGCCAGCAATATCTCCTTCTAGGATTAGATGCTCCTAGGTCATTTACTGCGCCTATTAACGAGCTATAAAATAATTTAATAACAGGAATCTATATACAAATACCAAAAAAATTCAAACTGTACAAAAATCAAAGGCAGACTGCTGTACCGATCAAATGTGTGCGTGTGTGTCAGCAAAAAAGTGACATTTTATTTCAATCTCTTACTATATTTTTCGTTTTTGGGCTAAACTCTCAATTAGCCACGTGTTATAAATACGTGCTTGATATCTGTTTACCTTCAACAATGTAATATATAACAATAATAAATTCACACATCAAATGTCGCCCTGTTTTGTATAATCTGTGTAACGTGTGAGCGAAGATTTAGTGTCTAAATGTAACTTGTAAATTCTTCAGATATAATCCGCAATTTTGTGATATTTCTGTAAAGAATGTTTTGACCTTACTTTATAACAATATATTCTGTACTTTATTGAAATATTATTCAATATATAATCGTGGTTATGTGGAAAACCGGTCGATGAAGTAAATGAATTCACTTTTAGTGTAAGTTCATTGAGTGTACATTAAGTAGTCTAACGCATTTGCACAGACTTCTTGCAGTTGAATTTTCTATGTTCTATTTTATTATCTTATCGCAGATAAGACACAGGAAAGGAGTTGGCATAAATGATATTTAGATATTGTTTAACTAGTTTGATAATCAAATACAAACTGCCAGGACTTGCTCACTATCGCTCAAAACAGACCTGAGTGGAGGCCCTTGTTAGATGTCAAGTCTATGTACTCCCTCCCCCCCCCACCAAAACAAAACCAATACCAATCAAGAGACGAATGATCAAGTTACACTCTTGCCGTGCGAAACACCGCCATTAGAAGGAAACGACCTTTGCCCTAAGCCCGTGCTTATTGTCGTGAACCTTGGGTAGAAGGACACGCGAGGATGGTCAGAGGGGTGTAATTTCCGTCGCCTCGGACTAATTACACTCTTAACACCTCCAGTTTCCAGTCTGCTGGAACTTGCTCCTGCTCCCAAATTTTCTGCAGCAGGGGTGTAGCATCTCTGATGCTGCCGTTGGATCTGCCTTGAGTGTCTCTGCAGGAATGCCCTTTGAGCCTGCCACCTTGCCAGTTTTCAGAGACTTTATGGCTTTGATGATTTCTGCCTTTGTTGATTGGTTGGTGTTCACCTGGAATTGCTCGGTGGCTGGGGCAATGTCCAAAATTGTTGCTGGTGGTGGCCGGTTCAGTATTTCTTTAAAATATTTCCCAGCGAGATCTTTGTTCTGCATCCCCAGTAATGACACTGCCATTCTTCTTTTCACTGGCCCGCATGCATTGATGTTTTTCCTTCCTGACAGAGTTCTTGTAATTTCAATTAGTCTTTTCATATTATTTTGCCCAGCTGCTTGTTCTGCATCTGCTGTCATCCTGTGAGCGAACTGTCTCTTGTCGCCTCTTGCAATCTTCTTCAATTTTCGGTTTATCTTCTAGTACTTTGCACTTAGCTCTTTTTTTCCTGCTGGTCTTAACACTGGTTGATCTTCTGCTTCTGCTCTTTCCTTTTCTCTATCTTTTTCCAGGTCCCTAGGGTCAGCCATTCCTTGTGTTGTTTCTGTTTCTTTCCCATAACGCGTGTGCAGGCAGCCTTCCAGGTCTCCTGTAATCCCGTCCAGTGGTTGTCCACTGTTTCTTCAAAGAGTCCCTCCAGTGCCTCAAACCTGTTTTTGACTTCACAGTTGAACTCTTCTTGCTTCCTGCGATCTCTAAGAAACTGCACGTTGAATTTGTGGTGTGGTCTGTCTGATGATTCATGAAAGGACCTCAGCTTTATCTTTAAAGTTGCTACAAGCAGGTGGTGTTCTGAGGCTACGTCTGCACCACGCCTTACCATGATCACCAGCAGACTACTTCTAAACTGGCGATTAATGGTGATGTGCTCGATCTGATTTTCTGTATTTCCATCTGGTGAAGTCCAGGTGGTCTTGTGAATGGTTTTGTGAGGAAAGACTGTGTCTCCGATTAAAAGTTTATTGAACAAACAGAAGTCTGAGAACAGCTCACCATTCTCATTGCAGTTGCCCACAACGTGCTTTTCCATTATGTGTTCTTTGTCCGTGTTGTAATTAGGAACTTTGGCATTCATGTCACCCATGATGATTTTTAGGTCTCGTCTTGGAGTACGATCAACCAGGGCTTGTAGGGAGTTGTAAAAGTCCTCCTTCTCCTCTTCTTTTGCTGCGTTGGTAGGTGCATAGCCCTGGATAATGGTGATCTTTCTTCCTTTGGAGTTGAACCGTGGGGAAACTGGTTCCTATGCTATTAGTGCCCTTGCAGCCTCATGTGTCATCATTACTGCTACTTCTTGTGAGTGGTCATGGTCAGGATCTTCATGTCCAGAGTAGATGATAGTTTCCCCTAACGAGAGTCTGGTCTGACCGCTGCCATTCCACCTGGTCTCGCACAGGCCAAGGAGCTTGATGCCATAACTCTTCATCTCCTGTGCTACCCGAGCTGATTTTCCCTCTCTCGTATAGGGTTCTGAACAATTAATTAACTAACTAACCCTATCCTGGTTTTTGCCTTGGCCGTGAGAAGATAGGTCGGCGAGCTGACTTCCCGAAGGCTTTCGCCAGCACGCGTCATAGGCCTCTACAAAGAGGGATCTTCCCGTCCAGGCTCTCGTTGTGGTAATGTAGCTGTAATTTCTGTAGCAAGGGTTGTTTTACAGGGTTGGGTTGCTAGTCCCACGCCCAACCCTCCTCCTTCATCGGGGCTTGGGACCGGCAGGTTACCCGGGGGGTTTCCAGGCGGAGTTGCTCAGTCATCGTGCTAGGAAGTAATTCCGGCCAAGTGATTATATATGCGCCGTTCACTAAAATACTGGACAGCGAATCGCCTGGTGTAGTCTTCCTTTAGGCGTATTGTAAGTACATTAGTGTTTATTGTACTAAGACATTACATTATAATTACCAACGAGGTGATAATAATCACAATAACAAAATATTAATAAACAACGCGCGATTAATTATTGCGCATTTTCAGCACTCGAGACAGAAAAAGATATGGACAGCACACGAAAGAACGGATGGATGAACAGTACTCACAAGCATAAAAATCAAACAGAGAAGAATTGGAGAACCAACGGTGACCTCTGAGAGTTAATCACATTAGTATGCTAAGGGAGAAAAGCAGGACTTACTATTTACTAAACCTCAGAGAGAAATGATTAGTAGATGAAGTATTGTTAAGAGTAATGCTCATGAAAGAGAGGATTCCATAGTGGGTGAGGTACGGATATGGAAGTGGGGACAAAGAATGTGTGTAGTGTCTGTAACGAACGAACGAACGAAATTCTTTATTGCTTAGGCCGTGTGGCCTCAACATCGCGAGTACAGTTCATGCAATTTTAATGGTAAATTATTACAGTTCAAGGCGTGTAAATATAGGTTAGCATGGGCAATTGCATCGACAGTGTCGATAGCCCTATGGACAAATCTTTCTTCATTTAGCTGCTGACAGTGTTGTGTCGTTTATAACAGTGGTAAAGATACCTGGCTAGGCAGGTAATATGTGATGTGTCATTAATCAGGGCTGGGAAGGTAAAGGCTGTTTGGTGAGTTGTATATTTCAGAGGCAGAAATCTACTTCTAAGGTCTCTAAGTTGGGTACATTGGAAAAGTAGGTGTATTTCATCGTCTGGTGAATCAAGACATAGCGGGCTTTCTAGATTTGGCATTGGTGCTGTTGAGTGCCTGTGTTTGTGGGTTTTTAACTCAGAGATTCCCATACGAAATCTAATTAGAGCATCTCTTAAGGCTTTGTTGTTTACACAGTATAAATATGGTTCTATTTGCAATTCCAATTTGAACATTGCATACACTGTAAACCTAGGGCTCTCTGTGACATGACAATGCCAGTCTTGTTTATGGCAATCAAACAGTCTTTGTTTAAACATAGAGAAAAATTTACCAACATTTTGCACACCTTGATTCTCCCAGACATAGCCAAAACCATACCTGTACAGAGTCTCACACACTTCAGACACCCAGCATGCTTTCCCCCTATTATGAAGCTCAGTCAACATGTTATATGCCTTTCGTGGGAGTCTCCTGGAGTCCAGCCTTGTCAGTTGTAACCAGTATCGAATGCAAGAGGTTTTGGAATGCACATAGAGGGAAAATCTGCCTGTGTCACCGTAGACAACATCGTTTGGGGTTTTGGGGCTGACATTAAGTAATTTCTTTAATGTGAAAGTGTGTGCCATTTCTACTGTGAGATTACTCTTTAAGCCCCATACTTCTGATCCGTATAAGAGCAGAGGCTTTATCTGGCTATCAAAAAGCTTAAGTACAAGGTCAGGTGTGTACTCTTCGATTTTCCAAAGAGTTTTAAAGATTCGGACAGTTTCTACAAGACAGTACAGTACTTCAAATCTGACATGGTGCTCAGTCTCCTCCTTATCTCCCTTGCGTAACCTTCCCTAAGTCTCTCTTCTACTTTGCTGTTGTAATCATTTCTCAATGTTTCTGTCTTTGCCCTAAACTCATTTTCTTTCTCTCTTATTTTCTACCTTCTAATAAAATGGTTATCTTCCTTATGGCGTGTTACTTTGATAATAACAACACGTGCTGCGCTACTAATCTAGTTGTTGCTCGATTTTATGTGTCAGTAATGAGTTTAGTTGCTAGGTTAAGTGTGGGTCAGACACACAGACTAGTACCACAGTGATCTGGCCGAGTTTACTAGATAAATAATGTGACCTGAACTGCGCTGTAGACCTCTCTTAATGCTGAGTACTAGACGTTCCCATACTATGTAGTAAGTGGCCCACTCCTCACTTACAATCTATATAAGCCTCCTTCTACATTCTTCTTTTTTACTTTTTCATTTCTGTCATTTATCTTTCTAATTTGCGAATAAGTCATATATAACCAATGCTTCAGAGAACCAGAAACGGTCACAATGTCGGTACTACCTATTAAACGAAATCAGGGCAAGGATGTCGTTTGATGTGAAGGTAGTGCACATTAGACAGGGTAGTGGGTGCTAATGAAGGTCAACATCAATTCCTCTTCAGTCTGTTTCTTACCCCTCCTGTAGATCGTCGCAGTTTCGTTTATCTTTTTCTGTTCTTTGATGGAATATCACTCTTATCAACATCAGGAACCCTTGTGTGGTTTATACCGTAACGACAGCTTAAAGTTCCAATCGCAAACTAACATTTCGACTAATTATTGTAACTATATAATAATAAATAATCCAAATCCCCAAAAATAGTGGCAAATATTATAAAAGAGCTTGATCTAGTTGATATTTGGAGAGAGACGCATCCTGAGACTAATGGTTTTACCTGGCGGAAAAGACATCCACTACAACAGGCAAGGCTAGACTTTTTTCTAATATCAGAAACATTAGCAGGGGAGGTCAGTTCAGCATTGCTAGAACCATCTTATATATATGATCATTCCCCTATAATGATATCACTTAGCTAGGAAAAAAATCATGAAAACTATATGACATTTTGGAAAATTTTAAAAATCCTTCCTTAGAGATGAAGAATATATACAATTAGCCAAGAAAGTTAAAAGCGAAGCAAAAGAACAATATGCAGCTTCGCAACTTTTTTTTTGTTGAAATTCTACTTTTATAAATTAGAGGAGCCAGTATAGCCTATCCATCCACCAAAAACAGAAGAATCAGAATTTAGAGAATGTAATATGACGCACGTACACTTACCTCGAATACGCACGACGCATATCACACACACACACACACACACACACACACACACACACACACACATAACACAACGCTTGACGAGCCCCTGCAGATGACGATGAGGATGAAGAGGTTTGTAGTTGAGTCGAGTCGAAGAGGCAAAAATTTACAGGAATGTCATTTTAAGAGTTATGGAAGACGAAGAACTCGTTGTTTTTCTTCGCTCATCCGTCCATAGAACTGTTTTCTCTTCTCAACCCCTTCTCCGATGTGACGACGAACAAATGACGCACACAAGACGTCAAACACAAAACACCATTCACACACGAAACAATACAAGACCTACTCCTAACTCATCACAGAGAGAAAGAACTAAAACAACAAAGAAGTAACATAGAAGAAGACATGACCATTGACTCGACACTACGTCTTGAAGCACTGCAAAATGAACTCCAACATATTAGGGAACACAGAGTTCAAGGTATGAGGATAAAGTCAAAGGTAAAATGGGTTTTTGAAGGAGAAAAGAACTCAAAATATTGTTGTGACTTGGAGAAAAGATATTTTGTAAGTAAATTAATGAAGACAAAAAGAAAATGGAAAAATCCTTTGTGATCAAGAATTGATTATAGAAGAATGTGAGTCATGTTATAAGGAATCGTATAGGAGTAGGTAATCTAAACTAACAGAGTTTGAACCAAATTATCTGGGGAAGAACAACTTCCCAACTCTAAAGTAAGATGCAAAGAATTATTTAGAAGGTCTTATAACAGAAAAAGAAGCTGGCAGAGCTCTGAGAAACACAAAGAATGAAAAAGGCCCAGGAAATGATGGCTTACCAGTAGAGTTTTTTAATTACCTTTGGAAAAACATAGGTACATTTTTAATAAGATCATTAAACAAAAGCTTTGAAAGAGGTGACGTGTCTGTAACACAGAGACAGGGGGAGACAAACCCAAACATTTGTTAAGAAACTGGCGCCCTATTCTCCTATTAATAATAATAAAAATGAAGATTTTTATAGCGCATATTCACACTCATAGAGTTCTATTAAATGTATCATATAAAAATGCCTCAGCATTTATAGCTCAAAGAATAAAGAGGGTTATGCCATTTATTATTGAAGAGGACCAGAGGGATTTTATGCAAGGAATGTCGACTATATATATAATATAATATTAGACTAGTATATCATATACTACACTATACTCAATGCAGAAGAAACCACGACTGTTACTGCTAGTAGACTTTGAGAAAGTCTTTGATTCCATTGCCCACTCATTCATCCAGAAAGCACTTGGATTCTTTAACTTTGGACCTGATCTTGTACGTTGGGTAAATGTCTTTTATAAGAATCCCAGACACTTAATCCCCAGACACTTCATCCACAGACACTTCATCCCCGACACTTAATCCCCTAGACACTTAATCCCCAGACACTTCATCCTCAAAATGAAATTTCAACTCAAAAATTATGAAGTGAATAAAAAATTTAATTCAAATTCAAATAATTATTTCATGTTAACATCAAAATAAGTTTGACAATTAAAATAATACTTAATTTCAACATTTATAACGTTAGTTACAGTTCATGTGAGCTATTAAAGTCAATGTTTTTCAACATTAAGATATGAAAAGTGTTGTTAATCAATATGACAGGTAAGCTAATGATCGAAGGTACAGAAGACAATCCATTGCCTCATATCGCTGTACAATGTTGCTGATTCTCATGGTCAGTATGGCCTTGGAACTGGCTGGTTATGTTAAGGAGTCCACCTAGTATCGCCTAGAGGGTAGATCGCTACTTGTGAACACAGCGCACTTAGCCCGGACAATAGTGGTTGTTTTCCTTGCAGCAGACGGGCCGTCGGTGCCGAGCGAAGAAAGTAGACGATGGGGCAGTCTGCTCCTGGTCAGTATGGCCTTGGAACTGGCTGGTTATGTTAGGGAGTCCACCTAGTATCGCCTGGAGGGTAGATCGCTAATTGTAAACCCAGCGCAACCCAGTCTTACCAGAGTTACCACGCGACACATTTCTCTTATAATATTTCAAGTTCACAAAATAGCAGTTTTGAGTGTTGTGTTGCGATTTGGGGATGAAGTGTCTGGGGATGAAGTGTCTGGGGGATGAAGTGTCAGGGATGAAGTGTCCGGGGATTAAGTGTCCGGTCACCCTTTTATAAGGATGCGAAATCTTTTTTATGGTAAATGGTGGAGTCTCCCGACGTTTTGGCATAGAAAGAGGATGTAGAAATGTAGAAGAGGAGATCCTCTTTCGCCATATAATCTTCCCTAGATTTGCAGAAATTCGTGCCATATCACTAAGAAATAAGGTGGATATTAAAGTAATAGCTATTGGAAGCAAAACATTCGTATTGTCTCAGTTTTTAGATGATCTGTCATTGTTTCTTGACGGCTCTAAAAAATCTTTCGGAGCGACTGTGTGTGAATTAGAAAATGTATTGGTATTAATCGAGGCTTTTTGACGCTCTATAGGACTCAATTAAAATTCCAGTGGAATCACGAGACTTTTACAGTTCTTGGTATTACCGTTTCTCTAAACCTTGATAGGCTGGTAAATATTAACTACAAAAAAGAATTTTACTAAAAACCACAAGATGATGACAGAATGTAAACCAAGAGATCTCACACCAATAGAAAGGAATCTTGTATTTAAATCCCTTATACTGTTTTTATTAACTACCTATTTATTGCCTTTCCTCATCCTGGCAAGACTCTTAACAAAATTAGTCAGCCTTTCAATTTATTTGGAAATCGAAAACATAAAATACAAAAACCAGTGTAATCAAGAAATAGAAGGAGGGTTAAAGGTAATGGATGTTCATGCTTTTAATGATGCACTCAAGCTTACATGGATAAGAAAGCTCTGCACATGAAATGCGAGTTGGAAATGCCTGTTTAATTAAATTCATCCACAGATTTTAACTTTTCAGACATTTGTAGGATTTTATTTCATTCATTCAATCCTCTTCGTTCTATTTGCACATAAGGCCTCAACCAGAGCCCGCCACTGATGTCGATCGGCTGAAACTCGCTCCAGGCGACCCCATGTCCAGCCCTTTTCTTTCATCTCCCTTTCCACTGTTCTTCTCCAGGTTTTCTTTGGCGGCCTCGTTTTCTTCGGCCGTCTAGAGTCCATCGTAGGGTGATTCTGGAGAGGTCTGTTGTCTTCTGGCGGAGCACATGTCCAATCTATCGCCAACGCCTTTGTTGAACCTGCGTGGTGATGGACTCGGTTTCAGTTCTTTGGTGGAGTTCTTCATTCGTGATGGTGTTTGGCCAAAAGATGTTCAGTATGCGCCTGTTTTGGAAGACGTCAAGCCTGTTACCGATGTTTTTGGTCATCTTCAATGATTCTGATTCATAAAGGAGGGTGCTGATCACATTTGACTTGAAGATTCTCAGCTTGTTCTTCTGGCTGATGTTTTTTGCTTTCCATGTGCTCCTGAGTGAGGCGAAGGCTTGGCTGGCTTTCGCCAGTCGGGATCGAATCTCCACCTCAGCATCCCCGTTTTTGACATCTTGAACCCAAGATAGGTAAAACTGTCAACTTCCTCAGTCTCTTCTCCATTTAGTTTGATGTTTTCTTGGACTCTGGCGTTCAATCTCATACTTTATGTTTTCTTTGCGCTGACCTTCAAGCCAAGGTTTCCAACTGTTTCTGAGAAAGCAATTTTTTCTCCTGCATGTCTTGGTGGCGGTGTGACAACAGGGCAATGTCATCAGCAAAATCCAAGTCTTCCAGAATTGTTGTTTTTGCGCTCATAGTCATGGTCTATTTGATCCCTCTCCTCTCTCTGTCGATGGAATTCTTCATGATCCAGTCCATGGCCAGGATGAAGAGGAACGGCGACAGAATGCAGCCCTGCTTCACCCCAGTGCTGACGTTGAAAGGGGCTGTGAGCTCCGTGTCACAGACCACCTGAGATTTGAAATCGCTGTACAGCATTGCAACGAACTGGACAAGTTTCGCAGGGATTCTGTAATGTCTCAGGAGTTTCCATAAGGACTCGTGGTGGATGCTGTTCAAAGCCTTCTCCAGGTCGAAATCCTGCTTGCTGAGGCCGGAGGTCTTTCTCAACGGATGCGTCAGTCTTGGTAAGGGAAAGAAATGTTATACTCCTCCAGTTATTGCAGTCTCCAAAATCTCCTTTCTTGGGCAACTTGAAGATGAGCCCTGTCTTCCACGCATCGGAGATCTGTCCTGATTCCCAAACTTGCCTGAAGATTTCAGTCAACATGGGATCTGTCACATTCACATCTGCTTTCAAAATCTCTGCTGTTATTCCATCTGCCCCTGGTGCTTTCATTGCATTGATTGCTGCTGTCACTTCTTCCAGGCTTGGCGGGTCTGTGAAGATGTCAAGGTCTATATCTGCTGGCTGGATGTCTGCGAGCTGAGGGGGGTCTGGTCTTTTCAGAACTGACTCAAAATCTTCCCTCCAGCCCTGTAGTTTTTCTGCCTCTCCCTGGACAACATTTCCGTTGATGTCTTTCACTGGCACTTCACTGTTTTTGAACCTGTTGTTTAGCTGTTTATTGATTTTATACACTGTCTTCAGTCATTTGTTCCTGCTGCTTCTTCTGCTTCATTTGCCCGTTTTTCTATGTAGTCCTTTTTGTCGGTTTTGGTCATCCTCTTCACTTATTTGTTTATTTCTGTATATCTTTGTCTATGTTTTTCATTCAGACGTTCAGATCTGGTGTTGTTGATTTTCTGCTTGGTTGACTTTCTCTCGTCTATCCTTTTCCATGTCTCTTCTCTGAGACTGGCAACGTCTGCTCCTCTGTAGCCTCTGACATCTTGAAGTGAGCTCCTCCATCTTCGGTTGAGGATGACATGGTCTATCTGGTTCTTTGTGATCCCGCCTGGTGATATCCACGTTGCCTTGCGGATGTCTTTGTGTTGGAAGAGTGTGCCTCCAATCAGTAGATTGTTTTCTTCGCAAACCTCTACCAGTCTCTCTCCGTTGTCATTGATGGTTCCAATTCCATGCTTGCCCATGATGTGCTCCCTACAGGTTTTGTCACTTCCCACCTTGGCATTGAGATCGCCGGTGATGAGCAACATATCATGGGCTCGGACGCTCTCCGTGGCTGCCTGGAGCTGATCGAAAAAGCATTCTTGTCTTCTGCCTTGGAGTCATCTGTTGGTGCATAGCAAACTAGCACTGTCAGCTTGGTGTACTTTGAAAGGAATCTTGCTCTCAGAAGCCTGGGTCCATAAGGCTTCCATTCCAGCAGTTTTCCTATTGAAGAGTAGTGCTACTCCCTCAGAGTGTTGATCGTCTGATCTTCCGGAGAACGTGATAGTATGCCCTGACGCTAGTCTCTTTTTTCCCGTGCCGGTCCATCTGACCTCGCTGAATCCTAGGATGTCCTAGTTGTACTTGTCAAACTCCTTGACTAGTTGGGGCAACCTGCCAGTCTGATACAAGGTCTGGACGTTCCAGCACCCCACCCTCAACTTCTGCTTTGGCTTAAGTAAATCCACCATCGGGGCGCCAGCTCCCTCTCGGGTTTGACTGTCGTCCGTCATAGGTCCAGTTCCCTGGTATGTTTCATTACCTTCGCCATCCGTAACAAGTGCTTTAGTGTTGGTTTCTGTAACGTAAATTTGTATATGGTGTGATTGTTAGCCCTACAACAACCAAATTTACCTCTTGGTGAGGTGTCCACCTTAGTCGCCTCTTACGACATGCCTGGCTGGACGACAGGGACCCTATTTTTGCAATGCTCGTTAGGCAAGCATACCCCGGGGTCCCAAGGGGCATTTGGAGAATACATTTTGGAAAATTTTACAGAAACAAAGTTATTTTTGAAAAATAATTTATCATTTTTACATACTTTTGCGCTAGATTTACCCCCTCCTCACTGAAAGAATTTCTGCATTAACCATTATTCTTTCATAATATTTTGTCAAAAAATGGCACGCTAAAAGTGTTAGAAAATGGTTAAATGATAATATTACAAAAATTGGGGATTTACTTGATAATAATGGGATACCTATAAAATTTTAAAATTTCCAACGAATGCATGGAGATAGTGTTAATTTTATTGATTACTATAGTCGAATTATAGGAGTTCTTAAATATAAAAGAAAGATTTGTGACTGGTGGAAGGACTCCAAGAAAGAAACTAAATGCTATGCACCACTGTTAGCTATAACTAAGCATAAATAGGGCATGAAAGGGATATATGATAAATTGTTATTTTCACAGACACCTCCTACATGCATTAAAAAAATGGGGAAAATATTATACAGATCTTCAATAGGGACAACCATTTGCCCATTCATTAACTGTTACAACAGATACAAAACTTCTGTGGTTTCAATACCGAATCTTACACCGAGTCTTAGCTACAAACACCATATTATACCAGATGAAACTAATCTCTGCACTTTCTTACACAGTCAAAGGAATCTATAGAGCACTTGTTATTTGATTGTATTATTGTGACAAACTTTTGGAATAATCTCTTTATTAGGTTTTTAAAAAATGTCTTCCTTGTGAGCATATTGAAGTAAACAAATAGTTAATCATATTTGAAATCCAAAATGAATCTAAATTAGATAAGAGAGGCAGCTTTAATTTTATTATGGCAGAATTTTATATTTGCAGAAACAGATGTCTTAATACGCAACTGAGGGTGAACTCGTTTGCAACAGAAGCAAAGAAATGATGTTATACAGAAAAAATATTACCATACAACGAATTGTAAACGAGGGGCCAGATGCACAACACGTTTCTAAATCTTAAAACTGTTCTAAAGAAGCAAAATCTCTTCTTAGCCATTTTGATGCATTACAGAAAAACATACCAAAAATTGTACTGACAGGACGAAAAGTCAGATTTAAACAATGTTATCTTACTTAAAGCAGCTTTAGTTTTAAAAATTCTAAAATTGTGGTGTGCATTTAAAACTAATTATCTATAAAGAGTTAAGGCCTAAAAGTGTTTAAAATTAGAAATGTGTTGTGCAACTGGCCGCAGAAGTTTTTTCACAGCAGTGATTACCACATAAGCACATAATTGAGAGATTTGGAGTGGATAGGTGGTGGTTAAATAGGAAAGTTTTGATACACAAATTTGTAGCTAGTAAGATTTGCTGTAGCTCGTTACGAATTCACTTCCGTGATTGATCAGATGCACAGCTGCAAGTCCGGCTTGTGGATGGAACTGCCCCGTGGAAAGGCCGCCTTGAAATGATGTACGATGGAATATGGGGCACAGCCTGTGTCTATAGTTTTCGGAAACAAGAGGCTCAGGTGGCCTGCAGGATGCTGGGCTTCAACACGTGTGTAACTTTTTTGTGGTCTTACGATTATGTGAGGTGTAATTTTATTTGTTTCGAATGTCATATTCACGATGTACAGATAATATATAACTGTCTTCAAAAGCGGTTTTTAGTGGTCATTTGGCTTTCGTCTTATTCTAACCACTGACCTCCATATTTATTCAAGATTACCTTTCTCATAAGATCAAAAACTTTCATGGAGGAGCGTGTGTGTGTGTGTGTGTGTGTGTGTGTGTGTGTGTGTGTGTGTGTGTACGAGTGTATGAGTGTGCCTGTGTCTGCGTGTTAGTGTGTGATTTGTTTAGACTACAAAAAAGGAAAATTTTCATCTTAAAAGCAAGTAGCCTTTAAAAATAATGAAACTTGTTAATTTCATAAATATCTCAGTTTGACTGATTCAGAAAAATATTGACTAACTTATCCCTCATTCAAGAATAGAGAATAAGACCAATGCACTTGAGTGTATGAATAAATTTTTTTCGAAAAATGTGTTGATTTTGACTGCAAACTGTGTGTGTATATTGAACTGACTTTTTTAAGACTGTACGTTGGATAGGTAAACAGACAAACACGCAAAAATACTGACTGTTAAACAGGTCGCAAACCTTCGCCGTGTCACCATTGACGTACGGATTTAGCTACGACAATATCGTCCTTGAAGACATGACGTGTACAGGCGAGGAGACCAGCTATGATCAGTGTAACCATACAGTGACTTTCGTCAAATTCTGGTGCCCCAATGACGTTGGTATCACCTGCAAGACACGTAAGAGCCTGCTGTTTCTATTCTCTTGTTTGCTGTATCGCTTTCGAAAGGAGAAAAAGAAACAACGAATAAACTTTAGGCATTTACCATTTTCTATACAAGAATTTTAGAATAATAATTTCATTTTCCTTAGAAAAGAGACATCAAGTCTTCGAGCATTTTTAGAGATGTAGGTGAAACAGATGATGCATTTTCACAACAAATAACATTTTAAGACTTAACAATATTGCTTTATAATGAATTTAGGACGATGCTAGAACACACTCGACAGCCTTTTTCCATGTTTGTTGAGATATATATATATATAAAAACTTTTTTGTCTCTACAAATGCAAAACTAACAATCATACGACCACACTTAAAAGTACCGTTTATCTCAAGTACGATCGACCAGCTGCATGTCTCAATCTCTCTTCTTGCAACGAGATCATTGGATGCTTGTGTTCTGAAATACTTTATTTTCTACTTTATTTTACATTAAGAGTTCTTAAGCTGTTATTAAGCTTTTACTGTAGAGAAGGCATGATTGCTGAAAATTTTAGGAATAATGTTTAGGTGCCGCATTCTCTGTAATAAAATAAACTTTCCTACAGACCCACACTGACTTAGTATGCCAGTTTTTTAATCCATAGAATTGGCTTAATCCGGCATCTCTACTGTAGTCAACACCATACATATTATATTAACATCTTTCTACACTCACAAGTAGTTTGTATATATATATGTAGTATATAGGTATATGTATAGAGATCTAAGTCAATATCTGAAGTATTGGTGACAACGATTGTTACAGAATACACACGACTGCGTTTGACAGATGTTCAGGAAGGACCTAACAGAGGTCGTTTACAGATAGCCATTGGCGATGTCCATTGGTGGACAGTGTGCATGTCGTATAACAGCACTGCCAAGGTCGTCTGCAGACAACTCGGCTTACCATCGTAAGTTCTTTTTCTCCCTGTCAGAGATAAATTCTGGGTAAGGATGAATACTAATTCTACGGAAATTACACAGTTCAAAGAACGTTATTACCTTTGCTAATCATAAAACGCTGATTTTTAAATTTAACGTTTTACACACACACACACACACACACACACACACACACACACACACACACACACACATACACACACAAACGCATGTATAAAAATGTTAGCATCTCTGTCCATCCATTCATTCTTTATTTGTAATCTATGTTTAGGAATGGTGCGATGCTGAGAGAAATACCTGTGGAGACTTTTGGGATCTTTCGAACAATATCTATTTTTTTATTTTGCCTTGGGAATGAGACAAGCATTTTTGAGTGTCAGTATGAGGCGTCTATTTACAGAAACTGCAGGGATTACATCATTATTTGCAGCGCCTGTAAGAATGTTTTTCTTTTATAAATACAAAACTTATCAATGTGTTTAAAATTTGTATGTTACGCATAATTAAAGAAACTACATGTTTGCATGTGGAATACAGAAATAAAACGTTGCAATTCTTTTTAGTCACAAGTTCTGCTAAATATGAAAATCTGATATACAGTACAATTAATTGAAGGGATGTAATTTTCTATTGAAAGAAAATCTACTACTGCCTATTTTACATTATATGCTTTATTACCTTTATTCCATTGTCACTTAAAATTAATTTTATAAATCTATTTATTTTTTGAAATGCTGTTGGTGATAAATCTTATAAACATACTTTCCTTTTACCTTTTCATACATGTTTACGTTAAACCTGTCTTACCCTCACTGTTTTATTTTCGTCCCTCCATTCAAATGTGTTAAGATTTAGTTGAAATCACACCTGATATCATTTTAGGAACCAAACGAAAAAGGAATGATAAAAGTCGTTTATATTAAAAAAGAAAATTTGATAGCATTTTTAAAAATCAATGACCTTTAGTTTTTTAAGGGAGAATTTTCTTTCAAGAAATACCTAATGGTAGCATTGCAATGCTTAGCTTAACTGAAGAGACTTTTCTTCAATATAGAATGTTTAGTAACGAAAGAAAGAGAAAAACATTTATTAACTGAGAAGTGTTTAAAGTAAAATGATAACAGGTAGTTTAACTGGAAGTGACGGTTGTAAATCAAACAATATTTAGCTCACGTAGGATGGTAATCATCAAAATTGGTTGACTTGCCTATCTTTTGTTTGCATGTTTTCATACATGTAACGACATTTCTTGTTTCTGCCCACCTATTTTAATTAATCTGAAATAAAATTTAATCGTAGATGTGAAATATATGTAGAGTGTATATATTTTTTACGTAAAACATGTTGTAAGTAGCAGTAAGACCTAAGGTTGTTGGCTACGACTTTCTGAGGAGGCAAATTGTTTTTAGTTGAATGTTGATAATACTTCATGTATTTTTAACAGATCTTGTCAACATCAATACAAACAGTAGCAGATATCCTTTAATGGAGGAAACAAATGCTACTTTAAAGTGCGACAGCAATGAGCAGTCTGGTCTAATAAATTACACATGGCCAGAAAATGCAGGCGGGTTCCCTGATGGCAGTAACCTGATCATCAATAGAGTGACCAGGGAACATAATGGAAGCCGAGTGAGGTGTGAAGTGATCTCCAGTGATGGTGAAGTTGTCTCCAGTGACACACTGGAATTACAGGTTTACTGTGAGTACATTTACAATGAATGCAATGAATAGGGCCACTTAGTCATCGTGTACGTTTAGTCTTCCTAAGCAAATTAGTTCCAATTTGAAGATCCGCTTCTAACCGACTGAAGATGAAACACGTGACTAGTCAACAGAAGAAAGCGGTTTATATACGAGCTGCATTAGTGGGTCTCACATCTCTTTTTTCACGTTGCGTGCGTGTGTGCGCGTGTTTGTATATGTATATGTGTAGCTGTGTGCAAGTGTCAACAGAAAAAGTTACTTTGATTTAAAGGAAGATAATTAAACAATTAAAGTCAACTCTAAGACACTTTTCTGATTGGATAGATGATGTGGGCGACGAATCTCCTTCTATCGGCTTGTTTGCAGATCCCCCGGTTATCAGGATAACACGGAGTGATAATCAGGGTCAGCCACTGGAAACCTTCTCTGAGATCATTAAGGGTGACAATGTGACATTTCGGTGTGAGGCTGACAGCAACCCGCCTCCTGCTTCCATCACGTGGTCAGGAAAAGTGAGCAGCACTACTGGGGAGTTACACATCATAGCAGCAGAGCAGACTATACACGACGGTGTCTACACCTGTACCGTGGTCACTGAAACAGATGATGATGATCGTCTCCCATTCATAGCATCTTACAAGCTTGCTTTTATCGTTAAAGGTATTCATTTCTTTACTTCTCCCTCTATAGTTTTCTCGCTTTTTCTTCTGTTTTTGATAATCATATATTTAACAATATTTTTTGTATTGGTCCATACATTTTAATTTATCTGACAAAATCTTAGATCTGAAATATATGTAAAAAGTCTAAATAGTGTACCTTTTCTTTTTGCTTGAAACATGTTGGAACGAGCAGTAAGACATGAGGTAGTCGGTTAGGTCTTTCTGCGAAGGTAAATTGGTTTTGATCGAATGTCGCTAAGAATTTAATGTGTTTTTTTTAACAGTTTCTGTCAAAATCCATACAACCGGTAGCAGGTATCCTTTTACGGCTGAAACAAATGCTACTTTAAAGTGTGCGAGCAATGAGCGATCTGGTCTAATAACTTACAAATGGCCAGTAAATGCAGGCGGAATACCTGAAGGCAGTAACCTGATCATCAATAGAGTGACCAGGAAACATAATGGAAGCCGAGTGAGATGTGAGGCGATCTCCAGTGATGGTGAAGTTGTCTCTAGTGACACACTGGAATTACAGGTTTACTGTGAGTATTTTTAATCCAACGTCAATGAATAGCACAAATAAGGCCAATTAATCATCGACAGCAATTAGAATTCTTGAGCAAATGATTTTAAAGTTTAAGATGCGCTAATACTTGAGTGAAGACAAAACAGGTGACTAGACGACAGAAGAAAGGACTTTATGAACGAGCTGCCGTCGCTGGTGGGTCTCACCTCTCTTTTCCCGTGTGTTTGTTTGTTTGTTTGTGTGTGTGTGTGTGTGTGTGTGTGTGTGTGTGTGTGTGTTTGTGTGTGTGTGTGTGTGTGTGTTTGTGTGTGTGTGTGTGTGTGTGTGTGTGTGTGTGGATATATTTGCGTGCAAGCGTCATCACAAATAATTACGTTTGGTTCAGACACTTGTATGATTCGATAGATGACATGTGCGATAAAACACGTTCTATCGGCTTGTTTGCAGATTTCCCGGTTATCAGGATAACACGGAGTGATAATCAGGGTCAGCCACTGGAAACCTACACTGAGATCATTAAGGGTCACAATGTGACATTTCGGTGTGAGGCTGACAGCAACCCGCCTCCTGCTTCCATCACGTGGTCAGGAAAAGTGAGCAGCACTACTGGGGAGTTACACATCATAGCAGCAGAGCAGACGAGACACGACGGTGTCTACACCTGTACCGTGGTCACTGAAACACATGATAATGATGATAACCGTCTCCCATTGAGGGCATCTTACCAGCTTGCTTTTATCATTAAAGGTATTCTTACGTATACCTCACACACACACACACACACACACACACACACACACACACACAGATAAACATTGTGTATTGTTTGTCATGTTCGGAAAACGCCATTAGGTATAGCGCGAAAGACGGTCCTTTTCTCGATTTTTCGCTCTTAATCTTATAACCAGGAACATTTTGACCTTCCAGCAGTGGCTACCCTTAGTCGAAAGTGGGTTTCACATGAAAAAACGGTGAGGTAAGTGAATCAGCAGCGAGTAATTAAAGATTATTATCACTTTAAAGTGGCCCTGAGGTCACGTGAGACATTTATTTGATCGACTCTGTGTAGATGTATACTAATTACAAGGCACTTTCAAACTCATTGTTCTTCAACTGCTGATTTCTTTGTCTTTAATGGTCTTTAATGCGACGTAATATACAGTCTTATAAGTGCAATACTTGTTTTTAAAAGTCATTTGAAGAATGAGAATTTGCACGAATGTGTGTTTATTCTTATATTGATGGAAATGTTAAAGTTTTTAGTGAGTACGCATGGTAATAAGCACACGTTAAATAAGCCTAAAGATATTCTTTTTTGACCTCAGAAAAACTCTCTGCAGGTGATCGCGTTTTGGTTCTTCAGGAAAATGAATGAGACCTGGAGTGATTTCATCAGCGAAGCATCTTGTTGCCTCTGCAGCTGAAAGTGTTTAATGTTTGATGAATTTGAGGGCATAATATCTCCCATGCTTAAACGATCACTAAGTTTGATGCCTACCGGAACTACTAAAAACATATAGTATATATTAAAGATCGAACTGAAAATATAAGCCAAATAAAAATAAAGCAAAAGAGAAGTGAAATACGCAATATATATATATACATATAAAAACAATAATGAAACGACACACACACACACACACACACACACACACACACACACACACACACACACACACACACACACACACACACACACACACACACGGGATCTCTCTTTCTCTCTCTCATCAGCAGTCTGGGTATCAGAGTCATGTTACACGCATGCGCCTTTGACCACTCACGCTTAGTAGAACTGCATGTAGGAGTTCTCCGCTATTGGCGACTTGTGTCTATCGAAGAAACGTCCCGCACACTGTCTCTCCGCCTCCCAAAACTTTATATTCTTATAATCGTAAATACAAGTTTACATTATTGCTTGTCCTAAAAAATAAAAAACATTAAAAATATCAAACTTCGTTTATGTTGGCTTAGCAGACAAAACCCCGCGCGCGCATATGTGTGTTCGTGTATGCAAGTGTGCGTGCGCGCTAGCTTGCTTACATAAAAGGCTTCCTTGAAATGTTGAGTCGTGGTTAGAGATCAAGTCGTCTTTTGGCGACTGCCAAGCGACTTGAATAGTGGTCGAGAAGGACGAGTTGCTTTGTCTCCCCACCGAGACTCTGAGAACGAACGGAAATGCTATCGACGCATCAGTGCTTCTTCCTGTAAAATCAGTCTAGTTTTCCGGAGCAGCCGAGAAAACAAAAGATAAAAGGGACGATACGAAAGTGTATTCCGTAAAGGTTGCCCGAGGATCTTGTGAACGTTTACTGTAACATCGTATACAGGGACAAATATTGGTCCAAGGACAAGTTTGCAACTAAGAAAAAGACATTTTATTTCATATTCCTGTGGGCAACTTGTGTGCAAGACTTGAAGTTTTAGTTTACTAATTTTTTGTTCTTCGTAAGTAGTTTTATTATTATTATTATTATTATTATTATTATTATTATTATTATTGTTTTATTTAACGGATTCCATAGAATCCTAGAACCGAACCATCTATAGTCGGATGGTAATTAAAACGGCACAAGAAAATCTACATAAAGAATAAACAAACACTGAAAAAATTGGGCAAGGGCACAAACGTTGGCAAAAAACGCCCCAATAACATGAAAAAAACAAACAAAAGTGAGATGGAAAAGGACATAAAAAATAAACATATACATTGACCTCCTCCACATATAACAAGAGCGTCCAAAAGACCAGTGTTAACCGGTGTGACATGAAGTCGACCACAACAGCCTCCTAAAGTTTAATAACTAAACAATTAAAGTTTTTTTTTTCGTTAAGAATACAAACAGTGTAAGCAGATCATTGACGCAAACTCCTCGAGAAAACATTTGTCTTCAACCTTTGCAAAAAGATTAACTAAGCTCTTGACGTACAAGATCTTTTTTACCCAAACACATAGAAGTATGGAAGACAGATTATAAAGTAGGTTGGGTTGTTAGCTTTACAGGCATTTGAAGAATAGAAAAGCAAACAAATCAACTAAGAAAGCGTGAAAAACAGTGACACGAGAAATGACTGTTGTGTGGTATATCTGGCTATATATTACGTAGTAGTGCTTGCTGCTTATTATTTTGAAGGAGCAAAGGTGCCAGTTGAGATACATCTTAAAAACTAGACATGGCCGGTAATCAGTCGAAACATATGTGTCAGGAGGAAGAAGCTTTGTGGTTAGAGTAACTGCGTCCAGACCCTAAGGTTCGATACCATTGTGACGCAACATTAGGTGCTACATTGTGTACTGAAATTACGTCCCTTAATATACTACGATGTAATTTTTGTCTGCGTCAGCGGACGCTTCCCGCCGTTGTAGTTATGACAAGGTTACTCAGCTTACAACATGTTGTCTTTGCACTCTAAGGCTGTATGAAAAATCAATACTTCTATCATAGATTTCCCCACCCTGTAAGAACCAAAATAGATGTTAAGAATAATAATAACACCATTATTATCTTCCTCCTTCTCCTCTTCCTCCTCCTCCTCCTCCTCATCATCATCATCATCATCATCATCATCATCTATTCTATAGCACATTTCAATGCTGGAAGCAAGAAAACTGACATGATCTCCGTCTCTCTCTCTCTCTCTCTCTCTCTCACACACACACACACACACACACACACACGTACACACAGCTCACACAGAAAAGCCACCTACACAAGTTCTTCACGAGTCGTCGCACACACAGACGGACACATACTCACCAAACACCTTCACTCAAAACGTTGTCTGCACAAAAACACATGAGTGGAAGAGAAGAAATGAGAAAAATGTACCACCACCTACTTAAATTATTCCAGAAAAATGGGTCTACAGACATAAAAGCATCCAAAGTGGTATTTGTGCTAAAGTATTACTTACAAAAGCAGGAGGACATGAGCGGACGGTGAGGCCAACTGGGCTGAGAAGATGTTAACAATTCACACAGGTATGAAAGGTTACCTAGCTTTCAAATGCTTAGTAGTAGATCACAATGCTTATATACTTCTCACAGTATCACTTGCTATCTTGTTTCGTTTTTCATGCTGTTGTCACAAGCACTGATAACATAAGTCGTACGATAAGTCCCCCGGCGTTGTTGTGGATGTAATTAACTGGATTTGATATTTATATGATATTTATATGAGTCAGATGGCCCCTCCAATTCTGAATAAATTATCATTACACAATGAATAAAATAGGGTCATTACATACAGAATACATTATCATTGCATAGTAAATAAACTATTATCATACATCACCAGTATAAACGTTAGCCATGTAAAAATTCGATCCACATAAACTCAGTTTCCAAAGGTTAATGCTGCACGATAAAAGACTCGTGCGAACTGTTGTCCTCTTCTTGGTTTTGCCTGGCCCTTCTTGTGTCACAGATGTATTCATTCCTTTTGCACGAGCTTGACAGAGCGAGGCTGTACATTTCTAGTTTGTAAGTCCACATCAGGATTAGTGTCTCATCGGATGCAAATCACAGCTAAAATCTAAAGTGATTAGTTTCAAGGGATGCTCGTAAAGCAAGTGTGATAGTGTATCTACATAAATACATGCATACATACACACAGATACACATGTCTCCTTTATTCGGCTCCATTTCGTGTGCTGTGTTGCCTGTTTGGTAATCCCCTTATGTTCTAGTCAATACAGTGGACTAGTGAACAGACAACTATTACCATTTCTACAAGCTATTTTATGTGTAAAAAATTGCAAACTTTCGCTGTAATGTCATTAGCGTATGGGGAAGGCTCAGCCTTAGCCGTCCTTGACGACCTCACGTGCACAGGCGGGGAGCCTAGTTAACATCAGTATAAGGTTCACTACCAAGTACAAAATGTACAGATCCCTGGAACTACCGATTCTGCTCTACAGATGCGCCACGAGGACTCAACCCGCCGAAACGGGAAGGAGGGTCCAGGCATTCGAGAACAAGTGCCTGAGGAGGCTGCTCCGGATCTCATATAAACCAATATAAAAACAACGACTTTGTAAGAAACAAGATTGCCACACTCGTAGGACACCAGGAACCTTTACTATTAACAGTCAAGCGATGTAGGCTGGTCTTCTTTGGCCACGTGACCCGGCACGACACCTTGTCGAAGACTATCCTTCAAGGCACCTTGGAGGGCGGCCGAAGCCGCGGTGGTCAGAGGAAGAACTGGCTTACGAACATCAAAGACTGGACTGGTCGTCCTGCACAGCATCTGCTCACTATCGCCCACAATAGGCAAGAGTGGCGGGCCCTGTCAGCTGCCGCGTCTATGTGCACCCCCTTACCCGCAACAATGGATTTACATGAGAATTTGTTCCGTTCTTCTTTAATAATCTTGGTATCTTTATGGTTCGTTCATTAACCATGGCTATCTAAAAGGCGGTTTGTCCGTAACTCAAAGACAGAGTACTAATTTCTGTATTCCAAAATAAGGGAAACCTAAACAGTACACACATCTGCCATTGTAAGGTATTGATGAAGACATCAGTGCCCTGATGTTTACAAAGATTAAAACAATGAGTGAGTAAAAGAGTGAATGACTAAGTGAGGGAGTGAGGGAGTAAGTGAGAGAGAGAATGTGTGTGTGTGTGTGTGTGTGTGTGTGTGTGTGTGTGTGTGTGTGTGTGTGTGTGTGTGTGTGTGTGTGTGTGTGTGCTAGTGTACATGCACTCTAGGTTGCAACGTAAAAGGAATCTTCCAAATTGGTCCCTTATAATGTTTCGTCGTGGCGAGATGTCAAGACGTCTTTTGGTGACTGCCAGGCGACTCGAATAGTGGTCGAGAAAGGGCGAGTCGCTTTATCTCCCCACTGTTACACTGAGACACTGAGAACAAACGGCAAAGTTATAGATGCATCAGTCCGTCTTCCTGTAAAAGAAGCCTCGTTTTCCGGAGCGCCAGAAAAAACAAAAGATGAAAGGGACGATACAAAAGTTTATTCCGCAAATGTTTTTCTATAGCATCGCATACAGTAAAGTTAAATTGTATATTCCCTGACCAACTTGCGTGCTAGACTTGTAGTTTTACTTTACTAATTTTCTTTTTTGTTCGTTTGCAGGTTTATTTTTGTTTTCTTGAAAGGAGTCCACAGAATCTGCTCTTTCAGAAATACAAAGACCTACCGGTGGGCTTTCCTTATTTTTATGCCTCGTCCTCGTTTGTTTTTCGCTCTCCATTCACAAGACAAGCAACCCAAATAAGCACAGACAGGTGTAAGTAAATTATATTTCACTTAAAGGAGGTTCAACACACATAACACATGAATAGTTTTACTTGTAGCCCTTAGATTCTCTTATATACATAAAGCAGTTCTTGTACCAGTAACAAGAACTCAAACTGACGGATTTAACCCGTGGTGTTCTACAATGCAGTGTGTTTCCTCCTTCACCCATAATAAGCACCATGGCACAACACAAGACCATTCGAAAAGACTTAACAACCAGCAGCAAACTTGGCTGATTTGTACACTTTCAGGTGACAGAAAGCAAAGAGACGGTATAACTGTCAACCACAACAGGCTTTACTCTAAACACATTGAGAAACAAGTGAATGATTAACACATTAGAATAGAACTTTATGGCATTTTAACGACTACCTGAAAGCAATATTAAAAATGGTGGTGTTTGCTGCTCTGGTGTGCCATCATCATGACTTTGCTCGCATTATGTGGAGACCACAATTTGATAAAAACATTGAATTACTAGAAAAGTTCTCATTACAGCAATAGTCTTCCTGGTCTGTCAACTAGGTCATTAAAACTTTCTGCAAGAAATGACTCTACCTGGCACGGATTATTGAAGAGCCCGTGGTGACCTATCGGTAAAGTAAGGCTTGTGACTGTCAGACCACTCACACTGAACTCCATATTTATAGACACCATATATATATATATATATAAGATCAAAAACAATAGTGAAAAACCGCAGACAACATTAACAAGAGAGTTGTCGACACGTGTATCACCCTGGATGACTGTAAAGAAAATGAATCATTATTTGACAGTTTCAAAACTATTTCTTCGCTGACATCATTCACAGTAGTGATTCTAAAACCACTGACGTCCTTTCTCTTTGACTGTTGACTGAGTGAAAAGACCAAATATTGATAAAGACAAGGGCATAAGACAGTACAGGAAGAAGTCACAGTGTGTGTGTGTGTGTGTGTGTGTGTGTGTGTGTGTGTGTGTGTGTGTGTGTGTGTGTGTGTGTGTCCCTTAGAACGTAGTCAGCGGTCGACTCGTCTTTTGGTACTTGCCAGGCTAATTCTTACAAAAGGACAAGTCAACTCAAAAGGTAGTCGACAAAAGAACGAGGCAACAGAGTCGCTTTGTCTCCACACGGAGAGCGAAGAGCAATGTTATCGACGCATCAGTGCTGCTTCCTGCTAACGAAGCATCATTGTCCGTAGCAGGCGAGAACAAAAGATAAAACTGACGATACGAAAATGTAGTCCGGAAGTTCTGCCCTAGGCTCTTAAGCACTGTCACTATCAGTATCTCATAAACTCAAAAACAGACAACATAAAATCATGCAGGGACAAATATTGTCTCCCATTTTTTTCCAACCTTAGGGGCTTAAATACGTTAGGTGAACTAGTTAAAGAACGGCGCTCCGCGGGTATCAAACCGGCTAGAGGCAAGCACCGATGACCTAGGGCGTTACTCATATTTGTGGTTTACCCATGTGTAATGAATTAACACACTTTTAGCAAAGTGTTTTTGCGTGCTTAGATTCACAGGATCCGGCACTTGTTATGCCCAATTCTATGTGGCTTATGATAGAGAGATTATAAAACGGGGGGAAGGGGGGAATTTGTGTTTTACGCCAAGCCAACAGCTAAGGCTACATCATGGCAAGGCAGCCAGCCCTGTAAACAGATGCCACATGTAGAGAAAGAACAGCGTGTCCGAGACGAGAGCTGACCCCAGGACAGCCAACACTCACTTTATTGTAACTCCTACTACTGTCTAGTCCACATCATGTGAACCTCATACTAATTTAAAAATTCGTTTGATTATTGCATTCTACATTTTTTTTAACAGGAAAAATTTTCATTATAACGAAACACTCCATTTTTGCATATGCAATACAGAAATAAGATATTTTAAGCGGCTCTAATCAAATGATCGTCTAAATGTGAAAATCTGACTTGCAGTACTTTTCCGGAAATGCAACCAGTTAAAAGGACACAAATTTCTATTTAATCAAATAAAGAAAAGCTGACCGCTACCACTACCTCTTCCAAATCATATGGTTCATTACCTTTGTTTGATTTTTACTTAAAATTCGGTTTATCAATCGTTTATTTTTGAAATGCAATAAATTCGGGAATTAGTCCTAATTGCATGAGCTTGCTGATTAGGCTTATCGACATACTATTTTTACCTTTGAAAAACATGTTGATAATAAACCTGTTACTGCCTTTCTATCAATCTTTTTCTTTCAGGGGGACCCGGTAGCGATGTGGTTAAAACAATGGAGTCAGATAACCATTCCCGCCAGTTGGGTTGAGTGGGGGAAGTTTGCTGCGCTACTCGGGTATCGAACCAGCGCGTCTCTTCGTTTGGACGCCAGGGCATTAAAAACTGGGCTTCTTCCTCCTAACAAACGTGATCGGTTAAATCATGCCTCGTGCGTTGTTTTTTTTTTAAGTGAAACTAATTTTGAAAAAAATTAAAAAAGTAAAGGTAGTTTGCTAAAAATGAACAAAATATGTTAACTTCTACAAAAACGTCGCAGCTTGAGTTTTTCGATGTAACAATTTGCTAAAAAGGGAATATCCAATAATAGAATTGCAATATCAGCTCAAGTGAAGTACAGTTTTTTCATTATATAATGTTTACCAGAAAGAGAGTCAGATTTGTTCATTATTCAACGTGTAATCTTAAATGACGCGTACTACTTATGAAATGCTTTACACTTTTTAAAAGTAAATGACTTCTGGTCTTATAAATTACACATGGCTTTGAGATCCACTACTTCCTGATTGCAGAAAAAATTCGTGACTACACCACAGAAGAATGTGCTTAATATACGAGGTGCCATTAGTGGCTCTCACCTCTTTCTCTCTCTCTCTCTTTGTGTGTGTGTGTGTGTGTGTGTGTGTGTGTTTGTGTGTGTTTGCATGCAAGTGTCAACATAAAGAGTCATATTTGATTAAAGAAAGATGCTAATCAATAAACAAAGTGAAGACTAAGAAACTTGTGTGTTTGAATAGAGGAGATATGAGAGGAGTCGTTTCTGCTGGCTCGATGGTTTTGCAGATCCCCCGGTTATCAGGATAACACGGAGTGATAATCAGGGTTAACCACTGGAAGCCTTCTCTGACATCATTAAGGGTCACAATGTGACATGTTGGTGTGAGACTGACAGCAACCCGCCTCCTGCTTCCATCACGTGGTCAGGAAAAGTGAGCAGCACTACTGGGGAGTTACACATCATAGCAGCAGAGCAGACGAGACACACCGGTATGTACACCTGTACCGTGGTCACTGAAACACATGATGATGATGATATATGTGTGTGTTGTCAATTGACTGCCGAATCCCAGACACTTAATCCCCAGACACTTCATCCCCGGACACTTAATCCCCAGACACTTAATCCTCAAAATGAAATTTCAACTCATATATTATAAAGTGAATGAAAAATTTAATTCAAATTCAAATAATACTTAACTTCAACATTTATAACATCCCAGTCTTACGAGAGTTACCCAGAGTTACCACGCGACACATTTCTCTTACGGTTATACTATTTATAGTTCACAAAATAGCAGTTTTGAGTGTTGTTTCGCGATTTGGGGATTAAGTGTCTGGGGATTAAGTGTCTAGGGGATTAAGTGTCTGGGGATTAAGTGTCTAGGGGATGAAGTGTCCGGGGATGAAGTGTCCGGGGATTAAGTGTCTGGTCACCGATAATAATCACTGTCGAGATATTACCAGCTTGATTTGATCATTGATCACACACATATATATATATATATATGTATGTGTGTTGTCAATTGACTGCCAGTGTCAAAAAGCCTACGGCAGTAGGGTATTGTATTGCATTGTTCCACACACAGGTGTGCTTTGATTTGACACTGCCACGCTGGAGATCACGAGAAATTGAAAGTATCGGTTTTTACTTTATTTCACGTACGATCCGAGTAGAGCTCACCATCTGTCCAGGTGGTTAGGGTGTCTTGTTTTTTTGTCGCTGTCACGCGAGGATCATGAGAAAATTGAGGTTTCAGATATTTTAGTATTTTATGTGCGGTGCGGGCTGAGCTCACCTTTTGGCGACGTAAACAAGAGTGGGTATATTAGACCCGACCATAGCTGTCATATGATAACTAGGTTATAGGGCTATAGTGTTGGTGTCGCACTTCTGCTTTATGCACGAGTCGTGCGTACGCGCGGTCAGACAGACTAGCATAAGGTAGAATAGATAGCTTGGGAAACGAGTTAGCTTGAAAGGGCAGTGTTACGGCAACAGCCGCCTTGTTGGTGCCAGCCACAGTAGTGGACAAAAGGACCAGGTATGCTTCACTGTCGTGTATCTAGTTGGGATCACCTAGGTCGGGGGAATGGATGGCCGCTTACGTCAGCACTAGCGCAGGACAGAAGCGGGTAACGGCGGTTATCGCCGCAGAGGGGGTTCTTTCAAGAGGAGAGATCACAGGCCACGGTGCGGCCGTTAATTGTAGGGCTACAGGTACCTAGTGCGGGACGACGGAGCGTGTTGTTATTGTCACTTTCTGGACACCAGTAGTGAATAGAAAGTCAGACATGATGACGCCGTAGTCAGGTCGCGCCACTAGTAGGGGAGAGTGAGAAGGATGCAGAGTGGGCAGGGACGAGTCAACTGACCACTGGTTTGGTAGGTGTTAGGTAGCGATTGGTTGTAATACGCAAATTCTTACTTGAGAAAGCCAGTGACCACCTGTCCGTCAATACCAGCTAGGTAGTGATTCGTCATAGGCAGGTACGGATGGCAGAGAGTGTGTGTATTTTGCAATTAGCCAATCGCAAGATGACGAATGCCAGCGACGTGAATTTAACATCGTGTCAGGCGAGAAATCGGGGTCTTTCGCACTGGAATCTCGAGGGAGAAGGTTGTAGCAGAGATCTGTTCAAGGCTGTTCAGAGTCTCCGCTGAGAGTTAGTCTGGAATCGTGACTACTTTAGCACAACCGACTTCAGATGTGCGTTAAGACCCACTCTTGGTACAGAGTGCACAACGTTTGCATCACCAGTGGCTGTCGGTCGTAGACAGCAGAGGTAAAGCTGGTAGAGAAGCGTTGGTCCTCAGGCGCGGTTAAGCTCTGATCGCAGTCCGGCCTTGAGGAAGAGTCACGTGGTGGCACGTGGCAGTGCCAGAGTCTCGGTGTTCGTGGAAAAGGCAGCAACGACTGGCGGAGTGACATCTACGGATTTTCAGACGTCAAGACATCGGAGGGCCCTCCACATCGCGAGAGACATTCTTGTGTAGAGAGATAAGTGACGAGTGTAGTGTGTTGTGTGGTAATTAAGCTATTAGTGACTCACGTTATCTGGATTAGGAGTAGATATACCGGGAAGCCTAGAGAGCGAGCTAACGTTACACTTTGCAGCATTGTATCTTTTATGTTCATTGATGAAACTCTCGATATTAATAATTGTTTTAATATACTAAATTGCCTTGTGTTGTTCTTGGGGACGTACGCTGGGGGCTCGAGTCAGTGAATCTTTATTTGCAATTTAGTATAAGTGTGTGCGTACACGTACATGTCGGCGTGGGTTGGTCGAGGTGTCGAGAGTGTGATTAGCCCGAGGCGACGGCAATCGCAGCCTCTGACCATCTTCGCGTGCTCTTTCCCCGGAGTTCACGACAATAGCAAGTGGGATAATGCTCGATTTGAGAACTAGAACGAGGCTGAGCCTAACCGGCTTGACAGCTCTCGTGTTCCACATTTATTTCTTGTTACACTTGGTTGTAAGTAACTGCAGTTGATATCCAGTTTGTGCCAGTATTTTCGTCACTGACTGAGCTTTAGTTTCTGCTGTGTTTTGTGGTTGACCGTAGGAATCACGCAGACTTTTGTTCTTCACCAATGTTTCGGTGCCATGTCAGCCATTACTGTTCAGCTTCAGCGTTCTGTATGTACGGAAACCACGAGAACCTCTTCTTCCAATATTTTGCTAGAGTGCAGTTATTATAATTATGACTGACTTTGTTGTACAGGACAATTATTCTGGTTTCACTGTGTTTTTTTTTCCAACTCCGTCGTTCATGTTCCCAGATCTATTGCTTGATCTATCAGCTACAGACTTTGCATGTAGATCTTTGCTTGTCTACTATGATTTGCTCTCTGACAACAACTATTTTCAGTTTTATCACATACTAATATTGACGTTGTGTATCTGAACTATGAGCTTTAGATCTTGACCTCTTGCACATCCTAGTCTGTGAAGAGCTCATCGGTGAAGGCTGTCGAATGGTTGAATGCCTTGGCGCTATTATTTCGGTGACTTTGCACTGCTTCTCTTCTGACGACACACACACACACACACACACACACACACACACACAATCCCGTTGCATAAAAGCGAAGTGCGACGCACTCTTGTATGCTTGAGGGACGTTGTTCCCTCGATTCGACATTTCCAGTTCACTTCCTACCTCCTCCACAATACACATTATATCAACTTCCCGAAATCCAAATTTCTTGTACAATTCTACATCATCGTAAAGAGATCATTGTAACTAAATATCCTGTTTTTTCGAAGATTTCGCCTATTTTGTAACAGTATAGCCACGACAGCCTGCGCTAATAGGCGCTTATTGGCGGCTCTCCCCTGCCCGTAATCTATTAGCCAATAGGGCTGACCTAAGGGCTGATAACTTCGACCTGAAATCCAAAATAGCGCGCGTAATAGCTTGTAAGGGAGCTATTTTCTAATAAGCGGGATAAAAGCGCAACATAAAATTCACCTCAGGAGACTTCATAACCGTCGGTGTAACAATAGGCGGGACAGGTCAAGGCTGGCTGTTATGTACGAAGCCGGCGTAAGAAAGGGACAGTCCTGTGAGCCATTCGACCTTTACCCTCTACAAAAACAAACAAAAAAATAACAGTACACTACTAGAGTGCTACATATGTTTGAGATTTGATCCAAGTTTCGCAATTTTTTCTCTAAAAAAATTTTTTTTTTAGTCCTGTGCGAGGCCCCCAGCATTCGGAGGCTCTAGGCGGCTGCCTAGTTTGCTATTGCTTAGAGCCGGCCCTGGTCCCAGTGTACTGAGTCCTGACAAAACCATAAAGACAAAGCTGGTACTTCAAATGTGGGGGATGGAGGATAAATAGTGGAAATAAGGTTATAAGGTTATAAGGTCGTCCCACTCGATCCTGAGTGAAACAGATCAGAGAGAATAATTCCTGCTTTTCCATTTCACAGCAAGTCAGTTGGCTAGTAGGGATCACAATAACATGCATAGATCTTGCCTGTTGTGTGTCCTCTCTGGCTACGAAAATGTAGCAGTTAAAGCTAAGGGGAATATCGAGGTTGATCTTTAAGACTGGAAATGGTTTGCAATTAATCGCTATTTATTATTAGATGGAAGTATGTTGGCTTTAGTTAGAGCAACTGCACTTAAAACTCATTGGTCTCGTTAGGCTGAAATGGGGTCAAAGCAATAGCTGGTGTCATGAATTTACCCCTTTTTCAAAAAATTATATAAAATTAACAAAATGAGGTAGACAAACAATTTAAATTGATAATGATAGATCAAACTGTTTAGAAAAGAAATATTTTTACCTTTTGTTTGCTCAAAAACACACTTTTATGGTATTCCCAACAGAAAATACCATGATAATGATCAGTCACAAAAACTTTTATACAGTTTTTCGAGCCCGAAAAAAAAACAAATAAAAATAACATAAGGGAGAAAACTTTTACAACCGTTGGAAATCGTCTACCACGATTACCTCCCTTGAACTGACAGGAACTGACAGGAAGTCAAAAGATTTTTTTTAAAACAAAGGAATGTCCGAGAATTGAAGCACGTTGTGTCTCACTTTGACATGGATTTTTACTTCAACAACCTCAAAGGAGAAGAAAATAGTAAGTAATTTTAAAATTCTAATATATATTCTAATAAAAAATATGTTTGTTTGGAACTTTATGTCTGTATATATTGTGTAAATAATTTTTTTTTTATATCCGACCGGGGATTTCCAAAAGTTCTCAAGCGCGTACAGTCGTAATCTTTCGTTTGATTTTAATACTCGAAGACTAAACCTATGTATCTTAAAATTTACACCAAGTGAATGCTTTAAAAATGCTCTTTAAATCGGTGTATTACTAATGGTTGTCTTTACTATAGGTTAATAAATATAAATTTTCAAAGCTGCCGGTCGAACTTTCTTCACCTGGTATTGGGTAGCCATTTTCTAAACAGAAAGACAGGTACCGTGGGCAAACGCAAAAAATGTCTATCAAACGTGCAAACTTCGTCATGAAAAGAAGATCACTCGATAGAAAAATGAATGAACTATCGTCTGCATTAATATTTTTTTCCGAAACAACGCATTTTATGCGTGTATAAAATAATCAAAAATGTGCCTGACGAGGAGTTAAGGCGCGCGTCAGCGTAAGACGGCTGGCCTTAAGTCGATTGGAGGCCCGGATGCAATGCCAAAGACGTTAAAACCAGTCGGTTCGAACCGAAGTGGGACACAACCTACTTCCCTCAGCTGACCCAGCTACGCAGTACCTGACACCTTGGAGGTTGACAAAAGTATGACACCCAGTAAAAGGTGGGGTATTATCCTCACAAAAAGCTGTCCGTTAAATAAGTGAGGTCTTTAACCCGTTAAGTCCTTAAATCTTTGTGATCTCAAGTGAGCAGCTCAACCCTTAGCGGCGGCAAGTTGTCTTGTGATTTATGTCTAACTGATGAGGACATTCCTGACCAACGACGTCAGACAACCGTTTAATGAGTATCATCTTCTTTCAGTGAGTACGAGTAAAAATCTTCTCTTCCATAAGTTCAAAGTAACTGGTGTTAGTGCACAACGGGACGAGTATAAGTGTGATTATTGGTGTAGCATTAAAGACTCAATCTGTTGTACTAACGTAACCAGAACTTTTATTCCTCTGTGTGTGTGTTTGTGTGTGTGTGGGGGGGGGGGGTTATTATGTCACGACATTAATGAGGGACACCATTTTCTCACGCCTGCATTCAAATACTCGCGTATACCAACATGAAGATAAGAAAAATCTAGCTCCACATGCCCTGTCTCTCTGTAATATAAATAGTGGTACACACGAGACACACATTCTGATATTTTAATCCTCACCTAGACGTGGCTTAAACAAGGTGATGAGAGCGTGTGTGTCGATCTCACTCCAGTGGGCTACTGCCTGAAATATGTCCCCCGCCCTACACGTGGTGGTGGTATTGCTGTAATCTACAGATCACCACTTGCCAAGTACCTGTCTTTTACTACTGCTTTGTCTTTCTTATACACGTCTTTTGAATTTGTACAAGTCTCCTCTTCGGCTCCTTATTGCCCGATGCACCTGCTCTGCATCTACAGACCCCCTCCTAGCACCAGGAACAAATAAACAAAACATACAGACTTCCTGTGTTCTTACAAACACTCGCACAGTACGATTATTTCCCACTTTAGATTGTTTAAAATAATTGTCCTACTTGGTATGCTTAGGGTTGGATGGGGTCTTGTTTCCGCATTGTGGAGTCTTGATATCCAAAGCAGATGGAAATCATCAAAAATGACAGCTGGTGTGAAAGACGGAAGACTTGCCTTTAGTGGTAGGAAGTTCTTGTAGTCTGTGCCACACAGTAAGTAGCACTGATTTTTCCACTTGACCTTAACTGTTTGCGAAATGTGTTAAATAACGAAAGCGGAGATATAAAACTTAATAAAACTATACCAAGTATTGACTAAAGGAAAAAACATCGGTTTTCGAGAAAGAGCGAAAAAGAACTACCCATATTGATTGGAAATGTAAGAACCGTTTTCATAGACGAAAGCTGAACCCTAACATTTAAGGTCGTCGCTAAATCTCACACACACACACACACGCACGCACGCACGCACGCACGCACACACACACACACAGTTATTTAACTTTAATTTTAATTTTTGGAGATAGAGTAAATCTTAATACCTTGATTAAAAAAAACAAACTACTCCTGTTGGGAACCACGATAATGTGTGAAATCTGAAAAAAAAGCTGTGGTAGTTTTCTGTTCTGCTAATCGCTAAAGGCCCGGGCACACGAGAAACAAAAGCCCGCGAAACTGTTCCCAAACAGTCTTCTTTTTCCTGTTCGCCGTGTGACCAGCACTGCAGACTGTCCGCAAACAGTTCGGCAAACTTGTTCGGCTCTAGTCCGCGAGCTGTTCGCCGCTTTACAGCCCGTCCTACAGTTTGGCGCGTGTTTCGAGTTTTCGTCATGGCTGAACAGGGGCAGGGCCTCTGGCTAATCTAAGTGAAGCACAAACTTTATGTCTCATTGAGTTACTGAACTCGCACAGCGAGCTTTAGGACTGTCGACTACAGAAATACAGAAATAAAAATTTTAAAAACAGTCTGTGGACCTCATTGAAGCTATCATTCGAGGCCAGTATAGACATTGAATGCACAGGTATGTACCAATTGTACTATCTCCTGCATCAGACCATCGCTGAATCCAAGGTCTGACCCACCCCTTTCTTTGTCTCGCCTTTCTTTTCTTTTCCTTTATTTTATTGAACAATAATAGCATAGCGAAATCTATTGTGTCCGACATTGTAGTGAACAAGGGACGCTACTCTTGCTACTTTTGCACAGCGTGTCTGAAACATTGTTCGTCCTTGTGACCAGCCGTCCCCCACAAACCGGATTGCGAGACAGCTGGCGGGCCTGCCCGGCATACCGCTGTTCGCGAGCAACAAGTTTGCCGGGCTGATTTTGTTTCTCGTGTGCCCGGCCTTTATGTCATAGCAACATACCACAAGCGATAAGAAAACCTTACCAAAGCACGGGATGAACAGAAAAAAAGCCGAAGAAACACAAGTTACCACGAACATCACGACGGTGTGTCTACCGGTTTTTCAGTTGCACAAATTTAAATTTATGTCAATACGGAAAATAAGGACAGGAAAGAAATCGGTGAGGTTTCTGTTTCCGATTGAAATATATGCGCCTCTAGGAATATTGTCCTCATGGTGTGTGTGTGTGTGTGGTAGGGTGAGGGTGTGTGTTGGGGTTGTATTAGGGTGAAGGGGGGTGGGGGGGCTGTTGGGGGAGTGTCTGTGTTTGCGTTGGCTAGTTAGCACTGCTAGCACTGCCAAAGAGCAAAAGCTAAGGCGAACTTAAAGAGGCTTTTGAAACCATCAAACGTGTGTAAGAGGAAGACTATGTATTAACTGATTGAGAAATATATTAACTGCTTTTGCCTTTATTCAATTAAGATGATGTAAAAGAAATCATCTGAATACCTTACTGGGTGTCTGCTGTCTTGAATTCTTTTTGTCACGTTATAGGTACACATCTTTAACTCCATTTTAAAACTGATTACGGTTAGATGGCAAATAGTTCTACACAGTACAGTTTTATTAATCCTAATTTTGGGAATACTTCTTTTTTCATAAACACAAAAGCATTATTACTGTCCAACAGGTCTCAAAATTTGGTTGTATCGTCAGTCTTGTATGGGGAAGGTTCAGGTCCAGTTGTCGTCCATGACCTGCTGTGTACAGGTGGAGAGACCAGTTTGGATCAATGTGAACTTGGAGAGTTTTACAGGCTCAGTTGTAGCCACTTACAAGACGTTGGCATCGTCTGCAACACCCGTAAGAACAAGCTACCCGTACCTGTTTTGGGGAATCCGTTTATTTTTAAATTATGGAAATATATAAATAATTTATAGAACAAGAGTTGTAGGACTTAATATGTTCTTTTAGTCAAAATGCTTTAATGCGATGCCCACGTTCACCAGATGACATATAAAGTCTGAAGCACGTAGAGTGACGTAGACGGTCTATTGGTCTTAATGCGAGAATACATGCAATGATGTTATATAGTTATATATTTTTAAGCCAATAATGATTATAACGATGATTGATTGACTATTGTACATACTCTTTATGTGTACAAGATGATGCTTCGGAATGTTTGTGATCCAGAAAATGCTATATTTTCATCATGTTCATCTTACATGTTCTTTAGCTGTGGAGAACATAGGTAATTGAAAGAGCACTGAAAAAGCGTTTTAGTGGGTTAAATAACTGACGACAAAAAAGAAACACCTACACGAAGTTTTCTAGTACACTAGTTCAAGTTCTTTTTGTATCGTTCTACTTTTTATCATGAGTGCTATAACAGAAAGGATTAAACGACTTGGGCAAAATCAAAGTACTTGTAAACCTTTCTATAGGAATGTCTGCTATATGCTGTCTTCCCCGATATCTGTGAGCTAATTTATTGACATAATGGGGTATGAACAGCACATTCACAAATCCAAACATGCAAGGACTCATTGTCTGAGTGTTACAATGTATATAATAGTATGACATTACGATTCCACTTAGTGCCACGTTTGGTATGTTAATTCCTGGTAACAGCGCAAATCACCACCATCATCATCATCATCATCATCATCATCATCATCATCATCATCATCATCATCAATCAATCATCAATCAATCATCATCCATCATCAATCATCATCATCATCAATCATCATCCATCAATCATCATCCATCAATCATCATCAATCATCATCATCATCATCAATCATCATCATCATCAATCATCATCAATCGTCATCAATCATCATCAATCATCATCAATCATCATCAATCATCAATCATCATCACAGGGCTTCTGCTAACGCAAAAAATTGCGTACAGTACGCATTAAAAGTTCGGAGGACCCCTTCAATTTTCGTCAATGGGGTCCCAGGGGACGTCTTCAAATCTGGGCGAAGAACAGATACAAAATTGGGTGTGTGTAGTGTCTGACATCGTAGCCCAATCTATTGTTGTCGTCTGCTACAAGGTGAAACTAACTTCCCTTGCACTGAGTTTTTTTCCCCTTACCGGAAAGAGTTCCATTAACCTATTTCCAAGATGTCGTTGACAGCGTGGTTAAAATCAGCGTCTCAGAAACAGGAAGAAAGTGAGGGTGAAGACAAACAGCAAGGTAATGAAGATCGTGAACCCACATCATCATGCCCTGTTCCATCTAGTACCTGTGAATTTTGTCACATAGTAATGGGACCCCTTAGAGTTAGTCTGGGACACTTTAGAAATCTGAATAAGGGGTCCCTGGGACACCAAAGAATTTAGCCTTAGCAGAAGCCCTGATTATCATCACTGGTTTAGTGTACAATATGTTTCAATATGATTACACTACTACAATATCCGTACACAAAAATGAACTACATTTTTAGGAACAGTTATAAGCCCTGATACAATTGTAGAAGCGTTTGTCAGAGATATTTTCACTGTATAATTTTATTTACTGTAAAATAGAATATTCTCGAGCTCCTCGTCTAGATGAGACCAAGTAATGATTTAGTTTCAAGAGATGTAACTGAATTCTCTTGTGTAAAACATCTATTACTGTACCAGTTAAGTAAACAGATTGTGACACAGAGTTGTTTCAATGCTTTGTTAAAAATGATTGTGGTAGAACCTGTACAACTGCGTCTAACGGACACTAATGGCATCAGACGTGACAGAGGTCGGGTAGAGATGGAGATCGGAGGTCAGTGGACCCCACTGTGTATGTTTCCCTACACTGGCCTGGTCGTCTGTAGACAACTCGGCTTCTCGTAAGTTATTATCGCTTTGAGGTTACTAACGATGGTGACTGATTATTCTACGGAAACTATGCAGTGCAAAGAAATGAGCTACTAATATACAATGTTAGCTGCTTTTATGTCTGTGTTAATGCTGATGTTTTATATAAAAAAAATATAAATCAGTCTATTTACTCATTTCTTCAAGTATTTCTAGCATGTATATTAATCCACAGTCCCTTTACACCGACTACTTCCAACATTACACAATAGCATTCTCAACAACCTTAACACATAAGAAACTGTAACATAAGCGTGGACATTGTTTTTTAAATCAAAAATATTCTGTGATGGTTAGGTATGGTGCATTCTTCACAAATACATCAGTAGCAGTGCGGCATTCAATTGAAACCAACGCAAAGGTAGTTTACTTCTATTGTCCCGGGAATGAAACTAACCTTTTGGACTGTAAGCAGGATGCACGGTACCAATTCGCCATAACGAATTACACCATCATTTGTGGCGACTGTAAGTTTGTTGGGGGCCACTGAGTTTACGGTTTATATTTTAAGTGTAGTGTGCACACGCACGCATGCCTGATACAGAAACACAATATTTTCTTTAAAAAGATGTCCGAATTTTGAGTTAACAAGCTCAGTCTTAGATTAACGTCGGAAGATTAGACAAGGAAAAAGAAACTTGAGTGAAAAACAGCTGAGTGGGATGAATTAGTTGCATCGCTGTTTGCTTTTCTTGTGTTTATAACACTTTTTTTTTCTTGTTTAAACGTAATTTTGTAGTTTTCCAGAATGTGGGAAGAGATTATTTTGTCTACAGGAGAACACATTACGCTTTACCTATGTTATTAATCTAGACATTGTTTGGCCAATAACTCAGCTCCTTATCTTCGAGTTCTGTATGAGAAACACATTTATCCACCGCTGGAGGGAACGAACATAACACTAGAGTGTGAGAGCCTGCAGTCTGGTCAGTCAACTGTCAGCTACTCGTGGGATGCGGATTCCAGACATTCTGGATCTGGAAAGTACCTAACCCTTGACAAGGTTACAAGAAAACACGAAGGTCTGCAAGTGAAATGCAAGGCCGTGTATATCTACGATGGGCTCATTTATCGGGTAGCTAGTGACACCCTGGTCATGCAGGTTTGCTGTGAGTATAGTCTGGATTCTTTCTATTGCCTTGGACTACATGGCACTGATACCTTATGTTTTTTTTAAAATATTTTGAAACTCAAAATTTACTTTAGACAAACGATACCTAACTTTGTATGTAGTTTGATCTGTGTACAGGAAATCTTCTGTTATTATTGTATAAACCCCAGTACAATGATACATCAGTAGTCGGAAACAGAATACTCACTTTGTTATTAGTTTTAATCTCTTAAGGAACCTAGGGTAGTGTTCAGGTATCAACTAACCCGTGCATAGTCATTATTACATCTATAGTGATTATTACATCTGCAGCTATCGGTATATTGGAGAGATGACAATGGTACAGCTTTTATTTCCCATAAATAGCTTTCCTTAAGTTACACACACCGCTAGTTAAATACACTGATTATTATTATGTAGTTCTTGATGAACGGCTTTAAGTAATGAATCATAGGACCATATATCTTTGTGTATGATGTGTGCGCGATTAAAAGAGAGAGAAGGATGGAGAGCAAAGAAGTCTGAAAATAAAATAAGTTACAGCAAGTGGAAAGAAATGTCTACAACTGAGCCTCATTTTCTGTAGGTGCTCCTTCAATAAATTCCACTGACGGACCGCCGCCAGCTTTATCCAGTAGCGGTGACAAAGGACATCTCAGCATTGAGATGACAGCCTACCCCACCCCTCATCTGAGAAGCATGGAGTACCTGGGACTAGTCTTGAATTACAGTATCGAAGGCAAGAATGTTGGAAATTTGACGCACGTTGACTGCGTTGCTAACCTCGTGTCACGTGCTTCAGTCACGTGCTCCATCACCGTCTTCAACATCTCACAGGCTGCTGAAGGTTTTTACAGGACTTTTTTTAGCAACAGTCTTGGGGAGCTGCCTTTCATATTCGCAGTCAACCGTATTGGTGAGTATTAATCGTCTGCAATAAAATAATAACATTTTATTTTTATTCACGAACTCTAAAATTACGTCTCCAACATTTTCCTTGTCATCGATTTAGCTAGGACTGTGTTATTTCTTCGTGTAGGTAGTTTTGAACACGTTCTCATAAATACTAAAATGTTCAGAAAGGTGCTAGACAGTTTTCTAACCTTTTCTTTCACTTTTTTTCCTATTGATTAGTTTTCAATAGTTGTGATTATAGTCTATTGACTAGTTGGCCTGCTCGTCTTCCGCTGCAGGTTTATGACACTCTGTTCATACTGTTTGCTCCCTGATTCTTCTTTGCATCTTGTATTCTTTATTACTTGTCTGCACGGTTGGTTCCTTCTCCGTCTTTGTTTGATGTCCATGTCTCCTTGTCTCAGGCAGTAGAGAATGCTCCTTGGTGAACGTGATCATAATAATAATGAATTGATTGATTGAATAAATGAATGAATGAATAATAATAATTATTATTATTATTATTATTATAAAAGCAGTTTTTGCTATTTTTAATAGATTCTTAACTTGCCTGCAAGAAATAGACTTTTAGAAAAGGCCATCAAATTACAGCTTTAGATAATCACAAAAACTCGAACCGTTGATCCACTCAACATTAACGCCCCTTATGAATCAAGTACAACATCTTTATGCCGTCGAGTCCAAGAAATAAATTTAGTAGTGTTGCAGGATTACAAAATAAATATTTTTTGAAACTGTTTTATATAAATGAAATATGTGATCGTAAAGCAATAAGAAAATAATATAAAATAACTTTCCTGCAAGAAATAGTCGTTTAGTCTGCTCCCTTATGTCCTGTTTGTGCTATTCATACACAATCACCCATAATAAGCAACATCAAACAACAAAAGAGCACACGAAAAGACTTTAAATAGCAAACAGTAAACTGAACTGATTTGTTCACTTTCACATCACATAAAGGCAACGAGACGGTACAACTATCAACCACAACATGTTAACAATACTTTGGCTTTACTGTAAACATATTGACAAACAACTGAATGAATAACACATGACTATGAAACCTTTAGGAATTCTAACGACTACCTGAAAGTAAGATTCCAAAAAGGCTCGAGTTCGCTGCACTAGCCTGCAGTCATCTTGTCTTTGGTTGCATTGTGTGGAGACGACAGTTTGGTAAAAAAAAAAATTGAATTAATAAGAAAATGCTCATTACGACGCAAACTCCTCGTGAAAACACGGATTAACTGTCCTTAATTCTGGCAAAATATTAGCGTTTTTTCCTTTTTGTAAAGCCCTTTGAGCCTTCCTTTAATGGTGGCTAAACGCGCTATACAAATCAATTTATTATTATTTTTATTAAACACGGCTAGCTGCTTATTATTTCGAAGGAGCGAAGGTGCTTCTTGAGATACTTCTTAAAAGCTAGACATGGCTGGTAATCAGTCGCAACCCGTGTCAAGGGGGGAAATAGCTTTGTGGCTGGAGTAACAGAGTCGACCCTAAGGTTCGATACCAGTGTGATACCATTTAAAGAGTTCGATACCCTTATCTATCTATCTATCTATCTATCTATCTATCTATCTATCTATCTATCTATCTATCTATCTATCTATCTATCTATCTATCTATCTATCTATCTATGTAGTCATGAAAATTTTATGTTTTTAACAGCTTCTCTCATCATCAATACAGACGGTAGCAGATATCCTTTAATGGAGGAAACAAATGCTACTATAAAGTGCGCGAGCAATGAGCAGTCTGGTCTAATAAAGTACAAATGGCCAGAAAATGCAGGTGGGTTCCCTGATGGCAGTAACCTGATCATCAATAGAGTGACCAGGAAACATAATGGAAGCCGAGTGAGGTGTGAGACGATCTCCAGTGATGGTGAAGTTGTCTCCAGTGACACACTGCAATTACAGGTTTACTGTGAGTAATTTTATCCAAGGGCAATGAATGCTATAAATAGACCCACTTAGTCATCAACGGCGTTTGGTCTTCTTAAGCAAATGAGTTTCAAGTTTAAGATGCGCTTTAATGAAAACAAAACGTGACTAGACGAGAGGAAAAAAAGCACTTGATGTACGAGAGCCATTAGTGGCTCTCACCTCTTTCTCTTAGTGTGTGCGTGCGTGTGTGTATGTATGTGTGTAAATGCGTGTGTTTGCATGCACATGTCAACAGAAAAAGTCATATTTGATATAAGAAAGATTCTAATAAATAAACATACTGTAGACTAAAACACTTGTCTAATTGGATAGATGATATGTGAGACGAATCACTTTCTACCGGCTTGTTGATTTCTGCAGATCAGGTTATCAGGATAACACGGAGTGATAATCAGGGTCAGCCACAGGAAACCTACACTGAGATCATTAAGGGTCACAATGTGACCTTTCAGTGTGAGGCTGACAGCAACCCGCCTCCTGCTTCCATCACGTGGTCAGGGAAAGTGAGGAGCACTACTGGGGAGTTACACATCATAGCAGCAGAGCAGACGAGACACAGCGGTATCTACACCTGTACCGTGGTCACTGAAACACGTGATAATGATGCTCGTCTCCCATTGAGGGCATCTTACCATCTTGCTTTTATCATTAAAGGTATTTTTAGGTATACCTAAGAAACACATACACGCACACGCGCGCGCCTGCACTCTCACACACAGATACTCGTGTATTGTCTGCCAGGTTCAGAAAACGCTTGAAACACGGTCCTTTTCTCGCTTTTTAAACTCCGTGCCTTATAACCAGAAGAAGTTTGAAGACGTACTCAAGACTGGGTTTGACTTTATGACAAAATGATGAGGTAAGTAAACGGCAACAAGTAATCAAAGTAGAGATTATTAATCACCCTTATGTCACATGGGACATATTCTTATATTATCGACTCAGTTTACATGTATACTAATTGACATAGAACTTTCAAACTAACGGTTACTTAAATGCTGATATCTTTGTCTGTACTGTTCTTTAAACCCTCGTAATAAAGAGTCTTCTAAGTGTGATTTCCGGTTTGTAAATGTCATAGGAAGAATGATAATCTGTAACAATATATGTTTAGTCCAGTATTGCTTGAAATTTGAAAGTGTTTGGTAAATATAGTAATAACCACACCTTACATAAAGTACACGGGGGGGGGGGGTAGTAAATGCATGTTTAGATTATTATCTTTCATGCCCTTCTTCTTTTAATAAAAACAGAATATTTTGTCTCCGTTAGCCATTATGATCCATGTGAACTTATAGAAGTGGAGCAAGTTCAAAGATTTTCCAACTAGACTTGTGAAAAACTCTTTGCAGGTGACCATGTTTTCGGGTTCTTCAGAAGAACGGAACACTCAAATGTGACAGATCGTACAAACAAGAATTTAAGAAAGACTGATTTCATAAGGGAAAGGGGGTTGCACACGTTTTCAGGCGACTTTGAAACTGTTTGATTTTGCTAAACGTCGAGTAAAGAAAACTTTTTCCTCTCAAAAAAGAAGCGATAGGCACTTATTGTTTTCATGAATATTTTCCATGTCTTAAATTTTAAACATTTTTATCTTTGATACCTACCAAAATAACTCAAGAAATAATTGAAATATGACGGTCCCACTCAAAACACCGAAACAAAAAAGCACGCAATATATTAATAAACAATCATATCATCAAAAAGACACACACACACACACACACATATATATATATATATACAAACACACTGCCCATCGAGTAACGATGCTGAAACATGCCTCGAGGTATGGTATTAAACAAAGTCCTTTTCCGATTTTTGCGACTCAGAGCCTAATAACCAGAAACATTTGGAGCCTTCTTGCCTTGAGAGAGGGCTGATGTCAGGAATACATCTGAGGTAAGTGAAACAGCCGTAAGTAATCACTATAGAGACTGTCGGCCTGAACCATCGGTTCCTTTAAATTCGCCCTTAGGTCACGTGTGATGTAAAGCTTAATTTACGGTCACGTTGGAGGTAAATCTTTATTTAGACCGTGATATTGTAGATTAACTTTTAAAGTAGTGGAAACTTAACCGCTGGTGTCATTCATTGTATTAATATTAGAACACGATGTGAATTGTGTGTAAAACACCGCGATAATGTTCTTTGTTAAATTTAAATTTTGTTAAATGTTACAAGGTGATGTAACACCTTCCTAAAACCTGTTGCATACATGTTAGCATATAACTATAGGGCTTCAGTGGGGAGTGGAGAAAGTGTTCTATCATGTCTTTTTTCCAGTTTGTCAGCTTTGTTGATAAACTGACTTAAATTGATGCAGATTCACTGCACAACCGAAAAACGACCAGCCTATGGCTCTTGTTATATTACTTGAGGATAGCTCACTTAACAGTGTGTATAGTCTTAAAAAATAAGTCTACAGTTGGTGAGGATCAGTTGTGGCTCTCTACTTGCTCTCTACTGGACAAAAGAGTGAGTATCAAGAAAATTGAACTGACACAGGCAGGCTAGTAAAGGCTATATGTCTAGAAAGGGAAAGCAACAAAACAAGGTTCAAGTCTTTCTGCTCAAGAAGAAACAAAGAGTGAATACAAAGGACTCGTTCTCAAACTGGCTGGTGTAACACTAAGTTTTTCTTACACAGACACATATGAGTAGCGAAGATAAAGTCGTTTGGGTTGTTAGCTTCACAGGCATTTGCAGAACAGAAAAGCAAAGAAGTCAACTGAGAAAGCTTGAAAAACAGTGACACGAGAAATGACTATCGCGTTATATAGCTGGTGTGCTTTTCTTTTTAGTAAAGCACTTTGAGCCTCCCTTTAATGATGGGAAAAAGCGCTATACAAATTAACTTCATTATTATAGGGCTTAGCAGTACTAGCTGCATATTATTTCGAAGGAGTAAAGGTGCCAGTTGAGATACATCTTAAAACCTAGACATGGCTGGTAATCAGTCACAACAGCCAGCCAGTGATTTTCTTCTGTGAGCCATTTATGGCTCTACCGTCTATTTAGATAATAATTCAATGTTTCCCTTCAAGCATATAGTAATTATAGGAGACAAGTCTTTGCTTAGAAAAGGGTCGAAAAGTTATCTTCACTGGATTACAGTTTCTACTGTCAGACTTTTAGCAGATCCTGGAATTCATAAGAGAGCTGAATTCTTCCCTACATATTTTCCAGTTACAGAAATTGTCGATTATCTCCACTAATCCAGGATGGGGACCAAACACACGTACACCCTGCATGTGCTGTAAGAGCTACAGTGCTCTACACAAAATAATCCACATGAAAGAAAGAAACTGGGGTCTCCACACACAGCCTAGACCCAGATTCTGACTAACAGAACAGGTTAAGGAAGTCATTCAGGCAAAATGAATCTGCCGATTTTTAGCGGCCTGATCACAGTTTCCACGACGAAAGAACTGATCGAGCCTCAGTTAAAAGAAAGATGGGCGCCACCAAGTGTACAAGACCAGAGACAGGACTGACAGAGAAGAAACTTCATGTCCCATCAGATGAAGTCAGGATTAACAGCGACTGTGACAACTCAGGAGACTGACAACCTTGAAGACATGCACTTCAATCGTTCGAAGGTTAATAGTAAAACAGGAAAAACATTCTTAACTTTCCAATAATCATCACTCGAAATATTTTACACCGAATAAATGTGAAGACTATCAAGCCAAAATATCTCAGGTTGGTGTAGTTGCTGCAGTATTACTGGCAATGATAAATAAAGGTTGTTTACCAAGCAGAAACCGCAAGGATTCTTTATTACAAAGAGAATAAGGAGTTGGCATGCTCGATGCTATGTGTAGATGGATGTCTACGAAGACTGGCTGTAGACTTTAGCATCTCTCAATCTTCTTCGACATTCTCTATTTGGAAGGCAACAGTATTTTGATCATTTCCTTCGTCAGAGATATCACGATGTTAGTTTCTACACGAGTTGTCTTCAGAATAAAAGTCAGCAGCAACGTCTGTCGATATTCTAGCAGAGGCTCATTCATCCCCCTACAACAGGCCGGCGGGCAACAGCCAGATCAACCCTGCTTGCAATCGTAACCGAAGTATTCCTTCGTGCAACGTGTGCTAGCGCCTTGCTTGTGGCGAATGCTTGGCCCGCAAATGAAAGGCTATAATTAATAAAGAACGATAACAAGTGCTACAATGTGTACTGTGATTACGTCCCTTGGTATAAGTCGATGTCCGCGTCAATGGACGCTTCCCGCTGTTGTAGAGGTGACACAGGTACTCACCTCATTGTTAAAACGTGTTGTCTTTGCATGATAAAGCTGGTATGTCAGTTTGACACAGGTTCTCAGCTCAATGTTACAACACATTGTCTTTACACGATAAGGCTGGTAGGTTCCTATGAGTACCCAGTCTGGAACTTTTACTCTGTACTCATGATTGTAGTTACGTATGAAAACTCAATTCTTCTCCCATAGAATAATAACATCATCATCTATTCTATAGCATATTCCCATAGGGCAGCAAGTTTAATGCGCTTTGACATAAGCAGTCGGACTTACATTATCTTCGTCTCACACACACACGCTCTCACACATACACACAGAAAAGGCGTCTTAACAAGTTATTCATGAGTTGTCACACACACAAACGAACACACTCATCAATCACCCGCACTCAAAAAGTGTCCTGCACAAAAAAAGACACATGTACACATGAGTGGAAGGTATGAGAAGAAAACCAAGTGCCCCACCTACTTAAATTGTTTCAGAAAAAGTGAGTCTAAGGTCAGACATGAAAGCATCAACGGTGGTACTTGTGGCAAGTAATGGTTGGAAAGTATTACAAACGCTGGGCTCGGAGAAGAAGCTGCGACAAAAAGTATCCCCTCTGACACGTGATACATCCAGGAGGTTGACATGAGCGAATGGAGAGGCTCACTGGGCTGAGAGGATGTTAATAAATCACACAGGTATGAAAGATTGCGTAGCCTCTACATTACCTCATAAACTCTCCAAAAGGTCAATACCGCACGATTAAAGACTTTGGTGTAAACTGTTATCCTTGTCACAGTTGTGCATGGTCTGCGTGTCACAGATGTATTCATCCTTTTTGCACGAGCGTGACAGAGCGAGGCTGTACATTTCTAGTTTGGAAGTCCACATCAGGATTAGTGTCTGATCGGATTCAAATCACAGTTAAAATCTAAAGGGATGCTCGTACACTCGCTGTTTCCAAATGTGAGGATCCACACACACACACAATATAAAATACAATAATCTTAATTATCCCTTTTACGGGAATTATTATTTAACTGTCATGTCATTATCAGACATTACATGATGCCTCAAGTATGACATTATTAACATAAATATATTTAAAAAGTGCAAACATCTGCAGTGTTCGCTCTACCACTTCTGTCTATGCGTCTGTTGCTGTCGAATTCCTGTCGGAGTGGATGAGAGTCGTGGACTAAAATTGTAGTCAGTTTCTTGTACAGAACTTTGTGATATAGTGTGTCTCTAAGTCATTCTGCACCTTCCCAATCACCCCTCCTGCTTTTTTTTTTTTTTTTTTAGTTTTTGTTATGCGTGTCCCTATCCTGCTTGGCTATACTCCACCACAGCACACTAGACCAAAAGTCACGATGCTGCATATGACAGAAGTGTAGAATAGTTTCACGAGTTCTGGGCGGACATTAAAAGGCGGCTATGCATTTGCTTGACAACGTTGTCAACATGAGTTTTCCAGGTGAGTTTATCGTCGATAGATATACCTAAATATTTGTAACTGTCTACTCTTCTTACGACCTCACCTTTAATCTGTATGTCATCAAAACCAGCCTTGTCTTTCTTGAAAAGTTGAAATCTACAATAATTTCTTTTGTTTTCTTGACATATAATTCTGAATAATTGTGGTCACACCATGTAACGAAATGTTCAATCTCCTGTCTGTAGTAGGACTTATCATCGTTGAAAATCTGTCCTGTAAGTCCGGTGTCGTCTGCATAAACTATAGGGCAGATGACTCCAACGTCTTGCGAGTGATCACAGTTATGATTGTAAAATCCTCCGTGTCCACAATCCGCCAGAATCATCTCAGTGCTTTTGCATTTTACATGGTCCAGCAGAATGGCACCCGAACCTTCACCGTACATCACACTTACAGCCCCAGGACTGCGAGAAACAAGAAAAAGCCAGGAGCATGCTTACAGAATTACATGTCACTTGATATGGAGATTGTCCTCACGATGATAGCTCACCTTCCTTGTCATTACCTTCGCTTCATCGCTCTCTCTCATATTGATATTAAAACTGCTTCAGAAGCCTGAATCATATCCTACTTCATCTTTCATATATCAGAGAGGGAGAGATTATTATTCAGCAATCACCTGTTGAAACCCAACAATCTGCAGACCACCTGCGCTTCCTCGTTGCCATAGTCGTCTGCAAATTTCTGCCCGCTTTTTCCTTTTTTTTTGGGGGGGAGGTGGTAGGGGAGATGAGCATTATAGGTGGTGCTATCAGCTAGAGGTACGCTTGTTTACACCTCTTATCAACCAGCAAGTATGACAATATTCGTCTGTGTCTGTGCCCGGTACATAACTCGTGGACAAAAAGTTCATGCTTAGAAATAATGGTGTAAGATTTAGCTCCTAAAGAAGCAACTATTGTTAAATACTTAATTTTATATTAATTTTAAATGTTTTATTTAATTATAAGCGCGATTTCTGTGGTTGAAACATTTAGACAATGTGTTGATATATTCCTTTAAATTTAACATTAAAATAAAAAAATTCTTTTTCTAGTCCTTTCATGATTTTATTTTTGTAAGTTTCAATTTAGGAAAGTAAGACATGGAATTCTGATAAAATTTTGATTCGGTAGTTGCAAGATTGGTCGCCCTGTGCCCATCCACAACGAGATAATTTTTTTAAACCCTTTAATTATTGAGTTTCGTCTTTGAAGAAAGAAAAAAAATAGGAATCAATGCCGTGCGTTTACAATGACCCTCCGCCTCAACGTGGTACTAGAAGGGAGATGAAGTATGCCCTGACGACCCTGTGAATCATGTGTGCAGTAGACGAGGGATGAAACACATTCGGTTAACCTTTGGTTGAACTGAGACAGCGCTGTGAGAGACTCAAAGTAAATGGAGGCAGTGTGTGAGTAAAACATCCCAAACTGACGTGGACACTTGTTGATGCCTGTTACATTGTCGACAACGATGCCCCACCATCTCAGTCGACGCTTTGCTTCCAGCCCTTGAGCAGCTCCGGATTGTCTGGTGAGGAGTATCCTTTCTAGCAAGATGGAAAACAAAAGTGCTGTTGACAACTTGACCTGCTGTCTACCCAATCGTTTGCCTGGTCCAGCAGCTGCTGTGCGCTTGCCGTGAATTTTACTGCTAATGCTGATAAGATTTCTTAAATTAAAATATCGATAAATAAAATTGAGAACCTTCTTTAGACCTATATTGTCTACACAAAGATGTGCACGATTGAGTTAATTAGCAATCGAGGTCTGCTGCATCGTCACGGTGACAGATTCGTGTACCTCTACCTGTTTGCATAGGACTGGGCTGGCGGCTGCTTTGCTGTGATGTAACTATTGTCTCGACGTGAAACACCAACCTTCTCTCCTACCCCGTGTCTGTATACGAGTATAATTACACGACCATGAGATCAGTCCATGCAGAGCACTATACGCACACGAAACTCGTGTTATACAAGCACCGAAGGCTTATCTGATAGACTTCTTCTCTCCCATCAGATTTTGTTATTCACACCTGGTGTTCATAAAGCTAGGATAAGTCGATGCCCACTGAAAAATGGGATAATAAACAAAAGCAAACGTTGCACAATTGTCGTCTGACATAAGGGTCCCAAAGATCAATAAAAGTGCCTGTGAAGTGCAACTGTCGCTGGGTGTTTCATGTATATTTGAACTTCTCTCTCTTCCCGTGCGACTTTATGAATCGACTTCAACATAGGCAGTAAGAAAATGAACGTTGTTACTGCATTCAAGGAAGGAGTTGAAGATACAAGCTCGTCTATTTTGTTTCTGAATGCACGTGCTCTCTAGTCGCCTCACGCTTTCTCCCTTTCTGTTCATCTTGCGACCGTCACTTAGCATGCATATAGGATGTAAATAAAAGAAGTCCCCACTTTCAGTGTATCGCATCAGGCCTCAGCATGTAATGTAAATTAATGACCTAAAAACAACACAAAAAAACTGCTTGCACCTTTATTTTCAGAAGATTGATACAACTCGTACGTCTTACCAATGTGTGGAAAAGTCACATTCTATTCTCATAATCACTGTGTAGCCTTAATAGTATTTTGCTAGAGTACTACTCACTGGCAACTTACACAGTAACACACTTGTGTTTACACATGAAAACATCAACAAAGAACAAACCAGCTTATTCAAAAATTCATTTATTTCACAAAAAAGGTCAGATACCTATTAACAAACCAATTAAAATTACCCTCCCTACAGATGCAATGGAACTATTGTTAGCTATTTAAAATTCTTGGCATGCGGTTCACTAATAATGTACAAGCAGGCATAAAATAAAACTCTGAAAGCAAGCTTGCCTAAGTTACAATGTTGCATATTTAAACACCTGCTTGATAAAGAGGTTCTTGCCATGTTAAGCTGTTACAAATATAATATAAACATAGATACATGCAGAAAGGTGCTAACTGCATTAACACATGCACCCTTAACTGTTTAAAATGGTATACAGATTATATAGAAATCTTGCTAATATTGATGTTATCCAGTTGAAATAGCTCCAAATCAGTGTTTCATAGAGCTTGGGGGATAATAAAAATACTAACATGGAAATTGAGTGGGTGACAAAGATGTGTCCAAAAAAAAATTCAGAATATGTTTTTGCAATGTGAAATTTGTTGAAGATGTCGGGCATCTCTTACAAAATATGTTCAGCAAGTATGACATTACCTCAGGTATGTTTTTTTTCATTTTGATATGATAATTTTAAACTAGATGCTGTAATTTAATGTAATCGTTAAATCATATATTTATGCATATAAAAAAAACAATTTACATCGGTTTCTTTAAATATTACAAAGATAAAATTCACTTTCACTGCCTGCTTTAAGATGACAAAAGATGTGACAGTGAAACATTGGCCTCTCCATATGCAACTGGTCCCAAGAATTTTTAAAAGTTTTTCATAATGTGATATAAATTATTAAAACATTTCCTGTTAACTGTAAGGAAAATTGGATTAATTCTTGTTTTATCTTATCTTTCCCTATTAAACAATAAAGTCTAATGTACACAACATCTGTAAGGTGGCTCCAAATAATCACTTTGACACACACAGAACACATACTGAATGTTTACAGGTATGCTACATAAAAGAAAGGCTGTTAGTGGCTAAGACTTAAATAATCCTCCCAGGTAAATTGCTTATGTCATGTGTCTATTATATGCCAATGGTGGTTTTCTGGTACTTTTTGTTTTTGTTGTGATGTAGTGTTACTAAAGGAATATGCAAACAAAATTGTTTCCACTGGGGGAGAATCTCTATAGAGTCTCTGCTCATTCTAGACGAGCCGGCTTGCCTCGGCCATCACGCCGTCTATGGATCCTTTACGAGCCAGCCAATAGCAGCCGGCACATCTTTGTTAATTTTTTACACGCACAAAATGCGTTGTTTCGGAAAAAAATTAGTGCAGACGACAGTTCATTCATTTTTCTATTGAGTGATCTCCCTTTCATGAGGTAGCTCGCAAGTTCTAGGGGATATAACTGCGATTTCCTGTCGTACCTGTCTTTCCGATTGGAAAATGGCCAGACTCAGACGGTATACCGCACGCGAAGTTTGTGAACTTATCATGGGAGATTCTGATGATGAGTTAGAGACGGAGGTGGTAGAAAAAAAGAGGAAGAAGACGAATCAGTGTCTGGCGAGGAGACTGTAGTTTCGAACGAAGAACTAGATGAAAATAATAAAAATTGATGATATTTTTGCAGGTGTGCACATGGCCGGTGAAGAAGAAGAATCTTCGGAAGAAGACTCGGAAATCCACGGCGATCAGCACTCGTGGTTGCTAGAAGCCTGTAGTGTCTATCTCTCGCACGATTGTCCCCACTTTTAAAAAAATCATAAGAAAATAACTAAAAGAGGTAGAAGAACAATTTAAATTGATAATGATAGATCGAAATTTGTAGAAAAGAAACATGTTTATCTTGTGTTTGCATAAAAACACTTTTATAGTATTCCCAACAGAAAATGCCATGATAATGGGTAAATTGTAAAGGGTCCCACAGAGGTTTCAGAAGCCTAAACGAATATAACATAAGGGAGGAAACTACTGCAACCGTTGGGAAATCGTCCACCATGATTCACTCCCTTGAAATGGCAGGAAGTGAAAAGATTTTGTGTGGTAAACAAAGAGATCGCCATTTTGAGAAATGAAGCAAGTTTTCACTCACTTTGACATAGATTTTTACTTCAACAACAGCAGAGGAGAAGAAAATAGTAAGTAATATTAACATTCTAATGTATATTCTATTAAAACATATCTTTGTTTGGTACTTTATGTCTGTATATATTGTGTAAATATTTTTTTTTGTTAATTTCTGAAACTAAGTCCTAAAATGTGTACGGTCGTCATCTTTCATTTGAATTTAGTACTCGAAGATAAAACCTCTGTATCTTAAAATTTACACTAAGTGAATGTCTAAAAAATGCTCTTTAAAACGGTGTATTACTGATGGTTGTCATTACTGTAGGTTAATAAATATAAATTTTCAATGCTGCCGGTCAAACTTTCTACCCCGGAAGTTGAAAATAACGGAAGAGAAAACAGCAATTGCCAGTAGTTCCTGCTGAAAGACAGACACAAACCCTTGCAGAAACGAAAAGGATATTTGACATGAGAACAGAACTTTCGGATCTTCACATTGATCATTCTTCCGCTTTTTTGAAGGAGCAGTTTCCTGCAACGGACGGTCTGCTTAAGGCCAGACACCGCCCGCAAAGATTCGTCAAAAACTTAATTTTTGGCCATTTTGAGATAATAGCATATTAGGAAAGGTCAACATGTCATTTATCCACTCTCAAAGTGATTTTTCATAAAACATCTAGAAATATGTACATTTTGTCAATAAACACAGTCACTGATTTCAAGATTCTCCTTGTTTTGTTCCAAATTTGTGAAAATAGGGAATGTTTGATACGTAGCAACCCGGTCGCCATTTTACAAAACTGGGTCAACCTGTGTATCAGCAGAAAGAGGATTCATTCAGCTTTCAAACAAAGGCATGCTCAGGGCCAGTGGAAAATTCCACGGACCGTTTCGCGCTCTTTTCCTAGCCAAGACAAAGAGACGGAAAATTCCATATATGAACGATGCGTACACACACTTTGCATACAGCCAATCACAATCGTTCGCTACCGGCCTTGGCCGACATACAGGTCACACGAACGTGCTTCGGAATGTTTCGGCTATCCCACAATCCACTGCGCATGCTTTCCGGTTGTAAACAACGTGAATTACAAACCATTGAGAACTAGAGGATCTTTCCTTTCTGAGACGTTCACGCTGCGTGTTAGACGTTCCCTGCACGTATCAGAAGGTTATTTTTCTCAAGATGCCACGTCCAAAAGGAGGAAAACGACGATTGTTGCTGAAGAATATTATTGAAGCACATAAAAAGAAGAAACTTGACACACCTATCGCTAGTGATCCTGAGATAAGTGCCTCGCGGAAAAAAATCGAAGCCTTGAATTCGGCTGGCAATATCGAGGATGGTCACCAGCAGGTGTGGATGATAGTAAATGTGTGTGAACTTACTAAAGCTCTTAGCGATGTGTCTTGCCCGGAATGCAGTGAGAATCGGCTTTCCTACAGTGTTTGTGTCGGTGAGAATTCGGGCTTCTCTTCAAAGTTTGTATTGAAGTGCGATCATTGTGCCTATAAAAAGTTTGGTATGTCGTCATCGCGTGTCCAAGGCAGTGAGAGCACAAACGATGCCTTTGAAGTCAACAGACGAATGACACTTTTTAGTCACGAAACGGGAGGAAGCCATGCTATTTTGCAAACCTTCTCCACTGTAATGGGCATACCAGGCATGGCCCTAAGTACTTTTCAGAACCATGACAAAAAAGTAACAGGTATGTGATTTTTCATGCTTCAATGCAATCTGTTAATGAGTTCCCAGATTCTGTACAAGATTAAATAACAGCTTTTACATTTTTACATATTTTTGTAAAACATGAAAGTTACTATGATACTTGGGTATGAGAATTTGATTAGAACTGTGCAGAGATAACATGGTAAGCAATATAAAGAATAATCACCATGATGTTTAAGGTGGAAATTTTTTACTGTGAATATCTTTAGTAAAAGTATGTTTCTTGCCATTTAGCTGCTGAAATTAGTTCAGGATCTGCTCTGCTTGAACGCTCTGCGGCTGTGATTCGAGAAGCCTATGCTGAAACTGATGAAGATCTCAGGGAAGCACTTAGGAAAGGAGAAAACCCTGTCATCAACATTAGTGTATCCTTTGATGGAACATGGCATAAGAGGGGATATACCTCTCTTACTGGTATTGGTATTTGTATAGATCTTCTAACAGGTCTTGTTGTAGATTTTTGTGTTTTGTCAAAATATTGTCATGCATGTACACTTGCAGAGGTAAGAGGACTATCAGCAGCTGAACTAGATGCTTGGAAAAAAGAGCATGCTCCAGACTGCTGTAAAAATCATTCTCTGTCAAGCAAGGCTATGGAGTCAGAGGCAGCCAAAATTTTATGGGGGAGGTCTGTAGATAGATTGGTTTTAGATATATGGAGATGCTTTCTGATGGTGACTCCTCAGCATATAAGGCAGTTTGTGCTTTAAACCCATACCCAGATTACAAACAAAAAGTAGAGAAGCTAGATTGCCTTAATCATGCACATAAAAGACTAGGGACAGCTTTGCGTAAACTGGCTAAGGTGGAAAGGCTGGGGGGGCGTGGCTTGGGTCGCCTCACTGAGGCGAAATGTGATAAATTACAAACTTTTTACAGACAGGCAATTGTGGAGAATATCCCTAACATTGAACAAATGAGGAGTGCTATCTGGGCAGGTTTATGGCATTCAATGTCTACAGACAATGAACCCCAACATCGTCAGTGCCCAAAAGGGAAAAACAGCTGGTGCTTTTACCAAAAAGCATTGGCAAATAATCAGAAAGTACCTAGTCACAAAGAACATCCTTCTTCAACATATCTGACCACACAGGTAGCTCATAAACTGATTCCAGTGTATAGAAGAATGGCAGATGAGGAGCTGCTTAAAAGGATGCTTCATGGGGGCACACAAAATAATAATGAATGTTTAAATTCCATGATATGGTCCAGATGCCCCAAGACTGCTTTCATGGGCTTGAGAAGGGTAGAAGGTTCAGTTGCTCGTGCAGTTTGTGCTTTTAATGAAGGAGCTTTTGAATTAATATCATTAATGAAAGAGTTATATATTGATGTACATACAATTACTATGACACTACTGACTAAGAAAGATGAGCAGAGAGTGTCTGCTGCTGATGCTGCTACTTCTGCTGATGCTCGCAAAAATCGCAAGGAGTATGCAAGGCAACGCAGGCTAAATTTTAGACATGAACAGACCAAAGATGGCAATACTTATGAAGCTGGTGGACACTGAACCTTTTGATAACTTAGCCTATAACTGTGTAGCATAAAGTTTGACAAACACAATATTTTTTTAATTCCTGTGTTTTCCTTTGCAGCCCGGTCAACATTTGGGTACACAACACAACCATGTTGAATATTCAAAAAGTGAAATAGATAAATAATTTAATAGTTATGCCAAAGTTATATGTAGGAACACATTAAAAGATGGTAATATTTTCCATTTAACATATAAATTACATGAAACGCTTAGTCAGAACAAAGTTACAAAGCTTTCACTTTCTTTTCTCGCTTTATCCCTTTCTTGTTTTTGTTAGAGTTTGTTTAGTTCAAAACCATATAACTTTATAATGACATGTGAAACAGATCTGAAATTTGGTTGAGTTTTTCTTTCTGCACATCTAAACATTTCTTGGCGGGCGTTTTTAAAAAATATTCAGTAGTTTAGTAGTTACTAAGATTTCACTTTTTCTTTTCTCATTTTTTCAGTTTCTTGTTTTGGTTACAGTTTGTTTACTTCAAATCCCTATAACTTTAGATTATGATGTGATATAGACTTGAAATTTGGTCGAGTACTTCTTTATACATATATAAACATTGTGACCGCGGCGTGTAGAAAAATACTTAGTAGTTTAGTAATTATACTGTTTTACATCAAAATTTCTTAAATTTTAACACACCGTTTTACAAAAAAATTCATAAAAAAATAACTAAGTTGATTTTGCTAATTTACCACGGAGACATTGTAGATCTTTCTTTTAGTTAACTATATATAAAAGAATTTTGAGCCTACTTGCAAAATTTATGGAGTTATAAGCTTTTTAAAATTTGCGTTTTGGCGCCATTTTGGATCGTTTCCATGGCAACGGATAGTGTGACAAGTGTACTAAAAGCGTTTTTTGAACTTCCATTTAAGGGCAAAATAGTTTGTATAAAAAAATTTGCGATATCTTGTAAAACGTAAATTTTTTTTTTCGACAGGTGTCTGGCCTTAATGCCCCTCTCCAAAGAATTTGAGTGCATCAACATCAAATAGTTTGCTCTTTTGTTTGCAAACAGCAACACAAATGACATTTTATTAACAGAAACTAGTGTGTATTTGGTTGATCTTGCACATTATTGTTTCTTGTATGGATTAGAGCACATGTTTCCTTATTGTTTAGACTTGGAACTTAATGCCGCCTGTATTTCATGTTTTCACACAATGGTGTGGGGCTACAAAACGGAGGGTGGTGGCCGAGACAACTTCAGCAACAGCCAGAAAATGATTGATGCATACACTGCAGTAAAAATGGCCATATGTCTGCCAATCGAGCATCAAAAACTTATGGAATTTACAAGTCACTGCTTCGGCAAACTAATGGTGAAATCCCCATCAAAGCACATGTTGGTAGACAAACAGTATTGTCTCCAGTCCATGAAGCAGAACTGTCAGAGTGCATCAAGCTCATGGCTGAATGGGGTTGGGGCTTCAAAACAGAAGTGAAGGATATTGTTCAAGACTTTGTTTGAACTCTGAAATTGGACGCTCCCTTTGTCAATGGGTGACCCCTGGAAGGGACTGGCTGGAAGGATTTCTCTCACGTCATTCAGACATTGCACCGTGCAAGACGGAACACCTCAGTTCTACAAGAGCTTCTGCCGAAGATCCAGAAGTGCTCCAACACTGGTAAGAGCAGTTAATGTCTTGACCACTGCTTCCCAGCTGTGGACATGCTGTGCCAAATATTCAACGCCGATGAGAGTGGGTTCATCACTGACCCAAAATCACAAGTAGTTTAAACAATGAAGGGATCAAAACGAGTTAATCAACACATCGGTGGATCGGGTAAGCCCGACTCGTATACTGTTGTAACTGAAATTCTCTCCACTACACCATTGTGTGAATGGAGGGGGTCACTCTATTTATAGTCTCGTAGCTATTGTGTTTTCTACATCACCCTTTAGTAGTATATTTCCTTATATGGTAGTATCCGGTCGAAAAGTGTGCTGCGGTGCGATCTCATTGGCCTGTACCCTTAGCATCAGCCACTTCCTGTTGATGCAAAATGGTAGAAAGTAACTCCACTTTCCCTGTTGCTCGCAAGACTAAGGCGAATTCTGGCGACAATTCAAGGAAAGTGAAAAAAACACCTTATGGTGGAAGAAAGCTGTCTCGGAAGGAAAATTTGTGCCGCACCATGGAGTAAAAGACAAAAACCAAATTGTTACGAGTCACATGGCAGCAATACCATCAAGACCGCAAGCACTTCTATGACTGGCGTTTCTGACGAGTTTGTTGGCAAACCTACAACGCAACGACTTAGTTCTAGACAAAAATTGACACTTGTAAAACAGAAGATTGGAACGACTGACGAGATCAACAACAGTAAGACCAAAGAACGTTGTTTTGTTTGAGTTAAAATCTTTTGTCGATTTGTTCGCTTTCTTCACTTGCCGTGAATGTGGCACTACAGGCAAATTTGAAGTGTTCTTTGGAGATAGAATGGGGTATTTAAGACCGATTAACGTCAGATTCGAAAATGCCCATTTATCATCAAAAAAATACTCCTGTTCGCGATTACAGGCAAAGTGAAGAAGTCTCAGTTGGTTTTGGTGTGAATAATTCGATGGTACTTTGCTTTAATGAACTTGGTCTAGGTCATACACCTATGACCAAATTTTCAGCACTTCCTGGCATGCATCACAAAACATATCACTAACCAAGAAGGTTGGCACAGCTAACGGTCAGTGAAACTGTGATGTGTGCATCTGCTGACACTGCGTGATGTTTATGCTGATTAAAAAACTTACTAGTGCAGTGATGATGGTGCTAATGATAAGGAAAATGATGGCGATACTGGTAAGGAAAATGATGCTACTGATCAGGAAACTGATGATTCTAATTATGCTTTCAGCAATGAGTCTCCTCTTGATGTTATGGTTTCCTTTGATGGTACTTGGCACTACCAGTTACGGTGCCAAGGATGTGCCAACGCCAACGCAAAGAACATGACTGATGATGAGAGAAAAGAATGGGAAGAACAGCACAAGTCTACCTGTGTGCTAAATCATGATGCTTCTTCAAAGGCAATGGAGAAAGAGTCTGCTCTTACACTGTGGAGCAGGTCACTGGAAAAACACAACATGCGGTATATACGTATGCTTTCAGATGGAGACTCCACCACCCACTCAGCAGTAACAAATGCAAAGGTTTATGGTGACATCACAATAGAAAAGTTAGAATGTGTCAACCACTGCCATAAAAGATTGGGGGCATTTCTTAGGAGAAAGGCAAAGGAAGAAAAGTTAGGTGGAAGGAAATATGGAGCCTTGACTGAAAATGCCTGCAACGCTCTACAAAAATACATTGCCATTAAAAAGCACTTAGGAAATCCTGAGGAGATGAGAACTATATGGGCAGGTTTGTTGCATTGCATGTCAACAGATGAAAAATGCACATCATCTGAGATGTCCTGATGGCCCCAAGTCTTGGTGTTTTTTTAAAAGAGCAGCAGCTGCAGGCAAGAAACCAGGAAAGTATAAGGAAAAAATAGGCACTCCTCTGGCATACAAAGTTGCTCGTGCCATTTACCCCATCTATCAAAGGATGTCTGATCCCAATCTTCTGAAAAGAATACAGCATGGTAGAACACAAAATGCCAATGAAGCCTTAAATGCCACCATCTGGGCTAGATGTCCAAAGACAATCTTTATGGGTGCCACACGGGTTAAATCAGCAGTTGCATCAGCAGCCCTCCATTTATTTTGCATTGACATGCGGCTGAATGTAAAGGACAGTCATGGTTATGACAAATGTTTCCTTCAGTATTTGCCCAGCTTATATAGACATTTCAACTGATTGAAAGAATAGCATACACCTGTTGACGAAAATATGCTATAGGTAGCAGATCAGCAGACCAGTGATTTAGAGTACATTACTGAAATGTTTATGGTGTGCATTAATGCCTGTTTCTATGTAGGCTATAAAATAAATAGTATGAATGGGAGATCCCTCGTAATGATTGCTCTAGTAAGAATATGTATTGTAGGATACTGTATAGGTTGCATTGTTTTTATTTTCAGAGAGAGCATCTTTCTCACATGAATGCAAGAGGAGTGGAGCAGGTTGGGGAAGGAGGGAAAAAAAGCAGTGAAAAAAGATGTTATTCAATATAAACACACACCTCCACAAAGTGAGGAGGAAAAAAATGCATACCTAAGAAGGGTGCACTACGAATTAAATGAATTGGTTTGTAATACTTAATACAAGTTTATTGTTCAGTATCTCGCATGAATGTGAGAAGAGTGGAGCAAATTGCGGGAGGAGGGAAAAAAAGCAGTGAAAAAAGATGTTATTCAATATAAACACACACCTCCACAAAGTGAGGAGGAAAAAAATGCATACCTAAGAAGGGTGCACTACGAATTAAATGAATTGGTTTGTAATACTTAATACAAGTTTATTGTTCAGTATCTCGCATGAATGTGAGAAGAGTGGAGCAAATTGCGGGAGGAGGGAAAAAAAGCAGTGAAAAAAGATGTTATTCAATATAAACACACACCTCCACAAAGTAAGGAGGAAAACATGCATACCTAAGAAGGGTGCACTACGAATTGAATGAATTGGTTTGTAATACTTAATACAAGTTTATTGTTCAGTATATTTCTCGCATGAATGTGAGAAGAGTGGAGCAAATTGGGGGAGGAGGGAAAAAAAGCAGTGAAAAAAGATGTTATTCAATATAAACACACACCTCCACAAAGTGAGGAGGAAAAAAATGCATACCTAAGAAGGGTGCACTACGAATTGAATGAATTGGTTTGTAATACTTAATACAGGTTTATTGTTCAGTATATTTCTCGCATGAATGTGAGAAGAGTAGAGCAAATTGGGGGAGGAGGGAAAAAAAGCAGTGAAAAAAGATGTTATTCAATATAAACACACACCTCCACAAAGTGAGGAGGAAAAAAATGCATACCTAAGAAGGGTGCACTACGAGATGAATGAATTGGTTTGTAAGATTTAATACAAGTTTATTGTTCAGTATATTTCTCGCACGAATGCGGAGCAGGTTGGGGGAGGAGAAAAAAAGAAGTTAGAAAGGATGCAATGCATCATAAAAAGCAGCCTCTACAAAGCGAAGAGGAAAATACCTGAGAAGGGTGTGCTATGAATTGGTATTTAATACTTAATACAAGTTTATTGCTCATTACATTAGGAATTTGGGGTAATCCTGAAGTTGGAAAAATAGCACAAACTTTCTTCTGAGTTGCTTTTACCACATTTCCAAAAAAGCTACCTGAAGCAGCTGGGGTATTCGTTCTTTTACCAAATAGACCTGGGGACCAGCACACTTAAGTCATCAGAAAACCCAGCTGCTACCTCAACCCCAACGTCTACACCAAGGCCACAAAAAGGGGGAGAAAGAGATCACACGTATGGCGAGAGGTTCAGACCTCTTTAATGAATTGTATGGCGAGTTTGTAGCATTACTGGTGATGAACTAGTTAACTTCATTGGGTTGCATGTTAGAATGAATCAACAAATGTCGGCCATTTTGGAGATGACGGAAGTGGTCATTGTAAAGGGCAATGAATCAATCGGATGTCGTTTCAAATTTTTTTTACCAGAAACTACCATGTGAGCCAATAGTCGTGAACGATTCACAAAAGGTAACCTGGTATAGTTAAAAATAGCTTAGAAAGTATTTTTAGCATAGGCCTTTCACTTGCATAGCGAGTTAGGGGAGAGAACGCCGATTCAAACAGTATATAACACGTCGACCTTTGCGTGTTCCTTGTGTACGTAACCAAGGCTGAAACAAGAGCAATTTTCAGTATCAGCGTGAGGCTTGGATAGAAAATTGGTGAGGGTAGGAGTGAAAAATGATTTTATTTAGCATCAAAACACACATTTTCTAACAAAAACACATCGGATTCTGTTATATATGTACGCAAATCTGGTGTAACTCAAAAATGACCATGGTACCCAAAAATCAATATTTTCTCGAGGCGCTCCTCACCTTAACCCCCTGAGACCGAAGCGCCACATATGTGGCTTAACCGGCAGAGACCGAAGCGCCAGTTTTGTGGCTCTGATACAGGTACTGTAGGAAAACTTTTCCATTGGCTTATTTGTTTTAGAATCAACCAATCAGAAAATTAGTTTCCATTCCGCGGTCTTTTTCCTTTCTTTCCATCGCCATTTTGCTTTCTATTGGCACGGAATTTTCGTTTTTATCATGTCCAACTTTTAAGAAGAAATTTCTGGAGAGGAGGACGCCATCTCGATTGAGACGAGTGATGCGTCTGGGTCAGAGTACAACTCAGACAACGAATTTGAAGGTATTTATGCCATTTTTTGCTCTATTTGATGTAAATAGGTTTCTGTTACGCAGGTATGGAGCTCACAGGAAAATGTTTTTAAATTATTTTGACTTTTTTCATTTTATTTGTTTGCCTTGTGACCAATGTGGGCGTGTCCTGTGTCCTGTATGAAAAATCAAACATATTTTATCATCAATTCTGTCTTTATGAATTAGATTAGTGTTTTATTGATTTTTTTGGCGTTCTCTTTGTTCGTTTTCTTTTGTCACGTTATGCATTTGTCGGTCTGTCATTTGATTTACAAGGATATTTTATAAGTGTGTTTGGGTAGTATGTCAGAGTAGAAATCCTGGTGGATTATCCATCAAGGGATGAAAAATCATTTCTGATTACTTCAAGTTTTTACAGTTTTTTTTTCTTTAGTTTTGTTTTACTAATGCTGTATTCAAAGAATAAAATATAATTATAAGCATTATTTAGAATGTAACTTATGTATGTTTGTATATGTTATTATTACAGTGTTCTAACAGTGAAGAAGAGTTTTTATAGCAGTGTTTAGCTCATGTGTGTTCATGTGTTATTTATGTTTGGCATTCTCACAGTTTGTAAATATACAATTACAGTAGTGATAATAATTTTTTTTTATTTTTGGATGTGCAGAGTCATCGTCTAACGAGGAAGGATCTGATGGGGAGGCTGTGGGGCCAGATGTGGATGGTGTCTGGTGCACCATCCTTGGGGAGGACGCAGGCCCTGAGCCGATTGAATTCACTGCTGCTCCAGGCCCCAAACACGCTCCACCCCGTGGGGCTGACCCCATTGAATATTTTAATTTATTTTTTACATCTTCCCTTTTAGGTCAGATAGTGACTGAGACGAACCGGTATGCAGAGCAGTGGATTAGAAACCATGAGACATACCTCCTTGAAACACCCACGTTGCGATCGAGGGTGCCATATGACCAACTAAAGCAATATCTGGAAGGTATCAAAGTAACTCATATGCAAAACAGTGATTCTGCTGCAGATCCAACCAGCCACACGCTCAGGGAGGAGCTAGTTGAGCAAGTACCACTGGCTGCTCAGAATTCAGCACTGTGGACGTGGGAGTAGGTAACGTGATAATTATGTTGATGACTTTGTTGCAAGGGAGATAAACACAAGAAAGCAGCCTGAAGCATTTGACACCAAGGTCAAAAGGACCACCAGGGGTAATAAGAAAGACAAAAAGATACTCAATGATTCCAGTAAAGATACAGGCAGCCTGAGAAGAATCAAAGAACAAGGAACACTGCCTGATACCTCAACAACTGAGGAGAAAAGTGGGCTAGAAATACTGCTTACGGCATTAAAGAAAAGGGAAGGTTCCTTTGCTAATGCTAACAATAGTGGAGAGTCTGTTCCAGGTAGTAACAGGCAGAAGAGAATAAAGGTAGAAGAATGTGAGCCAGTGGACAACGATGAGGTGGTGATTTCAAGAATGTCTGGGCCAAAGCAAAGAAGGGCAGAACCACTGCCCGTAGTTCCTGCTGAAAAAGTCTCACAGCATTGCAGAAATGCAAAGAATACTCGACAAGAAAACGGAACTTTCAGATCTTCATATTGACCATTTTTCGGCTGTTAAAGGAGCAGTTTCCAGCAATCTACAGAAGACCGCAATTTTTCATTCACAGCAATGCCAGCGTGTGGGAATGACAAAAGAAAAATTTGTGCAGGTGTTACACGTGGGTAACCACTGGGTCACAGTAACGTTCATTGCTCTCAACCAGGTGAGGTAATGGTATACGATTCTATGTTCAACACAATAAGAAATGAATTCAAGGCTACATTTCTACATCTTGGATGGCTTTTGTACACATATGCCCACTACATTTTAGTTGAATTTGTTAATGTACAAAAACAAAAGGGGTCTATAATGTGTGGGCTCTTTGCACTTGCGTTCTACGAACACAGGAGCATGCCTATGTTGAAGACCTAATGTGATTACACCTCTCAAAGTGTCTGGCTTCCAAAATTATAAAACCATTTCCTGTGCAGCCTTCACCTAGAATCATCAGGGGTAAGGAACTGCATGGGCAGCTACAGGAGAAAGTTTTCTGCATCTGTAGACAACCAAACTCTCCAGAGAAGCCAATGATTGCATGTGACTCATGCACTAATCATGATACTAGTAAGATATAATACTTTGTATACTGTATTTTACTTTCTTATGTATTTAGTGCACGTGCTACTATATAAGATGGTTTCGTATTTACGTTCTACTCAGCTTGCTTGAATAGGGCTACCGGTCGATTCGATCACTTCACAGAGACGATTCGATACAAACTAATGACTATTGCAGAAGTTTGTATTTATAGGTATGTAAAAGAGCTATTTGAGTGCAACGAATATTGTTGCTGCTATTTTAAGATTAGAGCCCTGTGTTTATCGCTCTTCTCCTTTTTTGTGTGAGCAAATGAACTCTAATGTGGTTGACTTGATAGATAGTGGGATTGACTAACCCCTTAAATGAGTGGAAGGGAGGGACAGCATCGTAAACAATTAACCTGCTTAGCGCGAAGGTCCACGATTACCATGTGCTCCAAAAAAGCTCTTCAATTGGCCAATTTAATAATTCAACCAATCAAAAAGTGTGGTTCTCTATTCTGCAGTTTTCTTCGCACCTTCTGCACTAGTTTAGGCACGATTTTCACGATTTTTCATTGGCGAATTTTGCTAAAAAAAGATGAGTGACTATAGCAATCGAGACGAAAAGACATTTTTGGCGACACCAGTGAAGAGATAAACAGGCTTAACCCGTTCAGCGCGAAGAGCCACGAACGTGGCTTTGTGGCTCTGTCCACACAGCGCGAAGTGCCACGATCGTGGCTTTACCATGTAGTCCAAGAAAGCTCTTTGATTGGTCAATATAATAATAATTCAACCAATCAAAAAGCACGGTTTTCTATTCTGCAGTCTTCTTAGCGCCTTTTGCACTAGTTGTAGCAGTTTTTGCACCGGTCTTTGTTGGTAAAATATTAGTGCAAAAATGAGCGATTACAGCGATCGGGAGGAGGAAGATATTACTGGCGACACCAGTGAAGAGAGTGTTGTGGAAAGCGATTCCAGTCGTGAAACTGAAGGTATTTATACGATTATTTTTGCTGCTAATTACGTAGATAGGTTTTTTTTTGTCGAGTAAGGCAGGTGGCCATTATGGAACTTCAGAATTTTCTAGATAGTTCGTTTTGTTTGGAAATGTTCTGCGACCACCGTGGGTGTATCGTATTACAATTCTAACATGTTTTATCGTCAATTCTCTATCTAGACAGGCATTTATGAATCAGATCTGTGTTTTCATTGATCCTACTTCATATATTTATCTCATTTCTGTGTAAGTGTGTCATGTGAGTTACAAGGATATTGTAGAAGTGTGTGTGGTCAGTATGTCAGAGCAGAGAGCCTGCTATATCAAAATCGATGGGTGGGACATTATGGCTGAACTTCGATATAGAGTAACTCGGTACGTCCATAGGCCGATCTATGCTATTTTTTCAGAGGTTTGGGTTATGATTAGTGATAGCCTTGGGCTTAGGGTTATGGTTTGGGGTAGGGTTAGTGTTAGGTTTAGTTTATTAGGTACATATGGGCAATTGAGTGGAGCGAGAGCAAACGACAAATGACGCGAGTTACTCTTTATCGCATCTGTACCGAAATTCTGATTATTTCTTGTAAACTGTGACAGTGTTCTCTATTTTTTTATTGTCACAATGCAATGGGCAGAATAAATGTAATCATAAATATTGTAGATGTAACTAATATATATGTAGGCGTGACGGGCTGTTGGTGGTACATATGATTGAAAGTGAAATAAAAGTGTTTCTTGCAGTTGTTAGCTCATGTATACATGTATGATTTGTGTGTGGCATTATCATAGTTGTTTATTATAAAAACAATAACAGTAATGATAAATTTGCTTTTGTTTGAATATGCAGGGTCTAGCAGTGATGGAGTTAGGGTTAGGTTTAGTTTATTAGTTCTTATACCAAATAGAACTGGGGACCAGTACACTTAACCTGCTGAGACCGAAGCGCCAGTTTTGTGGCTCTGATACAGGTACTGTAGGAAAACTTTTCCATTGGCTTATTTGTTTTAGAATCAACCAATCAGAAAATTAGTTTCCAATCCGCGGTCTTTCTCCTTTCTTTCCATCGCCATTTTGTTTGCCAGTAAGCTAGCAAAAAACACGAAAAACACGAGAAATGTCGGACTACGCAGACGAGTTTTCTTCCGGAGAGGAGGACGCCATCTCTGTGGACACGAGCAATGCGCCTGAGTCGGAGTACGACTCAGACAGCGAAGTTGAAGGTATTTATGCCTTTTTTTTTGCTCTATTTGATGTAAATAGGTTTCTGTTACGCAGGTATGAAGCTCACTGGAAAATATTAAATTATTTTGACTTTTTTTCATTTTGTTTGCCTTGTGACCAATGTGGGCGTGTCCTGTATGACAATTCAAACATATTTTATCATCAATTCTGTATTTAGGAATTAGATTAGTGTTTTATTGATTTTTTTGTCCTTCTCTTTGTTCGTTTTCTTTTGTCACGTTATGCAACTGTCGATGTGTCATTTGAGTTAAAAGGATATTTTTTTACAAGTGTGTTTAGGTAGTATGTCAGAGTAGAAATCCTGGTGGATTGTCATCGAGGGATGAAAAATAATTTCTGATTATTTCCAGTAAATGTAATTTTTACAGTTTTTTTCTTTAGTTTTGCTTTACCAAAGAATAAAATGTAATTATAAGTATTATTTAGAATGTAACTTATGTAATATTTTTTATTATTAAAGTGTTCTAACAGTGAAGAAGAGTTTTTATAGCAGTTTTTTTAACTCATGTGTGTACATGTGTTATTTATATGTGGCATTCTCACAGTTTCTAATTATACAATAACAGCAGTGATGATTTTTTTGTTTGGATATGCAGAGCCTGATGCTGGGGATGATGATGGAGAGGAGACTGGGGCACCTTCAGGGCCAGAGGTCTATGGTGTCTGGTGCCCCATTCTTGGGGAGGATGCTGGCCCTCGGCCTATTCCGTTCACTGCTGCTCCAGGCCCCAAACACCCTCCACCTCAAGGGGCTGACCCTATTGAGTATTTTAATTTGTTTTTTACGTCTTCCCTCATAGGTCACATAGTGACTGAGACAAACCGGTACGCACAGCAGTGGATTAATGACAATAGGGCATTCCTCCATGAAAAACCCACGTCTACTGTACACCAATGGCTGAAAAGGGGGTGCCTTTCAGAGGAGGAATTTAGGGCATTTCAGCGTGTTCACCTGAATATGGAGATCATCCGGAAACCTAGTCTCAGGTCTTACTGGGAGACAGCCAATTCCAGTATGACCACCCAATGGTTTGTTGACCACTTCGTGCGAGACCGGTTCTTCTTGGTGCTTAAGTTCCTTCACTTTAACAACAATGAGCTCCAGCCCTCTCTCACCCTGCCCCAGCAGATCCCGCCAAAACTAGCAACAACGCTGGACTGCCGGCCCTCTACATTTGTACCATGGATTTTGCCAAGAAACGCAAAGTTGACAGCGAGTGTCGCGCATTTAAAGATTGGATGCCTAAGTACTTTTTCACAGAAGTTGGCAAGAAAGCAGTATGTTTGTTGTGCAGTGAAAGTGTTGCCGTGATGAAAGCGTACAACGTTAGCCGCCATTATGCGACAAAACATGCAGGCTGTGGCAGTACTTTATCAGCAGCGGAACGGCAAAGAAGAGCAACAGAACTAGACAGAAAACTTGTAAAGCAGCAGAATATATTCATAAAAACCAAAGTAGTCCAGAAAGCTGCTACTCATGCCAGCTTTGTGGTCGCATACAACATTGCCAAGCACAGCAAATTGTTCATACAAAAGCAGGGAACAGATATATACTGATGATGGTTGATCATTTCACAAAGTTTGTTGAGCTGTATCCAGTGCCATCAAAGCAGCCATCTGAAGTGTGTCGAAAAATATTGTCATTTGTAAGGAGGTAATATCCACGACATTATGGCATTTTCTTTTACCAGCATAAAAAATGTTTGAATATGAAATGCAGTATGCACCATTTTGCAAAACCATGAAAGCACATTTGAAGGATGCTTGCGTGATTCATGTGCAATGCAATTGTCGTTTACAACACACTTCTCACGACACTTCCTCAAATACTTTAAAGATATATCTGCATGTTGTTGACATTCATGTATAGACACAAGACTTCACATCCTTTAAGGTAACCCTCTGTACTGCTATGACCCAATTAGTAATGCCCTCAAGGAGCTGCAGGATCAACGAACAGTCACTGTAACTAGGCTATCAACAAACAGATGATCCAAATTGTAGCACAGTAGTGACATGCATGACACATTTAAATGCTGTTTACAATGCATTTCTGTGTATCTTAGTCCAACCTTGTTTTGCCACTTACAGGTACGGGGCACCAAAACGCATCCTGTCGGATAGAGGAGGAGAATTTGTAAATAAGGTATAAGCATTTGTCTTACAACCCTTAGCAACGTAATCATGCACATAAAAGACTGGGGACAGCTTTGCGCAAACTGGCTAAGGAGGAAAGGCTGGGGAGGGGGGGGGCATGGCTTGGGTCACCTCACTGAGACGAAATGTGACAAATTACAAGCTTTTTACAGACAGGCATTTGTGGAGAATATCCCTAACATTGAACAAATGGGGAATGCCATCTAGGCAGGTTTATGGCATTCAATGTCTATAGACAATGAACCCCAACATCGTCAGTGCCCAAAAGGGAAAAACAGCTGGTGCTTTTACCAAAGAGCACTGGCAAATAATCAGGAAGTACCTAGTCACAAAGAACATCCTTCTTCAACACATCTGACCACACAGGTAGCTCTTTCCAGTGTATAGAAGAACAGCAGATGAGGAGCTGCTTAGAAAGATGCTTCATGGGGGCACACAAAATAATAATGAATGTTTAAATTCCATGATATGGTCCAGATGCCCCAAGACTGCTTTCATGGGCTTGAAGGGTAGAAGGTTCAGTTGCCAGTGCAGTTTGTGCTTTTAATGAAGGAGCTTTTGAATTAATACCTTTAATGAAAGAGTTATATACTGATGTACATACAATTACTATGACACTGCTGAAAGATGAGCACAGCGTGTCTGCTGCTGATGCTGCTACTTCTGCTGATGCTTGCAAAAATCGCAAGGAGTATGCAACGCAACGCAGGCTAAATTTTAGACACTAAGAGACCAAAGATGGTAATACTTATGAAGCTGGTGGACACCGAACCTTTTGATAACTTAGCCTATAACTGTGTAGCAAGTTTGACAAACAATATTTTTTTAATTCCTTTGCAGTCCGGTCAACATTTGGGTACACAACACAACCATGTTGACTGTTCTAAAAGTGAAATAAATAAATAATTTAATAGTTATTTCAAAGTTATATGTAGGAACACATTAAAAATGTTATATTTTCCATTTAACACATAAATTACATGAAAGGCTTAGACAAAACAAAGTTACAAAGCTTTCACTTTCTTTTCTTGCTTTATCCCTTTCTTGTTTTTGTTACAGTTTGTTTAGTTCAAAACCATATAACTTTATACTGACATGTGAAACAGACCTGAAATTTGGTTAAGTTATTCTTTCTGCATATCTAAAGATTTCCAGGCGGGCGTTTTAAAAAAATATTCAGTAGTTTAGTAGTTACTAAGATTTCACTTTACCTTTTCTAATTTTTTTTCAGTTTCTTGTTTTGGTTACAGTTTGTTTACTTCATATCGATGATTCTTCGGCTTTTTTGAAGGAGCAGTTTCCTGCAACTGACGGTCTGCTTAATGCCCCACTCCAAAGAATTTGAGTGCATAAACATCAAATAAGTTACTCTTTTGTTTGAAAATAGCAACACAAATGACATTTAAGTAACAGAAACTAGTGTGTATTTGGTTGATCTTGCACATTATTGTTTCTTATATGGATTAGAACATGTTAGATAAGTTTCCTCATTGTTTAGACTTGGAGCTTAATGCCGCCTGAATTTCATGTTTTCAGCAACAGCCAGTTTGTTTGTTTGTTAGTGTTTAACGCCGTGCCAGCAACTAAGGCTATATCACGGCGATGAAAGACAAATTTATGACAAAAGTTCTAGGAATCAGAGAGATCTTCAAAAGATATAACAGTGCCATTCCAATAAGAACAACACAAACAAGAGAATTTTTAAAAGAGTGGTTCTAGTATAAAAGTGGTTCTTGTGGCCTAAAGAGAACTTCAGCAACAGCCAGAAGATGATTGATGCATACACTGCAGTAAAAATGGCCATATGTCTGCCAATCGAGCATCAAAAACTTACGGAATTAACAAGTCACTGCTTCGGCGAACTAATGGTGAAATCCCCATCAATGCACATGTTAGCAGACAAACAGTATTGTCTCCACTCCATGAAGCAGAACTGTCAGAGTGCATCAAGCTCATGGCTGAATGGGGTTGGGGCTTCAAAACAGAAGTGAAGGATATTGTTCAAGACTTTGTTTGAACTCTGAAATTGGACGCTCCCTTTGTCAATGGGTGACCCCTGGAAGGGACTGGCTGGAAGGATTTCTCTCACGTCATTCAGACATTGCACCGTGCAAGACGGAACACCTCAGTTCTACAAGAGCTTCTGCCGAAGATCCAGAAGTGTTCCAACACTGGTTAGAGCTGTAAGACAATGTCTTGACCACTGTTAGGGCAAAGGACATGCTGTGCCAAATATTCAACGCCGATGAGAGTGGGTTCATCACTGACCCAAAATCACAAGTAGTTTTGGCAATGAAGGGATCAAAACGAGTTAACACATCGGTGGATCAGGTAAGCCCGACATGTATACCGTTGTAACTGGAATTCTCTCCCCATACACCATTGTCTGAATGGAGGGGTTACTCTATTAATAGTCTCGTAGCTACTTTTGTGTTTTCTACATCACCCTTTAGTAGTATATTTCCTTATATGATAGTATTCGGTCGAAAAGTGTGTCGCGGTGCGATCTCATTAGCCCGTACCCTTAGCATCAGCCACTTCCCGTTGATGCAAAATGGCTGAAAGTGACTCCACTTTCCCTGTTGCTCACAAGACTAAGGCGAATTCTGACGACAATTCAAGGAAAGTGAAAAAAAAACCACCTTATGGTCGAGGAAAGCTGTCTCGGAAGGAACAGTTACGGAAAGCGAATGCCGCACAATGGAGTAAAAGACAAAAACCAAACTGTGACGAGTCACATGGCGTCGACATCGTCAAGACGGCAAGCACTGGCGTTTCTGACAAGTCTGTTGGCAAACCTACAACGATGACGACTTAGTTCTAGACGAAAATTGACGCTTGTAAAACAGAAGATTGGAACGACTGAGGAGATCAACAACGGTAAGACTAAAGAACGTTGTTTTGTCTTTTATGGATTTGTTGGCTTTCTTCACTTGCCGTGAATGTGGCGCTACAGGCAAATTTAAAGTGTTCTTTGGAGATAGAGTGGGCTATTCAAGACAGATTAACGTCAGGTTCGAAAATGCCCATTTATCGTCAAAAAATACTCCTGTTCGCGATTACAGGAAAGTGAAGAAGTCTCGATGGTGCTTTGCTTTAATGAACTTGGTCTAGGTCATGCAGCTATGACTAAATTTTCAGCACTTTTAAACATTCCTGGCATGCATCACAAAACATCACTAATTAAGCAAGAAGGTTGGCACAGCCAATGATGTCAGTGAAACTGTGATGTGTTTATCTGCTGACGCTGTGCGTGCTGTTTATGCTGATTTAAATACTAACTTATGCAGTAATGATGGTGCTAATGATCAGGAAAATGATGCTACTGATGAGGAAAATGATGATTCTAATGATGTGCCAACGCTAAAGCAAAGAACATGACTGATGACGAGAAAAAAAATGGGAAGAACAGCAGAAGTCTACCTGCGTGCTAAATCATGATGGTTCTTCAAAGGCAATGGAGAAAGAGTCTGCTCTTACACTGTGGAGCAGGTCACTGGAAAAACACAACATGCCGTTTATACGTATGCTTTCAGCAGTAACAAATGCAAAGGTTTATGGTGACATCACAATAGAAAAGTTAGAATGTGTCAACCACTGCCATAAAAGAATGGGGGCAGCTCTTAGGAGAAACGCAAAGGAAGCAAAATTAGGTGGAAGGAAATATGGAGCCTAGCTGAAAATGCCTGCAAAGCTCTACAGAAATACAACATTGCCATTAAAAAGCACTTAGGAAATCCTGAGGAGATGAGTAGAGCTATATGGGCAGGATTGTTGCACTGCATGTCAACAGATGCAAATGCACATCATCTGAGATGTCCTGATGGCCCCAAGTCTTGGTGTATTTTAAAAGAGCAGCAGCCACAGGCAAGAAACCAGGAAAGCATATGGGAAAAATATGCACTCCTCTGGCATACTAACTTGCTCGTGCCATTTACCCCATCTATCAAAGGATGTCTGACCCCAATCTTCTGAAAAGAATGCAGCATGGTAGAACCCAAAATTCCAATGAAACCTTAAATGCCACCATCTGGGCTAGATGTCCAAAGAAAATCTTTGTGGGTGCCGCACATGTTAAATCAACAGCCCTCCTTTTATTTTGCATCGACATGCGGCTGGATGTAAATGACAGTCATGGTTATGACAAATGTTTTCTTCAGTATTTGTCCAGCTTATGTAGACATTTCAACTGATTAAAAGAATAGCACACACCTGTTGACGAAAATATGCTATAGGTAGCAGATCAACAGAGCAGTGCTTTAGAGTACATTGCTGAAATGTTTATGGTGTGCATGAATGCCTGTTTCTATGTAGGCTATAAAATAAATAGTACGCATGGGAGATCCCTAGTAATGATTGCTCTAGTAAGAATATGTATTGTAGGATACTGTATAGGTTGCATTGATTTTATTTTCAGAGAGAGCCGTCTTTCTCGCAAGAATGCGCTGGAGTGGAGCAGATTGGGGGAGGAGGCAAAAAAAGCAGTAAAAACAGATGTTATTCAATATAAGCACACACCTCCACAAAGTGAGGAGGAAAAAAATGCACCTCAGAAGGCTGCTCTACGAATTGAATACAGCTGAGGGATTCGTTCTTATACCAAATAGAACTGGGGACCAGTACACTTAGCCCGCTTAGCCCGAGGCGCCAGTTTACTGGCTTGACCGGGAGAATCCGCAGCGCCAGTTTTGTGGCTCTGATACAGGTACTGTAGGAAAACTTTTCCATTGGCTTATTCGTTTTAGAATCAACCAATCAGAAAATTAGTTTCCAATCCGCGGTCTTTCTCCTTTCTTTCCATCGCCATTTTGTTTGCCAGTAAGCTAGGAAAAAACAGACAAAAAACGAGAAATGTTGGACTTCGCAGACGAATTTTCTTCCGGAGAGGAGGACGCCATCTCTGTGGACACGAGCAATGCGCCTGAGTCGGACTATTTGATGTAAATAGGTTTCTGTTACACAGGTATGAAGCTCACAGGAAAATATTAAATTATTTTGACTTTTTTTCATTTTAATTATCTGCCTTGTGACTAATGTGGGCGTGTCCTGTGTCCTGTATGACAATTCAAACATATTTTATCATCAATTCTGTATTTAGGAATTAGATTAGTGTTTTATTGATTTTTTTGTCCTTTGTTCGTTTTCTTTTGTCACGTTATGCAACTGTCGGTGTGTCATTTGAGTAAAAAGGATATTTTTTACAAGTGTGTTTAGGTAGTATGTCAGAGTAGAAATCCTGGTGGATTGTCATCGAGGGATGAAAAATAATTTCTGATTATTTCCAGTAAATGTAATTTTTACAGTTTTTTTTTCTTTAGTTTTGTTTTACCAAAGAATAAAATGTAATTATAAGTATTATTTAGAATGTAACTTATGTAATATTTTTTATTATTAAAGTGTTCTAACAGTGAAGAAGAGTTTTTATAGCAGTTTTTAGCTCATGTGTGTACATGTGTTATTTATATGTGGCATTCTCACAGTTTGTAATTATACAATAACAGCAGTGATGATTTTTTTGTTTGGATATGCAGAGCCTGATGCTGGGGAAGGAGACGTTCAGACTGGGGAGGATGATGGAGAGGAGACTGGGGCACCTTCAGGGCCAGAGGTCTATGGTGTCTGGTGCCCCATTCTTGGGGAGGATGCTGGCCCTCAGCCTATTCCCTTCACTGCTGCTCCAGGCCCCAAACACCCTCCACCTCAAGGGGCTGACCCCATTGAGTATTTTAATTTGTTTTTTACGTCTTCCCTCATAGGTCACATAGTGACTGAGACAAACCGGTACGCACAGCAGTGGATTAATGACAATAGGGGATTCCTCCATGATAAGCCCCAGTCTACTGTACACCAATGGCTGAAAAGGGGGTGCCTTTCAGAGGAGGAATTTAGGGCATTTCAGCGTGTTCACCTGAATATGGAGATCATCCGGAAACCTAGTCTCAGGTCTTACTGGGAGACAGCCAATTCCAGTATGACCACCCAATGGTTTGTTGACCACTTCGTGCGAGACCGGTTCTTCTTGGTGTTAAAGTTCCTTCACTTTAACAACAATGAGCTCCAGCCACCTTCTGGTCACCCCAACCATAAGCTGTACAAAATTTTTCCCCTGGTACAGCACTTCAATAGAGTATTCCTTCGACACTACCACCCTAAAAAGGACATCTCTATTGATGAAAGTATGGTGGGGTATAGGGGGAAGACACCCCACCTTAGGCAGTATATGAAACGGCATGCCAGATTTGGTATAAAACTGGTGTGTGTGTGAGTGCGACTGGATATTTATGTAATTTAGAGGTTTACCAGGGCAAGGATCCTGCGCCAGTGCAGGGGGATGCAAGGTAGGCCATTGTCTTTCCTTTTATTTCAAAGTTCAAGCTTTTTCTTTTCAAAAAATAAATTGCTTGGTTGTTCTAATGTGTTCCTGTGGCCAGCAATGATGAAAACAAACGTAACCCCCCTATGGTATTTGTTCATAACAATTTGCAAGAAAATGACGTTGTTCGATTTTTCTGATGAGGAAAATATTAAATTATTTTGACTTTTTTCATTTGATTTGTTTGCCTTGTGACCAATGTGGGCATGTCCTGTAAGAAAATTCAAACATTTTATCATCAATTCTGTATTTAGGAACTAGTGTTTTATTGATTTTTTGTCATTCTATATGTATGTTTTGTATGTTATTTTGGATATTGACAATTTAAATGTGATTAACCTCCGGTCCAGCTTTGAAAAGAAATGAAAAGCTTGCTGGTATTATGCGGTAAATCCAATTACTTAAAGCTCTGTTTTGAAAATATTTACTGGTTTATAATATAAACATAGTACTAAGCTTCCATTGTACAAACAACAATACCACAGGAGAAGCAAGTCTGTGGGCAGTTTGTGTAGTGCAGGTGTGAGCAAGTGTCCATGTTCGCATATGTGTTTGATTATGCCTACACATGCAGTCAGCGATGAATTTGAAATGTGAGGGTAGTGTATCAAGAAGCTGAAAGAATGAGAGAAAAAGTGTGTGCATGTGTGTGTGTAAACATGTATTTGCATGTGTAAATGAAATAGTGTGGAGGGGGAGGAACATATCATTTTTCTATAGCATTTCATCTCCTAGGTATACATACAACAGTGCGTGTAGTGTGAGAGAAAGTGTGTGTATTTGGCACTCTTCAAGTAAGTAGCCGCCATCATCAAGATGTTCTCAATTCAATTCTTTTTCTTCCTATATCAACTCATATGATTGGCCTTAACAACAATGGAGTCATTGTGAAAGGTGTTATATACAACAATAGATTCGTTGTTATAGGTGTTACATATATTTGTCATGTATCTTTTTTAGGGCCTCAGCTGCACAGCCGGCACAAGTCACAGACTTGCCACAGGTAGCTGCAGTGCAGGTCACAGACGTGCCACAGGCAGCTGCGGTGCCAGACCTCAACTTGCCACAGGCAGGCCACAAAAGAGTGGCAACATCCAAGGCAGAAAATATTTCCAAAAGTAAGATATGAAAGTATCAAAAAGCTGGACGAGAAAGAGAGAGAAAGAAAGAGTGTGCATGTGCGAGCACATGTATTTGCATGTGTTTCCGGTGAAAAATGTGTCACCGCACGAACTGACTGGCCTGTGCCCTTAGCGTCGGCTGCTTCCACCCACTGCAAAACGGCTGAATGTGTGCCTACTTTCTGTTGCGCAAGCGTTTCCCACTATTTTAGTTGACTAGCACGACTTCTACTTCTCGATCAATCTGACATGGATTTGTACTTCAACAACCGCAAATGATAAGAAAACAGTAAGTAATATTTAAATTCTAATGTATATTCTAATAAAATATATGCTTGTTTGGCACTTAACGTTTGTATACACTTTGTTTAAATTATTTTTTTTTTGTTAACTTCGAAACTGAAACTTCGACACCACAGGAACTGGTTCTAAACTGCACACAGACACTACCTTTCATTTGATTTTAGTACTAGAAGACAAAATCTATCTTAAAATTTACACCAAGTGAATGTTGTAAAATGCTATTCAAAACTGACATTTTGTACAAAGCAACCTGATGAACAAGGCTCATTTAGCAACATCTGCAGGTAGAGTGTCATACGGACACTAGAAAAAAACAATCAGCAACACAGTAAACTGATACCAAGGTGTCAAGTGAAGGACAGGATAAGTTCTGCAAAAGTAACAGTAACAATTTGGATGCATTTAAACAAGTCGCCCCCTTTTTAACAATGCATTTAGACTGCTAAGAATTGAGCCTGTGTCATCTAAAAACACCATTCTTGTTCTAAAGGCAAAGCAAGTTAATTAAAGCCACTAGAAAGATTCCTCATTCACATTAAGGGTACTAAATTCTAGAACTTGCAATCATGTTACTGTTTTCTTGTTCACAGCAGCTCAGGGATGAAGAAGGACCATGCAACTGTCACTTTGGTTGACACGAAGAGTTGTCCAAGGTGACTGCTGTAAACAAAAAGGTCAACACTGGTCACATATACAGCAAAACAGTGTAGTATCAAGGAGACTTGCCAGAGTTCTTTCCTAATGCACAGACCTATGAGGATGCATGAATTCCTGATTACAAAAATATTTGTAAAAAAAAAACCTGTGAAATTTAAGTTTTTATTTCTCTATATAATAAATATTAGTAGTATGCAAATTTCTCAACAAAGCTTGTCTAAAGGATTTGTCACAGCTAGACCTCCAGAAAGATAAGAAATTAAGAAAACACAAGTGTTGCATATATATATATATATATAAAGTTTCAGGATTTTGTACCAGCTTGGCTTCCCATCTTTAAAAAGCATTGACTAGATTAAGAATTTTAATAACCACCATCATTGCTTAAAGGCCAAGATTCTTCTAGCCGGAAGAAGAAAATTGTTTCGCCCATGCAAGGGGAGGTAGAAGTTCCAGCTCTGCTTACTAGTACAGGCGGTCAGTAGTCTACAATTACCAGCCCGACAATACGCAGGGTAGAGATCACAGGCACTGCCAACTAGCCTCGCAATGTCTTTATTTCCTGCACTTACTGTAGGGTCTGAGAGGTAAGGCAGGTCAGCTTTTATCTCAAAATACTGTACTGAATGTATCCTCCATAAAAATAGAGAGAATATAAAGATGAGAAGGATGAAAAGCACAAATGACACAAACATAAAGACAGCTGAATGTTTAAAATTTATTTTTTACTGCTTTTTCATCTGTTATATTTCTTTCTTCCTAAGCATGGATATCAATATTCAACATTTTCAGTTCATTTCCCAGATGATTCCCAATTGAGAACAAAGCCAGGCGGGGGGAAAGGCTATGAAGAAACGGCTTGTAGTCCGTGATTACATATTGCACCCATGGCTTTGTTTTGTAGTAGTGCACACGTCATCCTCTGTGGTGACGTGCTGAAGATTTAGGACCTTGTGTTAAAATCTGTGTTTTAGGAAGAATACTTGTCAGCTGAAAAAGAAACTTTATTGCTAAGGCAGTCAGCAGTGTTTATATACCTTATCCGCGCCCACCTGTCAATGCAGTAATTGCGGGTGACTGACCCCTAGTTGTCAGCACGTGTACTCCTATTTTTCCTCCGAGGAGCGAAACCATTTTAAAAACTGCCCACAAGTTCCTCAGCCTTTAAGCACCACCTTATTTCCTATTTTCCACCTACAGAAGTGGACCAAAAGTTTAACTAGCCTTCGCAACACTGCCATACAAAGCTATTCTAGTGGGCTTTCATAACTATGGCCTAAAGTGATTGCTTTGAACTAAACCTACTTTTTCAGCACTAGTACAAATAACCCAGTGGCAGCAGACTGGCTAATGAACAATACAATGCAAAAAGGACCCCAACCAACCTTTAAAGCCTCTGGTCAGTCATCCTTGCAGATACATGAGGGGTGCAACGTATTTGACTTCTTCGTCTGACTTAGGTTGTCATAATAAAAAAAAGGCTGAAACCTCCTCGCTGTGCTCAAGGGATCTAACCGCAAAGAAAAATAAATAGTTAGCATCTCATAAAATGATTACCACATGCATATTAGCAAACTGTCCTCAACCAACTTCCCCACCTTTTAAGGTGAGGTGCAACTCGGGGAAAAAAAAATCGATTTTGGGGTATCATGGTCAAATTTGAGTTAACACCAGATTTGCGTACTTTCACATATTATAAAAAAGATTCTGATGTGTCGTTGTTAGAAAATGTATGTTTTGATGCTAAATAAAATCATTTTTCACTCCTACCCTCACCAATTTTCTATCCAAGCCACGCACTGATACTGAGGTTTGATTACGTACATGAGAAGCAGACGAAGGCCGACATGTTATATACCGTTAGAACCGGCATCATCTCCCCTAGCTCACTATTCAAGTGAAAGGCCTATGGTAACAACAGTTTCTAAGCTATTTTTAACTAAACCAGGTCACCCTTTTCTGTAATGTTCACAGCTATTGTCTTACACCGTAGTTTCCGGTAAAAAATTTAAAATGACGTCATCAGATTAGTTCGTTACATTCACAATGACCACTTCCGCGAATCACCATTTGCCGACATTTGTTGATTCATTCCAACTCAGTCGCGATTAACGCAAAGTTTGTCAAATATCGCATGATTTATGAGGGAAAAGAATAAATCTTGGTGTGAGAAGTCTTCTAAGTAGTTGTAAAAGCAAAATGCAGCGACTACAGAGCGAAATAAATGGAGTGTTGGGAGAAAGCACATGCCGAAATGACGTTGCTATGATGTGCAAGTAGCGACGGTATCGAAAGATTTATTAAAATTACGATAGTAAAATCCTATTGGATGTTTGATTTTCCAAGGTTTTGGTGTTAATACTGAAACGCAAAGATGCGACATACCGTAAATTGTATTTAGCGAGTCAACACAACCTTTTATTTGTGGCATCTACCCCTCCCCTCACACAATAAGTACGATATAATAAACATTTCTGGTGCTTTTTCCTTCTCCTGTCTTAGTGGCAGAACAAATTATGTTTTCCAAGTGACATTTCCTTCCTATAACCATTTGTTCCTGGTTGCATGGAAATGGAAACTTAACAGTGGCGTCATTATCAGCTGGAAGTTTTAATTTGGCTATGCGGTAGCGAAAAATGTCAACCTCACATTTAGATTGTGACAATGAATGACAAACCCTACAAATAAATAAGCAAATTTGCATGGAATCTTAGTAAAATTGTGTTTAATCTAATGCAGGCAAGTCGATCTTAAGGCTATACCTGAAACCCAGACACTGAGAAAACAGTAAAAGGAACACAAAAAAGCTAATGGTCTCCAAGCAAGAAGGCTGTTAGAATGAAATTCATAGACCTGGCCTACTAGGATAGACTTAAATTACATAGTCTAATGCCTTGTGCAGCATATAAACACTGAAATACTTTTTTCAAAAATGATCTGATACAAGATAGATTCAATTTAAATCTTAAAACGTGAATTTCTCCATTTGCGGTTTTTGACGCCGAGGCTTAATTGGAAAAAAACTATCTCAAGATTGGCTGTTGGTACAACATCAAAATTTTGCAGTTTTATTTATAATGCATAAACTATGGGGTAACAAGGAGAATATCCTGGTAGGAACATTATTTTGGCTGAAACTGACACTTGAAGAGAAAAAAAATCTATTTGCCGAGTTTACGGGTATGTTTGACTGGTTATATCTCGTAGACCTTTTGAGTTAACAAAAAATTGGCTTGTTACTGCCTAGATCCCTGTCTCTAGTTTACAAAAACACCAAAACTTTTGATATATGGTATTGTGCAGAGGCATTTTTAAAATACTTGTACGTTTTTAAAGAAACTTTTATGTGCTACACATATGGTATTTTAACACTATATAGGTAAAAAACTTTTAAATATATTTAAAACAAAGATCTTAATTTTTGGTGTAGGGACCAGACCTTGAACCAAATGAAAACAGTATCGTGACAGGTAATCTTAGTACAAAAGGAATAGTTCTAAAACATTTTCAGAACTCACAGAAATGCTTGTAACATACCGGTAGTACAGCAAACACCATGGCACAGTTCTCTGGCATTAGAAGCTACAGGCATCATAAACTGCAATAAAAAAACACACTATTACAAGAAAAATGTTGAAATTCACCAGCTTACTGTTCCATTTATTTTGCGAAGTATACCTATCGGTCTGAGAGTCTTTTTCTCTCAAAAGGTATTAAAAAAACGAAGTACCTAATTCATACCTAAGGAAAAATGGGTAACTCAAACAAAACCATTAGCTCGTGAAGATGAAGATATTGATTTAAATAGGGTACAGCTCTGATATAGTGGATAACGCGACGGCTGTATCAGAAATGGCTCGCGGCATTCGTCGTATGCTTGCTCCACTAAACTGCCCTAATGTACCTAATAAACTAAACCTAACCCTACCCCAAAAATCTGACAAAAATAACATGGACCGGCCTATGACGTCACGTTCCCCCCCCCCCATTTCAAAGTTCTGCCAATAGTTTATTCCCAAAATTTTTACCAGCAATCTAGAAATATCTGCAACACACATTGGTCAGTTATCCAAGGAAAAATTATATAGAAAAAGGCACTTTCAAATCTAACCTTTGGTTGAAAGATAAGGTAACCGAATTTGAACCGGCCATACACTGATTTCGCTAGAACCGCATTCGCTCTCCTTACCTTGAAAAATTGTGTAACATTTACAGCGTATTTACGTAATGTAGTGTAAAGGAAATTTAAATCAAGCTTCTAGTGACAGCAAAATCTAAATTGTTCACCTACTTCCATAATGAGTCGCACGATTGAACAGTGTTATGACTCGAAAATGAACTAGAAAAATGCGGGAAACTTTCTAGCTGGTTATTTGAATCGTGTCTAGACGTTTCTGACAGTGTCCAGATACCTTCACAAATCTTTAAGCACTTTTTACTTGAGACTTTTTAACACACTGATTATATCTGTATAACTTTTGACTTGCTTCATTTTATATGCACTAGAACAAAATATAACTACATAATTGTATTAAAAAAGGTGTCTGGTTAGTACTCACGTGCGCTTCAAAATCACATGTTGCAAAGGCGTACCAAACAGACAAAAAAAGCTGCAAAGCGACCGCCACGAGTAAAGGAAGCTAGCCTGCAGCCTCTGGAGGTCCTACGCTTTCAAATCATTTTTTTTCAGTGTGTAGGCAGATCAAGAGTTTTGGGATAGCGCACGCACCAGCGTGCTACCGCTCTCACGCCATGGAAGCAAATGGACGCCGACCTCTACCCTTGCTCGCAGCGCACAAAAGCGCGGTCGCTGATTGGTTGTTTTACTAAGCGCAGAGTGCGTATATGCTTATATATGCGTTCGATATTTATATTCATTTGATAATTATATCATTTAATTGTATTTTTATATAAAATAACTATACAACTAAAGCGAGTTTTCGGTAAAACCAAAGTTTATGCTCTGAAAGTTATGTCGAAGTCAATGTTTCACGTTTGATATAATCGAGAGTGATGTCCTCCTACTATGAGCGAGGCACTGTGGGGACCATTGCAATAAAAAAAAAAAAGTCCCCACAACAAACTAATCATAGGCTGTAAAATCCAGAGCCAACAAAATAAGACCACAGCTGAATGAGTTCCTAGGTGTTGATGTAAACTGTCACATCCCGGGGCGAAAGCTGATCAAACCTATAACAGAAAAAGGGACTCGGAGTGATCTGGAATGTCCCTGTTGAAGAAACGCTAGACAATAAACGAAAGTGAGGGCACTAGTGTCCGAGCTGTAAAAAGGTTTAATATTAAAACTAAAGGAAGGTCCAGCCCTTGCAGAACAGTCCTGCTAGAATCCAAAGACCAGGTAACACCTATGTCTGTGAAAATAGGATTTCAAACATGACGTCTACCAGTTTAATCAAACTGAAAGACAATGCTACAACTGCAATGGCTTTGGTCACATTGCTGACCAATGCAAATTAAGAGATGTATGTGAGCGCTGCGGAGGTCCACACGACACAAGACAATGCAGCATAAAAGAGCACCAGGAGTATGTCAACTGCGGAAAATCTGGGCACAGTGCGAGATATGGTGGATGCCTATCCAAAATAATCCACCGGCAAGCCAGCCAGATTTGCGCTACGGGAAAACTATCCTACAGCGATGCTCTTAAAACCCCCAGAGAAAACTATTAGAAGAAGTGTGAGATCAGCAAAGAAAAAAACAAACGCTCAACCTGAACCAACCAGCGACAGGAAAGAAGAACTTCCACCAGCTCAGCAGACAACACTTATACAGACCGAGACACGACAGACGGAGACACCACAGACAATCACGACGAGCGACAACATAGAGACACCCACAGAAGACGCAACAAAGAACAGAAAGGAACTCCGTAAAACAAAGGGTGACAAGACAACCCCACCAGACAATCTGCAACTGCTGACAAAAGAAATTATGACTGATGACCAAAATTGACGACTACGTCACAAACTTGAGACATGCCACCAAAGACCTACGGACATTAATAATAATAATAATAGTGAAGATTTTTATAGCGCATATTCACACTCATAGAGAGCATGCTCTTAGCGCTTAAAACGAGGAAGAGACGTGGACTAAGTAGACACAGAACAAAGGGGACGAAAGAAAACGACAGTACTGACGAAACAGAAAACATTAAAAGGCATCAAGTAACAGGAACAGAAAAATATAGTGATTCTGCGAGAAAGATGGGTAAAGTAGCAAGAGGGAAGGGGGCGGGGTTAAGAAGGACGAGCATTGTGCGGACTGTGTTAGGAGAAATGCTCAAGGAAGAGGTGCGTTTTCAGTGCAGATTTGAAAGATTCAGTTGTAGGAAGGTGGCGGATATGGAAAGGAAGAGAGTTCCATTGTATTGCAGCACAGTAGCCAAAAGTCCTGTGACCATATGTTGTTGTTCTGGTGACAGGAACAGTTAGGATACGGTCGTCAGACAAAGAGCGTAGTTGTCTGGACGGAGAGTAAGGGATGAGAAGTTCAGAGAAATAGTCAGGACAGGAGCCAGCAAAGAAATTAAAACACAGCACAGACAGTTTGTACTGAATGCGAGAACGGATGGGTAGCCAGTGTAGAAAACGAAGGAGAGGAGTGACATGGTCCCGTTTCCTTGCTCTAAGCACCAGACGCGCAGCAGAGTTCTGTACTCTCTGGAGTCTCTGAATGAGGTAGTCAGGGCAGCCTGCCAGCAAGGAGTTGCAGTAGTCAAGTCGAGAAAGAACAAACGCACAGACAAGAGTGTTGGTAGCGCGTGTAGAGAGAAAGTGACGGATAGCACTGATCTTACGATCTTACATTCGTAGTACGCCTGATTAAAATGCTAAGCACCCTGTCAGGTCTCCTCTCAATTATGAACGAACATGTCTAAACAAACAGAAAGACTTATACAGTGGAACGGCAGGGCACTAAACAGTAATAAAAGTGAATTACTCAACTTTATAAAAAATAATATGCCAGAAGAAATCGTTCTGCAGGAAATAAATTTCGCCAAAGAACCAATCACAAATTATAAATATCCACCAATAGTCAAATCAAGACCTAAACCTCATAAAGGAAGGGGGTAGTGAACTATATTAGAAGTGAAATAACAGCTACAGAAATAGACCATCATCTAAATCCTGAAATTGAGACAGTATAGGAGTAGAAATCACCCTCCCATCAGGCAAAAAGCTAAAAATAACATGCGTACATATCGGGCCTAACCAAATATAACTCATTAACAGTAGAAGACTTAACAAGATTATTTCAGTCAGGGAAACTAATCCTGGGAGACTTTAATGCTAAAAACCCGCTTTGGGATAGGGAAAAACCAAAAGCGGATAAATGAGGAAAAATGGTAGAAGAAACCATGGAGGATGCAAATGTATGTTTGCTAAACAACGGTCAACCCACTCATGTGTTCTGTCAGGGCTCCATAGACTCAACCTCAACCATAGACCTATCTTTCTGCACCCCAGAACTAGCAAATGTCTTAGAATGGAAAGTCTATGAAGACGACACGTTAGCCAGTGACCAATTTCCAATTATAATTTCCATGCCAAATACTAAAAATACTAAAATAACCCAACAAAGCCCCCAAATCTCTAGAATTAACACTAAAAGAACTCACTGGAATCTGTACCAGTCACTAACAGAAGACAGAAGAACTAAAACATTTCCTAGATAAATATAGACTGGGGCTAAACCTCAGTAACTGCCTCAACCCACCTAAAGAACTATGGAATAGCTAGTATACTGTCACTAGTAACAACAGCACTAACAAGCCACCCAAACGCTAGATTAATATAACATTTAGGCATAGGGATAAAACAGGATAACATAGCCATCTACATGGATAAAACCCAAAAAGCTCAACAACAAAAAATTAAAGTAGAGCAACACCTGGAATCCAATAAACCAACACCATACACCACCATGGCGGACGTGGGAGGATTCCTAAACACTGGTAGCAAGCAGCAGCAGCAGGAAAAGAGGGCAGCAGCACTGTAACCACCTATGCAAATTTGTCATATCAACAATGGATAAAGAGGGCACAAAGACAGTACACCACCCATGCAGACTTGGCGAACCTAAACACCAACAAAAACGGAGTGCAAATGCAAAAAGTAAATAACACATCTGGCACCACAAAAACAACAACCCTTCCTCCACACCTCCCCAATACCCCCACACCATCACCCACCTCCCCAACACCCAAAATCCCCAAAGAACCCATCCCTCACAGTGCGAAATCACTGAGAGGTGGAAGCACTTCCCCTTCAAAGTCAACAACAACAACATTTCGAGCACCAAAAGGAAGAACAAAGTCCGACCAAAACTAACAATTAGCACTGGCCTACTGGCCTTCAACAATTGTTGAAAAGCCGATATATGTTAACAGAGCTTACTTTGTGCATGATGCAATACTCTTGATAGTAATTTCCCAGTGAATACATAGTTTGTGATTCCTGTCTTGACCTAGACGGTCTGGTGGCCCAATGGTTAGTGCCGGTCACTTATACAGTGAGGGTTGGCTGATCTGGATTCAGCTCTGATCTCCGGCATGCATTCTTTCTCTGCATGTGGCATCTGTTTACAGGGCTGACAGTGCCCAAATGCTGTGATAAGTGTGAGAGCAAAATAAATACCATGCAATTACCACGGAAAAAATCTTTTCAAAGGTTCAGGGGATAAAAGACATTAAATTGAAATGGTTTCAGTATAGAATTACTGACAGAATTCTAGGAACAAATTCCCTGGCAGAATATATGGGGTTAGAAGTTAGTAATAAATGCACCTTCTGTGGAAATGAAAGGGAGACAATTAAACACCTATTCTGGTACTGTAAGATAATAAAACTATTATGGACAAGCCTAGAAAAGGCAATAAATGAAAAATGCATTCAAAATAATACTTTAATACTAAATGAATCTATTATACTGTTTGGATATGAAGCAAATTGCCAAATATATAATACACTAGAGACCATACTATTAAATGCAAAGTTTTTCATTTATAAATGTAAAATAGAGAAGAAACAGCCAGATTTAGGAGTTTTATTTTAAGACTAAGCAGAAGATATAAGATTGAAGAATTTAATGCACTTATTAACATGAAATCGCAAGAATTGAAAATGCGCTGGGCTGATTATATGAATTATTTTAGTCAAAACTTAGTTTAATTATGTATGACTGATGTACACTGTATGTGATGTTTACATATGTGATGTTTACATATGTGATGCTAGCTGGTATTATGCAGTACTGGATTTTTGGTTTCACATCTGTCCTCTGAAATGAAAGAACTAGTTATGGTTTATCTCTTATAACAATGTTATTAAAAGTTCGACATATGTGGAACTGAATCTTTTCATGAATTTCCAAACTAATTAAGGATGTTTAGATGATAATTGTCATGTTTTTCATGATGAATGTTGAAATTGTGACTGAGTACTTTTCGCATGTTTTTTGAATGAAGAGCACAAAGGGATATGGTTACACAAATCCTGCATTTTAGGAAAACATCCTCACCATAATTATCTTCACCTTCCCATTCAGACAATAAATGACAGTAATTTTTTTTTAGGCTGTATTTGAGGAAAAACATGAGGTAGAAGGGATGCATGAAGATTAAGTGTTACTATAGGATAAACTAGTCACTGTCTGTAAACCAAGACTAGTTGTACATTGAGTGCCTGGGTATCATAAGGTTGTATCCGGGAAAAAAAAGGATTTAAAAAGAAATTGTGTTGCATACGTGCAGGCTTGTATTGGAAAGTGTTTATAAATGGTAATGTGATGATCAGAGTTATCCCGGTAGGGACATCCAGGATTTTCTGTACGTTTTCGTGATATTTGAGATGGCGGGTTAGCCATATTGCTTTTGTTAAAGTAAATACATTTTGTCATCAAATCCACAGTGTCTTGTGTTGGTCGGCTGAGAGCTCGCAGCACGATACAGGTAATTCTAATAATTTTTTTCTTTTTGCATAGCAAGTTCCAATATATAGTTAGGTAAAATTGTTTGTAAAGGTATAAGTGGACATGTGGACACTTTCCTCTATTTTCTCTCTCCCTCTCCTTCCCTCTCTCTCTCTACTCTTGTCTCTTAAATTTAAGAATGAAAGGGGTGCGTGATGCCAAGTGAACTGTATCTAATGAATAAAAAAAAAAATAGTAACATAGGACACCTCACTCTGTCAAAAACTTCAAGAAATAATGCTCTTATATGTTGACTAAATCACCAAAATGAATCAATTCTCAGGTGAACAGAAGCTTTATTCAGCCGAAGTCTATGCTGTTCTACACTGCAGTAACTCGGAAAAGTTGGAAATAGCTTCGGAATTGCTTACACCTCGGGTACTTCATTGATAGAGGAAATTATTGGTGAGAATACCGATTCATTTGAAATGCAAAATGTCCGGCTAAGAACGGTCGACCTGCCAAGGCACAAAAATGAGAAAAGTAGGTGAGGATAGGTGTGAAAAATGAATTATTTAATATAAAACACACTTTTTTCAACAAAATGGCATCTGAACCATATGTATTATCTGTAAAGGTATCACAATCTATTACCTTAAACTAGACTACGGCACCCCAAAATCGTCATCTTCTGGAACCGCCTCTCAGCTTTACCGATTTTAAAACTGTTTTCTCTCCATTAATTTAGAAGAACATTTTTATTGAGGTTTTGTGGTTACTACTTATTATAATGTAAAAAAATTATCAGAGATATGTAATTAAATTACATATTAGATCTTCAAAGATACTTTTCACACAAAACTCTTAGAAAAAAATCTCATTTGGCAGGAAATCAAACACAGTGAGTGTAAGGAGTAAGCAGAATTACTGGCAAATAAAAATCAAAAAGAAGTTTTGAAACTGAGTACTTTGTCGAAAAGATACATTTGTTAAGTGTGGTGACTGACATCACTCAGTCAGAACTTAGAAGCTTCAGCTTCTAAACTTTAAATTGTCAGATATACACATGTGCTTTTTGCTGTTAGCATTGACAATAGAAAGTGACAAAAGCAGTCACATTTGCATTAAAAACTGTTATTTATATTTGCATTATTAAATCGTGATTCATACTACAAACAATGTACCATCTTTCTCACTGGTCACCCCTCAGGCGGTGCGGTGAGAGTAGATAGTGCAGTGAGGAGGTTATAGTGTTACATGTGACACTCACTCTGGTCACATTCCCAGTCCATGTGTTCATACCTGTCAGCATGGCCTGAAAATTGTTCCTTACTTTTAGAATCATATTGAAAACTTATAAGCTATATAAAGATTAGCAGACTGAAAAAAAAGCTTTTCGCTTGTTTTTATGTGTTTCTATACTTTGATTTATTTGATTACATATGCAGTGACAAGTGGTATGCATTAAAGGGCTAGAAGAAAGAAAGAAAAAGTGAGGCCAAAAATTAGCTTTTAATGTATTAGCTGTTACAAACTGATCAGTGTGGGGGATTGCATATAGATATTTTGAATATCTCAGTTCCTTTGAGAGGGCGAAAGAATAAAGAATCTTGAATCATAAGCTTCAGAAGCTGATGACACCCTGACAAACATGAACTATTTGCATGGATAAAGATGTAAGGGATGAATGGAATAGTGCTAGATTATACAAAATGTTTCTTCAAGAATTCTTAAAGAATAAGTTAAAAGTTATAAAAATCAAATGCCCACAAATACAAGCATATTGGTTAAAAATTCCAAATGCTGTGCTTGTCTGTCCATGAAAGGAACAGTTTAAACACTATTGCCTATGTTAGTTATAAGATCACTGGTGTCAAGCAGAGGAATTTGGATTCTTGTTGCAATTGGTAAATTAATTGTCAGGAAATTGACATTCAGTCAATATCTGAACATGTGATTGCAGGAGAACTTTACTTAATTCAGACAAACCTTATGCCATGCAAAAATGCAGAAGCAAAATAAATATATATATATATATATATATGCATGAAATTATTTTTCCTTCAATATTTCAGCTGCTTAATAGTAAGTGAAAGGTGTGTGTGTAGGGTATGGTCTTAGATGTAGGAATTACTCTTTTTATTAATCCATGTGTTTGTTTATGATATACCACTTTGTCTTGTAACTGAGCACTTGCTTTGTAACTTAGCAGACTTATAATTAACCTCTGGTATTAATAATGCTTGTCATTTTTCAATGACATATTTTGTGTGTTCAAATCCCCATGTTCAGTGAACATTTTAAGCAATTTTCAACATATACTATAATTGTGCACTCTCCAATGCGTTTAGCATATGTGTTGACACTTTGTAAATGCCATGAACTTCTCCATTGGGGGGGGGAGGTATGTGTCTACTAAATAGTCACTTGCTTTCAATCATTGAATTTCTTTGTCTCAAGAAGCAATGCATCATCTGGGTTATCTGTATACTTATGTAACGAATTTAATACAACCTTTGAACACAGATTATATCTTAAACCTTTCTAGGCTATTCATTTGTCTTTGCATTCAGGGCACTTCTCTGTACCACTCCACAGGCATTCACGTTTTGAGCGATGACTCCCCATGAAATTTCTCTTTTATGTTAAGTCACAGTGTCTCTGTGATTACCAAATAAAACAGGGTGCTTGAGGGAGTTCAGAACTTTGATATGGGGTAAGACGTGTGACGTCATGTAACAGGGTGACCTACCACACCGCACACAACAACACACTCAATGTGTGCCATAGGTTGTTGGAACCTTTTTATTCTGGCAACCGCTTGCTGGTCAGCTGTACACAGTATACAGTATTCGTACCGTAATGTAACTTTATCAAGGATTTTATCATCCGGGCTGCTGGCTTGCGTCCTTCTCCCGTGTTACCCTCTTGACTTCTTTCTCTCGTCTCTCCCTGTCGTTGTTGTTGTTGTTGAGTTTGTAAGGGAAAGTGCTTCCACCTCTCGGTGATTGGGCACTATCGGGGAAGGGGTCTTCGGGAGATGTGGGTGTTGGGGAGGAGGGTGAGGGTATGGGGGATTTGGGAGGTGAGGGGGAAGGGTTGTTTTTTGTGGTGCCAGATGTGTTGCTTACTTTTTGTATGTGCCCTCTGGTTTGGTTGGTGTTTAGGTTTTCCAAGTCTGCATGGGTGGTGTACTGTCTTTGTGCCCTCTTTATCTGTTGTTGGTCCGCCAAGTTTGCATAGTTGCTTCCATGTGTTGCTCTACTTAATTTTTTTAAAATCTTCTTTGGGTTTTATCTACGTATTTGGCTATGCTATCCTGTTATACCATATGCCTATGTTATATTAATCTAGTGTTTGGGTGGTTTGTTACTATTATTGCTACTAGTGACAGTATGCTATTCCAAAGTTCTTTAGGTGGGTTGAGGCAGTTTCTAAGGTTTATCCCCAGTCTATATTTATCTAGGAAGTGTTTTAGTTCTTCTCTCTCTGGTTTGTTTTCACTACATTCCAAGAGTACGTGCGGGGTGCTAAGTCTATCCCCACAGGCACACGAAGGGGGGTCTTTATATCTTCTTAAGTATTAGATTTCCACTAAGCCTCATTCTATAGCTATTTTATAGTTTGTTCAGCCCTATTTGACTTCAGGTACATCAAGGTGTGCTCTCCCTGTCAAACTACTATCTTCCCTTTCATATCCCCCGGGAGGGCCAAAGTGGCAGGGGTGCCCGGCCGTGTCGGTGGGGGTTGAGGGGCGTCGAGCAGACGACAAATGCCGCGAACCATTTTTGCTATGGCCGTCGCTAGCTTTTACCCCATATCAAAGTTGTACCGCGATCTCCACAAGCAACGCTGAAACGCCGGTTAGCCTTGCTCAGACATTTATTTATTGGACATTTTTAAACTTTCGCACATATAACATCATCACTTTAAGATACAACCCGCTTTAATTCGTCGTCTGCTTCGTCTGCCTTCTGACTGATCCGTCCTCCAGCCCCTTTGCTTATTTCCTAATTTGTGTCCCATGCCGCCAGTAACCATGCAAACACCGAAACACGGCAAGGTCAGAGATCACTGCTTCGCATTCTAAGTTAGACGACAGCTCGATGTAATTTCATGCAAAGGATGAACGAGGTGGCTACGAGAAGTAGCCTTCCTTTTACCTTCGTAATCGGGTTTTCGCTGTTTCTAAAAATACCAGCAGTTTTGCCCGCTGCTGCTAGCGGGGAGCTAATGGAGGCTTCTTGCTCCGTCGTTGGAGACGTGAGTTTATCAGTTGTAGTACATAAATTTCGCTTTTTTCTGGTTAAAAGGCCATACGTTTGAATCTACTTCTTGTCTAAACTTCACTGTTCGGTAACTCATTAATAGAACTAAATGTCTATACTTGCCTCTGTGTGTGTGTGTGTGTGTGAGAGAGAGAGTGTGTTTTTGTATACGAGTATACACTCAGTGGCGTAGGAACAGGGGGGGTAAGGGGGGCAGACCCCCCCAAAAGTTGCTGGGAAGGCAAGAATGTGAACGTTATTCATTGTCAGTATGGGGCTTGCCCCCCCAAAGCTGAGCATCTTCCTACGCCACTGGCTCCACTATAATGTTTCGTCAGGGTCAGAAGTTGAGTCGTGTTTTGAGCCAAGTGGTCGAGAAAGGACGAAGAAACAGAGTCGCTTTGTGTCCCCAGTCACACACTGAGAACGAACGGCAGTGTTATGGGCGCATCAGTGCTTCTTCCTGTAAAAGAAGCTTCGTTTTCCAGAGCAACCGAGAAAAGAAAAGTTGAAATTATAAATACATAAGTTTATTCTAGAAAGACTTCCTTAGGATCTTGAGCACTTTCACTATAAAATCGCATGCAGTAAAGTCAAAAACACACAGCATAAAAACAAACAGGGACAAATACTGGTGCAAAGACTTGTCCAAGTTTGCAGCTAAGAAAAAACATTTTATTTTATATTCCCCTGATAACCACGTGTGCAAGACTTGTAGTTTTACTTGATTCATTTTTATTGTTTTCTTGAACGGACTTCTAGGATAGTACCATCTATATAGCCAGATGCAAAACTAAAAACGGACAAGAAAATCTCCATACAGGATAAACAAACACAAAAAGAAATGGCAAGGACACAAACGTTGGTGGAAAACACCCTAGCAACATGGAAATAAACATCAAAAGTGAGAGAGAAAAGAGCATATAAATAAAAAAAACATGTCCACATATAACAAGAAGGTCTGAAAGAACAATATCAACCGGTTCGACATAAATTCGACCACAACAGATTCTCAAGTTTTACTAACTTAACAGTTAGAGTCTGACTGTTACGCTAAGAATACAAACAGTGAAAGCAGATCATCGGCGCAAACACCTCGAGAAAACACAGATTAACTGTCCTCATCTCTGGCAAAAAGATTAAAAAAAAAACTCTTGACATGACGTTCGCTAAGTTATTTTACACAAAGGCATTTGAGTTAGCGAAGACAGATTATAAAGTCGTTTGGGTTCATAGTTTCGCAGAATAGAAAAGCAAACAAGTCAACCGAGAAAGCTTGAAAAAACAGTGATACGAGAAATGACTATTGTATTTATATCTGGCTACATGGGACGTGTGTTTTCTCAGATAGAATAGCCCTAATCATCTATTGCTGTTTTAACAAGCTATTTTTAGACATCATCACCATCGCTGAGCCGTGTGTTGTCAAGCGTAGCACCGACCAGATTCGACCCTCTAGAAACAAGCCATTCGCTGTTGCGTAGACTGGGGCTTGGGCGTGGCTGACATCGTCTTCATCAGGTTATGGGAGTCGCTGAAAATGTCTATATGGTCAATTTAAACGCAAGAACACACTGCATGTTACTCTTATTTCATACGGTATTTGCACTCATAAAGTAGTACAAGATTACATTACACTCTTTCCATACTCTTGCTATACTTTACATTCTTTCTTCAATCTTGAAATTCTTTACCAGTGCTCAAGGTCAATGGCATATGTTTGAATGACGCTTCTCGTAAATTGTCCTCAAACCAGCTTTTTAAATATTTTTTTAGACAACCCTTGTCGGCACGACTGCCCTATAAGTTGTTTGTAAGCTCTAAATGATTGTAGATCCTGGTTATCAATCCCATCTACAGGTCACTTGGATCTCTACACATTCCGTCATTCAGCCAGGCTGGAAAGTCCGGATACCACTTCACTTTTTTCTCAAAATGAAGCATTTCGCACAGTTTGCACCACACCTCCATTGCTATAGTTCTGTACTGATCTTTCTTCCTGAGAAAAGTGGAGTAAGTTTCAATGTCTTTTTCCAGGTTCTTCAGATAGGTGGCCAGATCCTCTGGTCCCTTGAAATCGCTGGCATCAATGAAAGTTCCAGGCGGAAAACTTTTCTTATAGTCTGCTCCTCCGCGCACAACCGGCACTATGTTGATCGCTGCGTATATTTTCAGAAGTTTTTCTGTGACATAATCACGACAAAACGAGTTCTCGAAGGCGAGGTAGAACCTGTAGCTTTTGTTTAGTAGGTCATTGCATGTGTTCCCGCATTGTTGGGACCCACACTGGCCGAAAACGTCGACAAAAATGATCTCCTGCATTCGCTTGACATACACATCCCTTTTGCTCGGCGTGTGACAGTTGCTGACAAACCATGCCACGCTTTTGGTCTTCTCTAGCGCCACCTGCGTGAAGTTTGTCGTCGGTGGATCTTCCCGTCGCTCCAGCATGCCGTACGGCTGAAACAGGTCAGAGTCCTGTCTGTACGTGATGGTCCAGTTGAAGACGTCCTTCCATCCCGGGTTTCGGTACTGAGACCAGTGATGAACCGGTGACTCCATACCGTAAGCGATCCAGTTCTGCCCGGGTGGCCGGCCTTTCGGTGGGTGTGCTTCCCTTAGGCGCGGCATATGGTAGATGATGGCGTCCGCAGTCTGATACCACTTGGTATCTGATGTGAGCAAGCAAGCGCTAATTTCACAGTTCTTGAAGTATTCGTTGCCGTTTGCATGAAGCCATTCCGGGATGTTGTGAAACATGATGGTTTTATTTGGCAGTGATTTTACGTCTGTACCTGTCAAGTTATACACGGGCCATATGTGACGCATAATATAAGACTGAAGCATGGGAAATGTTAGGTTGAAGTCCTCTTCAGACCTCTGCACCGGGCTCCTAGTACTTTGTTCACGTGTAACGTTCGGAAAAAAACCATCAGCACTGGTAGAACTGATGCTTGTTTGATGGTCTTGATTGCTGGTGCTCACCATCACATCGCCAGTGGAGATGCTAGTGACATCTGGTCTTGAACTTTTGCTTACGTTTTGTTCCTCTGTGTCACCTACAGGCGACTTCGTCTGACTCGCAGACAGCTGTACAGAAAGAAACTGTGGAATGCAGTAAGGACTGATGTAAAGGACCAACCCAGACGCTGCGAAGGCCCACACCAGTATCACGAAGATTTCTTTCTTGTTCATTCTGAAAAATCACAGATATTTAATTTTATGAGAAAAGTTGGTATTATCAGTTTTAGAGATGTTAAATACCTAAAAACTCGATAGACGAAAATTGTGATTATGTTGTAAGCGATATGAAGAGAGAGAATTTCGTGCTGAGAGGAAACAACAGTATGCGGTCGATATTTCGTACTAGGATTTCCACATAAATATGTTTAATCAGTAAGATAGCAATATTGCATTGTGGGTTAAAAAAAAAGTGAGAGCACACAAGGGTCATCGCGAGGCGGAAAACAGCTGTCTACAGCATAAGCTTGGAGAAAAGTAGCTCAAAAGATGCGTGTTGCAGCGTCAGGATTGATTCCGAAATAACAGCTGGCGAAGGGAACCTTTGAAGTATGAAGATTAGCAATGTTGCATGATATACATCAGTAAATATCCTCAAAGATGTCACACAGTTCATACTGTTTTCTCGCAGCAACGAACTGCTGGACAAACAAAGAAATGTGCTGAGGGTTTTGTTTTGTTTGTCCAGAAGTTCGTTGTTGTGAGAAAACAGTATGAACTGGACAAACAAAGAAATGTGCTGAGCGGGGCTGAGCGAAAGTGACAAAGAACATTTATTTCTCCATGTTAATGAAGATGAAATCGTGAAGCTCGTAGAAGACGCCCACAATGAAAAAACGCTAAGAGCCAAGTCACGCACATGTATTTGCCTCCCTTTTCTGGTTTGCGTACGGCAATGAGAAAACTACTAAATTCTTATTTGATGTTGCCATAGGACACCGATTTGAACGAAAGACCCTCATTACAAATGATTTTTCAAAGAAGTGTTGAGCCTAGCGTTTTTCTATCTCGCCTTGAATGCGAGGTCTTCCTACTTTTGGTACTGTAGTGTTGTCAAGAACGCACGGAAAGTGTGGACAGGTGACACACAACACACACTGACCTCACAGCGTTCTTCACGTGTCCTTTCACACAACAAAATACAAAGACCTGCACATGGGCTCGAACGTTTCTATTAATCGGGTGAACGTAAATATATACTTTACTAAATAACCACAGAAAACTTCAGCACAAATATTCTACACTGAGTTTGCACCGAAACAAATATATCCAAGCAGTTTATATTAAAGTCCTTCAAGTTCTCTCTTCTTCTGTTGTTGGGGGGGGGGGGAAGGGTCGACACGGCAAACAGTTCCCCTCTTTCAGTCTTGCTCTCTGGCGTTGATCATACGGACAGCCTACATTCACCAAATAACTCCGACAGTCTAACGGCAGACAAATGATCAAGTCAATAAAAATTCCACAGTAGGTAAATCCACACAGTTCTACGATCTTCTCAAGAGATCACACAGCAGTTGAGAAAATTAGTAAATCGAGGAACCACACATATAATATTTCTCCACACAGTTCTACGATCTTCTCAAGAGATCACACAGCAGTTGAGAAAATTAATAAATCGAGGAACCACACAGTTAATATTTCTCCACACAGTTACTCTTTCTCCATACAGTTAATATTTCTTTACACCGTTAATATGTATCCACACAGTTACTATTTATCCACACAGTTGCTATTTCTTCACACAGTTAATATTAATCCACACAGTACTATTAATTCCAACCTCTGTACCAAATTCCTCTTTCTCCCAGACTCTCACGTCTGCTTCCTCTTCCAATTTCTAAACAACGCCCCCTATACACATTCAAACCAGGGGTGATAATCGCTACTCGTACAAGGGCGACAACCTCGTTACTTCGACGTTCAGGGGTGGTAACACATGTTCATAACATTCCTCCCCTCCTACAAAAAAAATGTTCACATTTTCGCCTAACTACAATAGAACTGTTACGTTCTAACGAAAAGATTATCTGACAGCCCTATGGAATTTCTTGATCCATTTCAGCCCTTGATAAGGCATCGGCTAATTTATTAGTGGTCCCCTTAATCGGCTGAATATCAAACTTAAACTCCTGGAGGGCTAAAGCCCACCGCATCACTCTGGCATTCTTATAAGGATTAGATGTGAGGAACGATAGGGGCTTGTGATCAGTATGTAGGGTAAACTGTCTCCCATACAAATATCTAGACAGCTTCAGAACAGACCATACTATGGCCAAACACTCTCTTTCTACTGTGCTGTATCTCTTCTCTCTATCCAGTAATTTTCTACTCACATATATGACGGGTAAGAAACTGTTCTCAATGTTGTAGGTGAAGAGGGCTGATGGAACTTCTGCACGTCGAGGGTATTGTTTTAGCATGTTTATGTAGTAGGTCTTCTGGTTTAATCATTTCCTTGAATATATCGATTACTTGTTCACTTTTTTTTCACTTCTTTATAGATTTAGACAACTCTTCTGCTGTGGTATCCGGTTCACGACGATAGGCGATCAAAGTGTGTTTAAAGTTTTTTTTTTACAAGAGCAGATGGTGTTGCTGTTTTTCTTTTCTTGCGAACTCTCGTGATTTTCATCCTTTTGTTCTTGCCTACCAGTTCGAAGCTCAGCAGTAGGTATTGTAACTCCTTGAAAAGTGTTACATTGGAGTCCTCTACAAATGCCTGTTCTTTCTTGGTTGTCCCCAGCCCTGTTATGGGTTCTGTGAAACTCTTCTGATGGATTTCACGATCTTTTGACAAGATGCCAATGAGTATCTTCTTCTCTGCTATGTCTTCTACTAACTGGCGTTTCAATCCCAGATATTCCTTTTGAGTTTCTCTCCTATCACCAAGTCTTTGTTCGAATTCTCTCATTTGCTTTGTCAAACGTTCCACGGCTCGGTTAGCCTCCACACTGTTTAATTTCTCGACTTCCAGAGATCCTTTCAGGTCTCTAACACGAAGCTTTAAGCTTTCTGAGTTGAATTTCGTTTCCAGATGAGCTGTTCTTTCTGCCTCGATGTTTCCTTCCAGAGAATTCAATCTTGTGATAGTATTATCAAGATCTTTCCTGAGTCTTTCCTCTCGTTCCTTGAAGGTTCTGATATCTGCTGAGGCTTTCAGTAGGTCATCACACTGATGCTTACGTCTCAACTCCAATTCATGAATCTTTTCTTTCAACTCACCAATGGTCGACTTCTGTTGTTGGCACAGTACAGCCAATCGATCTCTTTTCTTTTGGTTAACATCCATCTCGGCCTTGAGTTGAGCAATTTCTCTGTCCCTGATCTCTAACGGCAGTCTACACTCACGACCTTCTGCATCTTCTTTTATGTTCTCTAGTGAGGAATCGCTTAGCTGTAATTCCATTCGGTTGTTCTTCTTTATATTCCATTGAACTGGTGGTAGAGTTAGGGGTTGAGGTCCCTGCATCTGGCGTTGGAATTGCGCGCGTGTGGTAACCGCTGCTGTTGGTTCTGACTCTTTCTCTTGTACATCAAATACCACCCGTTTTGTACCTCTCGTGTTTCCAATGATTAGATCGACAACTGGATTTTCGATGACACAACATTTCAGGTCTCCACTGAAGAAAGGTGTCTCTACTGGAACACGTGCTAGAGGGAAGGTTTCAGCCTTTCCACCAAAGGTAATACAAGATTGTTTCCCGTTCAGTCGGTGCTGTGGTTGAACCAAGGAGGCTCGTATACCGGAGATGGTTGCACCTGAGTCGCGTAGCACCTTAACTTGCTGTCCCCTAATCCGTCCTGGATACAGATGTAGTTTACCCAATTCTTCCTCGTCGGTGACTGAACACATAATAGCAACATTGGCTGGGGTTGGGTTGCTCTTATTTTTCCAATTTCCATTTGTGTTATCTTGGGGTCTATAGCTTGGACAAACCTTCGCTATATGTCCAAGTCCTCCACAGTTGAAGCAACGTCGTGGTGGTTTCCAACGATCAGGATGACAAGGGCTGTTTCGATCATATATGGTCGTTGGTGCTTCCTTCGGAACTGTTCTTATTGGTGGGGAGTGGGGTGGAGTCCTCCATGATTCATTCCTTCTGTAGGGAGGAGTATTTCGTTGTCTTGAAGATCGAGGAGAAGTAAATTGGTGTCTGTCCTGCTTTGGGCGAGCTGGCGGTGAAGAAGGAGGAGTGGCTTGTCCCACATTTGCGAACATGATAGTTTCTGTTCGTCTTGCCGGAGATTTCTGGGGGTGTGCTTGGCGATAACGTTCAGCACTGTCAATCATTTCATTAGCGTTCTGAAAATCTCTTTCTCTCAGAAATACGGCTAAATCTCTAGATACACTTTGCAGTATTTGTTCTCTGACTAGCAGATCATGCAATCCTTCATAAGTTTTTTGGACTTTGGATAAGTCAATCCACCTGTTGAACAATCCGATTAGTCGGGCTTGAAAAGAATGCATTGACTCTTGAGATTGGGGTTTCACCGATCTAAATTTTTCTCTGTATCCTTCGGCTGTGCACTGAAACTTGAGTAATAGTTCTCTTTTGAGCACATCATAATCCACGGGGCCCTGTACACATAGGTTATCATATAGCTGGAGGGCTTCTCCGTGAAAAGAAGTGGCGATTTGTAATGGCCAGATATCTCTGGTCCATTTAAGGGACTGCGCCTGAGCCTCAAATCGATTCAAAAATGCGTTGATATCGTCTTCGTCCTCTTTGAAGGCGGGGAGTTTATGTGTGAGTCCTTTTGGGGTTTGGTTCCCATTACTCCTCGTCGCGCTGGAATCGGTCTCTCTCTAAACGTAGTTTCTCTAATTCGAACTGACGCTCGGCCTCTCTTTCTCTTGCGGCCCTTTCAGCTTCTTTTTCTTTAGCTATCCTGTCAGCTTCTTTTTCTTTAGCTATCCTGTCAGCTTCTTTTTCTTTAGCTATCCTGTCAGCTTCTTTTTCTTTAGCTATCCTGTCAGCTTCTTTTTCTCTCTGGCTAATCTTTCTGCTTCTTTCTCTCTGGCTAATCTTTCTGTATATCTGTCCTGCCTTTCAATGCACTGAAATACATACTTTGTAAGGGCTTCTTCTTTCAATCCCAACAGTTGTCCTTCTTTCATAAAGTCGGCTACCTCCCTAACGGATTCAGCCATGGTTAACACCTCTCCAACACAATTACTCTACTATGTTTACAAAAAGGGAGCACCCTACTATCAAAGCTTCTAATAAGGCAGAAAATACAACCAGAATTGCAATAAGTCTAAGCTACTGGCATGTCAACATCAATCAGGCAAAACAAAATTATCTTCAAGGAATGCAACTGGGTTACAAAATAACATCAATAGCAGTCTTAACTTGTTCAAAACTAGTCACTCAGATTTCTAGATCTATTAACAATCCTAAAGTACCGTACGAGTACATCAAAATAATCCAAGGGCGACAACTTATTCAAACATCCAATGATTTCACATAAATTAATAACGGAACACGCAAGGCCCAGAATTATTTTTTTTTTATAAAAATAAAACAAGACAGATAACTACAGGATAGAGAACATCCACTCTCACTTTCGGTTTCTGCATACACTTTCACACAAAATAGTGAGCTTGGAAAATAAAGACGAGAGGCAAAGTAGAAACAGAGGCTAATTCCTTACTACGGGTAGAACTTTACACACCCGTAGACCCGTGAAGCTGGAGACGGGGAAACTGCACCACGCCCAACATGTAACACTTAAACACTGAGCAAATATAAATAAGTACAACCGCTTTGCAAAATTCTCAAAGATAAATAATTAACTCCCAACCTTCTACCACTAAGTCCCAGGGGAATCACAAACACTGAATCGAAGACACACTTTCACCCGACTCTGTACCAAACGAAACAAACCCACGACAGATCACGTCGGGGTCACCAATGTCAAGAACGCACGGAAAGTGTGGACAGGTCACACACAACACACACTGACCTCACAGCCTTCTTCACGTGTCCTGTCACACAACAAAATACAAAGACCTGCACATGGGCTCGAACGTTTCTATTAATCGGGTGAACGTAAATCTATACTTTACTAAATAACAACAGAAAACTTCAGCACAAATATTCTACACTGAGTTTGCACCGAAACAAATATATCCAAGCAGTTTATATTAAAGTCCTTCAAGTTCTCTCTTCTTCTGTTGTTGGGGGGGGGGGAAGGGTCGACACGGCAAACAGTTCCCCTCTTTCAGTCTTGCTCTCTGGCGTTGATCATACGGACAGCCTACATTCACCAAATAACTCCGACAGTCTAACGGCAGACAAATGATCAAGTCAATAAAAATTCCACAGTAGGTAAATCCACACAGTTCTACGATCTTCTCAAGAGATCACACAGCAGTTGAGAAAATTAGTAAATCGAGGAACCACACAGATAATATTTCTCCACACAGTTCTACGATCTTCTCAAGAGATCACACAGCAGTTGAGAAAATTAATAAATCGAGGAACCACACAGTTAATATTTCTCCACACAGTTACTCTTTCTCCATACAGTTAATATTTCTTTACACCGTTAATATGTATCCACACAGTTACTATTTATCCACACAGTTGCTATTTCTTCACACAGTTAATATTAATCCACACAGTACTATTAATTCCAACCTCTGTACCAAATTCCTCTTTCTCCCAGACTCTCACGTCTGCTTCCTCTTCCAATTTCTAAACAACGCCCCCTATACACATTCAAACCAGGGGTGATAATCGCTACTCGTACAAGGGCGACAACCTCGTTACTTCGACGTTCAGGGGTGGTAACACATGTTCATAACAAGTGTATTGCTGCGACTTAATGTATTTGTTGACATGCTTCAGTCTATGTGTGCTATGTTTCTTTTCAGTCTATATTTGTATGATTTGCCATCATTTTTGAACAGCGCATTGGGCATACTTTAAAGTGGGGAAATGTACTATAAAATTATTGTGAGTAGTTGTAGTGTTTAAACGAAAGCAACTAAACATGTACATCGGGAAGTTGACATAACAGCCATCGTAATTCCCCTTTGTAACAAGTACAGCATCAGTCTATCGCCATCCCCATGTTGTCTAGTCGCAAAGTTACACATAATGAAGCTTCATGCGTGCAAATATCTAAGTTGGTGTTAATGTACGTGACGACAGCTGCACGACAGATATACATTTTGGATACACCTGAAAGTAGAGACTGCAGAAATCAAGGCGTTCTTTTTAAAATTAGTTCTCTTTATTTCTTTCTTTATTTAAGAAGAATGACATTTCAGATATGCCGTAATATTACTAGTCGATTGTTGTTAGTGGAAAATGACGCATGGAACTTGACTTCCTCCGGTAAGAAACGTTACTTTCCCTCTTTAAGAACCACTAAAAGTCACCAATTATATTCGGACTGTACCCTTTGTAACGGTCTTCAACGATTGAGATGTCTTGGTGGAGCTTTCCCCTTGTTCATCTTTGACAGCAATTAGGTTAAGGGGAAAGAAATCTATATGTAAATGTAGAAAGTACATTTTAAGTGACATTCGACCTCCTACTTTTTTTGTAATCAGGTAGCATATTTGCCACCAAATCATTATAATCATCAGATGTCTTTTTGCCAAGAAACCCATCGACAACCGATCTTAAAGAGAGCCATGCTTTCAGTTTCAAATTAGCTTCGTTTCAAATATGTGATCTCTCAGGACATTGATTTGTGGACCATTAAAAACAACTTCTCTCTTTTTTTTTAGTATCGCTTAATTTAGGGAACTTCGGAGTTAGATAGTGTGAACCTTGTGAATCTTTCTTCAAAGCCTTCACAAAATTCATCAGACCCAGCTTGATGTGAAGTGGTGGAAAGTATACATTGTTTGGGTTCACAAGAAGCGCGGCTTTATCCTTTGTCAACTTTAAATTGCGGACGAAATCACTGAGGTCTGATTGATTGATTAAACGAGGCCAATCACGATCAATCTCATCATCAACAGACAACTCCGATTGAGAACCTCCATCACTTTCTTTGACTTCATCAGGCGGATCAGGGCTAAGTTAGTGGGCTGTATGTATGTATGTATGTATGTATGTATGTATGTATGTATGTATGTATGTATGTATGTATGTATGTATGTGTTTTTCTCATTTAATTCCCTACAGTTCAGAGTTTCGTTCTGCCTATTAGACGTGTTTTCAATGTTGCATGCTCGAGTGATTCAGTTAGACTGTGCCACGGCGACAAGCCGAATAAGTCAGGCGGTAGCGAAAAATATTACAATGAAGACGCCACGAAAGCAGATTAAAATATGGAAAAGGTACCAGTCGAGACCACAAGTTGAAATAAAATAAATTGTCGTAGACACTTACGTTTCTTTCAAACTCATATGAAGGTTGAAAAAACTTTCTCCAATGAAATGTTTGTGTGCACGCCACGCGCACACCAAGCCGCGCAGTTGTCAGCCGCAGAGCTTTAAAACGACAAACGTGTAGCAGGACGAGTCACGTGACGGCTGTAATCTCCTGTAATCTGAGAACAAATTGCTCGGTGACCAGAAAGAATAATGCCCGTATCCCAAACCATCTTCCCTTTTCACGTTAGCTGCAGATGACAGCTATATACAGGTACTTAGTAATTAATTATACCTCTATAAATACTGCAGTCTCAAACTTCTGTTTGATGAAACGATCCACTGCACCAGTCTCTCTCTATCTCTACCCCACGCTGGAGCAAAGTTCTATGTGTGTGCGTGATTGTGTACCAACATGCAAGAGTTAATTTTCTGCTTCATGTCTTAGAAGTCCCTTAAGAGTGCAGTAATGGAAGAAAGCTTTACACAAATATTTCAAACTGTTGAAAGAAAATGCAGCAGCGCATCAGCAGCGGGTATGAAGAATTGGATTTCGGTGTCTTTGCAGTGGCGTGGGAGCTCGATAAAGTCCCGATTATAATAATATCCTGGCACTGAAGAGGAGAGGGTTGCGCTGAAAACACAATGGTCCGTACAGCTGGAGCTTTTGTATCTCCGTCAACACAAGAGTTTGCATCCTCTCTTTTTCTTTTCGATGGAACCGCAAGCGAATCTGTGTTTTGGTTGTTGTAGAAGTTAACGCGGGAAAATTCGTCTGCAAACAATCACCATCCGTGGTGTTTCAAGACATGTGGTGACATCCATGTGGACGTGGATGCATGCAACACATCCTGTGGCATGTTTTGTGAAGACGATTGGAAGTACTCTGTAGCCAGTGAAGACTGGAAAGCTATTAGGAAAGTTTGCAGTGTAGTCGAAGTAGCGAGGCGGTGAGCAAACAGCTGCGGTGCACACGGATTCTGGCCACTAAGGCCATCATTAACAAAGTAATAGCAAAAAAAAAAAAAATGAAATAACGATCTGCTGCGCCGGATCCATGATATATAATCGTGTAGTGAAGTCAAGTCAATACATGTACCTGGTATGCAAAATTTTAACCTCAACAGCTGACACTTTCTCTAGATTGCACGGACCTAAAAACAAATTGCAGCAGCTGTTGGGCTTATGGTGCCACAACCCCCTCCCCTTCGTTGCGAACTCAAACGTGAAGCTGGAAAACGATCTGACCACGGAAGTTGGGTGGGCCAAGGTCAGTCTGTTGCCTGCACAGGCAAGGTAAGTAGCCGGATGTCTGTGGAGTGTAGAGACATTGTCCACCAAACCCCATCTTACACCTAGCGGCAGCACAACATGTTGTTAATTAACCATGATAGCATACCAACATGTTAATTAACCGTGAGACAGAGTGTGCGAGTGTGTGTATATGTAGGGGCGAGTATAGTTTAGCCTGGAAGGACGAGCAGTGACTATAGCCGTTAATGTTCAGTAACGACAAAATTCTATATAAAGGTAAAAAGTTGACTATAGGAACTTCGGACAAATAATTTCCTTTGTCCCCGACTTTGGAAATTCTGTGCAGTGTATCCGTAAGTGAGGGACACGACTAGAGTGACTGTTTGTGTTACTGTCCATTTGTTACACTGCGATTTACTGTAAGTTGGTGTCTAAGGTGGGAGGCCTATTCATCCAGCTATTCATCGAGCGATCCGTTCAGTGACTCACTCAGCTATTTATCTAGCGATTTGTCCAGCTGTCTGCCCAGCTGTTTATTCAGCGATCTGCCTAGTGATCCACAATCATCTGAAATAATCTGCAGTTGTCTGCCACAACCATCGGCTCAGCTACATGCTCAACAGTCTGTAATCGTCTGCTCGGCACCAGCAGCCTGTAATCATCTGCTTAGTTGCCGGCAATCATCTGCTCAGCTGCTGGCAATCATCAACTTAGTTATGGCTTCAATCATACCCAAAACTATTCTGAGGACTTGTTCCTTCGCAATCGTGGCCACAGACACACCCGATTGACTTTAGACGCTTGAGCATCAAGACAGCAGTTCCCTGCTACAACACCCTCGTGGACACTGCCTTAGAACATTCATTATCATCATCCCCCGCGTTTAGTTTGTTTTCTTCTTTTTTAGACTTTAAATGTGTACATCGTTGGTGGGCTCTTTTTTTTTTCTTTAAAAGCAGAGGTGTGTAGCGGTGACGTGGTCGAGTATACATGTCCTCGCAAACAGCCACTCCTCACTCCTCACCAGGACGTTACACTTTCTCCCCAAACATATGGTAGACCACTTCCGGATTGATCTCGGTTCATTCACATAATTGCCTAATTCTCTAAAATCGCCCATAAAGGCTGCGGGCAGCCGACGAGAAGCGTAGTGTCAGTCCCGTAATCGACCTTCCTTGCTTGTCCGTCAAAATTTACGTCCTTATTTAAATTATTTATGCGATGAACAAGCTCATAATAATATTTCCTGAACTTTGAGTTTCGTATGCAGTTGCCTTGGCAGGATCGGATCACAGCTATCAGAAATGACTGGAAAACCCTACAGGTTGTCATATACATATTTGTATAGCAATCAGTGGTTATGTAGGGATATATATATATATATACACACACGTGCAAACACATACTATTAAACAGAAAGAGACATGGGAAGGTTATACTTAAGACGGCAAGCCAGCCAGACATAGCTGACGCATATAAAAACGCCCACTTTGGTCTGTAATACTGACACACTCAAGCTGTGAGTACATCCGGAAACAGTCATTTCTGATGGGACCATTGTAGGTTGTTGCTGGGTCTCTCTTTGAGCTCGAGTGAACAATTCACGTCCTGCTGTCTTCATAGTAGCAGGGAATGTTCACGTATGTCTCTTTACTGTCACTGCGTGTTGATGATTAGTTCATTTGCAATTACAATTTTGTAAAAACGCACTTTCCGTCAGAAATATATGTATATATTTCTAAAATTGCTGTAACGCATATTTATCTTTCATCTTAGCCACGGATTATTCATTTGCTGCTTCAAGTCAATAAGTCCCTGTGTTGATATTTTAGAATATTATATCAGAGAATATAAGAACAATACATAGAAGAAAGAAATAAAGTTGGGTCATGCGGAGTTTATAGGACTGATATTTAATGATTCAAAAGGAATACCAGGTCTGTTACACCGCTGAACTTGGTCACTGCTACCTGCGAATTCTTGGTGAGTTACTTTTGCTTTGACGGACACCAGTACCACAGTCGACCTCTGATACCGCAGACCTTTTTGATGTTCTGTGAGTCATTCTGACATTTCTGACAGTCTATCGCATCACGTGAGATATCACCATGTACAGGCTCCTCGCATCTTGCCTGATATATTATCTCATGGTTCCACGTTCGGGTAAGTAAAAACATGAGTGTTGCTGCATGGTGTTCCTTTTCGTGTGTATGCATATCAATAGTAAAATTCTTTATAGTGTTCAGTTTTGTATCATTTAGCTGCCTTCAGAAAAGTAAGTTATAAATATGCTAACCATATCATCTTCATAGATATTGCTGTTTTCTCAACCTTTAGATTTCTTTCTCTAGATTATGTTACATACCTGCCATATTCATATATGTATATATACACACAAAAGACAATAAAGATTTGGAATAGTTCATGTTATCACCATTATGCTTTGACTTAGTCATGACATTCGATTCTTGGAAGAGAGCAGAATAAACGAACAGCTCTCATACCATGGAGGCGCTACTGAGTAGTTTAATTTGTGTAAACGTTTAATGAAACTGATTTAGGCAGATGTAATTTTATCAACCGAAAATGTAAAACGAGGGGCTGCATAATGAAAATAGTCTATTGTGATAATGGTCTGTTGAAGTCAATGTAAGATTTGACATTCTGATGAAAATATTTATCGCTGACTTACATATGCTAAGAAAGGTGCGCAATGAGCATTCTTCCGAATGGATACCTGCGCATTACAAATGGACATCATCATCATCATCAAGGTGCATAAAATGTCGGCTCACTTGTCAAGGACCCATCTGCTGTCATATTGTCAATGCTGTTCCCTGTGCTTTTGACAGCTTTGTAGATGTAGACAGACTGATAATGGAAGGACACGCATGAAAAGTGCACACATATATTTAATGATACAAACATAAATATATACATACAGAAATGCAAACGCATTAACACACACACACACACACATACACACACACATGCACAAACAGACAAATGAGCGTTTGTATTATGAATAAGCGGTCTGTGGACAATCCTTTTCAAAGATAAGTGTTGCACAAAGTGTTTTGCTGGAGCTGTAAACTCTTAACACGTTGAATCAACCACTCGTGTACATAGCTGTTTCGTACGACACATTATAACTGTTCTCAGCCTAACCACTGTCTCCACGGTCGGGCGTTTCCGAAGTGGATGATAACATGAGAATTAAAATGTAAAATCGGAAGTGACGAGAGTAGCGTCAACGGCTTATATCGTCAGCTCGCTGTTTCAAAACACACACACACACACACACACACACACACACACACACACGCCGAGCGCGTGTAACACAAAAAACAGTCGTACAAACATACACGCTCACATATCTTTACATACACAAACACACACATATATATATATATATACAAACACACACTCCCACAAACATTCCTACACATGCACACCGAAGACATACCCACATGCAGACTTTCTCTCTCTCTCTCTCTCTCTCTCACACACACACACACACACACACACACACACACACACACACAGATGGATTAAAGATGGCCACTTTTCGTTGTGCGACGTTGACAGCTCTCGATTCCTTTCCACAATTTTCTACATTTTTTTTTTTACTGCTCCCGTGATGTGTACCCAACGTGTGGTAGACTTTATTAATTGCGACTGTGTGTGATGACGATGATTGTGTGCACAGTCTTTGCTCGTCTTTTTTATTCATTTCACATGTCTGTGCCGGTCAGCATTAGCCGACAAGATGGCGGACAGATCCTCATTTAGGGCCGGCCCCCAGTATTATTACTCCTTTGAGTTCTTGCTTCTTCTTTACTCCTCTCCTTCTGTTATCCGTAGTTTTCCTGCCCTGCCTGTCGAAATTCCGCTGCTCTCTCCATCTCGGAGTCGCAGATCTAAGAAGAGAGGGCAGAGAGGAGACGAGAAGCGGAGACAAGAAGTTTTTCATCGACGATGGACGCGAGAATTCACCTCTTCCATCTGTCCTGTTATCTAACGTCCAGCCGATTCGTGGCAAGGCGTGGGTACACAACTTTCAGCTACACAGGGATACTTGTTTGCTATCATTTACTGATACATAACTCTATGAAAGTTATTTTGACATTACCGGCTTCTGTGGCCCATATAGATCAGACCGATCTACCACAGTTACCGGTAAGCCGCGTGGCGGAGGGATCTGTTTCTATGTCAGCAACAAGTTCTGTAATACTGTAATTCTTCGTGAAAGGATTTGTACTCGTGACCATGAACTACTCACAATTTTGCTTCCCCCACTTGTTTTTCACCCCGGTGTACATTCATCCCAGGGCAAATGTTTCAAACGCGTTACAGTCCATTGCAGATGTGATTCACAATCTGGATTCGATTTGTCCTGATGCTCCTAAATTTATTTTAGATTTCAATCACTGTGACCTAACATCGGTTCCCAAGACCTGCGACTAGTGAGTCACATGCCCCACAATTCAGGGTACGACCACACTAGACCTTTTGTAATGAACTGTGCCACATGCTAACAAATCTGTACCCCTGCCCAGTCTAGGTGCGTTATATCATCTACGTGTATCATGTACCCGTTTATAAACCTGTGTTCAGACGAGTGCACCGAACAATACATTCTACCAAATGCTGGACTGCGGACGGTGTTGCGAGTTTGCGAGGCTGTGTTAGGTGTACCAGCTGGGATGTTTTTTTTTAGGTGCATGTCCTAATCTTGACGACTTAGTTAATACCATCTCCTTATATATCTCAGTTTTTTACGATGCACTATTTCATCAAAACAGTGTGCTTTACTCAAACAGCTAAACTTGGGTGACCAAGAGCTTGAAAGCAGTTCTGAATAAAAGGAAATATGCGACATGAAAAGAAACTGGGATATAGAGAGCTTCACAACGCTGTCCGTGAGACCAGGGTGAAATATAAAACTAAAATAGAGTCTCAGTTTGGTACAGGTAACATCTAAGCAGCTTGGCAGGAACTAAAGAACATGGTCAATGTTGAAATTCGGCTTAAGGGCTCTAAAGCCAAGGGCGGTCCGGTGGCGCAACGGTTAGGGCCTGTCACCAATACAAGAGGCTGGCTGTCCTGGGTTCAGCTCTCGTCTAGGGCACGCTGTTCTTTCTGTGCATGTGGCATCTGTTTACATAACCTTAGCTGCTGGCTCGGCGTAAAACATCAATTCCCACATCCAATCTAAAGGCCAAATTTCCATCTCAGGCGTTGACAGTACCGACCTACCTAATGCTCCTAATGCTTTCTTTGTTTGTTTCGAGACACGTGACATCTCCGTGCAAATTAACGATGTGCTCAATTCTCTTCATTCTGTCCAGAGGGTTGAGATTCGCCAAGACCAATTTGTGGACCTGTTTCAGCGAGTAAAGATTTGCAAGGCAAGATGGTATTTGCAGCAGAACTACTTTTCTGCGCACATCAACTTGGACGCATATTCTAGCACTTATTTCAGCGTTCTATGGATTCACTTTCCATCCCTACAGCTTGGTAATTGTATATCGTTGTACCAGTTTGGAAGAAAGCTTCGGCTAAGGATCTCAGTGGCCTCGGCATCGTTGGTCACGAAAATATTGGAGACACTTATCAAAATGTCACTAACAAATGTCTTAACCCCTTGCAGTTTGCATACCAGTCCAAACAGAGTGTTTATGATTCTAAACAGTTTGTCCTCCACACTTTTTTTGAAACATCTGGAGAATCTACATACCCACGCACGACTGTTGTTTGCTGACTTGTCATCAGCTTTCAGCACCATCCAGCCACACAGCTAGGAGACGCCCTGACGAATTTTCCCTTAACCGTCAGCTAGTTTCATGGGTTATTCACTTTTTGGTTGATAGGCAGAAACGAGTACTTGTCAATGGCACTTATTCCGACTCTATCGCAGCGTGCATTGACTCACCCTAAAACTGTGTTTTATCCCAGCTTCTGTTTATTCTGTATACCAAAAGTTGTCACGGTAACCATGAAGGTCAATATCTCGTCAAATTCATTCATGACACTGCACTGCTCTCTCTTCTCAGTACGATGACAGTTTATTAGAACCTAATTAAGGATTAAGACCAAAGACATTGTCCTTGATTGCTGTCGGAATTCTTCACATAGTCCCCTAAGTTTCAGTCACCACCAGGGGGTGGAAATTTTACTTACTTATAAATACCTGGGCACGACTTTCAATAGAAGGCTTCCCTGGGATCCCAACACTTAAAGACCAACCTGAATGGTTTGCTTTTTTGCAGATGTCGGTAGATATAGGCGATATAAATATAACCTGTAAATTTCAGCCTCCAAAAACCATCCGTTAGTTAATTATCCGCTACCAAAGTACTCGATTTGCACCTGCGATCAACGAGCGCCGGTAACAGTGTACGACGTCACACTAGTGCACCATTCACAACAGAGAGAGAGAGAGAGAGAGACAGTTGGGATTATTCGGACGTTAAAGTCTGCATTTCTCGAGCTAAAGTAGGAGTTTTTCAGAACCACGAGAAATGCAGACTTTCAACGTCGGAATAACCCGAACTGTCGCTCATTCTTTCTGATTGGTGTTGACGGCTGTCAATGTTGTGAATGGTGCACTAGTGTGACGTAGTACACTGCTAGCGGCGTTTGTTGATCGTAAGTACGAATCGTAGCGGATAATTAATGAACGGATGGGTTTTGGAGGCTAAAATTTACAGGTTAGTTTTATATCGCCTGTACCTGCCGATAGATGCAAACATTGCAAACCATTCAGGCTGGTCTTTAACCTGGCGTTAAGAAGGCTCAAAAGGGCCTCTTCCTTCTCCGGAAGCTGAAGTCTTTCTCTGTTTCCCAGCGATCTCTTCAATTCTTTTATAGATCTCACATAGGGAGCGTGCTGTCCATCTCGTGTATCAGTTTTTACAACAGTTTATCGATGAAGGGCAAGAGCAGCTTACATCATGTTGTATCCACCTGCTACAAAGTCATTGGTACAGACCAGAATGCTCTTCAGACTCTGTATAACAGGCAGACATTTGTGAAAGTTTCTGAAAAGATGTCCTGTCAGGAGAATAATTACTCCTTCCAGAGGGCCACTGATTTTGTGTATCTGCATGCAGGACCAACAGGCTGAGGCTGTCCTTCGTTATTTCGGTCGTGTGACTTCTAAATGTTACTGCGTGCAAATGAATGCAGCTGTCTGAGCCATGAATGTACGAGTCTGTTAGGCGAATACGGATATTTTGTGGTATTGTTTTATGCCTCGAATTGCCCTCTGGGATAAAAAAGTGTTATCTTGCATCAAAGAAAAGAGCTGTCGAGGATATATATATATATATATATAAGACATGGTGTTTGCTTCAGAAAGCTAGATCTTAATTGTTTTAAATATTATCAGGAGGCCAGTTGACAGCCCGTTTGGCTAACGGGATGTGGTGGGCGGGGCGCCTTGAGGTGTTCTACAATGGGCAATGGAGTACAGTGTGCGACGATGAATTTGATAAAAAGGACGCTCAGGTGGCCTGTAGGATGCTGGGATTTGACAGGTTTGTAATCTGTTGTTTAATGCCTTTGTATTATCTCCATTATAAATTTTTTGTTGGTACTCAATATTATCGAGACAATTCTCTCTTTTTCTCTCTATCTCTCTCTCTCTTTCAACAGACTCAACTCACGAGACTATTGATGAAACCATTCATTCGGAGATTGAAACCTAAGTTCGTAAACCAAATAACATTTGAGCAGCGATCTTGACACGTAATTGGCTTTCTTTTTGGTTCTTGTTCTTTAAAAGAAAAAAAAAACCCATTGGCACTACTGAATAATAGCTGTTTGATTGCAAGACCGGTGCGGATTTTGACATAATATTGAATTTACACGATATTAACGAGTCCTTACCGCTCAGCCACAACCTTAATCTGTCCACGTTTGCAGTGTTGCTTCACATTTTCTCCAGTAAAGTCGTTTCTGTGTGTGCTTTATATTCATCACCTTTGTGATAAATTTGACCACTGCAATATTTTGTTTTCAGTCCCGAAGCACTATCTGTGGGCCCTGCGATCTACGGGGAAGGTTCAGGAAATATTTTGCTCGACGACTTACAGTGTCGGGGTACGGAGACCAGTCTGGCACAATGTGGGCACAAAGGGTACAATACCCACGACTGTAGGCACGGAGAAGATGTTGGTGTCATCTGCACCGTCCGTGAGGACTGCTTTATTTTTATTCAGAGCACGCTACTCAGAATTGACAGTTATATAGTATTGCTGCTTTCATATTGTCTAAAAGCCACTTTGCGTACACTGCTGGAAAGTACGATTATGCTCGGTCTCGTAATAACAAATGTAAGCCAAAGACTTAAAAAGATTAAGAGATGATTAAAAGAAAGCGAAGTCACATTTGTTTTTCATGACGGAAATAAAATAAAATTTTATTTGTCGATCGAAGATCACATATTCTAAGATGGATTCTACTAGTCCGTTTCACATACCTTTTAACGTGTTGTTCATCATAAAGCCCATTTACATTGATTTACTCTCCTTAAGTTTACATAGTTTATATTGTTTTACAGCATGGCTGAGAGAAATGATTTTGAACTGAAAGATACAGTTTTCCTCAGAATTAGATATTGTCACGTAAAGTCATTATCTTTAAGCCAGGTTTATTGTGGTTTTAGCCTGTACAAGAAACCAGGCTTTGGATTTTAAGGCTTTTAAATTTATTTCAACAGTATCTAATCAACTATGACTAGCGGGTACTCGACGCACAAGACTGGATATGGGTCGTGTTGAAATATTATTTGGGGCTACATGGACTACTCCTTGTGTCAGTAACGTCAATAGTAGCGTTGCAAAAGTCCTCTGCAGACAGATGAACTTTCCCTCGTAAGTTGATTTCTTGCAGTGAGAATGAGTAAATTAGCGAAACAATCTAGTAAAGAAAATAGTGTATGTGTGTCTGCATCTGTGTTTGTATGTGTGGGAGAGAAAATAAAGCTTGAAAAGAAAGATGTGATGTAAACAGTGTGATTATTAAAAATGATAAAAACAATAGAGAGAAGAAACAAAGAAAAAAGAAAACAATTGAAAAACCAAAATTAAAAGAAATTAGAGTAAAATTAAATACGAATCATCATCATCATCATCATCATCATCATCATCATCATCATCATCGTCGTCGTCGTCGTCGTCGTCGTCGTCGTCGTCAGCCTGTCCACTCTTTTACGTTCGCCAACAATTTTTTCCTGCTTGCCTCGGTGTCGTTCGCCGTTGTTCTACCCTCGTTGTCGTGTTTAAGCCAGTTTTCTCCTTTGACGCTGGCGAGCAGAGGTTTCTGGGAAAGCACTCGGAAAACGCCTGCGTTAAGTATGAACTCGTTTGTTGTGTGTTCCTCGTAAGAGATTTGGAGAATCTGAAGCTTAGTATTTGGATCCGTCTCTCCGTCTCGGTGAGCAAGGCCCACTTTTCAAATTCATACAGCATTAGGGACTTGTATAGCTTGAGACAGGTGACACAGCACAGTCGTCTGATGTCCTATAATCCACTCAGTCTGGTCATTGCTGGTGCTGGGATCCGAAGACGAAACTCCTCCGCGATACTTGAAGCTCTGTACTTTCTCTAGCTGTACACCGTGCGTGGAGATTTCCGTCCTTCCTTGCGTGATGGTATTCAGCATTCCTATATTCTTCTCCGTTCTGACATCCACCCTGTATGCACCCAAGTTAGTGGCAAGTTTATTTGTGAGGTCTTATAACTCGCTGCTGATCCCTGTAATCAGATCGATGTCACCAAAAAGGAGTAGGTTACGAATATTTAAAACATATTTTTAAACAAGAAAAAAGTGTCCTGCTCATAAAATTATTGTTCCAGCGTCAGTAATCATACATATTAAGTTTTTTTAGTGGCCCTCGTACTCTGTTATTTTTTTTAGAAAAGCAGCAACTGTTGTGGAATCAGCATCCTTTGGACCGAGGAATGGACGTTTCCTGAACGCTGGTGTTGTATGCACGGGCATGGAGTCAAATATACTGAGCTGTTTCCAGACATTCAATGGCTTCAGTGATACATGCAGTTCATCTGGGCTTGGCGTAATCTGCAGTGACTGTAAATTTATTTTAAGTGCATTTTGTAAATTTATTTTAATTGCTTCTGCTATTAATTCTGTAGCGTAAAACATCAAAAATTTGAAATAGAGAGGAAAAAATAGAAGAGAGAAAGAATATCGGTTTTTTTGCAGGATCGTCGTCTCTCAATGGTTCTTTGTCTGTGAGCATAGTTGTGCATGAGTATATCAGTGTTATAGCCCTTTTGCTTGTTAAGCAGACAATAACATATGCCTCTAGGTATTGTTAGGCATATTGTATAAATACTGCTATGTATTCGTTTTCGGTGAAACTTAAAAAATCCTACTCAATGGGTAGTACAGAACACTGCGCTATGCGTCTTTTATTTCAGCAAACTCCTCTCTTTTCGTCGTTGTGGAAAGAAACACTAGCAGCCCTGCCTACCCGCTGATGGAGGGAACCAATGTAACGCTGAAATGCGTCAGTTCACAGCGAAGTCTGTCACATCTTAACTTCTCTTGGCCAGAGACTGCAGGTGGCCGTCCTTCTGGGGAGTACCTGATCTTTGACCACATGACCAGATCACACAATGGAGGCAGAGTGAGGTGTATGGCCAGCTATGGACAGCCTCCGAGAGAGAAAATTATTACAAGTGACACATTGGCCATGGATGTTTATTGTAAGATTGCAAAGACGTAACATAATTAATTTAGATATGCTTTTAATACAAGATTGAATGATAGCTAAGTATCATCATAGAATAGATTACAGTTAGATAAATTAAAAATACAACAGGACAGAAAGCAGGCGCTAGAATTGGGAGATATACTTGATGATACTGACCTCTTGATCAGAGATATATTGAACGCACTACTCTTTCACAAATTGTCCATACTAGTAAAGGATTCTGTTTTAAAGCCGGTTACATAAAGACATGTAGAAGGATGTGTGCTGTGTGAAGATGCAGGTAGAAAAAGGTCAAATTATAATAACCTTTAAATCTCGTTATTAACAAAGACTCCCGTGACAAACTGTTTCCAACAGTTCATCATGACTGAATTCTATTCCTTGTCGTTGCTTCCCTACGTTTACTAATCGATAGAAAGTGTGTAACGTTATTCTGTTTTTAAACTAATTAACACATTATCAGTTTTTACTTCTACTCATGGTGATGAAAATTATTATCATTATTTATGTAGCGTTAATGTTGTTTTTAATGGGAATGTGAAACGAAAGCAGAAGAAGAATGGAAGTAGAAATTCTCATATCAGGAGTGAATAAATAAAACATAACAAATAAAATACAATTAAAATAAACGTGTGGAAAGTATGTTCTACCTTTAATTGCTTTTGACATATTTGCAGATCGCCCTGTCGTTAGAATAAAATGGGAAGAAAACTCGTGTGATCCACTGGAGTCCAGCCCAAGTCGCTGTGTTGTCACTCAAAACCAGAATGTCACACTGTACTGTGAGGCTGACAGCAACCCTCCTCCTGCTTCCACAAGATGGTCTGGACAGATGACCAGTGTAACCGGACAGCTAGAAATATTCTCTGCACATAAGACTAATCACAATGGCCGATACTACTGTACTGTGTCTTCTGAGCCAGTGTCCAATGATGGCCGTCTGCCGCTTGCTTCAAAATACAGCTTTGATGTTATTGTTAAACGTGAATATTATTTTTGAATAACATTTATATACAGAACACCTATTTGTCTTTATGTTGTTATCAATGAAACAGAAATTTCTGTTTTAAAAGAAGACATATTGATCACTTTGTAAAGAACACTAGAATATTTTCATACCTTCTTTATACCTCAACTTATTTCTGACAAGACCTAAAAAGCTAAAAATTAAACCTTCTCATTGTTTGTGTTACCTGAATATAGAGTCCAACACATAAATAATGATAAAACTATAAAACCAACACACTATTAAAATATTTCTTTCGTTGCCTAAACCTGAGTACCAACGACAGTTTTCTACTCAGATAAAACTTAAGTCATTGAATAATGTTTCACTTTCTAAACGACGTATTTCTTTGGTGTTTTTCTGATTCCAGACCCATCCCACGTGAAGAAGTTCCAAATAAACGATACGACCGAGAGGTTTGTGACCGTTGCTGAAAACTCTAGAGTGTACTTTCGCTGTGAGGCTGAGGGGAGGCCCACACCTAACATGACACTTATTAGTGTCACAGGTGATAAGCAAAACCTCGCCAGCCGGCCTCTTGGTGCAGTTCAGCTTCCTGACCAATTAGGAGTGATAACATATAACTTGACTAACACATCTTGCGAGGCCTCAGGTGATTACAGGTGCGAGGTGAACAACGGAGTAGGACAAGATACCCAGAGCGTCAGGCTTTACGTTGAGTGTAAGTATTTCTGCAAGCACGAGCTACCCAGTGTATTCAAGAGACAGAACCTGACATAATGTGAATGACAGGTTCTTTTATAGTTCAATAATGAGCCATAATTTAAAGGTTTGTCACATAAATTTAAGATGCACACTGCTGCAAAATGTATTATTCATTTTGCCAAACACTTATGTAATACTCCTTTGCGAACAGTAAGAAGAACATATTATTGTTAAAAGAAAACATTATTACTCATGAGTGCATAATATAATATTTAGTAAATTTATGTAGCAAACTCAGTCACTTGTACACAAGTCGTTCTATTGATAATACAATAGGAATTGTATCCCTGTAAGATGTGTATGTCAAAGTTATTTGTTTTTAGAATAAGAAAGATCTGAAGTGCTAATGTTGCTTAAATTAAATGATAAATTGTAGTTAAATATATCAGTCGGTAGTACTTGTGTCGTATGTGTGTCTGTATGCCGGTTGGATGGGCTTGGGTTTTCATGTTGTTTTATTGTCCATCCTGGAGACGAATTCTAGTGATCGACTTTGCGTTTAGGTGCTCCTAGGAGAAGAAACGCCGGAGAACAGTCTGCAATTCTAACTTTTTATTTAACCGAAAGCCTCTTCAGTGTCCCACTGACAGCATACCCAACACCGAAAGTCAAAAACATGCTCTACCTTGGGCAATACACTAACGACAGCACTGAAGGGACATCAGTAAGGGATAAGTTTCATGTTAAGTGTGAATCGAGCAGCTCTCTTCCCACTTCAGTCACCTGCAACATCACGACTATCAACAGGAACAACACTGATGAAGGGCTGTATAAAGTTATTTTTAGCAATGACTTTGGAGAGCTGCCTCTTATGTTCCTAGTGAGACATAATGGTGAGCGGAGACCAACGAAACATTTTGTAGATGGTACTAGTTTGATAACTGCTGGCTTGCTAGCTTTTAAGTCTGTAGATTTCTTAGTACTGTTTACTAAAACCTAGATACTAGTCGCAGTATCTGTATACCTTCAATCTATTTTACGCTGAACTCGTAAAGACTTTGAGATAAAGTCTATGAATGGAATTCCTTACAAACCTTTGTTCCTTAGCTAAACAAAATGGAGACTCGCTAGTCACAAATTATTTCCATGAAGGAAATGGTCTTTAATATACAATATTTCACTAAGAAAACGGACCAATAATAAGGATTTTTCGCTAAAGAAAAAAGACTTTGTTAATGACAAAATATTTATTTGCTGCTGACAGAACTGCAAGGGCAGAGTCGCCGAGATAAACTGATTGTCATAGAGATCACGTTTCTGACTTTAGTAATCATTACATTAGTAATTTTTAGTTTAGCAGATTGCGACCAGGTGAAGAAATAACGTTTAAAACGACAAAACATTATATTCAGAAATCATAGATGCTACTCATATAAAAACTACAAATATAGATAAAAACATAAGCTTTGCTGGTTTCATGTTCGTTTGTTTCTTAGAGGACCGTGGCGTCAACTTAATTGTCATCGTGGGTGCAGCCGTTGGAAGTGCTGCTGTACTAGCTGTTGCCTTAACTGTGACAATCTTCATAGCCAGGCTTTGCAGAGGCACTGTCTTAATTTATTATCTGCATTCTAACCATTAATTGTTTCTTATCTGTCAAAAACTTATTAAGACTTAATGATAGATGCTAGGTCTTTACAAATTGTTTTGGCTAGATGTGTCACAGGATCAGGCGAGAACATACAAGAATAAACAGCTTGTTTCAAAAGAAATGACATTTCATTTACAGTTGCATTTAAGATCGGCAAACTCTCTCCACAAGTCAGTTTAGATACGTCCCTGCTCCTACAAATAATTATAAAGAAATAAATACGTCGGATAAAAATGGTTCTAATCACAGACTTCTTTTTTGTTTCAAGGTAAGAATATGAGCAGACATTCAGACGCCAATACAAGACAGGATCTAGAAATCAAAGTGTCTTTGGAAGACATGAGATCGAGTGGCGCAAAAAATAATTATCATCAAGAGAATTTTAGAAGCGAAGTAATGAACATGCCTCAAGAGGAAGACATAATGCCAGGTGAGTAGACGGAATGAACATAATGACAGGCGAGATATTCAATCTCTGTAAAGTACCATGGATTTTTATGAGTTATCCACCAGTCTGCAAGAAAAGAAAGCACCTAAGACTGACAACGACAATGACAATGACAATGAACAACTTTATTTGTCCCAGTGGGCAATTTGAATATGGGAATGTGCTCTAGTTCAACAATGAATGGAAAAAAGTGGGCAAGTAACATGTATCATATACATATATATAGATAAAAAACTTACAAGGAAATCAAGTATACACATACAACATCACGCACACACACAAACACCACTGAACATCAAACATAAAAATAAACTATATATATATATAGACAGAGAGATATTCGTATTTTCTTAGCTGCGAAGCCCGTTTTTCAGATAAATGTGTTTAATTTTGTAGGGTTATGATTACGACTATTTTTAGTGATAGTAATTGCATTACTCTGATCAAAATACTAGGATGTTGATTGGCTGTGACCTTATTGTGCATCTATATTACAGAGGATCTGTATGTCAACACTGCTGAGCTTGCTCAGGAAGAAGACGACGACTCAGATCACGAATACAACTATGTTGACGACATCGACATCTTTAAAAAAAGCCATTAACAGAGAAAGAATGTTCTGAATCATTCTAGTTTTGCAACACTTTTCAAAACCGGAAGATTATGTTTATTACTAAAATGAAAAGCTGAGCTTCTAAACGGTTTATTCTGAAACAAATACATTGACATAAATTTAAGTGTCATACCGTCTACTGATATATAACTTTTATTTCCTTCTCGGTCGTTTTGTTTGTCTGCATGCTCGTCTGCCTGAGCCTTAGCTACGAAGAGATATACAGCATTTATATCTAAAATGTTTGTGAATTGAAATATCTGTGTGGAAGCTTAGAACAAACTCATGCTATAATTGAATATCTTCTTGTTTGGGAAATGATAATATTTCATACTTATTTGTAAGGATCATTAAGGTAAGGAAGTTTAAAACTCGTTATTTTAATACACATTTTAAATCGATTAGTCAGATAAGTATATAAATATAGAGAGAGTAATGCACACAATTTATTCACAGTTTATTATACAGGTAGTCTTTCCTCCACTCGTTTACTTTTTACACCACTCAGATTATATTCTTACATCTGAATCCTTCAAATCTGCACTGAAAACGCACCTCTTCCTTGATCATTACTCCTAACACAGTCCACACAATGCTTGTCCTTCTTACTCTCCCCCCTTCTGCTCTTGCTACTTTTCTACTCATCTTTCTCTGCAGGATCACTATATTCTCTGCTCCTGTTACTTGGTCCCTTTTTGTTTTTCTATCTTCGTTTTCCGCTTGTCGTCAGTACTGTCGTTTATTCATCCGTCCCTCGCGTTCTATCCATTTAGTCCATGTCTCTTCCCCGTTTTAAGCGTTAAGAGCATGCTCTCTATGAGTGTGAATATGCGCTATAAAAATCTTCATTTATTATTATTATTATTAGTATTATTATTATTTATTTTATTATTATTATTCTTATTTTATTCTTATTATTATTATTCTTCACAGAAAAAATTGTTTTTGCACGCCCTGAGTCCTACCTACAAATCTTTTTTTTTATCTCTCTCTGTCTCTTTGTCTCTCTCTCACACACACATGCACGAACGCACTCTCTCTTTCTCTCTCTCACACACACACACACACACAGACACACACACATACATTTCTTCATCCTTGTTTTCTTCCTTACTCTTGATGATGAAAAGATTATTGTACATTTATTTTTAATGCTTTCGTTCATTGCTACACAAACGTACGTTTTATATTAACTGTTTGCCAGGCTAAGTTTTTCTCAACTTCGCTAAGTCACCGTGCATAAATCCTACCTTTGTGTGTGTGTGTGTGTGTGTGTGTGTGTGTGTGTGTGTGTGTGTGTGTGTGTGTGAGAGAGAGAGAGAAAGTGAGAGAGAGAGAGAGAGAAAGGTGGGGAGAGGGGCAGGAAGAGAAGGGGGAATAACAGAAAAAAACCTTAAAATCGTTAGTGCTACAGTAATAGAATAGATATAATAAACATGATAAAAAACTACATTAGAACAAATTTTAAATCATATATTATGTTATACTGTATCTTGTGTTTTTCCCTCATTTCTTTGCATCATGATTTATGCCTTGGATATTTTATATTTTTTCAATTATATTACCTAATGCCAATAATACTTGTGTTACATGTCACTGGGCTATCAATTCGCAAAATAAAATCGTCTAATCCAAAACAGCTGATTGTTATATCTTCCACGGTTGTAGTTTTGTTTGGCAGCTTAAGTGAGTTGAATTTGCACAGTTGGGAAAACACGAGGCTCTGAGTAACCTAAGGAAAACCTGGCGATGGCAGCTACACTTTTACAGGCATGTTTAAGACTTTCCTGAAAGGTAACATATACAAAAATATTTGCTTTTCTCACTTTCTGTAACACACACACACACACATACACACACACACACACGTACGCACATACACGCCCATCCACACACACACACACACAAAGATAGTCATACTGATATAGCTACAGAATGTCCTTGATGGTAGGCGAGATAACCCTTCACTTGCCTGGTTGCGTCCCTTGGCGTTGTACATGCGTATATCATAATTACGCAGCGAGGACACACCCGGTCCTTGATGGTACATCCGCATAGCCTGGCAAAGCAAATCAAAAGCGCTGATGTGTCAGTGCCTCTTGTCTCTCTATTTCACTTCCTCATCTTCTCTCTTTCCCAATTCTACTTCATACGTCGTCACTTGTTGACGCAAGCACGATCACAGACATGAACTTACGCAAGTACACACAAGCAATCGAGATATATATATTTAAATATATACGATTTTACATAACTTGTAAAAAGGCTGAAAATTTTCTGTTAAAATAGATATAGTTGCTTCTAAATTTTCCAGAACTAATTCTACTCTTCTGCTTTTTTTTGTATTATTTTTTATTTCTATTACTCACTCTGTGCTACACTTTGTATGATTAATTATTTTATATGACTTGCTCATAAAGATCTCGATTGTACTATTTGGACCCTTTCTTTCCAAGGTATTGTTATTTCATCTATCTGGCTGTAGCTGTATGAAGATATTATGTTTTAATTTAAGATTTAACATGCTATCCATATACGATCGTATCTCCTACCCTCCTGTTCAAATTTAGTTTATCGCTTAGTGGCATTATACAAGTCGGTCCAAAGCAGGTGCTGAAAAAAGAAGTGATGTCACTGCATGGTCACTCCGACATAATATATCCTTCCATATATCGCCTCTAAAAGTCAATGTTTTAATAATATAATTTCTTTTCATCGATGGCCGCAGCATAAACTGCACATTTACTTTTCCATGCAGTTTGTTCAGATCTAATCAAAATTTTATATTCTGGAATAACTTTAACAGTTATTGCTTTATCAAAAACCCATGTTTCAGCCAGAAATATTGCTGTCTAATTCACTGGCAATGATTCTGGTTTTAAGCATTATCAGCATTATCAGCATGTGGATATGATTTATGAATAATGTCCAGCGTTGTTCCTTCACTAGGAGGGAGGTACAAGAATTTAGGTTCCTCGCCTCTAGAATTGGGACCGAGGCAACTGATCAGATGAACCCTGACGGCTTACGATTGGGACCCTGAAGTCACAGTAAGACAGGTATATATCATGAATAGACAGATACTTCAGGATAGGTATTCCAGGTTAAAGTGACTTGCACCGGGCAAGTCTGGTGCTTTAGTTAAAGAGGAATAAAAAAACATTCGTATACACATTTCCTGTCTATCTGTTATGAAAACACAATAGCTGTTCATGGTCTAGTCACAATTTGCCACTACTGATGGCTTTACACTGGTCATACACATAGGTGTTAATAAGACGAACGAAAAGTAAAACGCATGAGATTTTATGTAGCAAGTGGTCTTAATCACATTGGGATTGCAGCCTACACTAAGATCACTCTTTCTCGTAGAAACACACACACACACACACACACACACACACACACACACACACACACACACACACACACACACACACACACACACACAGAGAATAGTGAAACCGGAGCACCTAGATCAAACGATCGAAGTATGCCATGTAAACATACTTTGCATAGGACCTGTGTTCCGTATTTTCACTAGTGTTACTGTAGAATACACAACATTTCATGCGCTAGCAGTAATATATGGATTAACTTTAAAAAATAGTTAAATGTTCTCTAGGAAATACTGGCTATTTTTAATATGTTTATATTTCATCTCAGTACTTCACGAGAAGTATCTTTCATAAACCGTCTAGAAAATGTTTGTGTGTGTGTGTGTGTGTGTGTGTGTGTGTGTGTGTGTGTGTATTTAATTAAACTTTAGATTTACAATATCTAAGCAAACATGGATATCAAATATGCATTCATGCACGAACGCACGCACGAATACACAGAATAGATTTCCAGTAAAGTAAACTTACATTCGGTATATTACCCGTGTTTGCAAAATGGAACTTGACAGCACCGCATCATGACTAGACAACTAATTTACATACATTGCGGTATAATAATACGACTGTTGTGTTGTTTAATAGGAACAATGTCAATTAGGATCAAACACGAGACAGTTTTTATCATTATGAAATCGTTAATCTTGCTGCGAATTGTGTGTTTTCGTAATACTTCTTAAGACTGCAAAGGTATATATATATATATATAAAGAAAACCGATACAAGGCACGTAAATAAATCTGAACAAACTGTGATTGCAGAAGTGACTGCTCTTCTTTCTCATGCAAATACGTATAAACCAGCAAAGAAATAAATATAGATATAAATGGCCTACAGGTAGACCAGTCCGAATCTCAGTTCACTGTGTCAGTTACTGGAGAGTTCCTTTGTTGATACACTTAGATGTAGAAGGAGTAATTATAGAGATCGTTTTGGGTAAAAATTCAACAGACGCAAATGTAGAATTTTAAAAATTTATTAGTGTAATTTTACCTGTTTTTTCACACTGATATTTTGGCCATTGACTTTCGATGACCAGGGAAAAAGGAGAAAGAAAATGAGGTCAGTCAGGGGTCAACAGGAAGCCATTGCTGTGTGACGCGAAACGCAGACTTTGTGACGTGGTCTACTTTGACGTCATACTCTCGTCTCAGACGTTGTAGTCGCGGCCATTGTGAAAATGTCCATCTTAGCTTGCCTCTGCTTTGTAGTAAGGCCATAAGTAAGTGAGATGCTGACTAGAACATGAAATCAACGTTCGAAAAAAAAAAATTGATAACTTTGGTATGCTTGCGTTTCTTGTTTTCCAGACTTCCATGAATCTACGACTGCCCCAGCCACTACTTTGCCCACTATGCTGCTGTTCTAAGAGGCCCAACATAGTCTACAGAAAATAAAAACTAACCTGATGAGCAGAAGAATCAATATCATCGCCGTCCTCTGGAGCCTATTACTGGTATTCATCTTCTGCATGTCAGGTAAGACTTTATGAGGCTAGAATAGAGCGATTATACAGCCTAAATACACAGAATAGAGGAAACAGATATTGTGGATCTTTTTTAGCCCAAAGGGATATCACTCTCGTTTCCTAATAGAGCTGAGCAAGTAGACTTTTTATATATATACTGTGAGTCTTGCGTTTTGACAGTTATTAATAATTTTTATAATTGAAGTGATTCATGGATGGAATACAGCGAAATAGTCATAGGAACGAAAGTAGATTACGATACAAAAAAGACAAAACACACACATAAACACACACACGCACACGCGCACGCACGCAAGAACACACAAGAGTGGTGATAACAAAGTACAGTTATTTTGTTACATTAATTAAAATTCATGACTCATGGTCTGTGGATGTTTTAGCTCCATCGCGTCATCATACGTGGTTCGATACGCTTTATCATCACATGACTTCCTAGGACTGTGCCTACTGATCTAAATATTACTTCAACTATTATACATTTCAGTCGCTAATTGTTTCATTTTCTTCTCAGCCAATCAAGAGCTGGCCAGCCTTATGGCTTAATAAAGTTTATTACGTCATAAAGGAGACTAGGATCTTGTTTTAGTAAAATGGGAGCAACAGCGATGATCACCGTTTCTCTTTACAAATATGTAATTTTCTAAAGATAACTTTAGTGTCTCTAAATGAGTCATAATGTGATATTTTTAGCTCTCTTTTACGTTTTCTTAAAATCAATGCTGTTAAAGTGTAAAAAGGGTTGTATGGCAACGTGATTTAAACACAATTTTTGAAAAATAGTTTATACTAATTTTGTAATTACAAAAAGGCAGAGGAACTCACATTGTCGATTGTCTTAACAACTTTAGAAAATACAGACAAGCGAAGGGTTTGACTTTTAACTGTTACAGTAGACGACATTCTTATTTAAATGAAATGCATCATGTTTGTCTAACTTTAAAACACTACCAAGTGTAGTGCTGTGTATTAGGCTATTATGTAACGATGGGGAGAAAATGGCCACCTCCCTCGAGCAAACTGAAACTTTACACACTCTAAATCTCCAAAAATTTCTTTGCCATTTCCATTTTCTTAAGAATCTGTCTTTTCATAGATGGGCAGTATTCAGCAAACTAGGGTAAATCGCTATAAGTAGGAAACAAATGAAGAAATCAAGAAAGAACCTTGTCTTCGGAGATACAATGCACTGTCCAAATCCCGCTGATATTGCTTTATGTTACTTTAACCCATGACATATTTGACATTATAACTACGATCCCTGGGCTAAAACAGCATCCCTTGAGTCTAGACGTCTCTTTCTAACTTTGGAAACAAGACGCATACCTGGGACGACAACTTACTCTTGTACCTGCGCTCCGAGAATGCGACCAAAAACTATACTGACGACTCTTTGATAACGTCTTTTGATCGTGAAATGGAATCTAAATATTAAGGCTAAGCTGTTGACATAAATTCCTTGGTTTCAGAATGCATCGCTGGTGTCAGGCCCCGAGAAACCATAGGTAACCTACAAACATCACGTGTTTTAAGGTCTTAAGTAATTTTAAGTAAAAGAACCATTTTACTTTCACAAGATACAGCCTTAGAATCGCGCACAGCATATTAGGCCATGATGTAGCGGATAGACCTTTATAGCAATTGGTATTTGTTCTATTTCTGAATGTAGCCTTAACAACGTACGCAATTTCATCAACACTCATGACATAGAAAACAACGCTATCTGCATGCATTCTAGCATGTCAGTATATAACGGCAATTTATATTATTACAGGATCTTTAATAAATTAACATATATTACACCCGTATCACTGTAAGTTGCTAGATGTCAGAATTTATTCGCAAACACTGTTTGCTGTGGTTTGGTAAAGGTATACAAAAGTAATGGTTTGAGAAAACTATGAAAACGGTGCTGATTTTGACGATTGTTTTATAACTCTCGATTAATTTATTTTCTTTTACTGTGAACGATGCCTTTAAAGATTTTAAAATAAGCGTTTCGTTTGTGGCTAGAGCAGAGATGGGAAGGAGACTTCGCATCAAAATCGATTTCCTAAGAAAGTTTTGTGTTTTGCAGTGAGGGCAAAATCAGGCGGGAGCAAACCTGCGGGTCAAAAAAAGGGTCTTGACACCAAGACGATATCAATCATTATAATGGTTGTTAGTTTTGTACTCGCCGTTTTAATCGCTCTACTCAGTGAGTATTTATTAAAGATTTCAAAGCCACTCTAGGATTTAGTGCTATTATAATACTTCTACTTAATCTTTGATGATAAAGAGGGTTGAGTAGATTTATTACAGAATGACAAGTAAACGTGGGACGTACTGCTGGAACAATGCCTCCCCCCCATAAACTTTTGTTTTTTTATGACGAAAAGAAATAAATTCTTATTTGCTATGTTTTCACATGGTAAGTATTTTACCATAGTTAATACACTAAACTTTTTAGAAAATTATAGTTTTCCCGCTTTACATTCTTCTTTTAGCTAAACCGACACTTAAGAACACTCCCGTATTTCGGGAATTCTCGGTATGCTAGTTCATTAAGTTTACCTTCTCAGTTGCTGATAATTTTTTTCTTTACCCATGGGTTCCTTAAACAAGTTAGGGAAACTGTACTCATGGATAAACAACCAATGCCTATATATATATATATATGAGCCGAGTTCAAATTATGCCCCTTTTCAACCTCTGATGTACAGGACGATTCATATAAATGTATCTACAATATGCACTATCAAAAAGTGCAACATAGCATCTTACCTTTAGAGAAAAATGTCTGTTAACTGCATCGACTAACGGAGGTTGGTAACCAAAAAGTCTTCGAGTTGAGGAGATCTAAAATACATTGGTCTTATGGGAATTCGGCCGGGGACTAACAAGTAATTCGACATAGGGAGGTTTTCAACATAGGGAAGGTCGACTTAGCGAGGTCCGACTGTAATACATTTTTTGTGTCTTTTCTGAAGGCCTTTAGTCCCCACCAAAATGACGAATGTACTTCGCGGGCTGAAGAAATTAGTGAACTAAATCAACATCTATTCCATATTAAGTGTGCTCAAGTTAAGACACTGGCTTTTTAAAAATAGGATGAAACATGTATTAATTTCTATTAACACTGGCTTTTTTAAAATAAGATAAAACACGTATTAATTTATATTAATTTAGCTCACATGATCAAAAAATCACGAACACGATTAACTAATTATTTAACATTGAAATTGATGTTTTGCAGTATTGTACATAAGACATAAAGCAGACGAGGCTGAAAGGTAAAGAGTAACTTTAAATTCTTAAAACAATCTTTATTGAAAAAAAGAATGCCTTCATTCATTAATGACGCCTGAAAAAGACGTAAAAAATGAAAAGAAAAGTATACACAGAGATGGACAAACGTATTAATAGACATATAAACATACATTAAACAGATTAGCAGATTTCTCTTCGACGCAAGTGTGTAATAATATATTTATATTTTATAGTTGAAATAGACAAGGACTTTCGACTCGAAATCACAGATGGGAAAATTCTATGAATCACACAGAGAGACAGACAAATAGAAAGACCGAAGAATGGACATGAGAGGGACAAACGATTTTTGTGTGTGACAGTTTTCAAACTCGTTCATGGTTTAACTCCCTATGCATGAAATGTAAGCAAAGGTGAAGGTGAAGGGTAAAGATCCGTAAAGCTTGTTATTGTATATCAGCAAAAATCATTTTTTCTAGGAAGGAGCAAGAAATGATAGCCAAGGAGGAAGGAGAGAAAGTACCAGAGGAAGCAGAGGAAGCAGAGAAAGCAGAAGGGGAAGCAGAAGAGGAAGCAGAAGAGGGAGTGTAACTGAAAGCAGAATAGGGAGCAGAAGGGGAGCAGAAAGTGACAAAGTAGCTTAGGGAGAGATGTAGGAAAAACCAGAATAGAGTTAAACAACATAATCCCCCTTATGCAATCCTCATCAGATCAAGACTTCACGTTTATATTATCCTATAACCTAAATTTAGGTTAACCTAAATTGTCAGTTTTATTTTACCTCTGCTGTTAATGAGCACTGTATACACTATTGGGGCTAAAGTGTTCCAAAATCACTTCAGCGATTTTAGCTTAACTGATTTGCGTTTTAGATCAGAATGCTTTGCATAAATTACCAGTCTGATTAACAATGTCCACGTTTTAATGTGATAAAGACCACTTTTTGTTTATATTAATTTTTTTTGGTACTTTGATAAACTGATTGCTGAAATTGAGTATGTTTTTATTGTGTGCTTTCTGATGTATTATATTTTGTTTAGTTTTTACGGTGTAGCGGTAGAGTCATACTTTTATTATATTCTCATCGCAAGCCATTTGAAAACTTAACAGTGATTTGAGAGTTTTCTAGATTTGTTGCAGTATGAGCGTTATAATATTAACTGCTTTTTTCACACATTCTGACTCCTTTTGTTTAAAAGAAGAAAAAAATGAATCCTTGAAGGACTAGCTTATTGTTGCCCTTTTCTAAAAACCCTTTAAATGGATAATTAAAAAAAGCTTCGAAAAGGGAAGTGCTTTTAACTGAAGATGGGAAACAATGCACTCAAAAAACTAGTATATCTGCTTTTTTTAACGTGTGACGAATGTAAGAACAAATGTGAGAAAGATACCTATTAGTGCCTGTAAATGAGGATGTGTTGGAGATGATCAATGCATAGAAAAGAGAGAAAGTTTTAACAATTTTAATTTATTGCTTTTGCAGTTATAGTTTTTTCTTTAGAAATATTCGAGCAATTCTTATTTTATCTTTAATATAATAAAAGTTTTGTCCTTATTAACTTGAGATATTTGTCTACTTGACATCGCATATGCTTCATATGCATATTTTCTTTTGGTTTCATATATATTTGGTTGCATTTCTTTATTTATTCTGCTGTGAAGGTAAACTGCCTAACATTTGATGTTTATTTTAGCTCTGAGGTTCTTTTGAAATTTCAGTTAGAAACGTGCAAGTGTTTTAAACAAAAACTGTTAAAGAATTTCTAGATTTGTTTTTCGTTCTGACTCCGTATTTCAAAATATGTCAAAAATCTTTAGAAGACAACCGTGAATGGTTAAATATCGTAAAGCTTCTTATAAGACGTTATTGAAAATGTTATTTTACATCATTGAAAACAGCTTCGAAAAGAGGTGTGATTTTTTTCCCTCAGCATGAAGTTTAAGGCATATACTATACATGTTCAAACACACAGCTTGCTTTGTCATCAAACATCCTAGTCCCTCTCATACACTCCATCTGTTCGACATTGTGTCACGTTTGATTGATACTAGACTTTTTTTTTTAGCGTTGTTTAGCCTTTATTTGATCTATTTTGTCTTTTTGTTTTGCTCCAATAAACCATTTTTCGCCATATATGATTTAAAAGCACATTTGTTTATTTGTTAATTTATCTGCCTTTATTTATTTTTTCAAATAATCAGTCTAAATATAAGTATAAATTTTATGTATTTAATATGAAAAAAGTGCTTTTTGTTATGCTAGTTATTTTTTTCAATAATTGTTTGCGTGACAACGACTGTGCTTCACTGTCACAAACGCTCACACATGCACCAACACTCACGCAGTCGTCTAGACATTAGCACGTTCTTTTCATTCGTTTCGAAATTTTTCAGCACTCGCTGTGTTAAAAAGAAATACGCAATAAAAGCAAGAAACAGGATCTCAAGTGTTAGTCTTTATATTTACATATCACTTCTAACGGTGAAATGGTTCTAGTAGTATCTAAAGAACAAACGTTTAGCGCATTCTCACAATGTACTGTTGAACAACGCTGACACATGAGGGTGTATTTACGGCAAAGTTGTAGTCACTGGGGACTGATGTTCCCCGAATCCAAAAATATAAGTATTCCTCACAAATATCTAAGAAAAGACGCCACGGCTAAGGAACAGAAGCTGAACTCCGGTGCAGCCTCTTTTAAATCTTAACGTTTTATACGCCTGTAAAGCACTCTCTCTCTCTCCCTCTCACACACACACACACACACACACACACACACACACACACACTTACACACTTTCTCTCCTCAATGTCGTCTTACTGATGACAACATTAAAGTATGCAGCAGCTCCGCTGAAACATACCCTGTATCACGCCAGTGGTCGTAAGTTCGCTCTACTTTCATCACTGTGTTCTAATCATAATTTTGTTGCACAACCTCCAGATTGGGGATAACCGTGTTTTGATGGCACTCCATTTAGGAGATTGAAAATAAGCTCTCGTGCTCGACGGTTCAGTATTATTACTCAAACACAAGATGGCGGCTTACTTGACCTGCCTCATGCCTGTGTTTTAGACTTAACTGAAACTACACGATATTTTATCGGACATCATTCAGAGCGTCATAATCTATTCTTCAATCTCACTTTACCATTTTCATTGCTTTTCCATTAAACTATTTCATCATTTTTCTCAGAAGGCTTTCGGAAGCAAGTTTACATTAACCAGCAGGTGGTTACGTGGATGTTTTTTTTTTAACATTGTTCTTTTTTCGTAGCACCTGTTTGCTGGTTCGACTAGCTTGCGTCGTCAGCGTTGAAGAGAAACTAATGGCAAACGAAAGCATACAAAAATTAAAAGAACATATCTGGAACAAAATGTGAAGAACCAAACAAACACAGCAATAGACGGAAAGAAAGAAAGAAAAATAAACATCTTTTTCAGTCATCATTACATCCCTTGGTGAACAATGTTGGGGGGGGGGGGCGAAGAGGCGAAGTTGTCTCCTTGACAGACCTGAGCAAGCTTCAAACATCTTTTTTGCTCTACACTAAAGACCAAACTTTTACCGCTCTGATGAAAAGGAGCACACGTCAGAAAGCTTAGGTGCCTTTCCTTTGACAACAACCACTTGAGACAGGATGTCTCATATACAGTTATACAGTCTTATCAGAGAACGCATTCTCTTAAACTTCATAAAGTGCTAATTGCTTTTCGTGGAGGATCTGATATCTAACTTTATACATAATACCAGTCTACATAAGTCGGGAATTATAAGGGGTTGTCATCTCACAAGAGCTACAGCTATGGGGGTTTTGCCCAGTAGAAACACATCCTGAAAGCCATTAGTTGTCAAGTAACCTTAGGGTCCTTCCCCATGTGTTCTCAGAAGATGCAAAGAGAATTTTATGTCTAGCCTCTACACAGAGCAAGACACAAATATACCAACATACGTCAAAGCTCGCTTGTATTGGTTATATCGTAACAGTAAGGAGGATATTCTAGATTTAGCAAAGTTTCTAATTGGTGCATTTAATCATTGACTCGCGTTTTACATTCGTAATGTCAGTAAGACAGCTCCCCAGGACACAGAAGAGTATTCGTATCAGCACATTCAAATCATGTTTTTTTATATGCTGTCCACTTTTATTTGTTATACAACAACAGTAAACAGAAATAGAACATTTATATCTGTCTTGCCGTTAGTTCCTTTTATAGAAAATCTCCTTTTCTGGGAATTGTTAATTTTTTTCTTCCTGCCTAACCGCTCCCTCGCCTGCACGCATGCGTAAACAGAGGAAGTTGATGAGCGCAAACAACTCGAAAAATTTCAGTAAACAAGCAGCCCTCTTGACATACTCTACAATGTATTTCCGTTTGAGTAATGCTGCACTACAGACATTCTACAACATCCTTGCTACTGATGCAGTCAATTTAGACCAGACTCATCTGAGGCCCCAGACATCTAAGACCATGACGTTTTGGGGCGTCATAATTTTTTTTATATTTTATCTCTGGGTTCCACGCTTAGGCAAGTAAACCTCTTTTTTGCTTCAGTAAAAGTTTTTAATCCATAACGATGTGTTTCTGTTTAACGATCGTATTGCTTGTGGGATAGAAAGTATGTTAAAAAGCAAGAGATAGAAGTATATTTACATGAGATTCCATCAGAGACATTTTGAATTTAGTAGATAAATATTTTTTTCTTAGAGGATAGATACAACCATTACAACCATCTTTCTTTGTAAACTTTATTGTGTCCTTCGTTATGCTTTTCTTAAATCATTAATAAGTCTGTATGTGAAGAGCTAGAAAAAGGTTTTTGAAGTATTTAACTAGACCCCAGTCGTGAGCACACATCATGACAAGGCGGACGACCGCTAGGTATAGGGACTGTAAAAAGGCTGGCTAGGATAGTAAGAGAAATAATCTACATACGGAGTCTGAGTTATGTTTTATTACAACACTGTAAGTCGTTTACTAACAGCGGCGCAGTTGACTGCTCGTCTAGTCAACGGGACCTACAACTCTGGACGTTTGGAAGTATTTTACGATGGGGAATGGAACACTGTGTGCGACGATGAGTTCGGACAAGAGGATGCCCGAGTGGCTTGCAGGATGTTGGGCTTTGACAGGTGTGTGCGCACGTGCGAACATTACTTCTGCAACTTCATTATAATGTTTATTTATTTGTGTGTGTGTGTGTGTGTGTGTGTAAAAACAAATGCATGGGTGGAGAAATGCATCCACATTCATCAGTTTGAATGTTTCTGCACAATCTATATCAAAATAATGCAGTTACTGTTTAAGTCCACTTAGCTACTACGGAAGGAGGCTGAGTGGATGCTCTAGTGTCGAAACAGAGGAGTGTCCTGTTGTATACAACAACAATCAGGCTCGTGCAGAAGAAGAGCAGTGACTTATGTTCTTTTGTTTTCAAATGAAAACGATGAATTATTATGTTATAAATATTTATGCCTCAATTTAATTTTAGTATGATTTCATATGCAGATGAATTATCACAAAAATAGGTTCCGTATAATTCTGTAGTGTCTGACATTTTACAGAAACTAACTGTTGCGTGCCTGTGTGTTGACAGGTAGGTCGAACATACCGATTCATTGTTGTAGTCTAAGTCTATGTGTTTATTATATAAGAAAGAGTAATTTCTGTAGTTGGTGTGTCTAATAGCGGGGGCGTAGCTTTTGTGGGATCACATATATACGGGGCAGGCGGAGGAAACATTCTGCTCGATGACTTGAAATGCGGGGGAACGGAGGCCAGTCTGGCTCAGTGTGTCCACAATGGATTCTACAAACACAACTGCGGACACTCCGAAGATGTTGGCGTTATCTGCAACACCGGTAAGACAAGGATGATTGTTCTCAAACGATTCTTTAACCTTCCACTACAGTAAATGAAAAAGCCCTTTCCTTATTTCACGAAACGGGACACAGTTTACAGCTGTCATGCAACTGCCTTTCCTCACACTTAGCCTTAAATAAGATCAGCTTACAGTTGCATCCAGGACCTGCTTTGATACTAGCTTCCGTAGCTGGACCTGCGCTCTTTCTTTACATCCTCTGAGCTATGCGATGGATTGTTTTTTATTTTTTCGAACATAAGCCACTTTTTTGCGCAAAAAATATTTCTCCACCTTCTCGTTTTCCTGCTTTGTTAGTAAAAGAATTAGCATGATTTTCTTTCACTTTTTCACAACGAAGAACAATAATAAGAAACTCTGCATGTCTTGAGATGTGGAGCTGACTGCACGATTGTTTGGAGGGACGCCAGGGGCGGGTCGTCTAGAGATTTTTTACAAAGGGAGCTGGAGCACCGTGTGTGACGATGAATTCGGAAAGGAGGAGGCAAGGGTGACCTGCAGAATGTTGGGTTTCGACAGGTGTGTAATATAGATCACCTTCTTTACTATTTGTGCAAAGACCAGCTTATCACATTTTGAGAAACATGTGATCTAAATCACATTCTTTTTCATTAATTTTAAACTTACTTTGGAGCTATTATGAATTATAAACAGTTACGCTTGCCATTAATTCTTAAAATTCAAAAGGAATAAATTTTACGATAAAATACATTTATCAAGTTTTCCCAATGTACATCATTTAATTAATTTATTGCTTAATAAAATGTAAAATGGTAAAATAAGTAAAGTTTCTCAACGAAGTTTCTGACACATTGATATATCTAGTCCGATGCGCATTATGTAAATGTGTGTTTGGATGTTAATTTGCTAGAGCTCGACGGCCATCTAATTGACAATTTCTGGCTTTATAGCGTGCACTTTTTTGCTATAGCATTCTTCCTGTAATCTGACTAATGTGCTATGTTACAGTCTTGAAGCTTATGTTGTGGGATCAGCCGTGTATGGAGAAGGTAATGGAAACATTCTGCTCGATAATGTTGTCTGTCGGGGTACAGAGACAACCCTGGCGCAGTGCACGCACGGAGGGTACAACAAGCATGACTGCGGACATGGCGAGGACGTTGGCGTCATCTGCAAAGTGGGTAAGAATACACTGAAAAATTTGTCATCAGCACTTGACATAGGTAACAAGAAAAGGAAAATAGCATACAAATAGATGGTCTGATTACCTTGCTGAAGAGAGGTTATTGTTGATAACTAGCTTCTGTCGAGTACGTGGTAAGGTCTTTTTGCAAAGACGCTTCATGTCTACGCCGATAAAATAATTTTCCCCTGTCGTAATGAGTGAAGAATGCCTGCTTAGAATGTTGATACAATTCACGACAGTGCTGTTGTACCGTTGGCTTATTACTCTATAAGTTGGCCTGTCTGCGTTTTAATCCTCAACATGTACTTAATAAGCCCTGTTTGGTTCTGTAAGAGTTTTGATGAAGGCTTTCGAAAACCATTTCAGCGGATGATCATTCAATGGCTGTTGTTAGATGGAATGCTGGAGAATTCGATCGTAAATGTTTTTAATGTTGTTTCAACAGACGATGATCATATTCGACTCACTGGAACCCAGCGCACCACAAATAACATGGGACGAGTTGAAATTCTTCTTGGGCCTACGTGGACCACACCTTGCATCAAAAACTTCAGCACCGACGCTGCCAAAGTTCTCTGCAGGCATCTTGGCTTACCTTCGTAAGCGTTTTCTTTCCTTTACTTAGCTTACAACGAAAGGAAGAGCAAACTAACAAACGAACAAGTAAACTAGTGAAAAGTTTAATCAATAAATTATGAAAATAATAAGGAAGAAAGAAATAAATAAACCAAGAAGATGGACGGCCCTTTAAACTTAATAGTGCAGATGCCTTTGTGTACAAGTGATAGCAAATTATGTTATTTGTTTACTGTGACGACCCATCATGTTTCCTGTCTCTGTCGCACCTAGGAAAACTTCCATTATGACAGCTGGATCTCCGTTTGGGCCCAGGCAAGGGCGTTTTGTGAACGTCGATCTAATTTGCACAGGAAGTGAGCCCAACATACTGGGCTGTTTCAGGAATTTCAATGGTTTCAATGACAACTGCAGTACAGATAATTCTGGCATCATTTGTAGTGAATGTAAGAGGGTATCCTTTCCTGTTTTTGCTTAATGTACGATAAAAATGCATTTGGTATACATCCTACGGTATATACTACACTGATATAAAACATATCTGAGCAGACAATACCATTTGTTCCAGATCACGATTTCTTAATGGGCTAGCAATGCTTGGATAGTAACTTTTTCAAGCGAAACTTATTTCTAAAGATGTATGTTTTTATGAATATATGTATGCGTGATTTTTCTGTCTTTATTTTTTTACATGAATTTCTACATATCTGCATTCATTAATTCATATATGTACAAAGATAAGATGGATTCATGATAAATATCATTGTATCCCTTTTAGCGAATTCTTCCCTTTTCATCGTCACTGTAAACACAAGCAACAACGAGTATCCATTTTTGGAGGGAACCAGTGGTAAATTGAAATGTGAGACCGTACAGCGAGGTCTGTCCCGACCTGTTTACACCTGGCCAGAGACTGCAGGTGGTCGTCCTTCTGGGCAGTACCTGTCGTTTAGCAACGTAACCAGAGCACAGAATGGTGGTCGAGTTTGTTGTACGGCTACCTATGATCTGTTTTACATCAGAAAACAGGCAACTAGTGACATCTTGAACATACAGGTCTTCTGTACGTATTACCAAGTATTTCAACACGTTTGGTCTGTTTAACTGAAATTTGATCACATTTTATACAACATAAGTATTTCATGTGACTACAAGTAAGATATAAATAAAATGCTTGATACTACTATAGCAAGGCACTGTATTAGCTTTTCGATATCAAGTATTTTTGTTTTAATAAATTTTTAACAGCTTTTATGTTTCATAGACATACATACTTATTTTGTGGTATCATCCTCATTATTATTGATATTAATTGTAAGTAATTATTACATTATTATGTGTTATTTTTAACGTTATAAGAAAGTCTAAGTGGTTATAATAAAATAAATAGTTTTATGGCTTTTGATACATTTTTAGTTTCAGTTGAAAGTTTTAGTTTAAGAGCAACTGAAACAGCAGGGAGCTTGGAATGAATAAAGAGTTTTAGATGTTGTGCTTAATATGTTGTATAATGGTCTTCTTGGGAAATATTTATCTCACAGGAAAACAAAGCGAGAGTATGAATACAAAGAAATATTGATGGATATACATGTAATAATAATTAGACGAAATACACTTGGATGGAATCAAAAACAAATTTTCTTTTTATTCGAGAAATTTGCATTGGAGTAAAAAGTACCATTTAAATCGTATATAAAAGCTTATGCTCAGGGCAGCTCAAAACGTTTTGTAAATATAAAGCTTCCTAGGTTTGTGAAGAACGACAATAATTTTTGTTACCACGACAAACACACAAATTTGTCATACTGACCACACTTCGATTAATGTGACGTGTGGTTAATGTCACAGATCGTCCTTCTATCAGTGTTACTTGGGATTCCTGCGAAACTGCGGACTCCAACACAAACCAGTGTGTTGTTGCTCAGAACCAGAATGTTGCCCTTCAGTGTGACGCGGACAGCAACCCGCGGCCAGCTTCTACAAGATGGTCTGGGAAGATCAACAGTACAACCGGGCGGTTGCAGATCATCGCAGCAGACAAAAGAAAACACCATGGCCTGTACACCTGTCACGTGACCACTGAAACTCTTTCTGAAGACGGACGTCAACGTCTGTCATCATATTTCACATTCGCTGTCATTGTTAAATGTAATTATGCTGTGCTTCTAATTCTCTTGTAACGAAAAAATACAGAATCATTATGGCGCAACATTCACATTTCTGATTATTAGTTTAATTGAACTCACTGATTGCGATAAGAAATGTTTTCCTTTTTCGATTATTTGTATAGTTTTTTATTTTTTTTTTACAAAAAGTTCTCAGATCTATGACTACAACAAACCTAATCGAGAATTTTCTTCGATATGCTGATTTTGTCAGAGAATTTCAGAAAGTTAAATTCAACGACTACCGCCTTTGTACATTTTTGATTATTTCTGGCATGAAATTTCTGCAGATGATGTTTTCTAATCTTTTGATACGATGGTAAACGGTAGTACTATTAGTAGAAAGGGAGGGAAAACAAGTAGTGTTAATAGCAGTAGAAGCAGCTGTCTAGTCAACTCATAATGTTTGCTGACGTCTTTTGGTTGTAGACGCTCCACGTGTGGTGAGGTTCCACATGAACGCTGAACGCAGCTCGGTTGTCACCGTTGTGGAAAACTCCACAGTAAGCATGCAATGTGAGGCTGAAGGTATGCCTACACCTGACATGACAATCTCCAGCATTCAGCGAGTACTGGCAAGCCGTCCTCGAGGCAAAATTCAACTCTCCGAAGAAAGAGGATACTTGGGATTCAGTTTGAGGGACATTTCTTGCGAGGCGTCAGGCGACTATTTGTGTGTGGTGGACAACGGAAGTGGACAGGACAGAACTGTAATAAAGCTTCTTGTTCGTTGTAAGTAGAGAGTAGCTTAACAGCATGCTAACTGTCCCGCAAATGCCTGAACTGATCGACTTAAAAAAAAAATGAAGGACCCTAAACTGTCACTATTTAACCACGTGGCTAGTTGCACTACATGTTTGTAAAAATAAAAACTATTCTAAAACAGATTTTTTTGTCGTTTTTATGCCATTCAGATATGTTGCACAAGCGCTTACGAAACATTGTGCTGAGAACATCTTTATCTGATTTAAAACAACTTAAGTTTTAGAGAGTTCTAAAATTGTGTTGCGTACTGCGTACTTCTACTGCTGGTTGTGTGACTCAAAGGTTCATATGGAGAAAGGCACAGGCGCATGATAACATCCAAACCATTTCTCTCAGACACATACAAATCGAAAGTAAAACCATTAGTAAACATGAATACATCTAAATCGCACGGGCTTCTACAAAAGTCACTTACGAACAATCACGAAAAATTAAAAATTTAGCTTCATTGCGCTTGAGGATTGGATACCGTTTTTTGATTTTTATTTCTTTTTCTTGTATCCAGGTGCTCCAAAGATAAAAAATACTACTGAACTGGTGTCTGTAATGGAGATGCGGGACAAGGACGGACACCTTAGTGTCCAAATCATAGCATACCCAACTCCGCATGTAACAAACAGGACATTGCTCGGACCAGACTTGAAAGATGACATCAAGGGTGCTCCAGCAGAGAACAGACTCCAGGTGAACTGTGCTGCCGATTTCCTTGCACCTGCATCAGTCACCTGCAACATTACTATCGTCAACATAACGAATGATGATAAAGGCGTTTATAAAATTATTTTCAGCAATGGTTTGGGACACCTGCCCTTTACGTTTGAAGTCAAGGAAAGAGGTAAGAAAATAAATAAAAAACTAGATTCCTAGTCAATGGTCTGTATAAAGCTATTGACTTTAGTTCAAAAACACATTTGGTTGACACCCTAGTAATAGCCACTGGGCTGTTATGCCTGTCTTACCGCTATAAGGAAGTAGTCTTTTTAAGAATCAAGGAGCGTAATCAGGGATGATCCCAACCGTTAAGAATCGCTGTTCCACTTTTTCTTGTAGTTAAAATATGAGCAACAATAATTTGTCAGTATATTGAAATGCACTGTTCTTCATTCGCTGTGAGTGTCCTGCTTATCAAACTGAGAAAGTTAGACAATTTTTATTTATGAACATTTAACAAAAATATTTAAAAATTAACTCCCTTTTTATAATGTAGGCGAAACATTTTCATTCCTTTTCCTCACTTCTGTACTACTCTCGACCATACGTATGCTCTATGTATCATACTTATAATCAAAATAGATTGCGGGCAGATATTGATGTTTAAAAATTCATTCAAGTGCATTGATTGCAGTAAATAAAAAAAAATATCTGATCATCACGATGCATTTTAATTTATATATATTTTTTCAGTGCGCGAGGCTTTTGAACTATCATCTCTATTCTTCATCATCATGGCTGTTGTTGCTGGCGGAATCCTCTTCCTTATTATTGTGATAATCGTCCACGTCACACGATGCAAAGGCAGGTTTTGGAATTTATAGTTTAGCTCTATCATACAAACATGACTTGAGATTAAGCCAAAAGATTAGCTTATCTTGCACAATCGTAAACAAAATAATTTCTAACGATTTTTTGTCAAGAAAGTAAACGAGGTCAAATAATTGGAATGTCATTTTTGGTATTCTAACCAAAATACAATTGTATCTACAGGCAAAGATAAACATGTCAGACAGAGAGACACAAATCCTAGACAAGATCAAGAAGCGATGTTATCGTTACAGGAAATTGTAAAAAGCGATATGGAAAGCATTTACCTGGACAAGAATATTCGAGGCACAGCGCTGAATTGGTATCCTGAGAAGACATCTGACACTGGTGAGTGAGCAAGAATACACATCGAATGAGACGACAATATAAATAAGTAAAATAAGGATAAATGTAGTAAGTACCTTAAGGGTAGGGTCGTTAAGGGAAAGTAAAGCGTTTATCTCGGCTCCAGCGCTTATAAGAGCAGTGCTTATCTCCGTTACCTCATTGCCTTCGCTTTCTCACCCTTTACGAAGATGCTTCATGGGTCACATGGGGTTAATCCACTTCGTCACGCTAGTTTTTTTACAGGCTAGTGTGCCAGCCTTCAAAGTCGATGATCTAACCACTAAATTATTCATTAAACACTGATACTGAATTGTATGTGAATGAGCCCAAAATATGTAAAAAATGAGATCAGAACCCAAACATTGATCATGAAGCAAGTAAGCTTGCACACTCGTTTAGCTCTTGAATTTATTTGAGCGTTTACGTCGTAACAGTCACTAGACGAAAGCATCTCCGTATACCGGTCTTGGTATTATTTGAGCTGGTCATGTAATTAAGATCGGTATATGCAATTGCTTCTCTACAGAAGTATAACGAGAAAATGATGCGTGTTGACAGTGAATGAAGATACATTTATCCTTAATGGAGTGTGATATCACATCACTGCCTACATAAGCTGTTGTCTAACTGCATGCTTTTTATTACAGAGGCCCTGTATGCCAACGCTGCTCAGCTTAAAGAAGATGCCGAAGAATCCGAACACGATTATATTAACGTGCAGAACAGAGAGAAGAGACAAAGAATATAGTTCAAGGACGACAACTCTTATTTGTTTGTTATTTTCGTTTTGCTCTCCCTTGAGTAACCACAATTTTATCAACGGCGTGATGATTGCTTTAAAGAAATATTATCAATCAAACAAGAAACAAAACAGCTACATCTAGAAGCCAAATCAATTTTTCTACAGAGTTACATTTCATTTATAATCTTTTTTTTGTTAAAGTAAGTGAGTTACTTGTATTTTATAGTTCTCAGCCGGGATAAGATTTAACTAGCTCGTTTAGCTTTAGTTTCTTGAGGAAAAAATAATGTTAAGACGTAATTTTAAAATTTCAGTAGTAATTAAATTTCATTTAAAATCAATAATCAGTTTTAACAGACTTCTGTAAATGGTTATGTGCTAATTTACTATTTTATAGAATAAGATCAATGATATGGTTGCTTTTAAGTTTATTTGCCTGCCTCGCCCCCTGACTGACATGGGCAATAACCTTTAAGTTTACTTTGTCTAATAAACTTATTTATCTAATCTAATTTAAAACTAAGAAGCAAATAAAAGATTTAAAGTAAGAACCGTTCTTGTGCTTAAATTACTGTTTTAAAAGGAAAATGTTAGATACTGTTAATTGGTTAATTGAATTTTTAAGTCAAAAATATCCTGTTAATATTAAGCTAAGGTTAATATTAATCAATGCATCGAACACCACGTGAATAAATAATTCAGCGTTAATTTGATGATAAAAGCGATGTTCTCTCGCCTTACAGGCCGAATGGGACAGCTCTCTCTTTGTTTTTCTGTTTTGTCTACAATCTATTCTGGTTTTATCATCTTCAGCTTGTGGATTCTACATCTTCCTTTAGTTCTTCTGTACTGGATTGTCCGCGTTTTTTTTTTTTTTTGCGTTTTCTTTCCTTAATGGTCAGACGAGATCGGCGTTTTCGTTGACTAATGGTTTCCATATCCTGCCACTTTCTTCCCGGTCTGTGATTCGTATCATTCACTTCTGCAACTGTCGTTCAGACAGCGCTTTGTAAACACTTGTTTACACGATGTAACGCTTCAGTCCTTCTTCAACTTTTTTCTTGGCTGCCTTGATGAAACGATTGAACAACAAACGATTATATTTACATCTATAGTCTGTCGGCACTGATTGGAGATGACTTTTTTCTACACCGAGGTCTTCTCTCTGATTTTTACCTGCCTTGATCTTACTGTAGTCTTTCTAAGAGAAACTGATTATTGCCGCATTCCGTGCTCCTGTGTCACATCACCGCCCGAGCTTCGTATATTGTTTCTTCACTGGACTGTGACTTGATGTGCATGTGGAGTGCACTGAGCTGCTCTTTCTAATGGGGATGCATCTATACAAGTGCACTCTGATTAGTGTACAGCGCTTTGAGTTCAGCTAGTGCTGGAGAAAGGTACAATGTAAATGCGATTATTATTACGATTATGATTATTATGATTATGGTGATTATTATTAATTGAATACTCTAGCATCAAATACACACCATTTTCTTACTGTGTACATAGCCTAAATTCGAGAACAAATAAAAGGTCATTTATCAACGTTAGTGTTGCCATATTGTGCGTGTTCGTACTGTGCGAGTGTTTATTATTTGAAATTAGTCATTAAAAAATGTGTCCACATCAACGATTTTGATGATAAAAATTATTTCCTATTTAACATCGAAGAACCATTTTTGCATTATTCTGAGAGAGGAAATTGCCATGAGATAGCCTTAGTTGCTGACTTGGCATAAAACAACAATTAACTAACTGAGAGAGGAAATAAATAACTTGTCAGTCAGTTATAATGAAAACAAAAAAGAATGGACGACGCTTGGCGCTTGGATCTTTCAGCCATACAGAATAATTCTCTGAAAGCCTGTGTACAAAACCTTTCTTAATTACATAAGTGGTATCCGACTTTAGATGGGTGGACAATTTTAGTTTGGGCTTTAATTGTGAAGATTGTCTCTGTCACAAATAAAATCGCATCATGACAGATCATGTGGTATACATTCTTTATAAAAAGTTACAATCGTCCGACAGCGTCCCATCAACTCACAGGCGCCCATTTACTTTCTGAATTTCCGTCTCTAAACATTGGGTCAGGCCTCAGTATGTACACTGGAAGTGTCCCTCACTACTAGATTCTCTTTATGTACTGTTTTGTTTTGTATATACGATGATTGGGACAGGTTTGTCTGTTAGGTTCCAGGGTGTTTGACTGACCTGTAGCCGAGGGGGGGGGGGCGGAATTACTTTTCCTAAGTAATGGGCCAGAAACCATTGTATTTACACAAAAAATGCAAATATTGTGTTTGTCTGAACTCGAACATCAACTAGCGCAACACATGCTTATTTTCACAAAAATATTGTCACAGTAAAGAAGGGTGTGGAACAGAAATGTTAACAAGCTAAAACATCTTGAAATATTACTTTTTAACAATTAAAGGAATGAAATGAAGTTATATGTAAGAGACATCATCTTTTACTGGAGCTTACTCTGTTGCAAAGAAAATAAAACTGGGAAGAAAATGTTCATGAGATGCTGTAGATGAGGACGACGACGACCTTGATGATGATATTTTTCCTTTATCTATGACTTTCGTTCACCAAAATTAATATTTCGCAACTTAATTCAGATAATCTTCAGATTAAAAAAACCCATCACAGATACATACCGTCACTTACGTCTGATAGAGCAAAAGTTTAATTGTCAATGTTTTACAAGCAGCTCTGACCAATCAGGCACCATCAAACACAGAGGGTAAAATGACAGGACTTTTGTTACTTGTAAACGTATTTGCTCAAAATATCTTGCTAGAAATGTTATACCTCATGGTGTTATTATCATGTTCTGCGTTGTGCATAACCAAATTATTTGTAACAAAGGCGTTTTATTCCTCTTTGGCTCGCGCGCGCGTGTGTGTGTGTGTGAGAGTGTGTGTGTGTGTGTGTGTGTGTGTGTGTGTGTGTGTGTTCTCTACCAACAATATCTTGTTCAGTTGATTGGGTGGCAGCTGTATTTTGACACTAATGTTTTTTTTTTACCTAGCTACAATCATTGCGTAGACATAGTCGAAGTTTATTATTGCTACGCATTTTCTTCACACCAATTTTAAAGGTTTTGTTGGAGCTGTTACTAGACTTTGTGTACATGACACATTGTTTTTTACAAGCAGTTTTTCCCATAACTTGTCGTCTGGAAGACTACTGAAATGTTTCCAAAAGTCAGAATCTTCAACATGGTATCTGTTATCGTCATTGTTGTGGCCCTTGTAGTACTGGAGCAGTCTTCAGGTATGTATCTTCTCAAAGTACACACACGTTTTAGACTTTAAGCATCATTCCTAATATAAAACTACTACTTTTTTAAATTTTCAAGGCAGTATTTGGATGTCTCTATCGACCATTTAGCAGCAGGGTGAAATTTAAATAACACTTTTTAAAAGTACACATTAGTATCATAGAAAGCATATTTTCCCTAATTGATTAACTTCTTTACACCCAGCCAGCCAGTCTGTCAAATATATCACCAACTAGCGCAAAACTTCATAATTTTACTAAAAATACCGTTAGTCACTTTAAAAAATATGCAACAAAATTTAAACAATTTGAAAGGCTAACCCGATTGCTCAGCGTTTACATGTAGAGAGAGAGAGAAGAAGTATCGCAAAATAATATTCCGGTGGTATCGTATGACAAAGAGGCACGAGAAATATCATATTAATGTTTTATCTTAATCGGAACTAGATTTGTCCAGAAAACAGGAAGTGAGGAAAAGGTAGTATTTCTAAAAAAAAGTGTCGTCTGTATAAGCTAAATTCGAAAAGGAAAGATGCAATACGCGTTCGAAGAAAACAGACCAGAACACGACGTGGTGCTGAATGTTTTCTTCGAAACTCGGAGTTTGTACTCATCGTCATTTCCTTAAGATGCTGGGTACAAACGCCAGTGAATTAACTTTATACAGTACAGGCAAGGTTTGGATTTTCAGTAAAACTAAGAGATACTCCTATGGCAGTGCATGGTTTGTAAATTAAGAGCTGCTAAAATCAAGTACGAATGCTAGTGAAAAGATCAAGCACCAGATATGCAACATCGAGGCTTTCTACACCGTTGTGGTCTAAATCTACCGTCATAACCCAGTCAAAGACACAACATCAGTCGTATCCCCCTGCCCCTGCTTTAAACAACAGCAATAAGGCTAAAAAAAGAATAAACATATTTATGAACTCATAATTAGGGAATTATTACTTTAAAATCAGCTTAACCCGTTAATAAAAATACGTTGCACATTAAGAAATTAAAAAAACTTCTCTAAAGACTTCAAACTAATAACTACCCAGAAAGTCCAAAATATTGATGTTATGCAAATGATACGTCAACAAGTATTAACAATATAGTGAATGACATCTTACATAATGTATGATTTATTGCTAATAAAGCACCTAAGTAGCATTACAAATACAATACTAGGACAATTTTGTAAGTTATATTTGATTTATGTATTTCACATTAAAGTGAAGAAGTTGATTTCTAGAAAAAAACTGAGTAAAGAGAGGTTTACAATCAATAATGAACAACCCTATAATTACAATGACAGTTTACAAAATCCCATTTCACTCTTATTCTCGTGTCCACAGCTGTAGAGATCCTAGACTGCGGTCCTCGTACACCCTTGTTAGTGGAAGAAGCCTTCACCAGTATTCAGGCCATCTGTATAAGCATCCAACAAGGTTTCGAGGTCCTTTGGTACTTGAACTGGACGGAAAATAACCATTTGATGCACAAGAAAGCAGTACACTGCTTAAGGGAAGTTACGTGCATCAAACACTTACCTTACATTGGTATATACCGAACGCCATATACAGCTGCACTGAACCTGACGGACTTCATCAGGTTTTTTCGTTTGACTGGAATCACTTGCACAGAGCGCCACCCTTACACTGGGAAGGAGAATAGCTACACCTGTAGCATACGCGTCATAAGTATGCTCTCTATAAACTATTATTTTCTTTGAATATGAAGCTTACAAGTTTTTTTTTCAAAAGTACTCGTATGTGACCCGCCACCACGTAATGAGTCTTAAGTGGCACAGGACAGTTTAGTAGCAGAGGGCAAGAAAGGTGCTTAGGACCAACTTTTCGCCATTGGACTTCCACACTTAAAACTTTGTAACTCTCTCAGTTTTAGCGTTAGGAGAACAGCTTTAGTACCAAAAGAATGATCAAAACCTGTAGATGTTAAAAATATACAATTTTGCAGCAACTTAAGACTCATTCCGTGGTCGCGGGTCGCCTATTATGGAAACTTATGTTAGAACTTTTATATTTTGCTGGGGTAGAGGAAAAGCTTTTTGCACTCGTGATTTAAGGTAAAATGTTTTTGAATAAAAATAGTCTAAATAAAAAATTTATTCTTGCAATGGAAAAATCACCAATTACACTTTTTCGTCACAAAACTTTTTACTAAAAAGTACTAACATTTTTAGTTTGATTTGTAACAAATGCAGATAATAAGAATTCTTAAATATATCTCTAAGCGTTGTTATTATAGAAATGTATTTTATTTAATAAATACAAATGTAATTAACATATGACAATGTTACCATTTTATATATAAGTTGCTATTGAATATTACTAGTATGTAAACGTTTGTGGCAAATTATTCTTGTATTTTCTTAGGTCCACCAGAAATATCTTGCGACGTTCACATTTTAGGATATAGTGGCATAGGAGACTGTGAGGTCACAAAAATCCACTTCAAAGAAAGACATTACATATGCATCTGGTATCGATTAGAAACGGTATTACAGTCCTTTAAATTGTTACACTTTGTTGTATTAAAATGTTCACATCACATTTTTTTTATAAATATCATCGCTAATCATTTTCATGTTATTTTCTGCCTTCATTTTAATGAAATCATGTGAATCAAATCTAGAAACTCATTAGATTAATTTTTTCAAACAACTTCCATTTCGTTTGGCTATAATAGGTGTCTTTAGTAAACTGATTAAGTGCCTTAGTTTGATGTTTCAGAATAGTACAGAAAGGACAAAATTTGCTGAAAGATACGTAACTAATTATAAAGACGATGGAACCCACTTTAGTGGAAGCTGCACCACTATAATCCCTCGACTCAGCAGTAGACACTTTATATATGAGGTACTTCTTCTGCCGGAAGGTCTTCGTGTTAAGGCCACTTAGTGAGTATTCATCATCATCATCATCATCATCATCATCATCATCATCATCATCATCATCATCATCATCATCATCATCATCATCATCATCATCATCATCATCATCATCATCACTGTTGTCGTCCTCTTCGTCATTATCATTAGCATCATCACCATCCAATATCTTTAATTACGAATGAATAAAGAATTCTTTAAGCCAACTATAAACCGTTGTGCTTAAACTTTTCGTTAAAATTGCAGGTCGAACACACCGACACTGAAATAACAAGGAGTAACTATGACTGTAAGGGCTAAAAGCCTTAGCTGACCTATTGATTGATGAAGACCTAAACAATTGCGTTGGTCACCAGTAGTCAAACCCCTAAGGAAAACGTTAACGACATCCATCAGTCGCGTGATGTGAGTTTGACTTGTGGATTCTTTCTGCGAGCTACTTGTTCAAATTCATTGTACTTGGGTTTATTGACCCTGATTTTAGGATTAAAATAAAATTTATTAGTTATCAATTTTTAGCACGTTTTTTATTTTGTTATAGCTGACATGAAAGAGAAACATTTACGTACGCAAAAGGAATTATTTCATTAAATAACATCTTGATGTGTCGAATGTTTCCTGACCTTTTTGTTTTACCATGCATTAATTAGATAAGCGTTTAATAAATCAACTTTGAAAAACCGTTACATATTTGTTACATTTTGTGAAATATAAAATTTAATAGAATAGAACTGTAAAGTAATTGTAGATATTGAACATATTAAATCAGTCGTATTAATTTTCTTACATGTAATTCAAAAACTGGTGTCCAAAACCTGTGATTATTAAACAGTTCAATAACATTCAATCGCTTTGCTTTATATTAAGTGTAGACGTAGTTACTGACGTTTGCCAGATTACAGCAGGGAGCTAAACATGTCAAATATTTACTTACCTTTCGTCATAGACCGATACTAAATAATAAAAAACATAGAGTATTTCTGTCTCTGTCTCTCTCTCTCTCACACACACACACCAACCAAAACTCACAAACTCATCCACCCACTGACCCTCTCCCCCTCATACACACACGAAGAGCAGAAGCAGCTGAAGAAACAGGTGAAAACCTCTCACGATAAACCCTCATGAAGTGTGAAACACAACCGATACAATATAATTTTATTAATCTACAAGGGCAATTCCAGATAACGCTCGTACTAGCAAAATATTGAGATAAATACTTACATATACATGTTGAAATAATGGCTTTCTCTCTGTCTCTCTCTCTCTCTCACACAATACACACACACACACACACAAAATACACACACACATACACACACACACATACACACATTCCCAGCAACGGTAGATACAGTTGATGACATTAGGTCACCTCAGGCTAGTACAAGAGTTGGTTCAGTAATCTTACCATCGTACTGACAGATGCATTAACCATTGTACTACAAACCACCTCAAAGAATGATGATGATGATGATGATGATGATGATGATGATGATGATGATGATGATGATGATTACTCACAAAGTGGCCTTAACACGAAGACCTTTGATCGTTTTATTCGTATAGCTGAATCTTGCCCTCATATTACTTTCACGTGGTACTCATTTTGTGTCCTATTAACAAATACTTTGTCATTTTATTTGTGAATAACAGACGTCACAGATACGTGTTGCCATTTCCTCCTGATAGCGAAAACGGCTTTTTCTGTCGTTTACAACTTTCTCTGCATCATTAAACAGCTTCGAACTCTACAGGTAAGGACTTTACTCCTGAGTGAATATATTTGTCTAAACTCAACTGCTAGCTCCAGCATAATAGTCAGGGTTATTATCCTGTATCATGCGATAAATAATGTTTCAAGATTCTTCTCGTTAGCGCGGTTGTGTCTACCGTCAACAATGATTTGCTCAGTTAACTGGGTGGCAACTGCATTTTTTACATAAATTTCAATTTTGTGTTTAGATCAAAAACTGCGCTGACATTGTCAAAAATTGATGAGTACTAAACCTTTTTCAATATAACGATTTTAAGGGTTTTGTTGAAGCTGTGATTAGACATTGGATACATGGCACATTGCTCCATGTTTATCGTCTGGAGGACTAGTGAAATGTTTCCAAACGTCAGAATCTACACTATGGTGTGTGTTATCGTCAGTATTATGGCCCTTGTAATACCTCAGCAATCGTCAGGTATGCATCGTCACAAAGTTTTATGTTTTACATTAGTTAAGCATTATTGTCAATATAATACATTAATTTTTTTCTACATTTTCAAAATGACATTTGGATGTCGATATAGACCACTTAGCAGCAGGATGAAATTAACATTTTTAAAGAATTTTTATTAGTGTCGTCGAAAGCATTTCTCCAATAATTGATTTCCTTCCTGACATGCAATCAGCCACCCTGCTAACTAGTTATCAAACTAGTTTACCATCTAAGGCAATATTTTGATATTTTTACAACAAAATAGTGCTTGTCACAGTAAAGAAAAATATTACACAAAATTTAAACAATTTAAGAAATTTAAAAACAGCTTTAGTGACAGCTTAAAAGAAAAACCATCCAACCAAAGTCCACAAATTTAATTTTTGTAAATAGTGAAATTCACATTTGAAAAAGAAACAACTAAATGTGAATAATGTTTTACATATGATTTATTGTGATGAAAAAATCTTGAGTGACATTTCAAATACAACACGAAGTTTGCAAGTTGTGTTCGGTTTAATTAATTATTACATACTATACTAACGAAGTTGATTTCTTGAAACAAAAGATTTAAAGCTATTGACAAACATCCTTGTGATTACAATGATAGTTCACAAAATCTCATTTTACTCTTATTTCGAGTTCACAGGCGTAGAGATCCTAGACTGCGGTCCTGGTACGCCCCTAGTACTGGAGGAAACCAGAAAAAATTTTGAGGTCCGCTGCATAAACATCCATCAAGGTTTTGAGGTCTTCTGGTACTTGAACTGGACGCAAGACAACAAGCCGATACGCATGAAGGCAGTTCACTGTTTCAGGAAAGTTATGTGCATCAGATATTTCCCTTACGTTAGCATACACAGAACGCCATATACAACTGTACTCAACCTGTCGGAGTTCATCAAGTTTTTTCGCTTAACTGGAATCACGTGCACGGAACAGAACCCGTACGGCGGGGAGAAGAACAGCTACAACTGTAATATAAGCATCAAAAGTAAGGGGTTTAAAGCTCTCGTTTTCTTTGATTATAAAGCGTACGAGTTACACAATTATTCTTTTACAAAAAAGTAATATTATTAAAACGTGTGTTAAAACTGTTTTGTGCAGAATAAAAGATTAAATAGATAATTAGAGCCGAAATGCTTTGCTTGAGAATGGGAAACTTTTCTTGACTAATGCAGGTCGCACACATGGTCACTGAAATAACAAAGAGTGAAGTCGACTGCAAGGGTTAAAAGCCTCAGTTGATCTACTGGTTCAGGAACTATAGGCTGAAGACTTTGAAAGACTGCGATCGTCGCCAGTAAATAGGTTGGCAAAGAATTAAGGTTTTCTGTTTTTTTTTGCGATCATACTTGAGTAAAGTTCATTAATGATTGGGTTAATTAACTTTGATTTAAGGACTAGAATAAACCTTACTGGTTGTATCAGCTGAGCTGACAGTCAAAGATTTATGTACGCAAATATTTTATCAAATAGTCTATCGTTTTTTGTTGAAATTTTTTTAAGGTTTGTTTAATTTATCATGCATTAATTAGAGGAAAATTTATTAAAGAAACTTTGCAAAAGCCTTCAAATCGTGTTCCCTTGTTCCTTTCATTTTGTAAATTATAAAATAAAATAATTAAAACTGTAAAGTAAGTGTAAATATTGAACTAAATACAGTCCTATCAGTTTTTGACGTAATTTTAAAACTGAAAGAATACCCGTTCGGGTCTCTAACTCGCTGTGGGTGTCCGCCATGAGACCAATGTCGTCAGCAAAGAGAAGGTTTTTGAGTGCCTTCCTCGCATTCTGATTGACACGCAGGTGTGATGGTCTAGGGTGCGTCGCGCATGATTTTCTTAAGGTAGAAGTTGAATAACACTTGGGATATAGTCTATCCCAGGCGAACACCCACGACGTGGGAAAGAGTTTACCTATTTGGTTATTAAGGAGCAACGAGCTTGATGGTGGGTACCAGACCTTTCTCTACATTAAATGAGCGCAGTACCTTACATAGACCCTCGTGACATACTCTATCGACCGCTTTCTTGAAGTGAATAAATTTATAGTGCCGATCATTGTCCTACTGAAGGTGCTTCTCGATGAGAACTCGACTGTTGAAGATTTGCTCGACACTGTTACTGCCGGTGCACAATCCCTTCTCTCTTTACGTCTAGGTTAAGCGACATTAAGTAAGCTTTATCAAAAGCAAGAATAATTTTTTTAGTAGAAAAAGGTGTACTCGTTCACAGTAATGTGCAACTTATTTCTTTCCTCAGATAAACTGTGTAATTGGCTGTATCTGTGTCGTACAATTTTAAGAACACATCAACGTAGTAGTTATTATAAGCATGTGTCCTGTGCATTCTGCATTATAAAGCATTTTCTTGTATTATATGTTCATGCCGTGCTGTCAAGTCCTGCTATAGAGGTGTAAAAATCTCAAATTTTTTTTGTTTATGTTTTGAAATTTTAGTATCTGAAAGCTCGTTGAAGATAAATTATATAAAATTATTAAATGAAATAAAATATGTCAATGCAACTAAGAATTGCTTTGAATTCCCTTTTTGCTAAAATGATGAACGCTGTGAACAAAATGTTGATGAAATGCTGTAGACGATGCTGACGACGACACTGTGCAACCTCACATGTTAGCTAAGAGTCTAGTTTCAGACTTCCATCTCTCTCACCAACTAATTTTCTGGATCCTGGACTTTTTAACAAACAGACAGCAGTGAGTTTCTGTTAACGGTCTTCTCTCAGATCCTGTTGTCGCTTGCACAGGTTCCAGGCTGCTGTTACTGACAGGACCTTATGATAAAATTTGTTGATGACTCTGCCTTGCTGTCACTTTTGTATGACAATGAACATGTTCACAGTGGCGCTCTTCCTGACTTTGTCCGCTAGTGTGACGCACACTTCTTTGTCTTGAATGCCTCAAAGACTAAGGAAATGATCTTCGATATTCGGATGATCAAGCCTGAAACAGTCATCAGTACTATCCATGATGATGCCATTGAGGTAGTCAACTCTTACAAATATTTAGGTACAATCTACGATAACAAGCTTTACGTGGACACCAACACTGACATCATCCTCCGTGCGACCCAACCACGCCTGTACCCATACGGAAACTCAAATCTTTCTCTGTCAGCTCTGTCATCCTCACTCGGTTCTATCAGTCCTTCATTGAAAGTCTTATCACTTTTTCTTTCATCTCCTGGTTCCACAACCTCTCCCTAGGAAACAAGAGTAGTCTGGTCTCCCTTGTTAATATCTGTTCTAAGATCCCCGGAATCAGGCAGAGGGATTTGGTAGCTTTCTGTCATTAGCAAATCCTTAGGAAGGCATCCCGTATCCTCTCTATTTCTGATCATGTGTTGGCATGTTTTCACTCTTGGGTTCTGGCTGTATGCAAAACCAATCGTCACAGCAATTCATTCAGTCCACGTGCCATTCACCTCATTAATTCTACTGGCCGTGAGCTCGTACTAGCCTGAGGTGACCTAAGGTCAACGACTGTATCTACTGTTGCTGGTAATATGTGTGTGTGTGTGTGTGTGTGTGTGTGTGTGTGTGTGTGTGTGTGTGTGTGCGCGCGCCTGTTTTCTCGTGCTAAAGAAGCAGTTTTTCAGAACCACGGGAAATGCAGACTTTAACGTCCCAATAACCCGAAATGTCACTCATTCTCTCTCTCTGTTTCGTGTTCACGGCTGGCAATGTTGTGAATGGTCCACTAGTGTGACGTAGTACACAGTTAAAGTGCTTGTTGATTGCAGGTGCCAGTCGTAGCAGATAATTAACGGATGGGTTCTGGATGCTAACATTTACAGGTTAGTTTTATATCACATATAGTTTCTATAATATCTTTGTTTCTTGCGTGATTACTTTTTGCAGGGATGCTTTTATACAAATGATATTAAGCCATTATGTATATGTTTGGACGGATCGCATGTTGTGTCTATCGTGCTTTCTCTCTTTCTCTCTCCTATATATATATATATAAAACGTACAAAGATAACACAGTGCTATATTTTAGTCTTGAACTAACTATATTTTCACTCAATTGAAGGAAAACTTAACCAGCCACTCGAATGTCAAACATTACGCAACTTCTTTCCGCAGTTCAAAACGAAACCTGTTTAAGTAACTTTGTTGACAAAGACCTCTCGTGAAATTCTTTTTTGCCGATCCAGTTACTGACGACAATTTTTCTCAACTCGAAGGTCAAATCCTTACCTTCGAAGTCGACTTTGACCTCCTTTGCACTCGTTAGCTCATGATTCACCCTCCTAACCTGCAAATTCACGTGGCACTGGGAATTAAAAACCAATGAAATGGTTCTAGCTAAACAGTAAGTAGGGTTAGTTAGGAAGCTTCGGGGCCTTTCGAAAATTAGGAAGGAATAAAATTACAAGTAGACTACCAAACAGTCCCATTGTATTGAAAGTAAGATCATTGCTACGGAGGTGATTGTTAGATTATGAAACTCCATTACAGTCATTCGGCTGATAGTTTCTTCTTTTGTTAATAGTACTTTAAGAATAAGATTCAGACAAGTCACTCCTTCAACGGCTGACAGCTAACGGGAGGTTGGATTTAAACAACTTACGTCTAATGGTTATAGTGCAGTTGTAGTGTCTCCCCGCCTTAGTTTGTGGGTTGTAGTCTTCGCAAGATACACCAAGCAAACCATTTGTACTGACGCGGCCCAAGATACGAATGGCAGTCGTTGCTTTCGTCGGTCTTTTAACCACCGAAACGAACGCTGCAGTGCCATGGCAGTTGATGGAGCAGATTGCTACCATATGACTGTTGAAGTGTGGAAACGTATAGTTTAAATACCATCTGACATAATGATTTTCATCTAGGCCAGTGCAAGTAATCTCGTTAGATATAGCAGCTCTTTCCAATTGTAAGGGCCTGTTTGGACCACAGTCCAGGATCTGGAAGGCTGTGGACATACAATACTGATTTGTTATGCTGTTTATGACATGTGAAAGTCCTCATTGGTTATATTCCTTTTCGAAGGTATTTTGTTTACAAAAAGAAAAATGAATCTTTACTTTTGAAAAAATATTAAAAATCTATAAAAACAATGTTTTTAAAACAAAAAAGACTGAAAGCAACAGTTACATACATAGACTTCTTATATTCATCAAAGACAAAATTTACTATTTATTTAGCGTCATACTAAATATGATACTAAGGAGCTTGTTCGGTGTGATAAAACCTTCTGATTTTAAAATATCTTTACCTTAAACTTGCAATATTTTCTGTAAAGTTTCAAAATAAGTGATGTGTACAGTTAGCTGTTTCGCTGGTTGATTGGCCTCTTTTTTTTAATCAAAACAAAAAGTATTTTAGTTTAAATGCAAGATGTATTTCTAATGCAACCATGCTAATGAAACTGCCATGTCATAAATTATACAACAAGTCCACAAAAACTGTATCTACTTAAACCAGCGTATTATAGGTGTAATTCTGACTTTTCCGATTACATTGTGCTTACACGGCTTCTGTAGTTGAATTGTAGAATACACAGAGGGTAATGCAAGCATCACGATGATGACAACTGCAAACATTGTGGTAAATATTTCTCTCTGCGATTTTGGAAACATCTCCGTCCACCAAAACGTGGCACGGCAGAGCTTGTGTACAGCTGCATATAAAGAGCAAAGTTCCGAGTACACAACATGGTTGCTAAAGCAGAGCGTGTAGGCCACAAACCTGTGTAAGGATAAACTTGAAAAAACTGCGGTTACCACAAATAAATAAATAAATAAATATATTGTTGATGAATATGTACGTTATTTATCGCATAAGACGGTATATTGACACCCTCTATTATGCTAGAGCCACAAGTTAGCTTAGGAAAATGTATTCAATAATCAGTAACTTATTTGCATTTTACCTGAGGAGTTCGATGATGTTCAATATCACAGATAGTCTTTTGAACAAATGAAAACTCTGTTTTCTCTATCAGGAGGAAATGCAAACACGGATCTCCGACGTCTTTCTTAATCTATCAAACGTGAAAATACGAGTTGATAGGAAAGGAAATGGGTTGACGAGGTTACCTAGTAGGAGTGATCCGAGGAGACAGTGCTAGAGATTTAAAACCAGATTTGTCTGTATGAGTAAAACAGAATCATCTGCTTCATAAAAACGACACTGTCAACGTCATTGTCATCATTATCGTCGTTATCGTCATCGTCATCGTCATGATCATCATCGTACCAGCTGGTTGATGGTGCAGCGGTTAATGCTTCTGTCACTAAGACGGTTAGATTAATGTTCCGTGTGGTTGTAGTGTGTGTGTGTGTGTGTGTGTGTCTCTCTCTCTGTTTGTGTGTGTGTTGGTGGTGGTGAGATGGTGTGTGTGGGTGGTTGTCGGAGAGACAACGACTTTAAGCCTTTTTTTCTTTAGTATAGGCATATGGCAAAAAGTAGATGCACATTCAACGTGTAATTATATATTGCAATTTATCCGAAGTAATTCACCATGTATATAGTTAAACAAAGTGAAGTCAAAATAGCTACATCATAACACTAGTGCCATACATTTACTGGCTGTCTGCTAATGATATCCTCTCTTATATTCGACACATGCTCTTATCTGTTTCACTGTCCCTCTCTCACTTACATGCAAGTTAAGTCACGTGTGTATATTCATACACAGAAGTGATAGGATAAGAGTTCCTAAAGCTAGAACCACACTTTTTCTCAACTCATTTATCCAGGATGTATTACATACACACAATCGACTCCTGGAGAGGACACGCGTATGTGTCCAAAGAGTCAAACTGTTTGCCCCCTTCCAGAGTTTTCACATGTGTATATTTTTGAACTTATGTTATGCTGTTTCCCTGTTTTGAGTGATCATGTGGATGTGCACAAATTTTTAATTAGTGTGAAAAAAACTAGCATAGATGAACTGTATGTAATCAGGTTTTGCTTTCTTATAGTCGGTGTTAATGCTTTGTGAAAACATTTTCCTGACATGGATTAATAAAGATATTTGTTATTTGTATTTATTAAGATTTGGTATTTGTATTTCATTTGTAGGTCAAGGGACTACATCATTAACTACATCAGGAGGTGACTTGGACATTGAGAGTAAAGTGTTGTGTTATTTGTTGACAAACATCTCACAAGGGGACTCCGGAGTCTACTCCTGTATTGCTGGTAACGGTTTTGTCCAAAACAAAAAACTTTCAAGAGATCTCTCTGTGAAGACAACTGAAATTGGTCTGTAGACTCTTTCAGTCGAATAAAAGCCACACACACATCACGATAACTTTGCTCAGATGACTATAATTTTTTTTATTAATAATCTGTTATAACTCTTTTTTTATTTTCCCCATATTATTACAGTTGGCGAGAAAAACAAAGCGTTATGTTTGCAGAAAATTTATTGTTAATCAAATAATTAATAAAATGTTTCTGCAACGAAAATTTTGTATTTCATTTTATCTTAAATACATGCAATCCAGGGTAAAGACAGCTTGTAAAAGATGTGTAGAAAAAGTAACTGTCATTAAAATTTCACATTAAAAAATAATCACTGGTATGCGTCGGTTCGTAGTTTTTGTGGAACAGGAAAACCGGTGGTTCAAATCAAACGAATTCGACTGTATATTTTATTCAGCTAAATATAGTCATTTAACAAGAAATAATTTATTATTTCTCTATCGCTCTCTCTGTGTATGTTCACCTCTCCGTATATCTCTCTTCCTTTTATTATTTGTGTTTGTGAGTTTGTCATTGTGCATTTATGATATGGATATTTCGTAGATCTCTCTGTGTGTGTGTGTGTGTGTGTGTGTGTGTGTGTGTGTGTGTGTGTGTGTGTGTGTACTTGCACCATACTATGGACATCAGATGTTCTGACTTTTGCTTGCTGTTATAATCGTAGTATAGTAGATTTTCCTTAGGACTGTGGTTACTACACTTTTTGAATTAAGCTTTATACATGTTTGCATCCTGCACTCTCTGCCTTAGTAATATATTTGTGAACTCGGAACTTTACTCTTTATATGCAGCAGTCCACAGGCTCTGTTGTGCCAAGTTCTGGTTGACGGTGACGGAGATGTTTCCAAAGGCGGAGAGAGAAATATTTGGCACAGTGTGTGCAGTTGTTATCATCCTGATGCTTGCAAAACCCTTTGTGTATTCTGAAATGGTAGTACAAAAGCCGGGTAAGCCTAATGTAGATAGATAATATCAGATTTACATTATGAATGTGCTGGATTTATGTCTCTGAAAAAGATAAAGCGACGTAGATGTTTTTGTAAAATTCATGCCACCACAGTGACAAAAGCATAGAGCACGGACATGAGAAATGCATTTTAACTAAAATCTTTCTCTCTTTCTTATCAAGAATGAGACCAACCAATCAGTGAAGTGACTCATCGTACACGCCATTTAGTCAGCTTTTTTGAGAATGTTGATATTTTACAACCAGCAGGTTTTATTACACTTATCAGATCCTAAGAATCATTAATGGCATGGCGGTAAACAAGTAAGTCATATGTAATAATTTTCAGAAAACTCAGTTTATTTGTTTCTGTTGCTTTTTGTATTGTTTGTTTTAAAAAGTGTTTAGAAAGATACAAATCGAAAAAATAATTTTCTCTCTCTAAAAAGGGACTCGGAAAGACGTTTTACCATTGAGGATTTTTACATGGTACAAACAACAACAAAAAAATTCATTATGTGTCCACAGGCTTTCAGATCCTAGACTGTGGTCCTAACAGGCCCCTACAATTGGAAAGAGTTCTTAGGGTTAATGAGATTACTTGCATAGGCATAACCGAAAACCATTATGTCAAGTGGTACTTGGACTGGACTGATCCACACCCTATGAAATTTGCTGAAGTAGGATTCTGCGACCGTACCTGTCATCCCGGGTGGGCATTCGTTTCGATTAAAAGACCGACGAAAACAACGAGTGTCATTCGTATCTTGGGCCGCGTCAAGACAAATGGTTTGCTTGGTGTATCTTGCGAAGACTACAACCCGCAAACTAAGGAGGTGAAAAACTACAACTGCACTATAACCATCAGACATACATGTAAGTTATTTAAATCCTATGTAGCTTTTCCTCAATTGTCACCCTTTATTTTATTGTTGTGACTTGTTTGCAACTAATTCTAAAAATACTTTTCATGAAAGAAGAAGATATCAGCCGAATGACTGTAATGGAGAAGCAGAATGGCTTTCTTTCCCTTACATTACGACTGATCTGTAGTCTGTATATAAATGCTTTTCAAATTGCAATAGGACCTTAAACAGCATAAATGCTAGCTGTTCAGTTGAACCCTTTTTTTGGTTTTAATTTTCAGTGCCGGCTGTGTCGAGAGGGTAGGGACGATAACCACTAGTTAACATTCACAAAGGGGATCATCGTCGACTTGGAGGGTAAGGATTTGCCCATCAAGTTAAGAAAAGTCCACAAAGAAACATTTCTGGGTATTTTCGCTTGTCGTCAGTCTTGAGATCTGCGAAAAGGAAGGATTTCACGAGATGTCTTAGTCAAGAGATAAGAGATAAATAGACAGGTTCCGCACTGAACTGCGGGAATAAGTTGCCTGTGATTCGAACATTCATGTGGCTACAATCTGTAGCAGCTATAAGTATTTTAAGATTGAAATAAAGCAACTTTTTACCTTTGGAAGTAAAACCTTTATATCTATATATATATATATATAGAGAGAGAGAAAGATAAAGTATGATGGACACTACATGCGATTCGTACAAACATATACATAATGGCTTAAAACATTCATATGGAAGCACAAGACACAAGGAGAATCTATGGTTTGAGAGCGTGATATGAGCGACAGACAGAAAAAAGAGAAAGGTGAACAAAGCAGTAAATGGGGAAAGAAAGGTGCTTTTCGTGTTGTCTATGTTTTCATAAATGTTTCTTACTGTGAAGGTCGTCAGACAATTGCTGCAGCTTTATCACACTCACTCATATAAGTTCTTGTGACTATTACTTCAGACAGTAGTTAAGTTTTGAACATTTTTGAAATTAATATTGATGATTTTTCACCAAGAATGGCAGATATGCTTGAACTCTAGACTTTCAACATACAGGTCTTCTTTCTTGTACCAAATTACACGGAGATAACCACTAACTCAGGTACATATAGCTCTAAAGTCTTATATTTACGAGAAATGTGTGTCATGAGCTTTGTCCTTCCCTCAGTCATCTATATGCTCAGATTAGTCCTTGTTAAGCAGCAGGATCTAGGTGTTTATGTTTGCTTATTGTGTGCCTTAAGTTATTTCTCTAGGTTATTTCTTTTTGTTGCACTTTCAAAACGAAACAGTTTGTACACATCTTGCCAGCACTGTACAAGGAGGAGAGACATCGCTCCGTTTCTTAGCTTTATTCCCTAGAAGTACAGCGTAGTTATGTACTTTCTGAAGTTAATAAATAAGGCATGATGGAATAACTTTCTTTTGCCAATGAGTTTCAGAAGTTAACGTTTGATTAACAGGTAGAAGTTCTGTAGTTCACAGGTTCAGGAAAGGCGCGCCATCAGAGCGTCTGATAACTTTGCTGGTTTTTATTTTCTTCCAAATCACTTACTGTCGTAATTTTGTCAGAGAATGAGTCATTGATATCAACAATCTCTTTCCGAATCTTTTAAATGTCATACCCTCATTTCTTCCCTACATTGTTACAGAGAAGGTTTCTTTATGCATTTAAAGCGCTTTGATTCTACGAAGAAGAAGAATAATCAAGTACATCTTGAGTAGATTGCCGTGGTAAAACGTGTGGATTCTCGTTTTCAACATATTTAGATTTGAAGACTTGAAACCGAAGTAATGATTTAAAAAAAATTTCTTAGTATACTTATTTGTTTGTTTTTTTAAATCTCGCTTGTTGTTTTCATGGGCAGCCGCAGGGACCTCTGATCATATAACTTCTCTTCAGGTAACTAAGCCACATCATGTTTATCATTGGTCTTGTCTTCCTTGTAATGAACGACTGCTCAGGTAAGCAAAGAATTAGCCAGGCTATGACTTTTTATGGTTCTTCTTTTTCTTTTCTGCTGTTATTGTTGCTGATGCTTAATAAGATCATGATGACTATGTATCTCTTCTTCTTTCAATAATAATAATAATAATAATGTGTTATAGATAACAAAGGAAAGAAGTGAGATGGTCGCGTTTCCATGATTTAAGCACCAGACTGCACTATCTTCTTAAGTTCGCAAAGGAATTGTGCAGGGCAGCATGAAAGCATGTAATTACTGTAGAGAGAATGCACAGATAAGAGTGTTACTATCGGTCGAGAGATAACACGTGAGATGACATTAATCTTTCGGAGCTTATAGTAAGCAGATGACAGAGAAATAACTGCAACTTGTTTGGTCAAGTATCAAGTGACATGAGCAGGAAATTGTATTTCAGTGTTGTTTCTTCTTGATTTGTCATTTAACTTTTATTTGTTTTATGTCACACATTTTTATTTGCATTACGTGTACCCTTCGTCGTAGTGCTGACAGCAGACTGAGACACAGGCAGCGATCTGAGGAAAATACAGATTCATGAGTATAGGGCTAGTAATTATGAAAATGATGCTGAATGCAGAATTAGAATGCTTTGTGCACAAAATAAACTAAATGGATTTAAGGAAGAGCCTTGGGGAACACTAAAAGAAGGTGAACAGGATGAGAAATGATCAGGTAACAAATGACCAACAAACATTGAGTTCTATAAGTCAGATTGGAAGCAAATCATGCAAAAGGGATGCAGGAGATTCTTCAGAGAGAAAGACATCGTTAAAAGAGCATAACATGATCGATTGTATAGAAGGTGTAGACTTGCCAAGCACAGCCAATGCAGAAACATTACCACTGTGTCCAGGCCAGAGAGAATGTGAGTTGTTACTATAACGAGAACAGTCTCGAATTCTCGAGTTGTTTCTGAAGAAATAACTGTAGCGAATAACGATAAAACACTGCAAATATATTTTAAAATAAAGCAATATATTTTTCCAGCCTTGAAGATCCAAGGGTGCGGTTCTGGTCAGCATCTGGTAGTGGAGCAAGCTGAAAGGTCTTTCATCCTAAAGTGCAAAGAAATCAAAGCAGGTTATCATGTTACCTGGTTCTTCAGAAAGCATCACAAGACTTGGAGCGATTTCATCAGCGCAGCAGTTTGCTACACCTACAATGCGTATTGCTATAGATGGCTGCAGACTTTGAGAGCACACCGAATCAACGACACGGTCAATGAACTGCACGTCGAAGATATATTCCACGAGAAGCCAAGTCTTATCGAGGACAGCAGTATCACCTGTCGAGAATTTGATGACAACATCAACTTCATGCACGATTATACCTGTAACTTGCACGTGATACGTAAGTAATTAATGGCTCATCACTGAACTCTTTTCATAGCTTTGATTCCCACCGGCTGGACACGTATCCTGGTTGTTACTGCGGTCTTGCCAAAGGATGAATGTTTGAAGAAAACTTGAAAATTTGCTTGGAATTTCACCTTCCTCCCCTTCATCCCGTCAAACTAGAAAATGTTTATACCTATTGAAAAGTTGTGTATGGCCCTTATAGGTGTTTAAAGGTTTGTAGATTGGGGAGTGGCCGAAATACGAGGCCTTATTATTTGCGGTCGTGGACTTAGAGAAATGCTTAGAGTGTAAAATGTGTTTACATTATTCTGTTTTGCGCTCCACAGTCCAAAAGTCTTCAAAAATAGTGGTGCTGACTCTAGAGGAAATAACTATCGTCTAACTGTCCTGAATAAAAGAATAGGTTTAAGATTGGGAGGAAGTAGAGGGTAAGGTATTCGGAACCGCCGGTCAAAGCATGGAATGGATCTGGTAAAAACATTTTGAAGACGAACCAGGAATGGAAAATTAAATTGAAAATGAATGGGGAGGGGACAGGCAGTGAAAGAGCAGGAATTGAACTTGGTAAAAATAAGAAGGAACTAAACGAAGACAGGTCAAACAGTCGAAGTTAGTAATAGTACAAGTTTTGAGCTGATTTGCGACTGTGAGCTTGTTTTGTCTAGTGAGCTCAGGTGTTTGTTTCTGAAGTCGAAATCTGCAGCTCGCACCGATGTTTTGGAGGTTTAGGGGGTTGACAGGTGAAGGGAAATTAGTGAAAAGTGAGCAAGGGATAAGGAAAAGACAATTAGTAATTCTATCAATAATAAAGTTTCTTCCAAAACGAATAAGCTATGCATTTTCTGTTAAGGGAGCATGAGCTTCAGATGCTTAATCTATTTTAATTCTATTTTAAAAATCATATTAAATCAGAGTTTTGTATCATGAAAGCAGCCATATCGAAAGTATTAGGTATTCAGATTATACATATAACTATTTAAAATAATTTGCTTCTCCATAGGTTTAAAAGAGTTAAATAAGCTTTAACGTTATATTTCACTCATGTCATGTGACCAGTACTGAACTGGAACATCTTCGTTTTCTTCAATTTAGTCAAAATTTTTTTAAACTATGATGGAAAAAATGTACGAATTGATTTTATAGTCGTTAGTAAAAGAGATGGTTTAATGCATTTTCCAGCTTTTCCATCGATTAACTGCACAGTGGAAATGAAGCTGGATAAATCCTCACTCACGGGACATTGTCATGTTACGAAGATTCACTTTACAGAAAGACTTTACCAGTGCAGGTGGAGCTGGTCTCAAGAGGTATGTCATGATATTACAAGCAACGACAGAAAAACTCAAAGTCATGTAAATTTGTAAAGCACGTAAATCATGCAACGCAGGAGAAAATTAAACTTTCGGTTGTCCTTCCGAAATAGGCGTTTTTCTATTAACAGTTCTGATGATAAATACCAGAAATAATTTTTTTCTATTCTATTTTTAAGGCAACGTTAGTGTGTTAGCGATGCCTCTTTATGGATTACTCATACATTGCATGCACTTTTTCCTAACTAATGATTAAGATTTTCTAGTTTAGTATATAATGATGTAAGATTAAAAAAAAGAGACAGGAAAAGAATTCCTACCCGAAACACAATTTTTATTTTTACTTTTGATTAAACTGTCTTGATGAAAGGGAGCAAGAAAGCAGCCGTAACTCAGTTTAATTTAACAAAATCTCTGCTTTCAAAAGCAGATGTATAGACTCTTTAAAGATGTTTGAAATGGTCGACATGCTGGGATTACTTAGCATGGAGACAACAGGAAAGGGGTTGGGACCTCAGAGGTCGTCAAATCAGCTCACAGCCATACAGAAGGGACTTGCAGCATGGATCTTCCCCTGGCGACTGCTGACTACTATGTATATGGCGTGGATCTTCTTCCTGATCTCTTCTATACCGAAGTTACTTTCCAACTGACATAATATTGAAGAGGCATTTGTAAATCCAAAATTTATTAAAAGAAGAAGAGTCTCTGACATCAATTGTCTGGGTCTTTTTTAAACGAGGGTATGTTTTCTTTATAACCATCCTATTTAGAATATTATTCATTGTACTTCATTGAAACATGGCTTTCGTACTACTTTTTTTTACATTTATTTTTGTGTGTATTCATTTATTCATTTATTGAAAAGCAGTAATTTTTTTTCTTTTCCGTGTACACCATAAAGTACAGGAGTGAATATGGTATTGTGAGTATATATAGTAATGGATGCAATGAGTCATTCAGCAGTAAGTGAGAACATCGCACCCTTCTGCAGCTTAAAGAATTAAGTGAAAATCTGCACGATGCTTGTGCATTGGAGTGCGATGTTTGTATTCAATTTGACAGAAACCAATAAATGAGTTGTGTATCGCCATACAACACGTTGCACATTACAGTGTAAGGTGTTGTGCGTGAAGCCATGCAACATGTACCGTATGTATGTGTGTAACACGTGTGTTGAACCAATAAATATGCTATGCGTGGCACAACGCATAACGTTTACGAATTAGAACGTAATGAGCTGCAAAATAGTTTTCCTATTGCAACATATGAATGACCTGCTATAACCCACATTTGAGTATCACAGTCCATTGATGAGATAAAACAGATTTGTTAAAAGGGATTGGGTTTCCTCCCACACAGTTATTGGAAAATTTCTGTAACAGAGTCTTATGTTTTATTACACAATAGCTCGTTTTCAATTAAAAGTATTTTATGAAATATTAGGAACAGAAATATTACTTTTAAATCACAATACAGAACACCTTTTGGTCATCTGCCTAGAGAATGTCTTTGTTTTGTGCGAGTGAAAGAATAATGTGTATTTTGTGAGGATCGATGGTACGCTCTTTGTTGGATGACCCTATCCTAACTGTTCCTGTCACCATAACAGCAACATATGGTCACAGGATGTTTGGTTACTGTGGAGCAAAACAATGGAACTCTCTCCCTTTCCATATCCGCTACCTTCCTACAACTGCATCCTTCAAATCTGCACTGAAAACCCACCTCTTCCTTGAGTATGCCTCCTCTTACTTCTCTCTAAAAACCCCGTGTTGGCATAACAAAATATATCTCTTTCTCTTTCACTTGTTCTCTTCACTTTAGAGAGTGCATAAAAATATATTATGATGAATATGTGCTACATTGTAAAAGGTTTTAATTCATTGCTGCATCAACTTTTGTTTTCTAGTGAAGATGGCAATACTTAGTTATTTTCATCCTCACTAATACGTCATACATACAAAGTAATAAAACTGATATTTCTGGCTCACAGGATGTGAAAAAATAATGATTTCTACCTCGACAGTTAAAGATATGGCGACACTCGAGGCACTAGTAGTATCATTAAAACTGTTTTATCAAACGTTCATTGCAAACATTTAGCAGATAAGAAACAACGGGATTAGTAGTGTCATCGTCAGAAAACTGGAATTTGAAACACATCATCAGAAGGTAACGCATTTGAACTAGGTGTTGTTTCAGTAAAATCGTCATTTTTAAAGGGTAGCTAACATACATTCTCACAATATACAATGTTATTGATATCTGTACCTCTATAATATGGAGAGTCCATCGTAGGAATATACACACCTAGCAAGGTTTTATCCGTTTGAATTGGAAGAAGTGTTTTTGAAATGCGTACTTCGATTATGCTATCATGCACAATTTTTAACTGTTGTACATATTACTTATATCTTTCTTAACAACCCTAATAACCTGACAGTCGTCCAGTTTATCACATGTTTAGGAAAAAGGGTAGGTGTAAAAGTAGAGAAAAAATGTTTCGACAAAGAGACTACACTACAGTTTTCAATGTAACAATAAGTGTGAGTCTAGTCTAAACAAGCGAGAGATTGAGGGAGTGATACCCTTAGAGCGGATTTTTAGTGTCGGGTGGGTCGTTACAGGGCTTTCCAACTCGTGTTCCTTAACAACACTCAAGACGTGTCCTTGGGCACCCATCCATCTTAAAAACTGACCAGGAAGATGATAAATCTGTCGGGTAGTCCCTGCCTATAATAGCTGTTTCTCGTTTCTGTTAACAATGCATCACGTACTTGAATCTCTTGTTCCAATCGTACTCACTTTAATCAAGTGGCTATTTCCTATCACTCGAGTGAAATTGTACTCGGTGTACTCTTACTCAAGAACAGCTGGTAATAATAATTATTATGACAACGGTGCCTATAGAACTTTATGTGTCAGACTCATGCATATATTCATTTCAGACATGCCTACATTGGGAAATGATTGAAAAATAAGTGCCACAGTCCTAAAGAGCTTGTTGAATTATGAATATTTAGTTTACCATTTTGAAAAATTAAACTAAACTTTCCTATAACTTACTAAATATTGAATTCGATTGTATATTAGAAATGTACTATCGTTTACAGTGTCATAATTAATCATCGCTAGACCGAACATTAGGATGCTGAAAGACACAATGCAGGGGCAAGAAGCTATTTTCCTAGAACCGCAGGAGTTGAATGTCAACTTATATCGTCTTTAGTAAGCCCTGCGGTTGTGACCGCCCCCCCCCCCTGGTCAGAGACACAGCTAGTTGTCACAGTCTGGCCTATTTGCGATATCCTTTGTCATATTGTTGACAGCCAGAGCGTCATCAAGCAAGGTATGTGAAATGCTAGACGTAAGGTGGGCACACCTGCAGAGCTGAGTTTATGATTTATGGTTACAATACAATGCAAAATATTGTAATATATAAATGAAGTTGATTTGGAAAAATAGAATTTGAAACGATGTTCGAAAAAACGTAAGCTGCTTAAGAAAGCTCTAAGAGAAGGGAAATAGAGAGTAATGTTACTTAATGCATAAAATAATTAATTGTTCTGTTAAATGTAGTGGTAATCATGTAGAAATCATATACATTAATACAAAAGTAGAACAGTTGACCTAATCAGGATTAAAATAAATTCACATTTACACAGTGTAAATAGATCAAATAGATGAAGGAGGAGAGCTTGAGGCAACGTGTGTGGTTATGAGGAAATTATATACATATTACTCACAGAGATGATCAAGACACGAAAAGTCAATGTAAGTCTGGAAACAGAGAGATGCACAAGCAGATAAGAGCAGTAGAGGGTTCAGATATAACAGTCAAACACACAGATATCAAATTTTGTGGTAGTTACTGCTTGTGGCTGCTGTTCTCTACACACACGAGACACGTGGTCATCCAGATAATGCTATCACAACAGGTTTTAAGATGGCTATAATCGGTTTAAATACCTTTGCAACAAATGTCAAGGCTAACATAATGCTGATTTCTGCGAAGGTGATCCTGTAAAACCAAGGCAAACTTGACTTCCTCGAAGTATTTATATAAGAAGTAACTAACATCGTTATTTTAGGGAATGTTGCACTCTTCCACTGCACAACACTATTGTTTTTTAGGTTGTTCTTTTTGTTATTAAACAAAGTGTAAATACTGGTGTCGTAATGATGTTGATGAGGACAGCTGTAGAAGCAGGATTCAAAGGTTCCACTACATTTATTTACTAGATTCATCTCAACTTAATCTAATACATGATTAAATAATCAACTTATATAAGCATATCACCTTCTGTTTACATCAAAGTCATGCTGACTAAAAATTCTGTTTAAAAGTCTATTTACATTCATAATGTCCATCATGCGATAAGAAAAAAGATAATTTTTTTAGCTACAGTAATGGAACAGTATCAACAAGCTACTAATCTGTACTTTGACTTGTCAAATAATGATATTTGGATCGCTTAAACTGTTTGCATTTTGAACTGGTTTGCCTTTCATTGCGATTTTGCATTCTCTCAAAAATGATGCCAAATATATAATTTGTTAATGATTTACTTACTACACACAAGAATCTTTCGCATGTAAGATCTATGTCATATTAGAAAGAAGCCTTTAATAAAAACACACATGTTAGTATACATTGAAGAAAAGAATAATTGATAGAAGGAAAAAGGCAATACTTCTGTGAGTCTATGTGCGCGCGCGCGCGCGCGCGCGTGTGTGTGTGTGTGTGTGTGTGTGTGTGTGAGTGTGTGTGTGTGTGTGTGTGTGAGTGTGTGTGTGTGTGTGTGTGTGTGTGTGAGTGAGTGGGGGGGAGGTCCTGAGATAAGCGAATCTTATTATAAACTTTTGTATCAGTAAATTGTAGTTGAGTTTGTAAGAGTTGTATAGCACACTGATTCTATGAAAACACTTTTATAAGTTTATTTGCTGTTATGTGCTTATATATGGAAAGTCTTTTCTCTCGGTTTTGTCAACAAGCAATGCAGTGACAGCGTGAATTGCATTGGAAACTGGCTTTAGAAGATCCCGTAGAAGAAGCAAAAGCACTGAGAAGCACTCATCATCTGGAACCAAAGCCAGGGGTCGTAACATGTCACACCTCATTAGTTCTGAAACAGAAACACGTGTTCTTGTGAAATGTAGAGTTTTGACCCAGCAATGTTTTCATTACAATCAGGCGTTAGAAAAACATAACCTGTTTTGAATTCCATTCGGAAATAAAATGCATTCAACTGCGTTTTATTCAAGTATCATCGTCAATTATTCTGTCTTATATGTTACGATGTGGATGACAAGGATTTTATCATTTGAATTTTTATATTGAAAAGGAGAAGGCACATTTTTTGAATACTTTATTTTTCGATCTCTAACAATACACTCAACGACCTACTACACGCGCGCGCGTTCACACACACACACACACACACACACACACACACACACATATTCACATATAAACACATGCATTTTCCGTCTCTTCTCTTTATTTCTTCATTCACACTTAAAGAAACCGCACTCATTTATTCCCTAAGACAGCAACAATGATGATAGCTTTGACAATGGTAGTGATGCTAATTATAGTGGCAATATACCAAACATACCTACCGAATGTGTTGAGATCAAGGCGATGATTCCACTCATGGAAGCAACGATCCCAGTTCTCAAGACGTGCATGCTGTTTCCATTGCCTTCTATAACATTTGTATAAAATAGTCAAATGAGCACACAATCTCAAATCACAGTGTTGGCGAAAGAAAACTTACATTGGCTGAACAAGAGCAGGATAATATCTTCCTTCTCAGTGTATATGTAGAAGTATTGTGGCTTCGGTAAGTTCTATATCAACCCGAGCAGGGTCTACAAGTATTTTTACATCAGTGTGACTTGTAGCACGGTTTACAAATAATAGCATTGATAAGTTACCAAAGATTGGCATTTAGACTTGACAACAAACGTAGCAGTCACCTGATTCGACTGTCGTTGTTGATGGAGAGGTAAATGGTAATGCTGTAAGACAGAATCATTACAAATCTAAATACGATCCATTTTGAAGAAAGCTACACAACCCATTACATTCATGTGATCTCCATGACACCTAAAAAGGGTGTTGTCAGAAAAATCTCAACTGTAAATCACATTGGGTAGTTAGAAACTGTGATATAAGCTCACCTCTCGATTTCGATCATAATTTTTTTTGCACAGATTGCCCTCCTTGTCAGCTAGCAGATTCAACAATGTATTAAGGGAAGGAAGGAGAGGAATTACGAGGAATACTTGCAGATCTTTTCATGTTTACAATCACATTTCATTACAGTTTTTTAACTTGTAAACATCAGTGGCCAGTTGCACAACACATTTATAATTTTAAACACTTTTAGGCCTTAACTCTATTTAGATAATTAGTTTAAAGTGCACACGACAATTTTAGAATTTTAAAAACTAAAACTGCTTTAAGTAAGATAAAGTTGTTTAAGTCTGACTTTCCGTCCTGTCAGTACAATTTTTGTATGTTTTTCTGCAATGCATCAAAATGGCTAAGAAGAGATTTTGCTTCTTTAGAACAGTTATAAGGCTTAGAAACGTGTTGTGCAACTGGCCCCAGAATGACATGGAAGTCTAAACATTATTCCTAAAGTACTTATCATTGTTTCAGCTTGGAGGTAATAATAGTTTTGTTTGTTAATTTTAAACTCATAGCACACAAAGAAAATGGAATAGTAGCTTTCAAGTGAAAACTTCTCAACAAAAAAGCGGAAAAACTGAGTTTAGAATATGTATTATAACAGCTTGCAGTTCTTCTTAATGATATATACATATAGATGTTTGGAATATATTTATCTTTACACGAATTGTTCCGTGAAATATGATATCATGATGCAAAAGTCACACAAATAATATATGTAATATATGAGAATAATAGGAATCATCCCTCTTTAACTGGGTCATCTCGCTTTCAAAAGTCCAAACGATTATCTGCATATTGTAATAAAAACATCTAGTTCGAGCATCGTGACATAGTCGAGACTGTTTCTTCCTTTCAAGATAGTCTTATGGAAAATATAAACATAACGAATCTTTTAAAGATATTCTTTTCTCTGAAGTGAAACAATAAGTTTGGTAAAATTTCCTGAAATCAATAAAAAAAACTTCGAGTAAAGAGCCGAATAAGGAATGAGAAGTGTAAGGAGAAAAGACAAATACTAACAAATCACATCCTTATTAACTGTCTTATTTAATTAAACACAGCTCAGTTCAAAACATAAAAAAAACAATAGAAGATGTGCTTAGTGTCACTAAGACTCAGTATTTGAAAGATTGGTTTTACTGGCTTACAAAGATGTATAAATTATTATTTAGGTGATGAAACTCACCAAAGATGAGAGGCTGGCAAACGGCAGGGGTTCTCGGAGGTACACAGTTTACATCGCAAGTTATCCTTCCTTCGTTATGTGTAGTTTTGTTTCCCAGAAAGCTCACCTGGTAGTATCTAACACCAGAATTAGACCGGACACAACCACAGGTCATTTCACCTGCAGGTTGCTGACCACATGTGCTAGAAGAAGTGGTCAGACATAGACGACTAGACGTTCCGTCTTTGCTTTCAAAATCAAAAAAGACAGAGGTGTACGTACACATCGATGTTGGGACGGCACACTCAAACTTTGTTATTGATCCCTCTTGAAGAAGAGGGCATGTTAGTGATATGCTCTGACACGTGCCATCTGTCACAGATCAGTAAGTATAATGTTTTATTAATACAATGCTTACGTGTTTAAACAGTAACCTACTTTTCATTGTTGCTATTTTAAAACTTGCAGTAAACATACACATTACAAGTTATCACATTTGTTTAGCGGTTTAATTTGCATAAATTACACGAAGATAAAGCTGTGTTTGAAACATGTAATTGCTGCTCAAAGCTAACAATAAAAGATATGTCCTAACACCATTTGTATCTTTCAGTATATGCTTTTCAGCAGTATGTATGCTAGTGACTGTACTTGCATACACTGGATCGTTGCTGGCACTGATAATAAGGAACAGAGACCAGGCCTCAGAAAAATATTTACGAAACAGAAAAAAGTACGAGAGATACTACCTGAAATAAGGCTCATCAAAATAAACAGTAGAACTAGTGTTCTAGTCTCCAGACACACTGATTTTACTGCGGGCGTGAATGTCGCCATTTTTGGTGTTAACATTTCTCTGTGGGTTGATATGACGGCCTCAGCTGGTGTTCATTGGTTGAGTGGTCACGTGATCGCTGCATGGCAGTCAATCATCTGCTTTAGCGTGAAGTAGGAGAAACCACGATAAGAAACTATAGTATAAAAAAAATTGTATTTCTTGGTGTCCGTTTCTGTTTTCTTTTGAGAGATAGACGGGATATAAATCGACATGACGTCCCTTTGTCCCCGAAAAGCTCACCACATTTGCTTAACCCATCGCATCGGGTTCTGATTTATTAAGGAAGGTAAAAGGGTACCCGAAGGAGAAGCATGATAAAAGCAAAGTTGAAAAGGGTAGAACTCACCACCACCACCACCACCACCACCACCACCACCACCACCACCACCACCACCACCACCACCACCACCACCACCACCACCACCACCACCACCACCTGTGTGTGTGTGCTTGTGCTTTGCTTGTGGGGGTACGTGTGAGAAAGTCAGAAAGTGTAGCTCCAATATGCGTTTTGTTTATGTGCCTACGTGCATGCCTGTGCACTCGCATAGTCGTATAAAATAAATGACTCGTGCATCTGACTTATGCTTTCCCTCTGTTATAAAGAGTTTTTTTTTAATGTAGGACGCCTTGCAGTACATCTTGTCTGGTTTGCCGGGTTTGTGGTTTACCGCTCTGGTTTGCAGGATTTCTTCTTGTGCTTCTAGGGACTCATCTTGGATTACTCCACTTTCTCTCCGCAGTGTACCTTTAAACCTATGTGTACCATAACATTCTCATTGGCGCGATAGTTTGTCAGTTGAGGTAGCCAATAACTAAACTATATTAGTTAGAGTTGCCCCCCATTAGTAGCAACACGAACCGGGAGCATTTTATGAACTTTTACAAACGAAAATGAAGACTTTAGCAGTGCAGTCGCCAAGAGGCGATTATATCAGTTTGTGTTAGGCACATGAGGGAATGACATCATTAAGATGTATTTAATTTGTATTTCCTCGACTAGCTAGACACTTGACTTACGGCTTTTGGATAAAGATGACGGCATTTTAACAGCAAATGTCATTTGTGATATTTACTTTCTTAATCAACTATAAATCGTTTTTGCAACGTGTACACGCCCGTGTACATGTCACTGATTGTCTTCTGATTCACCGCAATACCGCAGCCGACGAGAAACATATCTGTCTGTATGGCAGTCCTGTCTTGTACTCGCATGTGTTCTATCTACCCCGTAAATAACGTTCCTTTCTCAACGCTACAAATTTTATTTTTTATTTTGATTTACTTAAAATAATCTTTTTACTGCTGTGATAAGAGATTCTAGAATTATTGAGATTCGAGTCCAGCCTATAGTTGCCTAGGTCGGATCACACCAAACAATTTTACAGGGTGTATAAGGCCCGCGGGCTGGACGTTTCACACCTTTCGTACATAAATGCAGCTGTGGCATTTATTAAGGCCCACTATATTACACTATATGTTTACTTTATGCTGTTTCAGTTGACTGACACTGTGCAACCCCAGTAATTACTTAATTGTAGACTGTCATATCAATCAAACGTCTCCTGGTTATTTTATTTACCTTCTCAGCAACAAGCTTCAGCAAGGACAAGTTACCGCATTCCTCGGTTTAGATTATTTAGCTACAACTAACCAACTAACCTATCATGCCAGCAGACGTCAGCTAACACAAAGGTGATTGTCATCTGGGCGTAGTCTGTAAGTTTGGCTTGAATATTTGAGACCGCACGTGCGCATGAAAAAATTTCACACACACACACACACACACACGCGCGCGCCCACACACACACACACGCACGCACACACACACACACACACACACACGCGACTAAGACTATAGCTTTACTTTAATAACTTTACTATGGATAAAAGATATGTGTAAGATAAATCATTTCCTGGTCGACTCATTCAACATGGCGGAGCACCGTTCGGTGCTGAGGGTCAACAACTAATATTAAGTGTTTCGCAAATTAAAAAAGACAAATGCGGCGAGCTCTTTATAGATCATTGACGACTTGTTCTTGAGAGTTGTCAGTGTGATTTACTACTCTGCGTACGAAATGGGTTGGGCCGTCAAGTGCATGTGAGCCCGCCTTGTGTCTGTGTTTGGTGTGTGTTTGGTGTGTGTGCATGCGCCATTACGAATACATATGCATGAGTGTAAAAAAGATATTTTAGATTACCCCTACATTTCAATATTCAGTATTCCTTGAGGAATGGACTCAGTAAACTTGTTAATTGCATAAGAACGTAAAAAATAATTAAAATTTAATTTCAAGAAGCTGACTTTTTGCTGTCAACAGTTCGAGTCAACTAAACTTCAAAAGTGTTTTGACACATTGGATCATAACTTTTTTTCCAACATTTTTCTTTTTACACAGATACATAACATATAGAATGCAATATTAAAAAGTATAAAACAAACAACGTATACACATAAGGTAGCAGTCATTTAATACATTCATCTGCCGAGCTAACTGTCCACAAACAATGTAAACGATCTCTTATCAGTTTTTGCTCCAGTCACGGAGTTATTAAAAATATTCTCATCCACTTGTGTTCTTATCTTCTTTAACTAAATATTTCTCTTAATACCCGCCACAAATTTTTACACAAGGTCATGTGACCTGTCATCCTCTTTTTTATAACATTGGAGTGAAACAGCATTGCATAAGAACTTTACTCAAAACTTTTATAAAATATTATCACCTGCTAAAACAGAAGTCAGGCTTATGAACTATAAGTGCATTAATATGTCTTTGTATATTTTCCTGTATTACCACTCCATATTTATTTGTGTGTGTGTGTGTGTGTGTGTGTGTTTAGTGAAAAGAGCAGAAAGAGTAAACTTAAACATTCCAAACTGTATGGTCTTTATAGTTTCTTCTGCATGTTATCCATATAAAAAGCGCTAAAAACAGAAAGATAAAGTTTATGTAAAATTAAAACTCTTGTATAGTTGTACCCTATGTTCTATACATCAAGGGGAAAGAAGTGCCCTGCTCTTCTTTGTAAAAGAAGAGTTACTTATCTTATATCCTTTCGGTAAGGTGGATTCGAGGCTGTTGTGAAAAGATTACGGAATAACATCGGGGATTTAGTGCCCCATCATGTTCCCTTACTCTCCTCACAATGCATGGTGGATTATCTCAGTAGTAAACAAAGGCTGGTATCAGTACAAGTGTGGTATGTGCAATCGCCTGTCAAAAAGTCGTAAAAAACGACCTTTAGTCTGTCTGCCGAGCTTGAACGTGGAAAGGACCCGAAAAGTACAACCAGATGCAGAATAACAGAAACTCACAATTTAGTCACAGATGGGGATGACTGCAACAAGTATCCGCGGACAAGTAAGAAATCCTTTATTAAAAATTGAATGACTCTTTTTAAAATAAGAAACAAACACTAATACTAACAACTAGATGATCAATACCACTGATTTGATTTATTCATCGACTTTTGCGTTATAACCGATACGAAAGCTACAAAGCTTTTATTAACGACATAAATGTTTGCCATAAAATCCGTCCACACAAAGTAATGCTAAAGGTGGTCGATATAAATATTCCTAACTACTCCTATGATGTCATACGCCAAAGACCAGTGTGTTAACACCTACAGAGGTCAGGGGGCTAAATGAGAGAAACTAGCATAGACAGTTTCATGACATAATCTCTAGACGCAAAGTGTATTGTGGTGTTGTATTCATGTTGTCTTGCCAATGTTGTTTAGACGCAAAACTGCCCTCGGCTCCTCACTTGTCGACTGCAAACGACCTTGAGTGTTTACAGCTCCCAGTCGTTCCAGTCTCTAACTAGAACAGGCTGACGTGTCATAAAAAAAGTCATGGGGCTGTGATTAAAAGGCGAGGGTGAGTCGTTGCCCCACGGCAACATTGGGAACTCAAGGACAAGCATCGTTTCCGAAGTTATAAAGTAGTGTCCAGACCCCGCGGATGCTTTTTTTAAACTCATGTGTCCATAGTTAAAAAGCGGTAGCATAGGTGCCCCAGGGTAAAGAACACAAAGCAGCAGTCCCAGCGGTCTGGACATCGCTCTATAACTTCGGAAACGAGATGCTTCTCCTTAAGTTTCTCATTTTGCATCGGAGAAATGTCTTATTCTCGTTTAACAACTGCGGCCTCTGAAGGGCAAGTCTCCTTTTCTTTCCCTCGTATATCAGTTGGCTGACAGAAGCGTGAGCCCGAACGACGCGGGGTCTGCCCTGGGATCCACTGCACACATCACAAGACTGTGTGAGCTTCCATGTCGTTAAGAGACGACTGGCGTGTGATTTATCACACATGCCGGTGTTATTGAGTTCTGAGGTTATCACGAAATCTTGAGCCCGCTCTCCCTAACACGCAAACAGAAATGCATGAGACATGCGCATTTCATTAAAGCTGTATACTATTTCCTAATACACAACACAATGGTACAGACACTTTTACATGAATAATTTAAATGAACATATCCAATTCTATAATTTGACATATTAAAGCAGATTGTGGTGTATATGTTTTGGTGTGCATATCAAAGGCTTACACACACACAGAAATAGAGAAGACATTTAATCTTTAGGTATTAGCCATCATTCATTTACTAAAATTTAAGATAGCCTTTAAATCAGATACACACCATATATTTCACTGATTTCTCTGTGACATGTTAAGATACGTCTCGGGCTGTTTTCTGACACAGTGTGCAAACCTCAAAAATCGACTTTGGGGGTTTAAAAGATGGAAATACGAGAAGCTGTTACATCAAATTTCATTTAACTCACATGGATGATAACGGGGTAGAATCGACTTTGGTTACCGGTAAATCAGTCTGGGCGACACGTTCCTAAATCTTAAAGTTGTTAACGTTTTGCTTGAAAGCTTTAGACTTATTTTAAGAACGATTTTCACTTCTAAATCTAAAGCAGATTGTAGCTAGTCTAAATTGTTTTTTTTCCAATCGCTTTTAGCGATAATCAAAATGGCGATCGTGATGAATGAAATTATCAGAATCAGTTCCAAAGGTAGAATCAACGAGTGTACAGGGAAAGACGGGATGTTAGATATAGCGATAGTGAGCTGTATTAACGATTCCGTTTTAACAAAAGTGATATAATAATAATAATAATAATAATAATAATAATAATAATTTGTATAGCGCATATTTACATTCATAGAGAGCATGCTCTTAGCGCTTAAAACGGGGAAGAGACGTGGACTAAGTGGATAGAATACGAGGGACGGAAGAATAAATGACAGTACTGACGACAAACAGAAAACAAAGATAGAAAACACAAAAATGCACCAAGTCACATCATAAGCACATTAAATAAAAAAATTGTTCATTCTCAGTTCCTTAGTCTATTTAAAATTGATAAAATGATAGTAAGCACTATTTAGTTTTACACGTTGTTATACTACTGATAAAAGTTAAAAACTGTATCTGTCGCTAAAATACATCAGATTGCAGTAGTTATGATTATAACGACAGCTACACAACCAGCAGGCATTTGTGCTGAGGGCAGAAGCAAGTTAAAACAGGAGAAAAGTCTGAAAAAAATGAAAAAAATATTTGTTGCATTGGACAACTCATCCACTCGTGAGGTGGCATAAACAGCATAAAAGTAAAATAAAATAATGAAATGCAAACAGTTGACTTGGTAAGGTAATATGCATTTAACACGCAATTGTAATGAAAAAAAATCTGAAGAAGAAAACACTTGGAGCATTAATGAATTTAGTTGCAATACACCAGTGTTCCAAAGTTTCAATAATGAAACAAAATGATGCTTTATGGACTCCTGATTGTCTGGCACTAGTAAATAATTGACACCACGTTTCATGGATTATATTTTTCTATCAACATGAAAGACATTTTTCATCACGTGACTGTATTGTCGTTTTTTCATGTGTTTACGGTAATCAAAATGTCATTATATTTGATTATAAGAACTGAAGCCTTTTGACTTCTAAGTTTAGAAGTATGTCTATAATAGTGTAATAGAACTTTATTTTAACAGAAAAAAGTATCGACCTAATCTGAAAATGTTATTACAAATATTTGAACAAATTCATTAAGTTTCTATATTTCTGTATCTGAAAATAAGACAAGACAGGACAAGACAAGACAAATTTATTAGTCCTCAGTGGAGATACATTTGTCGACAGCAAGGGCCTATATAAAAATAATACAAATAACAAATTCCTACAATACTACACATACTTCAACCTTCCCATACAGAAACACATCCATGACTTTTAAAAATAAAATTAAAACAATTCTACACAACTACCAAATCATATAGCCTACAAAACCATTCTCAAAGAATAAAATCAAAAATCAGCCAATAGGCCTGCCGTTGTTAAAGAGCCTAACAGCAGTCGGAATGAAAGAACTACGAAACCGCTCTGTTCTACACCTTGGCATAGCAAATCTTCCACTCCTTTGCATGCGTAGTTCACTCAGTGTGCCGTGGAGGGGATGGTCTGAATCGAGCAAAATAGCTCTAGCCTTCCTGGCCAGCCTCCTCTCAACAAGAGGTTCAAATGGATGGAGGCTCTGACCTACCACCGAGCTCGCTTTGCTGATCAGCTTGTTCAGCCTGCCAGTGTCGCGCATAGACACACTCCCTCCCCAGCAGACCGCTGCAAACTCTACCACACTACACACCATACTCTTATAAAACATACACAACATCTTGTTGCAAACCCGAAAAGATCTAAGTTTGCGCAAAAAGAACAATCTAGACTGTGTTTTTTGAAAACAACATCCACATGACTATAGGCCAATATTAATGAAATTATTTACTCATATTAACTGGAGAAACAAATGAGAATCATTTTTGATTACAGTTTGTGACACTTTTTCCGGTTATAGGCGATACAGACAGTATGACGGCTATGTGCTCGTGCGTTTTTGTATAACTACTATAGACCTATTGTATACAAGTTCAAAAGCTTTAACTCATATCTTGTCTGTAATAAGAAGAAACAGAAACCCCTCCATTATCGTTGAAGTGGTTTATTGGCAATAAAGTGCTCTAAAAATTAAGCGCAGCAACATTCTGACCTTCTTTGAGTCAGGAAGCCTTAAAAGGAGTAAATTAAAATAAATTAGTCCATGAATAACGCTGGAGCTGACAAAACTTTTGCAGCGTTTACACTAAGTATTAGTCAAATAGAACCAAACCCACAGCTCATGCTAGTCAAGACTTCTCAGATAATAATAACAAACGCAATCTTTGGGAAAAATTGTTAGTGTTGTGGATAAATTCTACCTCTCCACATAAGGGTAAGGTCATCCCATAACCTTTTCAGGTCGTAGGGGAGTGAGGTGTTAGAGACCCCACTTTTCTCGGGGCCAGCATTTACACGAGGGTGGTGCCAACCTCCTCTCCCTCGCTGCCTTACCTTCCCTAACCCTCTATGGAGTCAGGTACCCATTCCCGTCAGCTGGGTCGACTGGGGGAAGTTTGCTGCGCTTTTTGGGAATTGAACCAGCGCGCTCTCGGTTCGGAAGCCAGCGCTCTAACCACTCGGCCATCCGCTTCCTCTCCGCATAGCCCCAGCTCAGTGCTATAGAGTATACAGTGTGTATACAGTGTGTAGTTCAGTAAGAAAATCGTTGCACCATTTCACTGGTTAATGGCATGTTAACCTATCAAATCAGTCTGTGATAAGACACTTATCCCTGGGTGTGGTTGTACGGTTTCCTCCTGGCGCCCTGAGTCAGACCTTTAAAGGGTGTTTACTGATGTATGAAGTTTGTGTCAACTAACAGTCTGTTAGTCTTACCTTCTGTAAACGAGACAACACTTTATTGTGATCAACGCCATGCCAAGGCTAATCGGATTAGGTTGTTTACTAGTTTTCAAAGCAACATACGGTAGGAATTATTTGTTTAATTATCATAGGAACATCTGTGTTTACATGTGAGTTTACAAATTGTTGGTTGGATTGTTAGCTTTTATGTGTGCGTATGTGCCTTTGCTTGTACGTGTGAGGGAGTCAGTGAGGTGAGCTCCGACGTCCATTCGTTTTATTTACGTGCCTGCGTGGTTAAGTCGCATGAATTCAATGACTCGTGTGTCTGACTTACGCTTTTCAGCTATTGTTATGGTTTAAGATATTGGGCAGATTTTAGTACATCTTTTCTGGTTTGCGTGACTTGTGGTGTTGCGTCCTGGTGCGCAAACTATTGGTGATTTTATGTGGAATTTGCTTTGGGCTACTTGACTTGCTCTCCACGCTGTACCTTTCAGCCTCTGTCTGCCGGAACATATTTATTGTGGGGATAGTGGTGCGACCCCACCAACTCTATCATTCACAAGCTACGTGATCCTTCAAAAAATTTAACAAAACTGTGACTCCGTCACTAGCCCCTCTGCCCTCTACTGTTGACAGCATGGCTTCATGCATCAACGTGCAAGGGTCAGAAAGTTTATACAGTGCCTTTTTATTGTTTTAAAACATTATTCTATCGATGGTGAATGTGGCATTGGGATTTTCAAACTTGTTTGTAAAAATGAATGCGACGAGATTAGAAACACGCTTCCCATTGTTGCAACTAGCATGTCAGTTAAGGAGGGGAGGTAGCCAATAACTTAACTGCACAGATGCTTAGCTTGAGTCGCCTCCCTTTAGTATTATTACACGCCGGGAGCAGGTGATCAGCACAGTATAAACTTTTACATATTATGAGAATGATAGACTTCATCAATACAGTCCCTGAGATACAGTCCATTAGAGCTTTTGGTATTTTGCAAATCAGGGACCTCATAAAAAGTACAACATAAATCTACCGTCTTCTGAAAACTTCAAAGAAGTCTGAATATTGTTTTTTCTTACATCAGTTTTCCACTGAGAAAGGCAATCAGAGCGATTTGACCGCAGCTGATAAAGTTTGTTTTCAGGTGAAACAAATTAATGGAGAAAAAAAGGAAGCTTGGCTATGATCGTGTTTTCATCAATACCGAAAGTGTCCCGCTTTGCCTCAGGCTGTTCTGTCTGGTGAAAAAGAATGGGCTTCACGGGGAGGATTTAAAAGTTATGTAAATTACATCCGTATATCACACAAACTCAATTGTCACCGATACCCGTCTTTACACTTGTGAAGTAAGAGACATTAGCTATGCCTCTCTGGGTCTGGGGTACCTGTCAAGAGCTACTGAACTCGGTGTTCCACAGATTAAACCTATGTATTCGAACAGTGTACCCGGGTTCGCATGTCTCGGTATGGCTGCAGGGAGTCTTATTTGTGCTTCTTCGACTAGTTGATTTGTGGAAATACGGTCCTTGGGCAGCTGACGTAAAGTACACGTGTCTGTCCCTCATATATTCTTATGTAATCTGTCTGTTCTGCAATAGAAGTTCCTGGCCTGACCCTCAAATTTTCGCTTATTATTATGATTCCTTATGATAAAATCATATTGCAATAAAAAAAGCTCCCTGATTTATTTTAGTCCTGCCTGTGATTGCCGTGGCCTGACGGCATCAATCTTTTTCGCGGGGTTTACCCAACCCTGTCGTACCGCAATGCAGCCGTAGCATTTATTCAAAGTCATTCAAGAAAGTGTACTACATTTGTTGGATCTCGTCCTGTGTGGCAGAAAGTTGTTTACTCACACATTAAATAACCGCAAATCGGTTACGCACAAACTCTCATAAAATCAATCATGGCTGGATTATTCTAACATGACGTCAGGATTTGAGAAAAAAAAAAAATACCGCCCAGCGTCCACGTGTTCATGACAAAGCGGACCCATCGGCCTCAGTTCACTTGGAGAGAAAGACGGGTGCCACGATCTGGATAGGCTCATAGAAAGGACAATGGCTAACCCTAACCCAGAAGAAACTTCCTGTTGGTTAGCTTGCAACTCGGGTCAGCAATTACCGCACGCCTAGCTGACAGGAACTATATAGGGTGAAGAAAAAAACGTTCTGATGGGACAAAATTTGTTATCAAACTGAGAGAAGGAAATCCGCTAATAACACCAGAAAAGCAGTGTCATAGAACCTATCTATGAACAAGAACTTGTCGTTCATCAGTTATCAAAGATTTGGAAAAAAAAATCACCAAACGAGGAGTTATAGGTTCTGGTACAGTTTGGAGAACGGAACTCGACGCGTATGGCATGTAGTTGGGTCAATGCTTGTACATAGCGAACAATGATGAAGACAGCCTCGCAACCTTATAAGAGGTGCGAGTTTGACAAAAATAAAGAAGCAGCCACGAGTTATTAAAATTAACTTCCATCTCTGTGACGAAAGGTTCTCCGTGAAAAAAAAGAGAACAAAAACGATCCTGATTACAAGTACAAAGGATTTTACTGTATCATCAGTAAAGGGACAAAAGCAGATAAGAACTAGATTGTAGACTAAAGCTGAACAAGAGAGGAAGAAACGGCAACGAAACAAATAAAATCATACCAATTTGTGACGAAATTGCGGGGTGAAGGGATGGACTAAATAGCCAGAGGGAAAAGGGACATTTCTTTTAGCTCGCTTCTCCCGACTGCCACTCTTTCACGCCCACTCACCCGTTTTCGCACATGTAACTCCTTTTACTCGCGTGCGCAACAGCAACTGACACCCCCGACACGATAACAATTTAAATGAATATTATCGAACAAAAAAAGATAAGCATGAAATCAAACAGTTACACAAATAATGTAGAGCAGCAAATATTAAAATTTAACAGTGTCACATATCTATACATATACCTACACTGGAACAAAGGGTCCGTTCCTGAGGCAACAGTTTGAAGCTATCATATTTCTCACTTGCCTGCTCATTAATGTAGATGGACAGCGGACACGTCCTTCGTGGAGCACCACTATCACCACTGATGGAATCCTCCTGGCATCTCCCGTAGATGACCAAAAGTTGTGCCAGTGACACGGTGGGATTTTCCAACCGCTGCTTCGTATGACATCGCTCAACTAAATAAGTTTTATATTGTCTATAATATATGGTGTTAGCATCTTCATTGAATTTAGGTTTGAAACCGATAAAAATCACTCTGGTAACGTTAGATGTTTATTTTATATTGTTTCAGTTGTCTCACTTTCGCTGTGTGACGCCAGTAATTATTTGGAGGTGAAAGAGGACTGGAACAACACCTTTGTATGTACAGGACTTACAACACAACAAGATGTCGACTGGTTGTGGACATCAGTCCTTTTATCTACCTGTACAACAACAGGCTGCAGCAACGACCGGTACCCTGAATTCTTCCAAATTAGCAGGACAGAAGAGAAATCATGTGACGTCACAGTTTATCCCGGCCCCTTTCCAGATTTAGACTATTTAGCTACAACGTCTCTGTCCTGCCAGCAGGGATCAAGTGTCAGTAGAGTGACTTGTCAGCTGGACGTAGTATGTAAGTATAGCTTGAGTGTTTAAAACACAGGTGCAGGAACTTAACACTTCACCCAAACCCAACACAAACAAACACCAATTTTTTCATAAAAATATAAAATTAATTTTTTTACTCATTTATTTATGAATAATAATTAAGTGTAAAATGTGTCTTTTTATACGTCTATATTCTCGCATCGTCTGGAGAAATACCAAACAAAATATAAACTGAGATTTTCATGCGATATTTGAAAAGTCTGTACCCTACACTATTTATAAACCGTAAATCAAGGAAGATCATATGCAAAATCAAAGCTTGTGAGGTAAAAAGAACACAAGAGCAGCATCCTTTCTACGACATCTTCCCAACTACAGAAATCATAATAAAAGAAAAGCACATATAAGAGCTAAAGTAACCGCACATTATCGCACCACTTGACCGGTCTGAAACTATACAATTTCAGCATAAGATCACAATGTCAGGCGGAGTTTTTTATTGGTCTTTTTACTCTTTTCATTACATTACAACAGTACACACACTAATTAGTAGGAAAACTACCTCGTGGCAGAATTGAAGTTATTTCTCTGTAAAACTGCTTCATAAAGTTGAATTTCTGGACTGCTGCTATGTCACCATATAGAATATCCAATCAAAACAACAATGCTGCTTGGGGGCATGAATATGCAGGGTTTTTTCTTTGTTTTTTTTCTTATTTTTTTCCTCACTGACTGCCGTATATGTAATTATTTACAGACCCTGCGGAAGATTCCAAGTGCCAGATTCAGTTTAGTGGAGACACATGGGAAGTTGTTGGCTGGTGCAATGTTTCCAAGGTCCGCTCAAGGCAAAACAGATATGGCTGCTATTTATACCAGACTTCACAAGTACAACTTCTTTATAGTATTTCTATAATTTTTGAATTGATTGCTAGATAATGAAAGTTGTCCACAGATGACTGTTCATACTGTTCTTGCCGACCAGTCTATGCGTCTCGAGATTATTCTGACTACTACATTCTCCCCAAAGAGTGTTGGCTGTTCCCTTTCTCCACTACAGCACCCACATGCGTTGCTATCTTTGAACCCCATGTGTTTGCTTAACAAGTCGTTTTATCTAAACTTCTACGGGAAATTCTATACTGAAACGATTTAATTTTTCTTATTCCTTTGACTTTTCAAGGTATTCAAGTAATTGTTTTCCACTTACTGCACTTTTTCCTATTAGTTACTGATTATTCTTAACAGATTAACCTGTCTTTTAGATTGGTATTGTTCTTAATTTCACTGCCTGTTAACTGAATTTTGTTATCACTCAAGTACAACTTATTCATACAACCAAGTCTAATGCGAGTCCATATTTTATGTTCATCTTTTCTAGTGAAAGAAGAGACCCGGATTCATTACAGAAGGGTTAATGTTACCTTTCTTTTCTGTCTTTTAATTGCCCCCAGCACTCCTCTTCAACATTAGTGGGCAACTTTCTGATGAACACGAGACCTATAACAGGAACTAACTATTCGTCTGGTGACTGCCAAATCAAGAGTGTCCTGCCTCCAGAAGGAAAATACAACTACAGTGTCATCATTATACCCGGAGAAGTAGAGGTGTTTCCTTCCTTTAATGGAAGTAACGAAATACGTGAGTTACGAAGTTTTCTTCAAAAAGTCTTTGAATGTCAACTCTTTTTTCTTTTTGATTAGAATACCGTACGAATCTTTCAAAGCGATTAAAAACAGTTTGCATCATCAAGTTTTTCTTCGAAAACTCACTGTATCTATGTATTAATCTACAACTTTATTATCTTTAAACTTAATATATTATCTAACCAGTTACTAACATACAAATATTATTTTTAAGAGGAAATCTAATTGCAAAAGCCCCCTTTTCACAGAAAAAATATTTTAAATGCTAGCGCAAGAAAAAAGTATTCTACACAGGCAAAGTGCTCAGTATTTTAATAGACACTTCCTGCATAGCACACGCCTAGCACTTGCAAGGTGAACACTTGCACCTTGTAAGAATTGACATCTTTATTACGTGTTAGTCATTCAGTTCTACTTATTGGATCTTAAATCTATGATTCTTTAAAATAATTTCTGTTGGAATAATATTCTTTCTTCTTATTTAAGGGCGTCCGTCTGAGGCACAACACAGCTGCCCGCAGACGGTAACTGAAGGTGAGGACGTGGACTGTGATTGCTTCTCTGATAATCTTGGACTTCCATCTGGTTATGTTATGTGGCAAAGAACCAACTCGTCGAAGCTGAAAATTGAGAAAGTAAACAGGACATATAGTGGGACAAGTAATATTTGTGTCTTGATGTTGAACAACACAGTTGTACAAAGCGTTAATAATAATAATAATAATGTGAGCTTTTATAGCGCAGTTCCCCAGAAAAAACCAGGCTCACCGCGCTTTACAAAGAAAAATCTGTCAACAAGAAAAGAGAGAAAAGTGCCCTTGAAGCAACCAGCAAAAAATTAAAATCATAAGGGTAATTTCAACACACACGTGGACAAATAGACACACGGACACGTCAACATGAATAGAAACATACATAGGTTTCTCTACATCGTTTCACATGTACAGATAACTTTTCTCACCCATGCACATGCTTTTTGTTGAACATGTTAGTATTACTAGAGGAAAAAATAACCTTTAAATTGATACCAAAAACATGGGGACTAAAGCATAGTGCTCTAAAATCAACTGTGAAAAAATAGATAGCGATTTTTATGGACACGAAATACACACTGATTAATATTGGCATCAGAAGATGTCAAATTCCATAAACTACAAAACAAGCAGGTCTTTTGCTCAGAAAACAGCTCTCTAATGTGTGGAGATCTGCTGTAAAGGTAAAGCCGGATTGCGCTCCAAACGTCAATCGCCGCCATGGCCGACAAGGTAACCTTGGAATCAATGCAGAGGCTTATGCAGGATGTTTCTTCCTCCATTATTCGCATCGTTCTGTGTGAGAAGGATTGTCGGTGAGCTCACACATTTATTTCATGATTTTGCAGTTCATTTAGTACGGAAAGCTCAATGACATGGATGTGCTATTGCATGTGCTAGGTTTAGAACAGCCGAATTCTTGTAGTACGATCATCAGGTTAGTTTTAAAATCACCAGAAAAGCCAGATTCTGTTCAAGAATTTCTGGATTGAGCCACAGGAGGCAATCAACAGCATGTTGGGGTAGTCATAGTCTGTTCACTGGCGCCAGTCGTAAGGATTGTGGAGAGAGTTGTGGATGCCAGTGAGACACGCCCCTGTGTATGTTACCTTCACTATGCAAGTATTTCAGAGCATGTAGTATAATCCACAGGATCTGTGTGACCGCTAGTTCTATACACAATATATGTGACCACTAGCTCTATACACAGGATCTGTGTGACCGCTAGTGCTGGAAGTCCTGTTATGAAGAAGGCAGGCAGCAGGTCACGGCGAGAACCAGAGCCGACAGCAGGTATGACTGTCTACAGTTCATGGCGATAGACGAAACTACAGTAATGTGAGAGAATAATCTCATGTTGTAACTGCTTAGTTAATACAAATAGTTCTTGTCCATAGATAATCGTAGATAAGCTGGGGACGCAGCAAATGCAGTCTGTAGGTATAGATCAATCTGTAGATCCAAACAAAATCATGCGATGAATGGCGTAATAAACCGTCAGCTGGCTTTCGATTGGAATGCAGAAGGCCGTTGTTGGAACTAAATCCCCGCAGACAAGAAAATCATTGAAACAGAAAGACAAAGAAGCACGTGTCAAATAATAGGGACAAAACTCACCACAGGTCATAGAAGACAACAACAAAAATACTGAGAGCTGGTCCCCTCCAGCCGGTTAAGCGAAGGGACCAACACCATAACAGTACCTACATTACCTACGTTACCTACACCATAACAGTAAACTGTAAGTTTCTATTGGAAAACATCATTCATCTCTTTCTTTTCTATCGTTTGTTTGAGATACCAGTGTTATTCATTCTCTATTTCACTTATTCCTGGGATTTTCGTATCTCTATTTTCAGCGATTTGTTGCTCGTATTTCATTAAAATGTAATTTATTCAGTTTTTTGGCTAGCAATATTTGTGACATATTATTACTCATTCCTTAATCAAATTAGCACACTATTTTGTCGTTTTCGTAGTGGGAAAAATAATGCAGTTAGAAACATTTTGCAATTCTTTAGCTCAGTCCTGTAAACATCTAGCAAACATTACGTAAGGAGACAACAGGCGCCAATTGTGTTTTTTTATGTATCCTTGCTAATACTTGATAACGATCCTTGAGTTTTTTAGTGTACAGGTATATCAGAGCAGATGATACTTTAACCAAGTTTAAATGTACTCGATCATTTTCTGACTGAAAATATTTATAATTAAAACACTGTTTGAATAAGTATGCTACATTGGACTGCATTAATATACACTTTAGTAACTTAAATATAAACAGTCTTATAAATGCCTTTTCATTATTGTAGGAGAACATGCAGCAGGGCTTGAGATTCATATTTTATGTGTGCGATAAGCGCTTTTCATGGTTGTCTGAATACTGTCATATAAAAAGAAAAGGAAGATCAATCACTGATAAAATGGGTTTATATCGTCTTGAATGGAGTACTAATAAGCAAAATTAGTTGTGCAATGGCCATTACAAATGACCTTACTTTGTTTCCTGTCATACTTGTTACTCAAAAAAGCGACAATTAAGGCTTCAGATGAAGACAAGGTCAAACGTTCATCTCATGGAAAATACACATCTTAGTAAAGTTCCTAGGTACTCATTATAGGGATCAACATTTTAATTTCTCTTTAACTCACTGAGGCTGTTATGAATGCCAAATCTGTCTTAAATTTTGACCATTCACGTACTTTTTATTTATTCATAGTAATAATTAAATTCTTCGTCACGAATTAAAGGTTTTGTGTTTCTTGTTGACAGATGCATCCTGAGTGATGAGTTTCAAGATTGATAACAAGGCAGACGGCGTTGTAAATGTCAGCGAAAACAGAAACGTTTCTGTTGTTTGTCAGGCTGAAGGGAGACCACTTCCAAAAAATAAGTCTCTATAAAAGGGGCAGCGACAACCAAAATATTATTATATCTGAAGCTAACAATGGGCAGGATTTTTTATATACTATGAATGTCGTAAACTGTGAACAAGCATACAATTACTCTTGTCAATCAGAAAACGGTATCTCCACGGACCAAAGATATGTACTACTGACTGTTTCATGTGTGTATCAATGCTGTTAAATTTAACTTTATTCAAGACTTATTTTGTCTCGCAGTAACGGAGTTTGTTTAAAAGAAAATTATGAAACATATTCTGACATAAAATTTGAAAACAAATATCTTCGTAAGGAAAGGACTATTTTTTAATATTCCATAACTGAGAACCACAGTTTTTATGTGTTTAATTTCATTTCAGTTTGTAGTTTTGGCTGTTGACAGGTTCTCCTAAAACAAATACAAGTGTCTCTTATTTTACAACGTTCGTGGGTAACGAAGCCAGTCTGAGGTTTAAAATGAATGCTTATCCTGCACCCAGTCTCCTATAGATATTTTACAATGGATGCGCAAATAATTCCATCTCCCGAAAAGTCGAGCATGAGAACACTGTGAGGTCTACATGTTCATCTGATACTTCATACAGCTACATGATTACCTGCATGATTACTCTCCTAAACGAAACAATCTACACCACTGGATTTTACACCATCACTTTCACCAATACTCTTGGAAACATTTCATTTGCTTTTGAAGTCAAAGAAAAACTACAGACAACAACAAATGCAATGAAAATAACAGGTAAGGGTTGAAGAATTACTGTTAAAATAACTTAAAATTACATGTATTCCTCAATACGCACATAGGCTTCAGACTGAGCTTATTCATATCTCTTACTCTAACATCCATTGCTAGTAAACTTTTCCGAGTACTTTACACTGCATGTTAAATGTTAATTAACACAGATATACTTCTAAATCGTTATCTCTCACTTCTTCTTAGTGAAAAAATTATCCTCAGTTTGTTTTCTCGAGTACACAGGTTGTTAAAAAAAGCAAAATCTTTGCTGTAAACACAACAATATTTTGTTTAAACTAGAACAAATGAGAAATGCATTTTTCATCAGACTACACTTACCTGTACAGCACATACTAAAAATATTACTTAAATATAAATAATTCCTTTTCTTCATTTAAAAGGTAACAAAACTTTTTACTTTTTACGCATGTCACTTGAAAATGACTTAACTTCGCACGATAAGTGTGACATGCAATTCTTCAGCATCAAGCGAATCTTGTTGGAGTTATTGGAGGAGTAGTTTTCATCGCGGTGTTGTTCTTAACATCTTTATTGCTTGATGAAATGGTTAGTAACATTTTTTAAAATCTGACGACTTTTTTGTCAACTAATCATTGATGTCCGTATTTGTTATAATTTTATTTGCTTTGTATTTCACGGAATATATCATATAAATGTAAAATATTCATACATATTCACTATTTATTATTTTAAAATGTTATCAAAACAGCGAACTAAAATATTGTTGAAGAAAAACCAATGGTGGTTTAGCGATGGAATCGTAACTTATTTATGCTTACTCATCTACAGGAAAAAAAGTACTTATACGTTAAAATATCTTTCACATTATACATTCTACATTTTAAAATATCTTTTTTTTACAAATCGTCATTTTATTAAAATGCTGTGCCTTAAAACTGATTCTTAAAACGTAGCGTGGATTTATTTATACTGTGATTATCTCCTCCGTAGCTAAAACATTATAAAAACAACTAAGCGTTTTAGTAGATAACTAAGTGAATCGCTTGGCTTAGCTACTCGACTCTTATGCATATTTATAAGCAAACATCCCTTAATTTTCTTTCGCAGGCCGAATACCACTGTGGAAAAAGACTTCAGCAAAGAACAAAATCAATGTCTTTTCATTCTCATTCATTCGTTTGTCCCTTACGGGGCGATGATGACCATGACGCAAAAAAGGGAGTTAATGGTGACGATGATGGGTGCAGAGGTGGCCGGTGCCCCCAATCCGGGCACTGAAGTGTCTCTCACATGTGGGGCAGGCGTGTGAAGACGTGGGGTTGGCAGTGATGGATATTTTGGCCTTTCGTGCTGCGCGTCTCACTTCTGCTGCCGTGACTCGTCTGGCCTCAGCTGCGTAGGCTCCCTGGGTGAGGGCACTGCGCCAAGATGGATGGTCGACGGCGAGGGCCTCCCAGCTGGCAGCATTGATACCAAGGTCTCTGAAGGTGGCTTTGAGGCTGTCCTTGTATCGCTTTTTCTGCCTTCCAGCTGTGCGCTTTCCCTGGCACAGTTCTCCATAGAACAGCTGCTTTTGCAGATGTCTGTCAGACATACGGACATCATGTCCGTATTTCAGCAGGTATGTGGATGCTGGGAAAGCAAGTCCGCCTCTGGACTTCTGTGTCGGGGATCTTATCTTTCCATCCGATGTGTAGGAGGCGGCGGAGGCAGGTCATATGTAACAGGATGAGCTGCTTGGCGTGTCTGGCGTAGATGGTCCAGGTCTCACTGGCGTAAAGAAATGTGGGAAGGACTACTGCAGTGTTGACTTTTAGTTTGGTGGTGAGGTTGAGACCGCTTCGCTTCCAGACGTTTCTGAGTAGTCTGCCATAGCGACTCTGAGCGATTCTGCTGTTGACCACCGCATTGATGTTTACTGAGTTTGAGAGAGTGCTACCCATGTGGGTAAAGGGCTTAACTACTGTCACGTGGTATCCCTTGATTGTGATGTGTGGCTGCTGGTAGGGCTTGCTGGGGGCAGGCTGTAGCATGACCTCTGTCTTTGTGGTGCTGATGGTCAGACTGAAGTCTTTGCATGCTACTGACAGACGGTCTACCTCCACCTGAATCTCGTGATCGGTGCTGGCGTTTATGTCGCAATCATCTGCTAACAGTAGGTCCCTGATTGTGTTTGTTTGAACTCTGGTCGTTGCCCTCAGCCGCTGTAGGTTAATTAGTTTGCCGTCCGTTCTGCATCTGATCGTCCGACACTCTTGGCTATCGTGAAAGGCATCTGTCACCATGGCTGAGAAGATCATACTGAAGAGCTTTGGGGCGAGCACGCAGGCCTGCTTGACACCATTTGTGACGGGGAAAGCCTTGGATTCCTCTCTATTGTCGAGTACTGTGACCATCATCCGTAGTTGAACTGCCGGACAAATCCAGTGAACTGCATGCAGAAAGAAACCCCTTTGCAATGATTTCATGTTTACCTCGATATTGCTGAAACGTAAATGTTTGAGACAAAGAATCAAGTTCAGTAAGTATGAGTACTGCATGATAAAATAAAATATGAGTTTGATTGTTATATTACTTTCATTCAAAATCAAAAATAGCTTTTACGCCCTGTTCAAGCATGATGTTATTTTTACAGCTTAAAATTGCGCGTTTTTGAGAAGCAAGGAGAAAAGGAAAGAAAAGGAAGGAACATTTAAAAATAAGAGCAGGTAAAGTGATTAAGTGTTTAAAGTGGATATATCAGCTAGTGAATGCTTAGTAAAAATAAAGGAAGGGAACGTATAAGGAAATGTCTAATTCATAGTAATGGGCGTTTGGCGTATTGTTGATGATTTATGTCCACGTTTATGCTAATTAGTATTGAGAAACTTCCATTGCTGTAAATAATCAGTAAAGTCTCAATGAATCGAAATTGAACTGCAGTTTACTTTTTTCATCATTTCAAAATCAGAAAGAGATTCCAAATCTGAAATTATCTGTCGATTCACAGTCTATAACCAATAACTGCCTTTGATAGTAAAGCAGATACTAAGTTGCAAACATTAAATAAATAATTTAGCCATAACTGCTGTATAAAACTTAGTAAGATCATGCCTTTTTATTAAAGCATGTTATATCCTCTTTAGTATGCTAAATTAGTTTTTTTTACAGCTAAGGGGCCAGTTGCACAATGCATTTCTAATTTTAAACACTTTTAGGCTTTAACTCTATTTAGATAATTAGTTTAAAGTGCACACCACAATTTTAGAATTTTTAAAACTAAAACTGCTTTAAGTAAGATAGAGTTGTTTAAGTCTGACTTTCCGTCCTGTCAGTACAATTTTTTGTATGTTTTTCTGCAAAGAATCAAAATGGCTTAGAAGAGATTTTGCCTCTTTAGAACAGTTTTAAGGTTTAGAAACGTATTGTGCAACTGGCCCCAGGCCTTCAAGGCTGTTTGTTCATTTAAGTAGCTTTAGCATATAAAATGGCAAAAATGCAGTTTATAAGAAGCATGAAACCTATTTTTTTAAATGTAAACCTCCTTTGGTGCTTTAACGATGCTTAGTAAACAATGTATGATAGCTATTTACTTGATCGATCGGTTATTAAACATGTTCTTTGAGTAAAATTAAAGTTAGTATGGCCTGTACATATATGGAACTTAGATAAGTAATTGTGCACAAAATCAAACAAGCTTACATTTATTTTCTATCCTACTACATACTCTATCCTTTTATCTTTCATTATGTCTGAGAAAAAGCTTGAATAACAAGTTTAAATAAGACTCATTCAACTAACACGACTAATTTTTTCAGACAGTCCAAAATACATTAGAGATAGAAGAAACTGTATTTTAAGTTTTTAAGCTGTGTATTAGAAGCTTAAGTATATACTTCTCCGTTTGTATGGTCTATAAAGGAAATGTATACTTTTATATTTTATTTTGGACCATATACATGTTTGTTAAACCAGCATTTTTTTCTAGTTTGTTGTTTCTAATATATTACAGCAGATAATTCATATAAATGTAAAATATTATTTTGTAATAAAGCATTTATCTAACGGTTCAAAAGAAATCTTGTTGTCAGTTATGCAATCTATGGCTAGAGAGAGAGAGTGACAGAGAAGAAAGCGTGAGAGAAGGAGAGAAGGAAGGGACAAGCAGACAAGAAAACAGAGGTAGATTGCCTGTGACTGCACAAACTTTCTAAACAAAAGATTCAAACCCGTAGTCATGCAAACCCTGAAGCTGTAAAGCTAAAGCAGAAAAATAGTATTAGTAGTACAATGAATATATCCTTTTGCAGAGACAAATGATTGGGTAATTTTGCTCTATGTTAAGGAAACCATCCATTTATTCACACTTTTCTCTTTCTCTTTTTTCCAGTTTTCAGCGTTTTGTTCGTCCTCCTTCTTACACTTTCGACTGGTTGCTTCCTACATCGTCTGTCCCGTGCGGACCGCTAACTCCCCTGTTCATTGTAGGTCGCAGTATACCTCAAAGCTTGATGTATCTTCGGAGGTTTTGAGAGCAATATATTTTTGATGTTCCTGCTTGTAGAGTAAAAAATGATTGCACAAAATGCTGTTGTGTTTGGTCTTCTTCTCTGTACGACCACAGGACTGAGGCTTTTATGCCAGTCCTCTTGAGGTGGTTGTTGAGGTTGCAGTAAAGTCCTCAGGCGGAATATCAGTGTTTTGTAATGGCGTGGCAGTTCCTGGATGGCTTCTATATGCTGAGTGCTTCTGCCAGTTTTGTTACAGTGCTGGTTTTACAGTTTGTTTCAAATTTGTTTAGTTGTTTCCTTGTATGACAGAGTTGAAGTTGGTCGCTATTTGTTCCTACCTTCTTTTGCCAGCTTGTCTGCCCTTTTTTTTTCAAGCAATCCCTGTATGTGCTTGTATCCACTGCGGAACAGTCTTGGCTTTTGGGGTGTCCTTTGCTTAGCCAGCTGGAGGGGACTAGCTCTCTGTATTTGTTGATGTCTTCGATGACCTGTGGTGAGTTTCGTCCCTATTATTTGACACATACTTCTTCGCTTGCTGTTCAATGATTTGCTTCTCTGCGGCTACTTTGGTTCCATCTACGGACTTCTGCATTTCCATCGAAAGCCAGCCTGGTCGTGACGGTTTCTTGCGCCATTCGTCGCATGATATTGTTGACTAGAAATCTTTAGTCATATTTTGTTCACTTTGATCACTGCACATTTGTCAATTTCTCATTTCCGAATCGCTTCGCTACATTTTGGCTTCTAGATCAACGTCCACCAGCAGCGTGGACTTGAAACCTTCTGATGTCTTGTGAACTGTTGTGAATGGCCTTTGTGTTGAGGCGACGCCTCTGCCAGCAGTTTGTGTGTGCATGGGTCTACAGTTTGATCTACAACTACAGACTTTGCATTTGCTGCGTGGTCATGTAGACCCCAGCTTATCTAAGATGATGTGCTCTATGGACAAAAACTATTTGTATTAACTAAGCAGTTACAACATGAGATTATTCTCCCACATTAGTATAGCTTCGTCCATCGCCATGAACTGTAGACAGTCCAGCCTGCTGTGGGCTCTGGTTCTTGTCGTCACCAGTTGCCTGCCTTTTTCACAAACGGACTGCCAGAGCTAGCGGTCACACAGATGTTGTGTATAGAGCTAACAGTCACACATATCTTGTGTATAGAGCTAACGGTCACACAGATCTTGTGTATAGAGCTAGCGGTCATACATATCTTGCAGATTATACTACATGCTCTGAAATACTTGCATAGCGGAGGTGACATACACAGGGGCCTGTCTCACTGACATCCACAACTCTCTCTCCACAATCGTTACGACTGGCGACTGTGAACAGACTGTGACTACCCCAACATGCTGTTGATTGCCTCCTGTGGTTCAATCCAGAAATTCTTGAACAGAATCTGGCTTTTATGGAGATTGTAAAACTAGCCTGATGATCTTACTACAAGAATTCGGCTATGTTTCAATGATTCTAAAACTAACCCATGCAACTGCAACTGTAAGCACATCCATGTCATTGGTGGGTGGCCTCATAAGAAATAATAGCGATGTGTTCAATGTGTAAGTTATCATGATCAGACTGAAAAATAGGAAAACACTTGTCTTCGTACGTCCTCGATTCCAGAATTGACGACTGTACGTCGCTAGCATTTATCATGTATGTGTGGCATTATTATTATTATTATTATTATTATTATTATTATTATTATTATTATTATTATTATTTCGTAAGGGACTGCAGTGTTTGGTCGGGTTAGTTAAAGGTGAGCGCTTGTAAGGCTGTGACAAGACTTTCTAGGGCTAAACCTGCTGTATAATAAAATACCTATGCATTTAAAACAATTTAACTGATTGTATGCTTTGGATATCCTGTTATTTTATATAAACATATTTGTGTCTGTACGTTCTGTCTTTGTTGTGTCTTTCATCGTCAGACGGTGACAAAAGCATAAACTCACAGACATCGCTCGGAGCAGGACTTGGCGCTGGATTAGGCCTGGCATGCGTTGTTGTCATTGTCCTTGTTGTCATCATCGTGAGGCAGCGAAAAATTATTTCGAGACAGCGCGATGGTAAGTGTATGTTACTAACCCTAAGAATACGTTATACTTTGAAGTCTGTTTTCCGATTACAAATGAAGTTGCCTAATTAATCGAGCTATGTCCGAGAACGTGATCGCCTAGCACTGATAACATTTTCATAGCAATGAAAGATGTAGAACTAAGGTAAATGTTTTCTGTAAAATGTTGATCGTTAATAAATACACAAACACACAAAAAGAAATAAATATAAAATACAAGTGTTTATTAAAAGTTAGCCAGATTAATCTTAATCGCTGAGAAACCCAAACCTGGATTTTAAATATGTCAGAATCAACAATTTTTTTTCCTGTTTTCCCTACCACGAGTGTTTGAAATTTGAGTTAACGCTCACAATTGGTAAACATTTCGAGTCGAGCATATAAAAGTTGTAGAGGTACGATAATCTGTTCGCATTGGTACTCCTTTCCAGTTTCATGCTCACTAGCTTGAACCAGTGAATGAATGAAAAAATGTTGGGCTTGATATCTCAGCATCAGGCCAAAAAGTAGGTTGGGTACACAAAAGTTCAGGTAAAAAAAAGAACTCGAGCACACGCACGCACGCACCCACCCACCCACCCCCACACACACACGCACACACACACGCACGCACGCACGCACGCACGCACGCTGACGTCCACGCTTTATGGAAGCACGCTGCTCGAACGCTTTCTTTTGCAAAATACTACCAGCACAAACTCTGTACCATACCATCCGCATTGCATTATAAATGGAAACAGACAAAAACAAACCATTTAAACAGGTGCCTACGTTTAGAGCCAGGGAGGAGTAAATACCCTTCTGCCTGAAGCACTGTTATAGAGACTAGATGCTTAGTACCTAACCATGAGCACCGTGAACTTCCCTCAGTTAAAAATGGTTGAATTTGTAACACAATGTTGTTTTCTCGAAACAGATTTACAAGGACATGCGTATTCCGAAACGTAAGTACAAACTGATCGTGCACTGATTATTTATATCAATGTTCTTAATTTAGAAGTAAAGTATTCGTATGATTTACCTAAGAGATGAATGAAGATATAGTAACATGATGTCCTCACACCATTGCCTTGTAGAGTAAGTACCTCAGGTTTGATATTCTTGTAAAGAATATAACAGAAATAGACCAATCATATTCAAAATGTTGGGGAATAGACGTTGATTGTTCATGTTTGTTGTTTATTCTCTCAGGCCTATTGAAATATGTATAATATGCTAGAAAGAGTAAAGTTATGTCTAACATTTTAAATTTAATATCAATATTAACTATGAATAATAAAAAGAGAATCTATGTATCATTTATATATATATATATATCAAAATTGAAATATGTGTGCACGTCGATATGCAATAATTTAGTCTTCCTGCAATTATTCTTTTTCGCTGCTGTTTGTTGATGCACAGCTGCTATACAAGTAGTGTGACGCGTCACTCGTTTCCTCTGATGTTAGTGTTGTAAACATTGAATTCCACTACAGCAACCACCATCAGCATTTAGAGGGGATATAATGCAGCCACTTTTCTCCGTTCATTATAAATGTGCATTTTTACAAGTATCAAAAAGTAGTTTTTGGTGTTTAAGCTAGCCTATCAGGACTTACCTTCTCCGTAAGCTGGCTCTGCGTCAATATTTGTTTGTCATCATTACATATAATGATGACAAATAATCTGCACAATAATCTGTTCGAAATGGTGTTGAAGTGGTTGAAATGTTTTCTATTCTAATATTAACCTACATTAGTTAACAAGTGGGTGAGAAGGGTATGCCGCAGACCAAGTCTATGCTCCAGTGAACGAAGTTTTACTCGGCTGATAGACCTAGAGGTGATTTTTCACACGGAGACCGTCAGTAGAGTCTGATCCAACGAGAAAAATCTTTTTTAACAGTAATAATAATATATCTAAAGTTTGTCGTATAACCAGAAAATGAATGTTTTCCTAATGAAAAAAAAACACATAATGAAGTTTGCAACTTAGTATCTGCTTTACTAACAAGTTTCATGCGAAGCCAAGCGTCTTAAAAATTACAGGCACTTTATTTGGTATGAATTCTTTTGCTTGCTATATTCTCCAATAAGTATTTCTGTCTCACATCTACTGTAGCTTCCTAGTTTTTTTTACTTTTAATATAATAGTTTTGATATTTACAAATATACAGAGCTCGCATACATGATGGACAGAAGGAAGATGTAGATACATTTACAAACTACTAGAATCCCGTACAGTTGTTTTACGATAAGCAGCTGACGACAGAGGAACAAAATCAATAAAGTTTTTGTTATCCAGCTTATACAGCTTAGAGGTAGACAAATCAGATCGAGAACTCTAAAATATTCTAAAATTAAATTATAATCAAATTGTTTAAATTTCATTGTCTTTTCCCATTCAGCACCTATATTGCTTCGGAGAATAGTGGTAAGTAGTCCAGCAACATTATTTCACATTGTAGTAAAGACAAACTATAATATTAAGATTGAAAGGATAAATTAGTTTTATACACATCGGTAAATATGCCAGTCAAGTTGCACACACTGTCATTCACGAGCACTTAAATGCAATGAGAAGGAGAAAATAACTTGAACGAAAGATGGAGTGACATAAAAAAGAGGACAAAATACTGCAAAATTATGAGCATCACTAACTCTTGTTTACATTTACCTTGTAGGTCAGGAACACGTCTATGGTCAGATCACCATGAGGGACATGAAGAGTCAACCTTCATGCCAAAATGTTGAAAGCTCAAATGGCGGGGAGACGTCCACAAATACAGGTTCATATTAAACCTTGTTACAGCGTCTGTGTCCAAGAATAAAATATTCTTTTCTTTTGGATACTCTTACCTTTATTAGGTATTTTAAAGGTAAACAGTTTTTGAAGTCCTACCACAGAAAGAAACATTTAAAGAAAGGAAGAAATAACAGAGGAAACAAAAAAACCCTACAAATTATGAGTTATTAATCCATCTAGTAATAATCACATAGACTTATAAACTGTAATAATGTTTATTAAATATTTTAAGTTTATTTTCTATATTTCTTATGCCAGGGATATTAACATAGAATGTTTGATAGATAGTTTGCATCAAAGCGAACACCGAAGCAGCTTGCAGGTGTATTTTCTCTCAATTGTCGTGTGTGTGTGTGTGTGTGTGTGTGTGTGTGTGTGTGTGTGTGTGTGCGGGTGGGTGGGTGGGTGGATGTAGGTGTCAGAGACTGGTCGTGCTAATACGCCTAACATGTGCCTGGTACAGCGGAACCTCGGTTAACGACCACAATCAGTCCTGGAAAGTTGGTCGGAATCCGAAATGTTCGGTATCCTAAGTAGTTTTCCCCATAAGAAATAAAGGAAATAGATTTAATTGGTTCCCAGCCCCTGTTGACTCGCTAATATATGAAAGTTACTGGCTATATAGGTATTTTTTTATGAGAACAATTATAATACAATATAAATGGAGTTAAATAGACATACAAACATTAAAGAAAGCAATTAAACATCAATAACCAAAGAAAATTTTCCGTTTTGACTGCGATATGATGGCGTGCGTGGATGGAGGTGTGGGTAGGAATGGGTGGAATTACTGCTCGGATAGGGAATCTCCATGAGAACATGTGGCATTGTAAAATCGGGGGTGACTTCCCTTGTCTGTCACTTTGAGGTTGAAGGAAAAAACTCATCCATTGTCTGTTGTCTATGCCTTTTTTGTAACACTTTTCGGTAATACGACATAACATTATAATTGAACATGATTGAGGGCTATATTATTAACATAAAGCACAAAGATCACTAAATAAGAAAAGATAAAGATAAGGAATGACCGATAGTAGCTGTGTCTCAAGTGCAAATGATGCTACATCTGAGATGCTGGTCGGTCACATGTGGGTGACGTGACTGTTCGGTATCCGAATTTTGTTCGGTATCCGGTGCAATTTTTTAACGAAATTTTTGATCGTTATCCGAAATGTTCGCTATCAGAGGCGTTCGCTAACCGAGGTTCCACTGTATATATTACTCTGATATTGCGCTCGCCTGAGTGTATGTTGAATGATTTTGGTCATCATCATCATCATCATCATCATCATCATCATCATCATCATCATCATCATCATCATCATCATCATCATCATCAGTAGTAGTAGTAGTAGTTTACAACTGATAACAAAGGAGACTGGGTGCCCATTAACGCCATACTCCTGTCTTAGGTGAAGACACATACCACATTTACGATCTTCCCAACAGCGAAAACACCGGGGAACCAGGTCTGGGAGATGTCTACGAAAATAAGGCATTTTCTTAGAGAAAATCCTGTGTTTGTGTCACGATGCTCCGCAAACAGACAAGCAAGAGCATATAATCAAATCTGCACAGAAAATTGGAGTGGAGACAGGCTAATGTTTTCCTACGTTCTTCTTGCAATCACTTCTTGAGTGTTTTGCAATCTGCAACAAACATTATAAGTTTTTCCATCAAACTTTCTTTGCTTCATGTGCCTTAATGAGAATTTTTTATTTAAGAAATCTTCACACTAAAGCTTTATGTTACATGGTTCTAAATCTCTAGATCAAAACTAAGCAGTTAATTATTTTAGTCACTCAAATTACAGTAGGAATTTGATTGACGATAAGAACAAAAGCGTAATTTTTGCTGCCGCATTAAACACTTACTTCACTTGCACATTAATATTAATGTTATTCGTATGTTTTAGCATTTAGCTTTTAATTTTAGGATAATCTCAAAAGAGAATCGATTTGTTTCTTGTATTCTATACTCGTTTCTAGATTACCCATCGTATAGTGTTCCAAAACTATTGGCATGAGTAAGAAAACAACACTAACTTTTCATGAATAACGGCTGTAACTTTGTTACTCACCACGAGTTGAGTGTGTTTGGTGGAAAACTGATTCACGATTTACAAAGCGATTTACAATAAAGCGAAGGGAAGTGTTGCAAAATGCATTAACCTCCTCCAAATAGCTATTTGATGAAAAAGGCAATGGCACAGCACACTGCTTAGCCTGCTTCACAGCTGCCGCAAGTGTTCTGTTATTATTTCAATCATTCGATCATCCTTGGACTCGATGTCGGCGCCTGACAGCATCTCTTGTGATGTTTTTCCTGGATGCTCACTGACCAAATTTCGACCAGTCTTTGAGCCCGATGTAAAGGCAATTAATCTAAAAGTCAAGCCCACAGTTTACCAGTTAGACTCAATACCTACTCGCCTTCTTCTTGACTGCTTAGATATCTACCATCTCAAACAGTACAAATATCAGCTTGTCATCAGGTGTTTTCCCATCATGGCTTCCTAATGCCCTGGTGAGGCCATTTCTTAGGAAATTTACGCTTGACGTCAACTTGTTGAATAACTCAGCAGCTTCAAAGTCAGTTCTAGAGTGCTTGAAACTGTCTACAGATGCATTGTTAAAAGCATTCTCATATTAACATCGCCGCCTGGTATGGTCACCTGCTCGTCTAAGACAAGGGAAAGCTGTCCAGATTCATTAACCCGGCAATTAAAATTATTGATACAACACAGCTGCAACTTTGTGACTTGTACCTTCATGCAGTCAGAAAGATGGCAGAATATCACTTCAGACCAGGGTGTAAGGTCTAGATGTTCATGCGTGCTAAATGTCCTTTTGGGTATTTAAGTGTGCTCGTTATGTTTTGCATGTATGTACACATATAATGCTTATATTATGTATGTATTGTCGCGTAATGCAATCGGGCGCCACACACTCTACCCTCGGAAGCATCGCAAGCACGCTCACAACCACACAGTCACAGCAGGCACTCGAACGCCCGATGCTAGCGACGCGTTCAATCGCTCCCCAGTGCACAAAAGTGACGGACACACAAGGGAACAGCACAAAATGAATAATAAAAAATAAATAAAAGGAGAAAAGGAAGAACAAAAGGGTGATCAAAGGCTCCCAAAGATAAAAGAAACTCGCTAAAACTACCAGGGAAACTCCCTCTCAACAGAGTGGGCAAAACAACCTAACGGGCACACACACACACACACACAAACCTTTCCTTTCCTACCGCTACAACTAAAACTATCTAGAGGCCTGACAGGGGCTAATCTCAGGCAGGTAACTGCAGTGGGAGTGGTTCCAGAAGAAAGGTGGGGGGACACAGCCTGATCACTCAAGATGTCCACAACAAGATATTTAGTAATGGTGTATACCCAACTTCATGGACAGAAGCTTTAATTCAACCACTTTACAAAAAAGGAGAGGTAGATAAGCCCGATAATTAAGTTGAATTTCACTTTTAAATATTTGCAGCAAAATTTATAGTTACATTCTAAATAAAGGACTAAGTAAATGGATAGATAAAAACGAAAAAATCAACGATGTACAGGCAGGCTTTCGAAGAAATTATAGCACTGTTGACCACATTTTTACCTTATTTGCGTTAGCCCAGAAGCAACTTGTTAGCCGAAAGAAATTGTATGTGGCATTTATTGACTTTCAAAAAGCATTTGACTCAGTTATACGGGAAAAACTCTGGAGACTACTGAATAAGAACAAGTTGAGAGGAAGAATGTATAAAGCTATAAAAGGAATGTATAATAGCGTCAAAGCTAAGGTAAAAGTAGGAGGTGATGTAACAGAATCTTTTCTATGTCCCAGGGGTTTAAAGCAGGGAGAAATTTGTAGCCCTGTTTTGTTTTCACTATTTATTAATGAGTTAGCAAAAGATGTAATTGACAGGGGTAAACATGGAATACAGCTAAATCCAGATATCTTAGAAATATTTATTTTGCTTTTTGCAGATGACGTGGCATTAATTTCGGATACTGTTACCGGTCTGCAAAACCAGCTTAATGTTCTGAGAGATACATCATGTAAATTAGGTTTAGTAGTTAATTTAGATAAGTCTAACATTGTAGTATTTAGAAATGGCGGTTTCATTTCTTCCCATGAGAAATGGGTATTTGGAGTCCAAAATATATCAGTTTTAAACATGTATAAATATTTGGGTATCTACATGTCCACCCGTTTGTCCTTTTCCCATGCTTTAAATGATATGGCTAGTCGAGCCAAAAAGGGTGTAGTTGGAATCCTTAGGGCGCTATGGTCTATTGGGGAACATGCTCCTGATGTTTTCCTAAAACTGACTGTCAGATTCTTCCTATGATGACGTATGCAGCAGAGGTATGGGGAGTTGTTGCCAATCTCAAATCAGTAGAAACAGTTCACACTTTCGCTTTAAAAAGATTTCTGGGAGTCCCACTACAAACCCCTAATGCCCTAGTTTATGGAGAAACATCAAGATACCCCTTACATGTGACTGTATATGTAAAAAGTATTAAATATTGGCTACATATTCTGAGCATGTCTCCAAGCAGACTACCACATAAAGCCTACAAAATGTTGTTAAACATACATGACCAAAACAAGATAACATGGGCTTCTTCTATATGTTTTTTGTTGTATCGCTATGGCTTCGGGCATGTCTGGCAAAACCAAAGCGTTGGAGACCCTGAATTATTTGTTACAATTATTAAGAGGAGACTCCAAGACTGTTATCAACAAGAATGGCATTCTACCATATCTTCCAACGAACGGTATCATTTCTATAATTCGTTTAGATCTTCTTTTAATGATAGTCATCATCTGTACTACCTAAGAAATGCCAAAAGTGCTTTCATCAGATTTAGAACAGGTGTTTCTTCAATAAAAGTTCACACCTTTAGGCACACACGCAATACGTTATCTGATTTCAACTGTCCATTTTGTACAGATATGGAGGAAACTGAACTTCATTTTATGTTTATGTGTCCCAGGTATGCTGTTTTTCGAGAGAATTATATACCTGCAAAATTTTATAGAAATCCTTCAATGTTTAAGTTAACATTGCTACTTAGCAGCAGTAGTAGGTAGATAATATGTAACACTGCACTTTACATCTTAAAGGCATTAGAATCCCGAAACGATGCTCTATAACTCTATGAAGTCTATAAATTTACTATGCCTATTTTGTGCACGCAGTGTAAAGATTATAATGTGATTACCACCCCTTGTAGTACGGGCCGATTTTCTTGCCAGTTGCCCAACTCTGACCCTCCGTCACCGCACGGGCCAATTACATAAACAAACCCAATTATGTAAAAATTTCCACTCTGGTTGCCTCCTCCCGCCCCCGATCCTAGACCTGTGCTAAGGTAGCATGCGACAAGCGACATGTATGTGTGCAATGATTGTGAACTAAGAATAATTTATGTCTTGGGCAGACAATAAAGTTTGATTTGATTTGAACTGCCGACCAGTTTCCTTCATGTCTTTTCTCTCCAAGATCACAGAAAAATTAGTTTTGACACAGTTCTTCTTAACTCTGTTGGACCTGTGCGCTACATTTGGCACTATCAATCACTCTCTGCCTTACTCCCTCTACGGTGAATGTGGAAAGAGAGAGGGTCCAATTGCACAGTAACTAAAAATCCTGTGACCATGGGACCATTTGTTGTTTTGGTGACAGAAATAGTTAGCAGACGGTCGTCGGACGAAGAGTGGAGTTTTGCTTTTTCTTCTTGTTATCTAGGTGAACCATCATTCATCTTTTCTACTCTCAACTCTAGTCCTGGAGACGTCACAGTTGAGGAGTTTGGCAATGTGACGTTTGAATGTCGTGGTGATGGATGTCCTTCCCCAACACTGGTTTGTATTCACTCTTAAAACGCACGGCCATTTCCTATCATTCCAATGTTATAGCTAGAGATGCCTTTTATTGCTACAAATACGCTTCAAAATAGCAAAGCCACTTTATAATCACAGCAATGATATGTGTCATAATTTGTAATAACCTGAAACCTGTAACTATTCCCTCTTAAGAAATACCAGTGCAAACATTTGTTTAATAGTTACAGACGCATTTGATAACTACAAAGACCGCTCATAGTTTGAAAGTCATTGTATAATCAAAACTTTTCTCAGGGAATATTCCATATATTGACCACCACTGTGTATGAATTATCTAATATTACTGATGTACCACGAATTATTGGGAACGCACATGTGCGCAATGCATGTTTCTTTAAGAAATTAAATCAACACCTAATCGAATAGATGAAAGTCCAGGGGAAGTTTAATGCTTGTGTGATGGGAAGCGATGGGAACTCTTCCAGAGGTTCGCTGCTGATGCACGTGCTGACCATCGTCCATGTACAGGACTCCGGAGTTTACACGTGTCTCGCTGAAAACGGCCTCCACAGGGAACTCGCCATGTCCACAGGCCTGTCCGTCAAACGTGCGCCATGAACGCATAGGGTTGGGGTAGAAATGGCAGCGACAAGGAATAGAGATGAGCACCACCACCCCTCGCAAATTAGATGTTCACTTAGAGAAAGTACAGTCTTTCACATCTCACTCCCTAAGGAGCAAATTATTACTGGAATAACTATTTGAACCTGTATTAAATACTCCAACATTTCACACTTCGTTTATTGAGTTAATACAGGGAATTCTACATCAATCTGTATTATAGAACATAAAGTCATCGGGTAAGTTCTAACACCGCACCCTGCTGTATATTAAAGAGTTCAGGGTAAATCTGCACGATGTTTGTGTATTGCAGAGTGATGAGTTTATATTCCTGATGATTTTGACACAAGCTGGTGACTGAGTTGTGTCTCGCCATACAACTAGTTACACGTGGCACAGCACACAACACGTGTGAATCACAACATAACGAGCTGCAAATCCTAAACAGTTTTCCTATTACAACATATGAATGACCTGCTAGAGCCCACTGTGTTTATTATAACGAAATATAGAGGTAAAAGAGTTTTACTAAAAGGGATTTGGTTCCCGCCCAGTGATACCTTTGGAAAATATTCTGTAACAAAGTTTTCTGTTTTATTAAAATTTAGCGTCTGTAAGGCTGATCAGTTCTAAACACAGTGCTCAGCTACAGTGAATAAATAAAAAAATATAAATATGATAGTTATACAAAATCGTGACACATATGACAAATATGATAAGCACGATATATACGTATGATAAATACGTATGATATACATGAAAGAGAAAGTTTAATTCAGTTTATTTGAACATTTATTTTAGGGTCTCTTTATTTATCTGTCTCTCTGCTTGTGTTTCTGTCTGTCGAGTGATATGGGGAGAACGAGAGAGAGAGAGAGAGAAAGAAAGAGAAGGAGGTGACTAGGTTTGTCAAAGGCATGTAACTATAAGAAAGCAAAAGTAAGCTCACACACACACACACACACACACACACACACACACACACACACACACACACACACACACACACACACACACACACACACACACACACACATGTCTTTTATAAATGTCTTTTATCAGCAGTTCAAGTGAGTAAAAGAATAGTGATAACTTAGAACAAATAAAGTCTGATAACTCAAAAATATTCTATATAACATAAAAAAAACGTTCACAATCAAACTTAAAACAATACGGCCAGGTGGGAAACGTATAAGTGTATCATGTGCTTATTGATCAGGAAAACCCCTGCGTAAGCCATTAATATTACATATGCATTACATATCCCTCTTTTTTCTGATGAAATAAAACTTCGAATCTGTTTCACAATGCAGCTTACATTGTTTCAATTAACTTACAAGTGCTATCCCTTCAAGGGTATCTTTTAAATATTTTGACATTTGTTGACATAGCCTTCTAGTGTAATCTTTGCTCTGATCCGACAATATATATCATAATGTCTCTCTTTGCCAGTAGAGTGTAAAAAAAGGTAGTTTTCGAGGTTTGTGTTTTATTAGTCTGAAACCGCCGAATAAGAATCAGGAGTAACAACTCTTGCAGCCTTACGCAAAACGGTGAGTATTAGTAGTCTCCCTTGTACTTGCATTATATACGAGCACTGCTTGTATGTTAACATGCCGCACAAATCCGCTATGATACAGCTTTTATTTAATTACAAATTTTTTTTGTTGCTTTATAACTGTAATCTTTCATATAAATAGATCGTTTACGAAGATAACTTTTATATTGTAGAAGCTTTAGAATATATCTTCTGGTATAGATTTAGAGTATAAAGCTGATAATAAATGAGTAGAAAATAATATATTAAGCCAAGCAGCAAATCTGTTTTCTTAAATCAATTCTTCTGTATATTCGTCGTCTCTTTATTTTCACCTTTATAATTTCTATAGTCTTTTAACATCTCTCTGTTTCAAGTTACAACTAAATCCCTTAAGGAAATGAAAGCAGTGAACTACAGGACATAGCAAAGCATCCATAATAATATCATTTTGTTAATAATATGGGAGAAACATGTTTCTGCCGCAAGAAATATTTGCACGCATGACTATTTTTTATTTTATAAAAAAATTAAGCTAATAAAATTAGTTTCTGGTGAACCGTAGAGCTTAACTCGTGTACAAAGTACAAATATGCTGACTTGCATGATATAAAACAATGTATACAAATAGACATAACCTTTATCTTTATCAAAGTTTTTTTGGAGTGTAAGCTAGAAAGTGTTAGCAGGTGGCGAATAAGGAAGTTTGATCCTAGCTGGGTGTTGAGATTTAAATGCATAATGGCACCCATATTTTTTTTTTTTGTCACTCAATTGAATGCATTTGAAGAGGTGCTCTTCAAGTCAGGGGTAAAAAGCGTTCAAGTGGAGCAGAAGCACGAGTTCGGTTCGTGGTCCTGACTAAGCTGAATAGAAAGAATACTTTTATTGTGCCGCTCTGGGCCCTGTCTGTCAAACACACCCTCCACACTCCACTTATGTCCAACAGAGCTGTCTACTCAAACTGAATATAAGTTCCTGGTCGACACAAGTACACACTGCACGCAACCTGACGAACTGAGTATGCACTTAAGTCCCCTCTTACTTCTCTCTCAAATAAATCAGTGTCAGCATAAACTAAATATTTGTTATGGTCTGTTTTGACACTGTTGCTGTAATACCCATTCAAATTATTTTTCTTTATCTTATCTCTAGGTTTCTCTTTCTCGTTCACTCGCTCTTTTTAGTTTTTTTTTTAAATTACAGACACTGAATTGAACTATATATTGTGATGAATATGTCATACATTGTGCCAGGTTTGCATTTGTTGTTGTATCAACTGTTTTATTTTTACTGATGTGAGAAACACTAAGCTATTTTCGTCAGTAATACACAATACATACGATGTTAACAAAACTTCACTTCTGCAACTTAAAGAGTGCACTGTATATAAAGACAGAGACAGGACCAAGAACAATGTATCAGAAAGCTTAAAGAGCGCCGTGTGCTTGAGGTAAAAATTTTGCAACAAAATATAAGCTCAAAAAGGAGATATCCGGCAGATCTGTTAAACTGTAAATCACAAATCGACTGTGTCTCGCTCTTAACTGATATCTCTGGCTTGCAGATGATTTTTACCCAAGACAGTAAAGACAGGGCGAGACTTGAGGCACCGGTAGGTTCATTAAGGAAGAAGTATTCTCGAAATTAAGTTTTCATCGTATCACTTTTTTCTTGTTTCCTGCAAAGAAACTGTCAACCGAAAGATTCTAAACATGAAGGATGAGGTGAATCGCGTTTATGACAGAAAGAGAGAGAGAGAGAGAGTGTGTGTGTGTGTGTGTGTGTGTGTGTGTGTGTGTGTGTGTGTGTGTGTGTGTGTGTGTGTGTGTGTGTGTTCGTCGTTTTTGAGAGCTTCAGTTTGCGGGAGCTTTCTGAGGTGGTTTTTTGATAGACTATGTTTGTATGGGTGTGTGTATGTGCGAATACGTATTTTCGTGCTTGCACGAGAGCGTTTGCGTGCGCGTTTCATTTGAGCTCTGTTTTTGTGAGTGTATTTGTACGCCTGTGTGTTTGTATGTGCTTTCTTAATGTGCACTTGCTAGTGTGTGTGTGTGTGTGTGTGTGGGTGCGTGGACGTGTTAAATGATTTTATTTGCACTGGTGAATTCATAGAGAGAAAGAGAGAGGAAGCGATACCCTACAGGCCTACACGAAGTGACAAATGCTAATTTTCAGTACAGGGAAGGTCGCAATGTCTTCCTCGTTACAGGATTTTCCAACTTGAGTTTCTTAACAACACTCACAACGTGTCCGCTGGCACCCATCCATGTGAAGAACTGTGACTAGACCAGGAAGGTTAAAAAGCTGTCGAGTAGTCCTTGCCAGCAAGAGCATTCCTCCCCAGTAAATTTGCTCTGCCTTTTGTAACAGTCAAATAGAGATAAGACATGTAACAAATTAGTTACAGCTGTTTCTTGAACAACGCAGAAGCAGTTATTTTGACACAGGTACACTTTTTCACTCAACATCGCGTCACACCCCCCCACACACACACACACACAGGCACACACACACAGGCACGCACGCACACACACGGAGTAAAACATGACAAAAATAATTTTGGACTGTCTTCGACTCAATTATAACATAGAGAATGTATTAGCAATTAGCATATACAAACATCTTTCTATTAAAAGTTACGTAATACTGGATGAATAATGAACAGAAGAATCTAAAAAAGAAAATATATTTGTGTGCATTTGTGTGTGTGTGTGTGTGTGTGAAAGAGAAAGAGAAAGAGCGCGCTTGCCATTTAACAAAACAAACCAAAAAAACCACACAAAACTACTTTCAGAATTTCTGGTGTTCAAAGAAATATTAGTGAATATTATTTTATTATCCTTTTACCACCATATAGTGATAGCTGTTTGTCAGCACATCACGTTCTTTAAATCTCTCGTTCCAATCATATTCGCTTTAAGTGACTTTTTCCTCAAACGCTATCACTCGAGTGAAATTTACGTCTGTGTACTCTAATCCATTAAACATTTATGATAATACTTGATTATTCTGGCATACATGTCTATCAAGCCTTGTGTGTCAGACTCTTGTTTATATTCATTTTGACATGCCTGTCACGTGTCGCATGCTGGCTCAGCCCGAGCTTTAGTTCTGACGGGGGGTGGGGGTGGGTTGCTGCGTCATTTATAATATGACGCAATTTTTGTAGTTTGGTTTTATTTTTTGACGTAATTGGCGAAGGGAGAGGAGCGAAAAAAGATAGAGGAAGAAAGAGAAGCTGAAGAAGCAGAAGACTGTGAACTGAATGGGGAGAAACTTTCTTGAGTTGGTGATCCGTTGTTCGAGCGGAGTGTTGATTATTCGTGGGAGACCGTTGGGTGAACGGGGAGCTCTCGACCGCTGGGAGACTGTGAAGTAGATGGAGTGACTTTCTTGAGTTGATGACTCGTTGTTCGAGTGGAGTGTTTAATAGCCAAGGGAGTCAGTTGAGTGAGCGGGGAAACGTTCGTCCGCGAGGAGACTGTGGCACAAATAGAGTGACTTTCACCTGAACTACTTTCTGTAGGGGGGGGGGGTGGTATCTTCGGGTATAGACGGGGAGTGGGGTGGTATTGGGCAGGTAATCGTCATCTTTTGTCCCCGACCCATTGTTTTCTTCGTTCTCTTCGTTGTTTCTAATACATCCTTTTTTTTTTCTTCTTCCTTTTTTTTATTTTTTATTAAATGTGAAATTTGTATTGTCCTCACATGTGCGTGTCGTCTGTTTTGCACTGGAGAGTGATTGGTTTCGTCGCCATACGCGACATTGCCTACATTTGGAAATACTTGAAAAATAAGTGCCACGATATAAACTGTCCCATAGCGCTTGTTGAATTAGAAATATTTACTATTCCTCTTGCTACGACCAAACAAAATGTTCCTATAACTTACTAATCATTGAATTCCATTGTACCTTAGATATGTACTATCGTTAACAGTGTCACAATTAAGCTTTGACAGTGCGAGAATGAACATTACCACTAACATCATCACAACTACAACAAATATAATTTCTGTTAACCTCTTTTTTCATGGAATGGCCTCAGTCGCTCTTCTAGTTCCTCATTGCTCTAAAGCACACAATGCAGCAAAAACTGTCATAACGCCATGATTGGTCACTGGGGTGTGTTCAGAAAATGCCACCGGGGAATTAATTGTCAATAAATCAGGAAGTCTCTCAAGGTGACTCAAAGGACATTTTTTGGGGTAAAGTAATGCTCTTGTATGAATTCAATAGCGGTGACATCCAATCTAAAATATTTATAGTCTGCTTATAGATAAGCTTGTGTCAGGAGTGCCCGTCGATGTCAATGGACGTTACAGGCTGACTGCAGGCGGGCGATCACGCCACTACATCACGTGACATTCTGTTATTTTCACAGCACACGCCCAGCATTCGATTCTCTTTGGTCTTGCTGCCATGGAGATTTGGCTGGCGTCCAGGCCCCGTATGCATGTAGCCCGGAAAAGGGCCTTTTTCAAGAATAGCGCCTATTAGGGTGAATAGCAGTGAAAAATCCGTATGCATGGGAGCCCGGAAAGGCTTTCCGACCTGGCGGACCGCGTATAAAGTTATTCGACCTCTCGGGGCTGTATAACTCGCTATTCACGCAGAAAAATGGCGGCCCTCATTGTTTTAAGTGGCGAGAACGCCGATTGATGCGAAGGAATCGGGTGTTTCGTGACAGATCGCATCTGTTTGAAGTATTTGATTATGTAGAATTATATGACAAATTTTGTTTTCCACGAGAAAACATTTTGGCACTGACGGATGAAGTGGCATGCGAGATCGCTGTAACCAATCGAAAAGGTGCCCTACCACCATTGTTACAAGTCTTTGTAACTCTGAGATATTTTGCTACATCAAGTTTTCAGGATGTGTGTGGCGAATTAATTGGAGTAAGCCATGCAGTCAACCGTCAGCCGCACTTGTGGCGAGAGTCACCGACGCTTTGTTTCGGCGAGCACGCAATGAAATTTCATTGCCGAACCAAGCTCGTGCGGACTTGACGAAAAGACAGGTACATACCGTACATCGCACCTACGGAATGCCAAACGTGATACAAACTTTGGGTAAAAATGCCTGTCTGTCTATGCTAGGAACAGTTTAAACACCTCCAAAAAAAAACCCGGTGCTCGAGAGAGATTTCCTCCAGCAATATTGTAATTCCAGACTCGCTGAAGTTAGCTTTACGCGCACGCTTATTTTGTAGCATTTCAGTAAGTTGACTGTAACCAATGTCTGCTGACCCTGCCTTGCCCTGTGTTTTCTGGGAGCACATTGTTAGACACGGGAGCTGACAGGGTCCACCACTCTTGCCTATTTTGGGCGATAGTGGCGAGTTTGGCCGATGACAGCTAAAAACAACAACAACAACAACAACAACAACAACAACAACAAACAAACAAAAAAACGATGCTATGATATGAAGTAGTTTCCTTTACCGTCACCGAAACTCCATCGTGTTTTCGCTTGCTTCTAAAAATAGCAACGGTTCTCCCCGCTACTACTCGCGTAAAGCTATTTGAGACCGAATAGAGCTTTGTGCATACGGAATCACCATAGGCCCTATGCACGTATAAGTTTCGAATAGCTTTTCGCGAAAAGCAGCTATTCGCGCGAGTCCTTATTCGATTTACATGCATACTGGGCCTGGAAGATAAAGTTTTGCTTTCTAATGTTGTTCACTTTCAGTCCAGAGTTCAATGTTTCCTTTTATCTTATACTCTTATATCAACATTTATAAAGGTTTTACTTAAGGCTCAATACTTCTTAGCAGAATGAGCACTTAGCAGGAGAGCTAGCAGCTGGCTCGAATTTGCTGAAAACAGTTTAACTCTTATTTAAATTTAGTAGTTGTTTGAGAGACACTGTGTAGGAATGTGTTGTATAAAATGTCCCATTACACTGTGTTAAAGTTCAGTTTATACTTGATTAGGACTAAATTTGCATGGAGAATAAATTCCAACATACACAGCATTCAACGCAGATAGTCGGTGGTTAGAGAATAATTTCAACAAGTATAGAGCTTTCTGGCAAAATATCCAACCAACTAAATATGAACAAAACAATGTTGAGTATTTTAAAATTTAAAATAGAAAAATATTTAAAATTTATTTCACGAGTTCTCATCGTGCTTGCTTGTAGTGGGTGCATGCGTAAGAGAGAGAGAGAGAGGATATAACAAACGGTCGGGATGGGACGGGGGGGGGGTAAGGAGAGATATTTTCAGCACTGAAAATTTAGCAGTTGTGTATCGCCTGAAAGAGCTATATAGATGCACCAGATGCTAGGGCGAGGGTGAGCGTGTTGCTGCAGAGGTGAAGGTCGCTGTTGGCGACCCGCGTGCGGAAGAGGCGAGCAGGCGCAAGATCCTGTTATTTTCCCAGCCATACAGGAGCCATGCGAACACGGATGTTTAAAGGCAGTACACTTTGTGATGGGAGTGCGACTGAGCCCCGTGCGGGTCAGAGGCACAGCTAGCTGTCACTGTCACTGTCAGGCCTATTTGCGACATCCTCTGTCCTATTGTTGACACCCAGTGCGTCCTCAGGCAAGTTGTCAAATGCTAGACGCACAGCGAGCACACCTGCGGAGCTGACTTTGATTGCTGGTTACAATGAGACGATGCACAACACTGTTTTAGAAATAAAGTTTATTGGTTAAAATAGGGTTTTCGATACAAATTCAAACTGCTTCAGAGAGTGCAAACGGAAGGGAAAGAAAAAAAATAGAGGGTAGTGCTACATAATACACAAAATAATTTATGAATCATATACATAAATACAATAGTAAAACCGTACAATTATGAAGTGTAAAAATAAAATAATTTCCATATATTACACGTAGGTATGGAAGGAAATTGATTTAATTGATGATTGGGGAGACTGGGACAAGTGCGTGGCTAAGAGGAAATTATATACACATTACATGTATTCACACAAAAGATCAACAATTGAAAAGTGTGTAAAGAAACAGACAGACAAGAGCGCGGGACAGTACAGGGTGGAAGTATAACAGCCCAGCGCACAGAGATGTCAGGCGTGTTATTGATTGCGGCTGCTGTTGACTACACACACACGTGACACGGTGAGTACACGCGGCAAGCTTCACACTGCAGACGCCTGTGCGAGACGGTGAGGGTGAGGTTGACCTCGTTCTGTCTTGGCATTCTGTCGGCCTCGGCGCACAGCCAGGGACGGAGGTTTTCAGGGCCAACTCAACATGAAGTCATCTAAAGCAAAGCCAAGGCTGCAGCCAGTGCTGCGCGCCCTTCCCCTTGTTTATTACTAGCTACACCAACAACACACCATGCAAATATTGCCCAGGGCTCGCCACTGTGTCCTCGCTAATGAGCTGGTGTGTAATGTAGTCTTCAGTTGATATTAAGCATGTAAGGCAACGTTAATAATACTTATCACAACAGGTTTTAAGATGACTGTAAGCGGTTTAAATATCTTGTATCAAACTTCTAGGCTTACACAAAGCTGATCCCTGCAAAGGTGATTCTGTAAAATCCATGCAAACTTGACATCCTCAACGAATGGATATAAACAGTAATTAACATCATTATTTTAGGGAATGTTATGCACACCTCTACTATACAACACGGTTGTTTTTAGGTTGTTGGTCTTGGTACTGAATATAAACATATTGCTGCTGCGCTGGTGTTGGAGACAGATATAAGAGCAGGATTTCAAGTTTTTACATTTATTTACATTAAATTACATCAATGTCAAAATAAAAAAAGACCTGTTTAAATCAATATCATTCTGAATCAAAAGTATGTTTACATTTATGCTGTAAAAGGTACTTTTTAAACATTTCATTACAGTTATGCAACAATAAAAGCAAATTAATAATATGTACATGGACTTACAGTCATATAATCATGTTGGAATCACATAGGTTGAAACTGCTTACATTTTTACACTGGTTGACTTCTGATTGCAATTTTACATTCTTTTATACCAGTACGCAAAATGTACAATATGTTAATCATTTATTTATTTATTACATACAAGAAATCTACAATGCAGTTCATATTACAAAAAATCTTAAATAAATCACACAACTGTTAGTGAACACTAAAAAAAAAAGATTTAACTAATTGAAAGGCAAAGCAATTACTTCCCTCTGTGTGTGTGTGTGTGTGTGTGTGGTGAATTTTAACGCGGACTTGTGAATTAGTAGTAGGTAGGTAGGTTTGTAACAGTTTTATGTCTATTTACGCTGATATGCGTATGTATAGATAAAATGTTCTTTCGGTTTTGTCATCGAGGAAGGCGTATCAAACGACGGATTGAATGACATAGCCCCATAATTGGTCGCTGAGGTGCATTCAGAAGACCCCACTGGAGACTTGATTGTAAACAAATCAGGAAGTCTCTCTAGGTGACTCAAAGGACCTTTATTTTGGTAAAGCAGTACTCTCTGTGTAATAATTTTGTATGAATTTAATATGGGTGACGCTCAATCTGAAATATTTATAGCCTGATCGGCGAGATAAGCTTGTAGCAGACGCAGTGCCCGTCGATGTAGACGGACGTTACATGCAGTGTGCAGGCGATCACGCCACTACATCACGTGACATTCTGATATTTTTACAGCACACGCCCAGCATTTGATTTTATTTGGTCTTGCTGCCATGGAGATTTGGCTGGCGTCCAGGAGAAGTTGCTTTCTAATGTTGTCCACACTTATTCCCGTATTCCTTGTTTCCTCTTTCCTTATCATGAAAGGTTTTATTGAAGGCTAAACACTTCTTAGCAGAGCGAGGACTTTTAATCATCAGGAGGGCTAGTGATTACAGCTTGAATGGATCTTTAAACATAGCCTACTGAAAACAGGATTGACTCCTGTGTAGGATTGTTAAAGTAGAGCATGTTAAGGTCATTTTTCTTATGGTCAGCGGTAAATTTCCATCAAGAATAATCAAGCCAGCGTGATTTAAATTTGGAAGTGGCTAGAATACATCCCACAGAAGAAGCATTAACACAGAGGAGCTTTCATCATTTCTAAAGGAACCCAGCGGTCGTCACATCTTAGGACTCGTTAGCTCTGAAACAGAAACACGTGTGCGTGTGTAATGTAGATTATTCGGCCAGCAGTGTCTTCGGAGGTTTGTGATGTACTGACCTCTGAGATCAAAGAATCACAACTACATTTAGCCGTTTAAAAATATACGTACAACGTGTTAAATTCATTTTAGGAAAAAATTCTGCGTTAAATTGAAGTATTATCATCACTTATCCTGTTTTATCTCTTACGATGCCGATGACAAGGATTTTGTCGTTTTATTTCCTTTGATTGACAAGTATAAGTCACAAATTTTGAGAATTTCAGTAGTCGATCTCAAACAATTGACTCAACTACATACACACTCATAGACACGTGTTTTCTCTTCCTCTCTGCTTCCCATTCACACTTAAATAAAAATCGACTCATTAATTCCAAAAGACAATAACAACGACGATAGCGATGCTGCCGATGATAGAAATATAGTAAATATACCTACCAGATGTGTTGAAATCAAAGCGATGATTCCACTCATGGAAACAACAAACCCAGTTCTCAAGACGTGCATGCTGTTCCCGCCGTTGTTCCCGTTGCTGTCTATAATACACACATATATATATATATATGAATGAACTAAGTAAAACATACACACAATGTAAATTCACAGCGCTAGTAAAAGAACACTTACATTGTCAAAACAAATACCAAAATCACATGCGAAACCGTACGTTCTCGAATGAGTGTGTGTGTGTGTGTGACTGGAATTTTATTTTGCATATCAGAATTAAAGACTGATTAAGTTATTTAGTCTCTGATACGCTTTTCGAATTCTGCTATTTTGATTTGCGAGTGCACCAACTGTTCTTTGTTTCAGCAATTTTAATCTGACTTTTTTTGGGAGGGGTGTGTATGTGTGTGTGTGGGTAACCCAGGTCTTGGTAATCCCCTGCTGATTCCTATTTAGAAGAACATGAGATTCAGTCTTTACGATGCGGAGATTGCTCGTCTGTAAAATGATCTCAACTATAATACAACTAAATGTATGGGAGACAACAGTGGGAATAGCCATGTCACTGGGTCTAACTGACTTATTTGTATGGACATCAATTAAACGCTGTGAAATAACAGTTTGTGTATTTGCCACTGTCTCTGTTAAATACATCTTGTTCGTGGTTGCATTGGTGTCTGACATTATGCTAAAGACTTTCTTGTCACATTGATAAACAGAGAGTAAAGCACACACACACACACACACACACACACACACACACACACACACACAATGAAATCGTATAGTTAAAAAATCCCTAACAAGGCGTAGCTACTAACGAGTTACTTTCCAGGACATTTAAGACATTTCACATGTTTGATGTAGGATATTTAAATAACCACCAAGCTACACCATCCTCTCCCACTCAAAAAAGTGTACAAAAACATAAGAATATGAAAAAGGATAAATTATTTAATGAAAATCAGATGACAAAATAGTAACTGAGAAAGAAGATTAGCGACGAAAGGAACTACGAAAGAAAGAAAAAGTAATGGGCAGTCAAAAGTTTAGGTAGGTAGAAAAAATGTCTTGATAAGTATATGTGCGATAGTTCTACACACAGACCAACATGGAGACGGCAGGTTTCTAGACATACTGACAGGTAGGTTCTTTAGACAGACAGACAGACAGACAGACAGACAGACAGACAGACAGACAGACAGACAGACAGACAGACTCGCAGTCAGTCACCGACATCTTTATCTTACACTCTGTGTATGAGAGAGAGCGTGAGTGAGAAAGAGTGTGTGTGTGTGTGTGTGTGTGTGTGTGTGTGTGTGTGTGTGTGTGCTCGCGTGTGTAACATGACTTGAAGTCAACCCGTTTTTGACATTTAGTTTGAATTTAGTTTAAATTATATTGGGACCTTCAACAGTCCACTGTTCAAGTTCCCACCACTCTGTTAACAGCAAGCGAGAAAGGTCACAGCGGTACAGCTTGACCAGTGACCCGTTACCATCAGTCCGTGTCAACCTATACCGCAAGGCGACAGCGCTAGGCTACCACAGGCATAAACTTTACCCCTATGGTTATGAACCAGAGTGAAATACACTAGACAAAAATCAGAAAGAGACAGTGAGCTTCGCGACTGAAGAAAAAATTACTTTTCCGAGCTGCGTGGTAGTGATCGGAAGTCCAGCTGAAATGTGTATTTCGATAACATTATGTTTTAGTGGAAAGTCTTTCCATTTCTTCTTTAACCACAAAACTTCAAAAAGGTCCTAGAAGAATTATGCAGTTGAACATGTTTTACATCGCGTCCGTACGTGTATGTTTGTATCGCAGATACAGTGAAACTGTATGTTTATTCAACAATAAGAGAGAAGTGTGCAGACCTTGATCACCCGTTTCTGTAGAAGACGAATTAGATGTGGTAGCAGAAGGCGATTGGGATGTTGTTACGGCTGAAATAACCAAGATCGACTTGTTCAAGACATTTGTTCTTTTTATAATCGTACCCAACAGCTAATAAAGATGCTTACAAATGTCTTTCTACATCAGTTTATTAACTAGTACTCAGATTAAGATTAACGCATTTGAAAAATGTAACATGCCATAATGTGTAATTCAGTTTTACTGTGTGTTCAAAATGTATGATTGACCTAGCAGAATATAAAAAAAATATGTAAAAGGTACTAGAAATAAACGTACGTTCCATGACCACTACATAATCTTTGCAGGAAACAGCAACCAACATCGTGCATACCCCCAGACAAAGTGAAAAAATAAAAAGGTGAAATAAAGAGGTAAGCAGATATATAGAAAGTTGAATAAGAAGAATTTCACAAATGTGGCTGCTACAAGTTAAGCGTAAGCGAGTACAATGTTGAAATTATTTTAAAATGTCTTTTCCTCATTTTCAAGTAACCTGTTTTAAAAACGCTAAACAAGATCCGAAAGAAATTGGGAAAAGATTTAACTATGATCTTCTGTATTTTGCTTTCAAAAGCATACCTTTTTATGCCACGGAGATTGTCAATCACTAGACGTAGCCTTTTCTTTGCCATCCTTTCTTCTCGATTTTCTTAGCATAAGGTTAGGAGGTTAAAGTCCAACAATTATGGGTTATTGTAGGTAAAACAAAACTTGATTAATTGTGTCAAACCTCGTTCTTTCCATCAAATGCCATATGCACACTTACTAAATTCAGCTGCAGATCTGTAGGGTTGGCAAAACATATTTCAAACAGCAGGCAAGATGCCAGTTGCACCAAACATTACACGTTTAATTTATTTAGGTAACCACTGCACAACACAGTTATATGACTTTTTAAACCTGAAATTATTACAAACAGAAAGAAACTGTTAAAATCAGAAAGTCTTTCTCGTTAGCACGTTTCGTATGTGCTCGTGAAACGCATTTATCTGGCAAAGTATTTAAAAATAAATTTCTAAATTTGCTTCCTTGAAACAGATGTAAGCGTTAGAAGCATGTTGTTCAACAACTGGTCGAGTCTCTGCTACAAAGTCAAGATCAGAAGTCCGGCCACGGAGCTTATCCTTAGTACATTTTTGTCTGCATTTCGGGTTAGAAGCCTGAAGGTCTTCCCCTGGACATCATCTACGATACATAAACGAGCACCGACATGAAGAGTGTCTTTATGCTGTTTTCAATTTCAAACTGTTGGAAAACTTGAATTAAAAAGCTTTTTTGTCAATTGATTTTAATGCAACATTAATAACAAATTCATCATCTCATTGTGATGAAAAATGTAAAGCTTTAGTAAAGGACATGTCAAAAGATACAGTATTTTGCGAATCATGACTCATGGGTTTAGCTTGTGAAATGCAGTAGGTTAATTACAATTAATGTCCTTTGCCAGGCCCAGGTGCACCCACAGAACTCAAGCGAAGCGAAACTACACCTTGAAATAGCGCTAGTTCAGAGGAGTTCAGGGGCGGGGCGAAAAAGGTAATTCCGAGTAAGAACTGTCGACATGCCACTGATTTAAAACTAATAGGTTGGCCCTATTGACTCTGCTTGAAGCCAAAACACCACCATATAAGGCGATGCCCTGACACACGGTACTTTTTATTTTTCATTAATCATAAACATTTTATGATTCTTTAGGTTTTTGTTTTGGGATGCTTTAGCTATTTAATTTCAAAAATAAGGAAGTAGATAATTCGTGTAAAGTCATACAAGCCATTGAAAGAGAATAAGCAGGTTAATATCTTCCTTCTCAGTTTCAGATATATATATATATTATGGTGGCTTCAGTACTGTATCAGCCTGGGCAGAGTCTACCAGTAGTTTTACATCAGTGAGACTTGTAGCATGGGCTTAATAATTAATGACATTGATAGGCGACGAAAGATTGGTACTTGGAGTAGACAACAAACATAGCAGTCACCTGATTCAACAGTTGTTGTTGATGGAGAGGTAGACGGTGATGCTGAAAGACAAAATAATTAATAAAATACGATCTACTTTGATGAGTACTAAGAAAGTTAAACAGCCCATTACATTCATGTGATCTCAATGACACCCAAAAAGGATGTTGTCGGACATGTCAGAACTGTAATTCACATTCGGTTGTAAAACAGTCAAATCGGCCCAACTCTCGGGTTTGAATTTGTTTGCATTGATTTCCCTCCGTGTCAGCTTCCAGATTCAACAGTGCAAAAGTTTTACTTAAAGAACTGTTCAAATATGCTTTTATTAGTAGAAAGCTCTGCTATTTAAAATATTTCTGAAATATTTTAAGAAATCCAAGAATTTATTTAACAAGAAATCAAACTACGCACAATTACTAGACAACGTAGAAAAGCAGCCTGAACTCGATATCTAGTTTGATTTCTTGATTCTCTGATCTTGTCAACTTCGGCTATTTTAAACTTAATTTCATCTGTTGCTAGAGGTAAGTAAGAAGAAAGATTTGTAATACCAAAAAGCACCAGTTAAAAATACAAACTTAAATATCAAATACAGTACCACCATACAGTGCTTATTTACAATGTGTTAACAAGGTTAAAATGTGATAATAATAATAATGAGGATGGTTCTATAATGTGATGAACGTGATGTCAATGGTAATGAATATGTATTATCTTTTCATGTCAACACTGATATTACATCACAGCTTAATAATTTTAAGCCATGAGATTAATATGCAAGTCGAAACATTATTCTTAAAGTACTTATCGTTGTTTAAGCTTGCAGAAATGCTTCTGGAAGTCAAACAAATAATGATAGTATTGTTTCATACTTTCTAAGCGTAAAGCATAAAAGGAAGATGAAATAATAGCCGTCAAGTGAACGTTCTCAACAAAAGACGATGCAAGAAAAGTTGAGAATATGCATTATAACAGCTAGCTGTTGTTCTTAGTGATATATATATATATATACATAGAGAGAGAGATGTGTGTTATATATGTATATATCTTCAGACAAAATGTTCCGTGGAATATGATGATATGATGCCAAAGTCAATCAAATAATATAGGATAATAATGGGACTAATCCTTGAAATTAACTCTTTTCGCTTACAAAAGTCCGAACTATTGTCTGCATATAAAAATCAAGAAAATATCTAGATCGAGGATCTTGATATAGTCTAGACTGTTTCAACCTTTCATTATGGAACTAAAGATAAGGAAGCTATTAACAACATTCTTTTCCCCAAAGCGAAACACTGAGTTTGGAAAATCGCCTAAATTCATTAAAAGACTTTGATTAAAGAGTAAAGGATAAGATGTGTAAAAAAACTGAAATACTAACAGAACATATCCTTATTTTATGTTTTATTCAATTAAACATCGTTCGGTTTGAAATTTAACTTGCAAGAGTCAATTTCACTTCAGTAAATGGAAAGAATTAAATAAATTTTCACAAGCTTTACAAACACAACACACTGAGAACTCTTCTTATCTATTTAGAGAGGGGTTTTTTTGCATTCTGGTTGTTGTTATAAACCAGCCATTAACATCTGGGTTCATTGTAAAAGAGGTAGGCAATGTAATGAAATATGAATCTTAGAAAAGCAATAAAAGACATGTTATTATGTCACTTCAACGCAATATTTAAACGATTTGTAAGTTTTACTAGTATAGACGTGTAAATTATTATTTAAAAGATGAAACTCACCAAAGATGAGAGGCTGGCAAAAGTCACTGGGTTCCCCAGTTAGACAGTTTAGAAAGCAAGTTAGCTTTCCTTCCTTATATGTAGCTTCGTCTCCCAGAAAGTTCAGCTGGTAGTATCTATAATCAGAATCAGATGAGACGCAACCACAGGACATTCCACCTACAGGGTTTTGATCACATGTGCTAGAAGACGACGTTGTACATAGACGACTAGGCGTTCCATCTTTGCTTTCAAAGTTAAAGACAACAGATTTGTGATCACAGCTCAATTTTGAAACAGAACAATTAAATTTTGTTGCTGAACCTTCTTGAGGTTGCGTACATGTTAGTTTTATGGTTTGACACGTGCCGTCTGTAACAGATCAGTAAGTATAATGTTTTGTTAATACAATATTTATGTGCTTGAACAAAAACGTACTTTACATTGTTGTTATTTCAAAACTAGCATCAAACATACACATTATTTGACGGTTTATTTTGCATAAATTATACGAAGAGAAAGCTGTGTTTAAAACAAGTAATTGCAAATCAAAGGTGACAATAAAAGAAACTTCCTGACACCATTTGTAAATGTCAGCATATGTTTTGCTTACTGTGTTTCTGCTTATTGTTCGATCATTAACTCTCTCTCTCTTACACACACACACACACACACACATCTGTCTTACACATAAGCACACATTCCTGTAGACACACACAAAACCATAGAGCTTACTTGGTTCTTGCTTGCACTGATAATGAAGAACAGAGACCGGGCCTCAGAAAAGGCTCATACTTAATGTTTACGACAGAGAAAATACACAAGAAACATTACCTGAAATAAAGTTCATCAAAATCAACAGTAGAACTAGTAGTCCGGTCTCCAGGCACACTGATTTTACTGCTGGATTGAATGTCGCCATTGTTGGTGTGAACACGTCTGTGTAGGTTGATATGGCGGCCGCAGCTGCTGTTCATTGGCTGAACTCAAACGCTGGCTGCACGGCAGTCGATCGTTTAGCCTCGAGTAGGAAGATCAGGCCATGCAAAAAGTTACTATGTAGGAGAGTGTTTATGCATTCGCTATAAAGAGGTATTTCGTCATACCTTAAAAAGTGTTCCAATGAACCATTCTCAACCATATATACATTTAAACTATGCATTTGAATAAAGGAAAGAATTTTATTTGAACTAGTGAATGGCATTTGGTTTGTGTTTTAGAAACTGTAGTATAAATAGATGCATATTTACTAGTTTCCATTTCTGGTTTCTTTTCGGTGATGGAAGTGATTTGACATAAAAGGTCGCCTGTGCCTGGAAATCTCACCTCACTTGCAATGGGTTCTGATTCATTAGGGAAGGGAAAAGGGTAGCCGGAGGAGACGCATGGTTAAAGCAAAGTCGACCTACAAAAGTCTCTGCGATGCGATGCAATGATAGTAGAGGGTCATACATATCGAGTTGTGTATTTACTTAATTTCATTGATGGTTAAAAATCATTTGCTTATCCTCAGTTCATATTTTTAAAATGGATAAAAAAAAAATTAATCACGGAAAGGTCTATTTAGTTTTTAAAATTATCCTTTAAATTCAACGGATTTCAGATGTTTTAAAACTGATATCATCATCATCACCACCACCATCACACTTTGTAATACTACTGATAAAAGTAAAAGGTTGTACTGCCATTAGAACAAGTACATCAGATTGTAGTGTTATGGTTTTAAGAACAGCTAAACAATCAGCAGGCATTTGTGGTGAAGACAGAAGCAAGTCAGAATAGGAAAAAATTCTCAATAATAAATTGTAAAACAGCTCATTATGTAATGTAATTTGTACTTTTGAAAGCATGTATGTAATCACGCAATTGTAATGAAAAAAACAGAGGATGAAGAAAAATACTTAGAGCATTAGTGAGTTTAGTAGCAATACACTATTGTTTCAAATTGCCGATAATGGAACAAAATGATGTCTTATGGATTTCGGATTGCCTGGTTCTAGATGATATGAACAGTGGCATCTGTGAGCTCATGTGTTTTTGTATAACTACTTTAGATCAATTGTTTACAAAGTGCAAAAGTTAAAAAAATATCTTGATGTGTATAAGAAGAAAGAAAAACCTCCTTAAGCCGTTGTGGTTAATTAGATTGCTTCATAAAAATTAAATGCAAAAGCATATTGACTTCTTTGGAGTCAGAAAAACCAAGAAAATTACAATAATCAAATCTGGAAATAATGCTTAGATGACAAAAGTTTTGTAGCGTCTACACAGAACCAAACCCATCACCAATAATGGCCAATACCTGTCTACTAATAATAAAAGACCTGATAAGTTTGAAATATTTTTATATTTCTGAATAAATTAGAACCATTCATGAAACCCCAGGTCAGTGCTAAAGCGTATACACTGTATATTTCATTTAGCAAATCGTTCCACCATTTCGCTAACTCTTTGCCATGTTGACCAACCAGATTATTTTGTAGTAACACGCTTCCCTGTCAGTGTGGCTTTACGGGTACCTCCTAGCGTGTATCATAGTTTTGTGCTCCAACGTGTGTCTGGTGATGTGTGAAGTTTGTGTCACCTTATAGGGGAATATACCTTTGGCTTTGAAAGTTAGACTGTGACACATAACTTCTGAAGAAGACACAAATCTGGTTATCGCCAAGACTAATTCTTATTTTGCCGACGGTAACGTCATGTCAACGCTAATTGGATTGATTTGTTTACTATTTCTCAGAGCCACACAAGGTAGGGAGTTTTGTTTATTATAGGTAAATGTGTTTGTTTTCAAAATGGGTTGGTGAATGATGATCTTCTATTTGTGCGTGTGTGCATGAGTTTGCATGCTTATGTGCATGTGAACAAGTCAGAAATGCGAACTCCGAGATGCGTTCGTTTTGTTATTGTGCCTGCGTGCTTGAATGTACGTTCACAAAGTCACATAAAATAAATGGCTTGTGCATCTGAACTTTGCTTTTCATCTGTTATTATGGTTTTTTAAGATATAGGGCACTTTGCAGGACATCTTGTCTGGTTTGCGGGGTTTTGTGGTTTTGCGTTCTGGTTCGCAGGATTTATTATTGTGTATTTATGTGGAATTTACTTCGTATTACTCCACTTTCTCTCCACGCTGTACCTGTCAACCTATGTCTACCGTGACGTCCTCATTGTGGTGATAATGGTGCAATCACTTACTGCTAAAATTAAGTGAGCCAGTGCCAAAGTCAGCGTGTTCTGCAATTAAAGATTGTTCTAATTAGTTATTTCTGTAAATCAAGTAAAATCAAATGAAAAACGACATGCATGCAGCATTTTAAGAGAATAGAACATGAGTGATTGTGAGCAAATGACAGACTTCGACTAAGTTCTTTACATGGGTATTAATTTTTTTTAAGTTTCCATTTGATCATAGAAATAGATTTTTTCTAAAACCCTTCACTTTCATATAAAATCTAACCTATACATTTATCACATTTTCGAAGTTAATTTTAAGTTTTTCATAGAACTTTTTAATAAGTTCATTTCGTAGAGTACTCTCCCCAGGAAAGAATGTCAATATGGTTTCAGCGTGGCGAAGGATTTTGCTACCAGCAAAGGCCAATTGTACTATACTTTAGTTACATGCTTATAATTAGGACCATAAATCAAAATGTGGCTAAGCTAAACATCATTTTGCCTGACCTGCATAACTTGTTATTTATTTTTCCAAAGTTCAAAGTTTAATTGATGTGTTATTCAATTTATCTTCACAATCATTTTCTTCAGTGGGCATTGCAAGGAACTTGCATATGACAGACAGTATGCAATGTAAATTATACATATCACTACAAAATAGAATACAGTATTAGTCTATTATTGATAAACATTTGACATATTTCTAAAGTGTAGTGTACAAAAGTTATTTCGCACATGAGAAATATGCGTCTTGAAAACCAGAACGTGGCTTGAACTGTATCTTCACTCGAGTAATGTGAGTCTGACATGCTTGGTGAGGATGTTAGAGGCAGTGGGCGCCTGCACACTGGTGGTCTTCCAGGTCGTGACCGCGCGCGTAACGGTTGATGTGTACGCGGCTGCGACAGCATACCAAATGGTTGAACCTGATCAGGCCTCAGTTGAGAGGCAGCCCTTGGCATTACAGTCGATGGAGTAAATTGTAATGCTGGAAGGGATTGGGGAGGCTCATTCTCGCTGAAAAGGCATCAAATAAGTGCATTAAACACTAGGAACAGTGCTAGCTAAATATCTCACCTAAAAACTTAGTAGCTTTTGTTTTTTAATTTGTATAACCAAATGTAAAATATGCCTAAAAACCATGGCAATTTGCGAATATAACATTTTTCAAGAAACCCTCTCGTGGATGGCAGCGCGGAGAACGCTGTAATATCATCATTTGAGTCAGATGAAGACATGCACCTACAATATGAAAAAACCCTGCAGTTTTCGCTAATTGTTTTTATTTTGCCTTGACAAAAACATAAATAGCAGAATAATTGTAAAAGATGAAAAGAGGTTTGCCGAACCTTTTTCCTCGTGTCAGGCGCTTCCGCCTGTTGCCCTGACAGCCGCCTTCCGAAGTGCTGCTGCCTACATTTGAAAAGCCCTGCAGCAGCAATTTCAGCTTCGCTGCTGCCTTCGGATAGTCATCTATGAACAGATTAGTACACGTGCATAACATCTAAGTGTTTTATAGAATGCAGAGTAGTAACAATAGTCCGTTCACCCATTACTGCAGTAAATATGCCTCTTTTTCTTACCGGTCTGATATTTAATCCCTGTAAACGGATAAAGAGTCCATGAATCCCTGGAATCCTCATGGTAAGGCCAGTAGCACTGTCCCATCTCCATCTGTATCCAGATAGCTGGGACAATGCTTGTTTCCAACCCGTGATCGCCTTGAAAGTCGATTATCCAAAACTTCTTCATCTAAAACCAATTTAAAAAAAAAATTATATTGAACATTTTTAGATCGCCAATGTAGCATACAGGCACAAGTCACAATGCATTTTATAAGCAAACCTTAAAAAGCTTTCAAACGTAAACCTGTGGTTGAAGCCTATTCAAGTGGAAGTGCGACAAATGAAGTTTTATATGGTAAAAGTACTAATTTTCTCTCACCTTCTGAAAACGATACCTGTTCAAACAAACATATCAGATCAGACACTTTAAATATGTTTATCTTAGAAGAATCAAGTGGACTAGTGATAAAGTTAGTTGATGAGGAAAAAAATGCAAAGTACACCTCTGACTTGTATACAGTTGTTACCCTCTGTCACAGAAAAAAAATAGATTGTTTGAATAAATTTGTTGAAACTGTTGATCATCACTCATCTCAAATGGGAAAGGTCCCACGTTCCGCTTGATTGGAATGTTATCAGGCAGTGGATACGTGCCCTCTAGGAACGAATTATTTGACATTTTTTTGCTTAAACGCTTGATAACTTGCTGGATTGGATATCGAGGATTCGACACTAATCTCTTTAGCTTCAGTAGAAAGTTTTCAAAGGGAAATGCAGAGTAAGCATCCAGCGGGCCAAACAGATTAACATCTTCTGCAATATGCACTAGGCCATGCACATTATACACAAGAAAGTCTCTTCCATACAATTTTGCAGCTTGAGAAACAAACAGACATAAAAGTTCATTAGCATAATCAGCATTGCTTTGACAAGGTTAGGATCACGCATTTCGCATTGTTGCAACTGCTCAGTTGAGGAAGGGGAGGTAACTATTAACTATAATGCGCAGTCGTATTAACTAGAGTTGCTTCCCATTAATATCAATACACTAGGACAGTGTTTCTCAACCTTTTACTTGTGACGCCACCCCACGCCTACGCCCACCCCCCCTAACCCCAGACGAAAAAAAGGTACGTCAGCACGCTCCCCTTAGTCACTAATACCGATATGAGATATGAGAAATGAGGAAATGACCGCCTTCGCGACCCCCTTGTCACCAGGGTGCTCATGGAAACAGAGGGGTCTACATATATAGTGTGAAAACTAAATAAATTGCAACTGTGTGCCACACGAAATCAATATTCACAGAGACCTAAGACGATCTTTTTTCACAAGACTGGCTTGTAAAGTTAGACATTAACTATGCTTCTTTGGGTCTTGAGTACCCCCAACACTTCTGAACTCGGCGACTCCACTGTCGGCGACAAAACCTCTGTATTAGGAGAATGTGTCTGGGCTCGCATGCCTAGGTACGGCTGAGGGGTCTGTGTTTCCTAAACTAGCTCGCCAACTGGCGTATGAAGATTATGACGTTTTAACAGCAAATGCCATTTATTGATATTTACTTTCTTGATCAATTATGAATCGATTTGCAACGTGTACACTCCCAGTCCACTATCACTGGCTTCTGAGTCACTGCAATACCGCAGCCAAGGAGAATCATACCTGTCTGTCCGACTGTCCCGTCCTGTACTCCTATGTGTTCTGTCTATCCCGTAATTCATGTTCCCTGATGGATCTTAAAAATATTGTTGTTATTTTGATTCACCTTTTATAAGGTTATGCTGCTGTGAAAAAATACCTTCTAGATTTATTTTTTACTTTCGAGGCCTCATATGGTTGCCTTTCTGGGCTTAGTAAGGCCCGAGGTCCAGACGTTCCCCACATATTATGTTCACGAATGCAGCTGTGGCATTTATTCAGGACCATTAAATAAAACGTACTACATTTGCTGGCTATCATCCTGCATAGATTGTGTGGGAGAAAGTTAGTTACTCAAACCCTAAATCCTTGCCACCTGGTTACGCAGAAGCCTCCATAGTCTTCTGAGTATTATAATACGATATCAGCGACGAAAGCTTTCGGAAATAAAAGTTTTCTTGGGCCCACGTTTTCACGACTGAGCCGACCCATCAGCTGTAGTTCACTTGGAGAGAAAGAAGATGCCACTCAGTGTATAAGCTGATTTAAAGGATATTCGACAGCAGAAACTTCACGCTGGATCGGTGGAGGTCCGGATCAGCAAAGACCACACGCTTAAACTCGATTCCTTCAACAGCCCAAGAGGTGCGCGGTTGACAAAAAAAAAAGGAAGAAGAAACTCTCCTAAATAATACTTAAAATGTACATCTCTGTGAGTAATGGACGGCACTGAGGGAAAAAATAAAAAATAATCCTGAAGCAGCTTCTAAGTACAAAGCAGTGGATTGCAACATTAAGAAACGGATGAAGGCAGCTAAGGAGAACGGAATCGAAGATCAAAGATGAACCACGGGGGAAGGAATGAGACGAGGCATTAAAAAGCCTACAAACTACTCATGACAAATACACAACAAATACTTCAATAGTCGAAGAGCAAAGGCCACAGCTGTAGCAAGCCAATCAACTAAATATTGCAACGGCTTACACAACTTCTAGTTGACTACGGACGCTAGCATCATTCAAAGCAACTAGACTTAATTAATCCAGCAAACCTGCAAATCCGTCAGTCCTACGGGCAGATGTGGAGAGAGCAGTATGAAGTTTAAAGACCAACCTGAATGGTTGCAGATATCGGTAGATATAGGCGATATAAACCTAACCTGTAAATTGCAGCCTCCACAAACCATCCGTTAATTAATTATCCGCTAGCAAAGAACCCGATTCGCATCTATGATCATCAAGCGCCGCTAACAGTGTACTACGTCACACTAGTGCACCATTCACAGCAATGACAGCCGTCAGCACCAAACAGAGAGATAGAATGAGCGATATTTCAGGTATTTGGATGCTGAAAGTCTGCATTTCTCGTGGTTTTGAAGAACTGCTACTTTAGCACGAGAAATGCAGACTTTAACGTCCGAATAATCCGAGCTGTCGCTCATTCTCTCTCTCTCTTCGACGCTGGCGGCTGCCAATGTTGTGAATGGTGGCTAGTGTGACGCAGTACACTGTTAGCGGCGCTTGATGATCGTAGGTGCGAATCGTAGCGGGTAATTAATTTTGTAGATCTTCCCATTAAGTAACTATATACAAAAGAATTTTGAGCCTACTCGCAAATTTTACGGAGTTATAAGCTTTTTAAAATGTTTGTTTTGGCGCCATTTTGGATCGTTTCCATGGCAACTGAGAGTGTGACAAGTGTACTAAAAGCGTTTTTTGAACTTTCATTCAAGGGCAAAACAGTTGATATAAAAAATTAGCCATATCTTGTAAAACGTAAACTTTTGTTTTTCGAGCAGTGTCAGGCCTTAATGGATGGGTTATGGAGGCTAAAATTTACAGGTTAGTTTTATATCACCTATATCTACCGATATCTGGAAATAATGAAAACGATTCAGGTTGGTCTTTAAAGGGAGGAAAACCACATGGAGTTGATAACGTTGTAGCCAGTCTGCTACGCACAGTGGGGGAAGAAACAATGAGGATTTTTATTGCTCTGTGCCAACAAATCTGGGGTAAAAAATAGTACAAAGAATGGATGAAATAACTAATTATACTACTTTTAAAGGCATTTGAACAATAGGGCATCGCTCAGCATCGTATATGATATAGTTATTATCATTTGCATTCAATTAGGTACGAAGCTTGCAAGGAGACTTTAATACATTGTATGATTACTTTATGGTGTTTCAGTTGACTCACAATCACTGTGTGATGCCAGTACTTACCTGGAGGTAAAAGAGGGCCGGGACAACACATTTGTCTGTACAGGACTGACACCACAACAAAACGTCTACTGGTATTGGAGATCACAACTTGTATCTACCTGTAATACGACAAGCTGCAGCAACGACATATTCCCTCAAAACTTCCAGTTTAGCATAATGACTGCGACATCAAGTGACATCGCAGTTTATGTTACTGCATTTCCCAGTTTAGATTATTTAGCTACAACTAACCTGTCATGCCAGCAGACGTCACCTAACACAAGGGTGACTTGTCAGCTGGATGTAGTATGTAAGTATATTTTGACTATTTGAGAGCACACGTGCGCACAAACACATTTCTCTTTCTCTCCCACACACACAATAAGGTTATAGTTTCACTAGTCTCAATAACTTTACTATGGATAAAAGATGTGTGAAAAATGAAGCGTCGTATATTTTAACTCATGTCCTTGCTTTAGTCTAGAGTAATTCGTAAATTTAAATATCGGATTAAATGAGCAGGCTATTCCTCAGCGCACCTTTAACATGTAAATTAAGGAAGATAGTCAATACCTGGCCATGAAAGGGTTTTTGCGTCCATTCCAGACATTTTCCTTTGTTACAGTCATCACAACATAGGTAAGATTAAGAAAGTTGACTAGTCATCCATCCTCTAAGAGCTTTAAACAAGTCGAAAGAAAGCTCATCGCACCATGAGCTAACCGGTCTGTAACAAGATATAATAAGCAAATTATGATCACGACGTCTGGTGAAGCTTTTTTTAATAACTTTTGATCGACCCTTTAACGCTTTTTATTACAACATTTAATACTGATGCAAGCTACTGCAAGGTAGAGACTAAGTTATTTCTATTTAAAGCTCTCTCACGAATAATTTACGTATTACTGTTGTAATTCATCGTATAAAACATCTGATCAAATCTGAGCACTGTGCACCTGGAAGTCCAATGTCATTGTCATTACATTCACTTATAACTGTTTCCATCACTTTATCTACATCTTCATAAATACATGCATTCTTGCCTTTCCACTATTCTCACATTCTCTATTTTTTTCTCGATGTGTGTGTGTGTGCACGTGCTTGAGTGCGCTCGTGTGTGATTTAAAGTGCTCTTGCAAGTACGAACGTATGCCCGCAGTTCTTTCTTTCTCTTTCTGACCTCTGTATATGTTATTATTTACAGATCCTGTTGAAAATCCCATGTGTCAGATTCAGTTTATTGGGGATACGTGGGAAGTAACTGGCTGGTGCAATGTTTCCAAGGCTCTCTCAAGACGAAACAGATATGGCTGCTATGTATACCAGACTTCACCGGTAAGCTTTTGTTACTCTGTTTAATTGCTTACCAAATACTCCAACTTTTCTGCAAATTACTGTCAAGACTGTTCTTCTAAAAAGTTACTTACTGCCTTTTCGAAACACATCCAAAACAGTCTCACTACCTCACAACCCGCATATTGTGTTAAATTACTTCCCTTTCACCACGACAGAAAAATGTTATCCTCTATTTCTTTGCATTCGCTCAAAGAGTAGCTGCACCTTTAACTCTATGGGTGATTTTACACTGACACCATTTATTTAATGTTATGGTTTTTACTCCTTGGAATCTTGTGAACACAATAAGCCAAGTTATTCAAGTATTAATGCGTTTTCCAACTTGCACCATTTGGTTATTGTTTATTTATTATTTGTGTCATTTTTGTGTATGTAACAGTTGTGTTTTTTTAATTTAAATGCTTAATGATTGAATATTTTAATCACTCTAGTGCATCTTATGAATTTAATCATAGCTAATGTGAGTCCCTATTTTGTGTTACTCTCTTTTAGTGAAAAAAGAGACATGAATTTTTACAAGTGTTTATAACTATATCAACCTCTTTATGTACTGTTTATGTGTCAGCAGCAACCTACTTCGTTAGTGGGAAATTTTACAATGTCCACGAAGCCTATTATAGGAACTAACTATTCTTCTGGCGACTGTCAAATTAAGATTGCCCTTCCTCCAGAAGGAAAATACAACTACAGTGTCACCATTATACCTGGTGAAGTACCGGTGGTACCTTCTTTTAATGGAAGTAACGAAATACGTGAGTTTAGTACTTTGTTTGGACATTATGGTTTTGAAAGTTAACTATTTTTATGATTTGATTAGTGTAATGTATGTTTCTTTCAAAGCTATTTGACATATTTAGCGTGTTTCCTGTAATAACTTACGGTACCATTTTATTAATCTGTGATCTATATGTATTTAAACAGATTATTTGCATACAACCAGTTACCGACATAAAAGCATTACATTTAATATGCAATCTGTATTATTATTTATTAAAGAAGAAACCACCATATCTTTGCATAAAAGCTGGAAAAAAATATTGCATATCGGCAAGATGTGCAACACTTTAATAGACATTAACATCATAGCACACGCCTGATAGTCAGGTCAAGCCGTAGTGTTTTACAAGTGTTAAACTGTTTCCTATGCGTCAGTCATCCAGTTCCACTTATCGGCTAGTAAATCTATCATGCTTTGAAGTAGTTCCTGCTACAACACACATTAAATTAAAACGATCATTCCTCCTGAGATCTAGCAATAAACCCCCTCAAAAATATGCACTATGTTAATACATTTTTATTTTAGGTCGTCCGTCTGAGTCTCCTCAGCAAAACTGCTCGCAATATGTAACAGAGGGTGATGACGTGGACTGTCTTTGTTACTCCAATAATCTTGGACTTCCACCTGGTTCTCTTCTCTGGGAAGGAACCAGCTCGTCAAGGCTAAAGATCGACAAAGTAAACAGGACATATAGTGGGACAAGTAATACTTGTATTTTGATGTGGAACAACACTGCTGTACAAAGTACACAGTACACAGTAACAGTAAACTGTAAGTTTCTTTTGGAAAACATCATTCATATATGTCCTGTCTTTAACCTTGCTTGGGATGCCAGTGTTATTCACACTCCATTTCTCTCTTCAATCTGCTTCTCTCGCTCATGCAGTTTTTATCTTTTGTACAACTTGTTTCCGTCTGCCTGACAAATATCTTTTCACAAGCAATTTAAGACGTGTACGCTACTTTGGACTGCATAAAAACACGTTCATAATTTTAAGGTAAACATTGTATAAATGCAGTTTAATTGTAGTATAAGGCTAGACAATAAGGTTGAAAATTCATTTTTATGTATTTTACAAAAGTTTTTTATAGATAACTTTGGCTTGCTTTTTCACACAACCTGGATAATCAAGGTTTTAGAATTTAAAGGCAAACGTTCACATTATCAGATTTAAATTCTAATGTACTTATTCAAAGTTATCAAAATTTTAATGTCGTTCACTCAATGAAGCTTTTACTGATAACAAATTTGTTTTTTTCCTCTATTCACATAATATGTTCACATATCGAAATAATAGTCATTTTACACGTCCTCAAAAACAAATTGTTTTTTGACTTTTGTTGACAGATGCACCCAGAGTGCTGAGTTTCAAGATTGATAACAAAGCAGACGTTGTAAATGTCACGGAAAACACAAACGTGTCTGTTGTTTGTCAAGCTGAGGGAAGACCCCTTCCGACAATAAGTCTCTATAGAAAGGGCAGCGACAACCTAAATCATAACATCTCTGTGGCTAATAATGTGTCCGAACTGAAGGACACTATCAATGTTGTAAACTGTGAAGCAGAAGACAGTTACTTTTGTAAATCAGCAAATAGTATTTCTGTGGACCAAAGAAATATACTTCTGATTGTTTTGTGTGAGTATTCTTGTTGCTATTATAATAATAATAATAATAATAATAAATGAAGATTTTTATAGCGCATATTCACACTCATAGAGAGCATGCTCTTGGCGCTTAAAACGGGGAAGAGACATGGACTAAATGGATAGAACACGAGGGACGGAAGAAAAAAAAAACAACAGTACTGACGACAAACAGAAAACAAAGATAGAAAACACAAAAAGACACCAAGTAACAGGAACAGAGAATATAGTGATTATGCAGAGAAAGATGAGTACAAAAGTAGCAAGAGCGGAAGTAAGAAGAACAAGCATTGTGTGGACAGTGTTAGGAGTAATGCTCAAGGAAGAGGTGCGTTTTCAGTGCAGATTTGAAGGATATGGAAAGGTATAGAGTTCCATTGTTTTGCTGCACAGTAGCCGAAACCCTGAGGAGGAGCGTAGTTGTCTGGCCGGGATGTAAGGGATGAGAAGTTCAGAGAAATAGTCAGGACAGGAGCCAGCAAAGAAATTAAACACAGCACAGATGGTTTGTACTAGATGCGAGAACGGAGGGGGAGCCAGTGTAGAAAACGAAGGAGAGGAGTGACATGGTCCCTTTTCGTGGCTCTGAGCACCAGACGCGCAGCGGAGTTTTGTAATTTCTGGAGTCTCTGAATGAGGTAGTCAGGGCAGCCTGCCAGCAAGGAGTTGCAGTAGTCAAGTCGAGAAAGAACAAACATACAGACAAGATTGTTGGTAGCGCGTGTAGAGAGAAAATGACGGATGGCACTGATCTTACGGAGCTCATAACAGGCAGACTGACAGACAGCTGTAACATGTGTGCAGTGACCATCAGTGACGTGAAGGTGATGTTGGTTTCGCCTACCTCGATGTGATTGGGCATACTGACGAGCGAAGGTTGATGTCTTCTTCTGTAGCACAAGAGGGCTTCTGTTTTATCATCGTTTAGTTTAAGCCGGTGGAGTAGAACAGTAAAGCTGCGATCTTTATGTATTTAAAAATGCATAGGATTGATGAGAAACCTGGTGAGACCGGATGCATGATGAAAGTGGTTTAGTGTACAGGATGAACAGAACTGGGCCAAGTACTGAGCCTTGGGGAACACCACAGAGAAGTGGAGCAGGGTGACATGTTTGACCGTCAACTACCACAGTCTGGGTCCTATCAGTGAGATAGGAGTTAAACCATGACAGGGCAGGTCTAGAAATTCCGTAGAGGGTGTGGAGTCTATGAAGATACAGAGAATGGTCTATTGTGTCGAATGCAGCAGACAGGTCCAATAGAGTTAAGGGAGAAACATCCCCACTGTCAAGAGCAGATAATATGTCTGTCGTTACTTTAATAAGAGTAGTCTCAGTGCTGTGAAAGGCTCTATATGCCGACTGAGCTTGTGGGATAAGATGGTGCTCTTGTAAGTAGGCCCAGAGCTGTGTCAAAACTATTTTCTCGATGATCTTAGAGAGAAAAGACAAGTTGGAAAGTGGGCGGTAGTTGTTCAGTACGTTGACGTCAAGCGTTGTTTTTTTAAGAAGTAGCTTCACCAGCGCACTTTTGAACAAAGATTCTATGTTTAATTTTATTCAAGAGGTACTTTTTTCTTGCCGCAAAACGCAACTTAATAATGCTATCGTTAATCGCAAGTGTAGTTACAACCTTAATTATTATTTTCTTGTCTGGCTTTTTTTCTATACTATCTTAGATATCAGTAACTTTAATTTTTAGTTTTGTTTATTCATTTGTTTATTTATTGTTGTTCCCATAGTCTCTGATGTCATGGATTTATAACAATAAGATAAAGATACATCAAGTGTACAAGTAAAACGGTATAAAGTATAAGTGTTCTAGAAAAAGAAAAACAAATTGAAAGTCCTAAGCTATTATTTCACTGAATTATTTCAGCTGTAACTAAATTACCAAAAATATTAGCTTTGAGCACTGAGCAAGCCGCATGTCAGAGTTTTTCTGGGTTAGCAGACTTTCATTGTGAGTCTCATTTGGATAAAAAATGGATGACACAAGTGTAAAAGGACTACACGGAAAGAAATAAGCATCCATTTATCAACCCTGTTTGGTCGAGGGCCACACATACAAGACTGCACACTCGGAGCTCCAGATTAATTGATACAAGTACGCTGTTGGAGCCAACCTTGCAGTCAAGTTACCAAAATAACAAGTAACAATCGTAACACGGAACATCCACAGGTTATACCTCAAAAACAAGGTAAAGGAACTCGCTGGAGTATTGGTGCTTGGACAACGTGATGATTTGGCTATGGCTGTTTCATGGGGGCCAAGGGAGAGGATGCCTAGTACGGACACGGCTTAATCTTCATTAGCCCATGTCGGGAACCATCATCAACCGTCATTATCTGAACAATAATTGCAAGAAAATTTATTTTCCATGAGCATCATATCCAGGTCTACAAAGATTTAAAAAACACTGGCAAAGGAAGAAATATGTCACAGTAATAGGAAACAGCATGAAGACAAACTTTATTCTTAGAATCAACCATTTACGTGATATAGAAGCCCAAAGTTTCTTTAATGAACGTCAGCGGTTGGTATATTCTTAAAGAAAACAGGATGTCTTAAATCGATGGACTAAATACCTGTAAGAAAAGCGAAAGTCTGTGTAATCCTAGTCGCATACCGCTGAAGTAGCTCCTAGCAAAAGATATCTGTCTATAAGCAGAGAAACAGAGAAAAGACACAAAACTTTGACTTTTAGATTATAAAGGAAAAGAACTAATTGCAGACGGATCTCTTCGAAGGTTTCATTGGTGTTAGAAATGTTATGGTAACATTTAACATAGAGAATCCAATTGACAAGGTCTATCTCATCGTATGCAGCGAGCACGACTTTAAAGACCTCACCAGCGAACCGATAGAGTAGGAATCTTTACGATATAAACGTAAGCTTACAGCAGCAAAGTAGTAGTGAACAGCAAAACAAAGTAAACATAAGACAACAAAGAAATGAGTTTTTTTATTTAGTACCTGCAAAGTGTTTTCTCAAAACACGAAAGTTTCGCAACAGTGTAACGACCAGGATTTCAATAGCCACAGCAAATATAGTGAGGCAGAACAGGATATAACACAAATATCCATTAGAGTCATGTGTCTTGGCTCGTTTTCTAAGACCATCATTCATAGAGATTATAAAGCAGGCTGATGAGATGCCAAATTATGCGGCAAAAAGGACTCTCTAAGCCCTAAAGAATGGGGCACCTCTTTTAATGGTAAACGTGCTTGCCGCCTCTCAACAAAGGTGTCTACGAAGAACTAAGTCAGTTGTTGCATCTATCTATTCTGTTTCTTCCTCCTTCCTTACAAGCAACCACTCAACAGACTCAGCTAAAACAGAACCAACTAACAGTTTGCGATTGTATTTTTTAGGTGATGCAACCTGTATTTTAATGTGGTAACTAGGTCTTTCTTTAATGCCATACCCTTCTTTATGGTCACAGTAAGTGAGTCTATTTGAAAAACATTATGAAACACATTATGTCAGAAAATTTGAAAGAAATATATCCAGTTATGTGCTCGTCTTAAGAAAGGACTATTTTTGTGATCCTCCATAATTAAGAACCATAATAATTATTTATTTGATTTCATTGCATTTTGTAGTTGTATCTTTCTGGCAGGTTCTCCTAAGAAAACTACGAACGACTCCTATTTCACAACGTTTGTGAATGGCGAAGCAAGTCTGACGTTTAAAATGAATGCTTACCCTCCGCCCAATCTGCTATCGATAGTTTACAATGGATCAGCAAATAATTCCATCTCCCAAAAAGTTGAGCATGAGAACACGTTGAGTTCTACATGTTCATCTGATACTTGGTACAGCTACATGATTACCTGCACGGTTACTCTCCTAAACGAAACGATCTACGCCACTGGATTTTACACCATCACCTTCAGCAATTCTCTTGGAGGCATTTCATTTGCATTTGAAGTCAAAGAAAAACAACAAACAACAACAACAACTCCAATGAAAATAGGTAAGGGTTGAAGATTTATTGTTTAAATGAATTAAACTTAGATGTTTCCCTCTATAAGCATGTAGGCTTAAGTCTGAGCGTTTTCATATCTATTAATTTAACATCCATTGCAAGCAAACTTACACTTTACATTGTACGTTTCATTTTAATTGACACTGATATCCTATTCAATCGTTATATCTCATTTTTCCTTAGTGTAAACATTACCATCAATTTGTTCTTTGTTCTGTTAAATGCACAGGTTGTTAACCAAATGCAAAACATCTATTGTAAATAGACAAAAATTTTGTTTAAATAAAACTAGGTATGAATCTTTCATCAGAGACTGTTGTCAAAGGTCGACCAAACTGAGCTGTACTGTACACACTCAAATGGTACTTTAATATAAAGACTGTTTAATCTACATCTTTAGGCAATTTCAAGTCTAAACGACAACACAATATTTTAATTTTTTAAAGATTTGTATCCGTGATTTTCGTACTGTTCCGACCACTACACGCATGTCACTTGAAAATGAATTACTTCCAAGATACGTGTGACATGCAATTCTCCAGCATCACGCGAATCTTTACTTTTTTTGAAAAGCAACTTCACCTGGTCCTGTACCAGGACCTATTGTTGGAGGAGTTATTGGAGGAGTTGTTTTCATCGCGCTGATTGTAGCTATTATCATCTTTATTGTTCGCCGGAAAGGTTAGTAACATTGTTAAAGAGCAACATATTTTAAGTCTAGTTATCATTAACCGTACTTGCCATATTTGTATTTGCTTATGATTTAACTAAATTTAATAAATCAATGGAAAACGTTCATACATATTCACTGATTACGATTTGAAATTCTATATTGCAATAGACGTTAAAAAATCAGCGAACTAAAATATACTTGTAGAAAATTCAGTAATAGTTTAACCATAGAATCGTGATTTATTTACGGTTGCAAACCTTTAATCATCCACAGGAAAAAGTCAAAAGGCTCCCTCACTGTGAGTAATACATTCCTTTAAAATAACCTTTTGTTACATTTCATAATTTTTTTTTAAATTGCTGTCTAAAATCCGATTCTTAAAACGCAACAGGTTATTTATCCTGTCATTACATCTGATGGAATTATAACACTGTAAAAAGTAAAGCGTTTTCCTAGATTACTAAGTGAATGTCTTCGCTTTGCTTTTCAACTATTATGCGCATTTATATGCAGACATACCTTAATTTTCTTTCGCAGGCCAAATAACACTGTGGAAGAAGATTTCAGCGAACACCAAAGTCAGTGTCTTTACACAAGCTTTACACACACACACACACACACACACACACACACACACACACACACACACACACACACAAACACACACACACACAGAGTAAAAGAGACAGAAAAATATTTCTTTCTGCAATACAATTTTTTAAAATAAAGCTAGAAATACTAGAAGAATTCATTTCTACAAAGTGTTTTTATTGAAGTATATTATTACATAGAATATCTATTTTTATGTATAAAATATGTATTAAACATTGCTCTTGCAATCATGCACATATAATTCAATGTGTGTAATGTTTGCAAAAGAATATATTAGCAGTTGAAACTTAAATATAGTAAGAGTTCATTGACCTGCACACTTCTTCTATGTCAGATAATAGAGCAGAGACACCAAAGGAGGTGTATGCCATCGTCGACAAGAAGGATCCCAAACCGACTACAGCCTCAAGAATGACGGACGTCTACGCTGATGTCAAGAAAGGATCAGAACGGACAGAAGTCGACTCCACCGCCTTTACACTTTCCCCAGCACCCGATGATGCGACAAAAGATAAAAAAGGGAAAATCAGCAAGACACACGGAAAAGGAAAAAAGAAAGGAAAAGGTATTTAACAGCTTTTGTTAACTTTTAGTACGATATATTGTTTTCGATATTAAGTCTGTCTAGTAATAAAGATTGATGTAGATACGAAATCGAACACAAAAGAAAAGTGCAATTTCCATGGTTGGCAACTTGAGTAATATCTATTCTGCACATTCTTTCAAAAAGTTGTTGCTCACAAATTTATGAGCTTCATTCTTAATTACATTCTGATCATGGTATTCTAAAGTGCTTGTAAGTATAGAACAATTTGTTCTTTTCGTTAATATACGTTTGTCTGTTCAACCGTCAAAAGATCTGTCAGCCTTTGTGTTATCTGTCTGTCTCTTTATCAGTCTGCTTGTCTTCCTGTCTTGTACCCTGGTTACTTTGTACGCTTTCAGGTAAAGTTGATTTTGCTCGCTTTGTGGTCGACTTAATAAAGTAATGCCATTTTTTATTAACCAGGAGACAAAAAGCCATTGGCTGCAAAAAACACAGGTATTGGAAGCGGAGGTAAGGAAACGTCAGGTTCTACCACACTAACTCTGCATTAAAGTATTCTTCAAACTACATATTAGTACATATTAGTGTCTTTGTGTTTGCTTTCGGGTATGCATTATTTGTGATTTCTGTAAGCAGGTACATATGTGAGTAAGTCAGTCAGTGTGTGAAAGCTAAACTACATAAAGCTGATCTTGTATAGAATATTGGCAGGCCTTTTTTTGACCAAATATGTATATGGAGATCCATGTCTGTTACAGCAGGTGCCTTGTCGATGTCTCCAATGACAGAGTCTGAGTATGAAAACTGTGGGTTTGACGAAAACGAACAAGAAAACGTAAGTGCAATAAGCGAAAAGAGTAGGTTTATAATGACAGATCGAAATCCATTGTAAACATCACCAGAGATAACTTTCTCACCGTAGAAATAAAATGAGCATGTTACTCACTCTAGCAATTCCAGCTTTTCAAATTTTATTTATGTACTGCTGTCTAAGAAGCAATCATTACAGCAATCAAATACGGTAATGATAACATTGCACCCGTTAATGTTAATGATTAACACAATAAACATTTTAAATATAATGAATCTCTGAGGTTGAAAAAGCATGAAAATTAATTCAAATATTATCTGAAAATATGTACTGTAAAAACACGTCAAAAACAATTAGACGATTTTTAGAAAAAAATGTATTGCATCTCCTAAAAATGTAAAGCATTTGCTGTATTTCAGGAAAGAAAAGGAGCAAAAGAAATACAGCGACGAAACCAGCAAGGTCTCAACTACACCACTGTCGTGTTTGACAACACCAGAAGCAACCCAACACCACCTCCAGTATTGGAGTCTACTGAGTATGCTGAAATAGTTCCACGGCAGAAGCCTAGAGACTAAAAAACTTTGATTCAATGCTTCTCAACACATACTATTTTTTAAAGCATTGAAAATATTGATTATGTGTTTGAATTTTTTTTATTCATTTTTATTATATAGTAATAATCATCCTTTAAAATGTTACGTTTTCATTCATTAGGTAGTAAAATAAAGTCAGACGCCTTTATGCCATTCCAAATGGCAAATACGTTGTTTACGACTCATCAATCAATACTCTGTTTCAAAATAAATAAATAAGCTATTCAAACAAATAATATGCTATTTATGTTACTGCTATTATAAAGAAACCATTGCGCTGTTATGTACAGTTTACACTCTTTATTATGACTTAGCTGTGTTCTGAAAGCAAATGTAAAGTGTGTATGATTTATACATTTTTATGTATTCAAGAGCTCGTTGTCTTTCACAAAATCTTCCCATTTTTCATTGTTTACGTTCAGTTTGCTGAGATCATGCCTAAAACGGTTATCTTTACATATGAGAAAAGCCTCCGAAATTGTAACTTTACATCAGTACCTTCAGTTTCAGTTAAGCATCTACTAGCTGATGTATCTTCTTTAAACACTATATCCCTACATTTTCTTTCTTTTTCTACTCACTTCTCTCAAACGCACAGTTTTGAGCTGTAAAAATAAAGCTGTGTTAGCGTTGGGCATTAAGGCTACTTTTTCTTTTGAATGCAAATAAGATAACAAGTTGATATTTTATTTTACCACACAGTACTCAAACTCACGTCTTGCTGAACTTGAACTTTTGTCTCAAACGTTTAATTTATAGCTGTATCGAGGTAAACACATGAACTCGCTGCAAAGGGTTTTTTCTGGAATGGACATAAAAATTATTGGAAAAAATGTAAAACGGCCTTTATTATATTTATTATTACTTTAGTAAGGGCTTAAAGAAACGCTTAATTCATAGTAATGGGAGTTTCACATATTGATGATGCCTTATGACCATGTTTAATCTAGTATTTAAAAAGTTTCAGACGTGTAAATAATCATTAAATTCTGAATAGAACTCAACAACAGTTTGACATATTTACTTGTTTGTCATTTCACAATCAGAGAGATTCCAGATCTGAAATTTTCTGCAATTTTAATAGTCTATAACTAATAACTGCCTTCAATAGACTTTAATGTCTGTATTGCGAACTTCACTTCCTCGATAGGTATAATTCTTTAACAACTGCTGCCTAAAACTGAGAACGGTTGCTCTTTTTCGTATGAACACATGCTGTATCCTCTTTTGTATGCTAACTGTAGTTGCTTTTACAGATAAGGCCTTTAAGTCTACTTGTTCCTATAAGTAGTTTTAACATATGCAATGGCCAAAATGCAGTTTTTCAAGAAGCATAAATTCATTTTTGAATATCTTTTGCGGCTGTGGCATTGCTTAGTAAACTATTATTTCAGTTATTTACTTGATCGACTATTTGCTAATTTTGTTTGTAAAAGTAAACTTAATTCTTAAATGACCAGTAGCATGTTACTGTACTCTCATAAGTAATTGTGCACAAAAAAATCAAGTTTATTTTTTTCCTTCTGGGGCATTATGTCTAAAAAAAGTTGTAACAAAAAGTTTAAATTGGCAGTGAGTACTGTGCTACTAATTATGTTAATCAGTCACTCAGAAATACATTACAGATTAAAAAACTGCATTTTAAATTTTTGTTTGAGTTGAATAATTGATAAACATAAATATATACTTCTATTTTTGTACATTTCAAGTATAATTATATATAAATATATATATATTTTTTTTCTTTTCAACTATTTACATATTTGGAAAATCAGCATTGCTGTTTCTAATGTTTTACAATACAGCATTCATATAAATGTAAAACGTTACTTTTAATAAAGCATTTATATTACGGTACAAAAGAAATCTTTTGTTGTGTTGTGATCACTGTATGGTAGAGAGCGCGACGAGCGAGAGAGAGAGAGAGAGAGAGGAAAAGAGAGGGAGAGAAACTAGCAAATAAGAACCACCAAAGAAAAGTAGCATGTCTGTGACTGCACCTTCTTTCTGAAAGAAAGATTCAGAGGCGCGCAGCCAAGTAGAGCCTGCAGCTAAGAATTTTAGAAATATAGACAAAAAAAAAATTCTCATGCTTTGACACTCTCTTCACCTATCTGTTCGTCCGTTTAGATGTCCTTTAGTCCATTTCTCTGCTCAGCCATCCGATTTACCCGTCTGGTAGTTTGTCCATCTGCATGTGCGTGTGTATTCTCTGCTCCCGAGACTTTTATCTCTCTCTCTATGTATATATATATATATATTTAAAAATTAATAGAAGCTTTTAAAACAACTCTTTTAACAAATTGTATGTTTTAGATCACGTGTTACTTCGTGTAAACACATTTGCGTCTTAAAGTGATTTTCTTGCTGTGTTCTTCAGCGCCCGAAGGTGACAAAAGCACAAACTCACAGACATCGCTCGGAGTAGGACTTGCCGCTGGATTAGGCCTGGCATGCATTGTTGTCGTTGTCCTTGTTGTTATCATCGTGAGACAGCGAAGAATGATTTCGAGACAGCATAATGGTAGGTGTTTACCACCAGCTCTAATAATGCGTCACAATTTGTCTATGTCTTTCCGACTGCAAATGAAGTTGCCTAATAGATCAAACTATTTCCGTTAACGTGGTCACCTAACACTGGTTCCTTTTCCATAGCAATGAAAGAGGAAAAGCTGAGGTAAATGTTTGCTGTAAAATGTTTATCTTTAATCAATAAACAAACACATGAAAAGAAATATATAGAAAATACCAGTGTTTATTAAATGCAACTAAATTCATTTTAAATGTGGAAGTTAGGCACTCGGATGCCAAAACCTCGAAATTAAATGTGTCAAAATCAACAATATTGGTCCCTTCACAAGTGGTTTTAATGTTGAGTTAGAGCTCAGGATAAGTAAGATCATTCCAATCCGAACATAATAAAAGTTGTAGCAGTAAGTTAATCTGCATTGGTATTCTTGTCCTGTTTCAAAATCACTAACTCTAACCAATCGATGAATTAGTTAATAATAATCAATATTGGCTTGATATCTTCATATCAACCTCACTGGTAATATAGGTACACATAAGTTATGGGGAAAATAGGAACGAGCGCGTATGCAAGCACGCACTCACACATGCACGCTACATGGACGCAGACTGCTTGAATGCTTTTGTTTCGCAAATTCGCAAATAATGCCAAGACAACTTTAATACCTTACCACCTGCACTACATTAGAAACAGACAAAATAAGGTAGTCTACCGTTTAGGCCAAGGGAGGGGAGGAGCAAATAGCATTGTGCATGAAACACTGTCATATATACTAGATGCTTCGATACCCGAGGACGCAGTGAATTTTTAGGTTTAATTTGTAATAAAATGTCGTTTTCTCATAACAGATTTACAAGGAAATGCGTATTCCGAAACGTATGTACACACTGATCGTGCGCCGATTAGTTTTATCGATGATCTGAATTTAGAAGCAATTTACACGATTTTCCCAAGTGATGAATAAAGACTTAGTAACAGGACGTGCTTGCAATTATTCTGATTTGCTCCTGTTTATTGATGCACAGCTGCTATACATGTAGTGTGAGGCGTCACTTGCTTCTTCTGAAGTTATTGTTGCAAAAATTGTATATCAAACAGCTATGCAGAGATTATAAACTTATTGTACGCAACAGCTATGCAAAGGGTGTATATGCTTTGTATGTAACAGCAATATAAAGATCATATTTATTCTGACGGTAACGTCTATGCGGAGTTATTTCCTGTTTTCAGTTATATTTGTCCACTCGTTCTAAAAACATTAAATTGCGCCACAGTAACCACCATCGGTATTGAGAGGGGATATTATTTAGTCAAATCTATCTATCAATTACAAATATGTATTTTTGTAGATGTGCATAAAGTAGTTTTAGGTGTTTAAACCAGCCTTTCATCCTTAATCCAGCCTTAATACTTGTTTGTTATCATTACATGTGTACTTTGGGATATCTGTTTGAGATGGCTATGAAGTGGTTGAATTCTGTATATGCTTTACTAACAAGTTAATTGCTAAGCTATTTAGCATGTCTGGAAAAAACCAGAGGCAATTTTATTTTGGTTAAAAAGGCTTTTGCTTGCCATATTCAATTATGAGTATGTCTGATTTACAAGTACTATAGCTTCCACAGTTACTTTTTTAATATTTACAAATATATAGAGATCACATACCTTATAGACTTAGGCAGAAGAAAGCTTTGATCACATTTTATTGATAAACTATTTGGATCGCATACAGTATATTATGATACACGATCAGTAGTTTCTGCCATTAGAGCAACAAAATCTATAAAGTGTATTCATCCAGTTTATATAGCTTACAGGCAGACAGATAGACCAGATCGTGAACTCTATAATCAAATTGTTTTCATTTAATATATTATGTTTTTTCTCATTCAGCGCCCAGATTGCTTCGATGAGCAGTGGTAAGTAGTCTGGCCTATTATATTTAAAATAAACCATAATTTTAGGGTATGAAAACACAAAGTAGTTTTATACACTTCCGGGAATATGCCAATTAAGTTGCACGAACTGTCTTTCATGAGCAACGAAGTTCAATGAGAAGGAAAAAAGTATCGGAGGGCAAATTGGAGTGACATAAAATAGAGGAAACAAATTGCTTAATAATGAGTTTAATTAATTTTTGTTTGCATTTACCTTGTAGATCAGGAACACGCTTATGGTGAGATCCCCATGAGGGACATGAAGAGTCAACCTTCATACCAAAACCTTGAAGGCTTAAATGGCGGGGAGACTTCCTCAAATACAGGTACATATGAAAAACTGTTACAGGATCTGTGTGTCTAAGAATGTAATATCCTTTTCTACTGTCGTGCCAGAGAAAAATCATGTAAACATTTAAAGAAAATGTTTGTATGTGTATGAGAGGCAGTGAGGGTAGCATTACTATTGTTACAAATGATCACAAAGGAGACTGCGTGACCGAAGGTTCACCCTGTATTCCTGTTTTAGATCAAGACACATACCACATTTACGAAGTTCCCAAGGACGAAAACACCGGGAATCCAAGTCAAGAGGATGTCCACGATAATAAGGCATTTTCTTAGAGAAATTCCTGTGTTTGTGTAATTATGCAGTCCTAAATGTAAAATATATTGCTTGTGCTATAGCTGTTTTGGTGACAGAATAAAAGACACTCATCTTTGGTATCTGGCAGCATTTTTAAATGCGTTTATTTTTTTCATTTATATTTGCTTGTACATTTTACACATACAAAAGACAAACGGACAAACAGGGACGAGATTACAGAAAGACACGGATAGACAGCCAAATATTTACATAAAGGAGATTGGACAAGCTTCTGATCTTCTTACTTTTGTTGGTATTTACATTTGTTCATGCTAATCACGTACTAGTATTTGTCATTAGCAGCTGACTCGTATTTTTAAAAGCAGCAGACGTGAATTTCCTAAGTCATAGAGTTTTGTAATCCTGTTAGTTGCAGAAGATAAGTAATAAGATCGGCGACGGACAAGTAGCTCATTCCTTTAATTTAATTCAATAACTGGGGATTATTGCCAACCAGAAGTAACTTGAAAAATTATAAAAAAAGATTCTTTAAACATGCTGTTATCGTAGAAGTTTAATGGTTCAAAACGTTTTGCTAAAATTTCAAGCAAAAATGGTAAAATCTGTAAAAGACTTTCTTTTTTTTCAGTTCATTAGGCTACAGTTTTGCTTGTTTCGGGAAAATCATGCAAAGATGCTTAAATTACAGGAAATTATAGAATATAGAATTTGTTTCACGTCCACTACACAATCGACTGATTTCGAAATTTCACAGTTTCACTTGCCTTGTAAGGTTTATTAGGCAAAGCTTTTTGTGTGCTGCTTTTTTACTGTACCCGACATCAGAAGTATTCCAGTCAATTAAAATTATTAAGTAAATATTATAAAAGTTAAAAAACCACAGTATTACAATTGCTATTGTCGACCTCTCTTTTGTCTTCCATCCATTAAACTTTGATATACATTTACAATGTGATATTTGGTAAAAGAAAGTGAGTTTTTTATCGGAATGAAACTGTCTCAAAATATGTCAATATACAAAAAATGTGCAATTTTCTCAGTTGTCGATACTTAGTCTTTTAGTAGTTATCGTATAAACATACATACATACTGGTACAGTAAGAATAAACCAAATTTAATAGTTTTTTATATGCTCAATATTCTTCCTTTTGGACACAATAAACTTCATCGATTGCTCATTTCTTCTTTTATGTGTTTATGTGCATGGCTCTGCTAATTCCTTTACTATGCGAATTATGTACCGGGAAAATCTTTCTAAGCCTCTGGGAGGAAAAAAAGTAAGTAAGAGAGGAATTGAAAAAAAAATCAGTGAAAAGTCAGAGAATGAGAGAGTGAAAAATAACATGAAGATTATACACTGGGTTATCTATTACAACACTAATGTAGTCGCTTTGGTGTATGAGATCTGTAATAGTTACGTAACTTCTGTGACTTATATGAATATCGTTCGGCCTCATTTGACTCATGCAAAATTTATAAAACGCATGCATAAAGAACTAGGCAGTTTTTCAAAGCCAGCCATTATCTTTTCACACACACACACACACACACACACACACACACACACACACACACACACACACACACACACTCTCTCTCTCTCTCTCTCTATATATATATATACACATTAAACCATGTTAAAAATCTTAAGAGTAAAGGTAAAACTCTTCCTATGTGCGCTTTCTTGACAGGGCAGCAGAGATGATGTCTGGCTTCATTTAATTTTTGAAACAATATATTATCAGTGTTCTTCAATCTTTTTTGGACTTGTGAGATTACTATGTACTCAAATCGAATTTCATTATGTGAAAAAGTGATCGAAGTAAAAAAAAAAAAAACACTGAAATCAATCCTCTTATCGGTCTTATTTTTGTATGGTACAAGCAGACGTGGTGTACCTGCTTATTTTTCATTGTGTAAAGAAAGAGCTTTGGTTTAGTGTTATGGTACAATTATCTTTTGATTTAAAACTATTGCTCATTAATAAAGAAAGACCATGATAACAAATAAAAAACATTACTATTTCACTAGTTTTATTCGCTAGGAAATAAAGCTTAGACCATCAGGACTACTAACGTAACATCTATCTTGTATCGAAGAAACAGAACTTCATTGAAAGCAGCTGGTTTGACTACTGATAACGTTTACGGTTTATCATTGGCTTACTTCAAGCACTTAGTTCTCAGTTGAAAAGCTCTCTGCACATACTCGAGTATACACTGTCCAGTTATATCGTTACTGTTACAGCAACAATATTGCAACTCAAGCTGACCCATAAAAAGTCATAAGTCGAAGAAAGTGTGTTGACATACTGTTGTAATCCAACAACTGTCACAACTGTTGTGGTTGATTTCTAAAAGTTATTTTTTAATTGACCTTGAATTTTTGCGAGTGATATAACTAATAGAAATAAACCAACGTGTAAAGTCTTCAACAGTAGGGAGCCATAGTGCACAAAGGACTTCATATTGTTTGTCATGTTGTACGACACTTTATTTACCACGGTATATTTTACTATCTGTATCTATATGTCAATGTATCTTTGAATACATTTATTAGATGCGCTTGTCGGATCATATGTAAATGATTGTTTTAGGGCTGGGTCTATAGTAAACACAACCTTTCACAAACTGAAAACTTTTACCGAACTAAAATTTTATTAGACAGAACTGAAAATAGCTCGATATATATGTTTCTTTATGACATACCCCTGCAGTTTTAATTGAATTTGAATAGCGTATCGTTCCTTGAGAAAATCGTTAAGCCATTTTACAGACCGTTACAACGTTAGCGAGGAGTCGGTGGTAAAGAACCTTTACTTCCGCGTAGCTTTTTGAGTCCTTTATGCCGGTGTGTTAGAGTCTTGTGACCTTAAGTGTGTCTGGTGATATGTATAATGTGTTTCCTTTCATAGCTTTTAAGTGGAACTACTTTCGGTCTGTATTGCTGTGTTGACAGCTTGTGGCAAAGATATTGTATCGCAGACAAAATACATGCAGCTTTGTCTTCAACACTAACCTCGATACTGACTGACTTTCACGTCATGTCAGCGCTGATAGGACTGATGTGTGTACTGTGTGTCAGGGCAACATACGGTAGGATCTCTTCACATACTTTGGAACACTTACTTTAAGGTGTGTGACTGCAAATCTGTGCGTGACTGGCCCCATTCATTTATGTGTGTGTGTGTGTGTGTGTGTGTGTGTGTGTGTGTGTGTGTGTGTGTGTGTGTGTGTTTTGAAGGTAGAACGATCAGCAGGGTGCGTGTCACCGTTCACGGATTTTTCTGTGAAGGTTGCCCACGGAAATAAAGACGCTCACTTGTGCAGGAAATTCTTTAGTTCATTATGTAAGTCTCGTAATACAAACGGTGAATGCACCGCTAAGCATGAACTCAGTACTGCTCTGCTCTTTCTGCAACAGGTACACAATCCTTGGCGCAAACGTTATGCAAAGTTTATGTACATTTAAAGCTTATTATTATTATGTAGTTGCACTCCGTGTTTTATGCATCAAGGATTAAATAGTACACTGTTTTCTTAGTAAAAGAAGAGTTTATTACCTCAGAGCCATTTGGTAGAGTGGATTCAAGGGTGTTGCGAAAATCTTAGGTGTAGAGGGTTTCAAGTTAAATGACATTCGTGATATTATATTTCGCTTTCCTTTAATACAAGAACTTACGCATTCATCCACTTCCTCGCATACAAAGATAAGAATCTTTTACTATGTATTGCACAAACAAGTTCCCTTACTTCCCTTTCTGTGCATAATGGATTATCTCAGCAGTAAACAAACGTTGGTGTCAGAATAACAGATACACAAGTAAATCACAAATGGGGATGACTGTGCAACAAGTCAACCCCCACCACCATCCTGGAGAGAAAGATACCAATGCTGGACTAAAAATTGAACGACTCTTGGTAAACGCACACTGCCTGCTTATGTAGCTAAACAAACAAACAGGCTAATACTAGCAACTAGATTGACTTGATCTATTTGCCGAGTTTTGTGTTATCGCCGACACGAAAGCTGCTTTATAGCTTCGGAAAAGACGGGTTTTCTTCAGTTTCTCATTTTACCCCAGAGAAATGTCTTTTTGTTTAATAACTACGCCCTTTGAAGGGAAAGCCACTTTCTTTCCCGTCTTTTATGAGTTGGTTGACAGAAGCGTGAGCCCGTATGGCGCAGGGGTTATCCATTGGGATCCACTGCACACATAGACCTACATCTACAGTTGTCGCGAAGAGACGATTGGTGGGTAATCTAGCACACATACCAGTGTTGTTGTGTTCTGAGGGGATCGTGTAATCTTGGCCCCTCCATCCATTGGAAAAAACGCTCTATAAAAATAAAGCGCAGCAGCATGATGACCTTTCTTTGAGTCAGGAAACCTAAACGGGAATATATTACAATAAGTTTGTCTTGGAATGATGCTGGAGATGACAAAAGTTTTCTAGCGCCTACACTAAGCTTTGGTTAAACAGAACCAAACCCATAGCATAAACTAACCAAGGCATTTCAACTACTAATACCAGAACCGATCATTGCGAGAAATGTTTAGTTTCATGGATAAATTAGACCTCATGAAATGCCCGGTTTATTGCTATAGCGTATACAGCGTATATTTCATTAAGAAGATCGTTAACCCATTTATCTGTATCTTGGCATGTTAATTAATCAAATCACTCTGTGGTAAAACGCTTTTTCTTCAGTGTTGCTTTACAGATTCCTCATGGTGTCAGAGCTTTAACGTGTCTGATGATGTGAAAAGTTTGTGTCAACTAACAGTCTTTTAAATCGGGAAGAATGCTTTCGACCTGGAAAGTTAGCCCTGTGGCATATTACTTTTGAAGAAGAGACAAAGCTTGTTGTTTACAACACTTTCTTGTGATGACATTTAGGTCATGTCAAAGCTAATCGGACTGAGTTGTTTACTATATTTCAGAGACTCTTACGGTAGGAATTATTTATCATAGAGGAATCTGTGTTGCCATGTGAGTTTTCAAACTGTTGACTGGATGCTAAGCTTCTATGTGTGCTGGTTTATACGTGTGAGTGAGTCAGGTGCGATCCAACACTCCTTTGTTTTGTTAATGTGCCTGCGTCTTGTGCGTTCACACAGTCGCATAAATTCAGTGTATTTGAATTATGTTTTTCACCTATTGCTATGGTTTTAGATATTGGGCAGCTTTTAGTAGCTTGTGTCTGCTTTGAGTGGTTTGTGGTCTTGCGTCCCGGTGCGCAGGCTATTTTTTGTGTTTTATGTGGAATTTGCTTTGGAGTACTTGCTCTACACTCTGTACCTTTCAACAACTGTAGACAGAAACATATTTATTGTGGGGATAGTGATGCGACCCCAACAACCATGTCATTGAGAGGCTACGTCATCTTTCAGAAAATTAAAAACTGCTCATCCGTCACCAGCCCCTCCACATGCCACTGTTGACAGCACGGCTTGATGCACCAATGTCAAAGGATGCACCTTCTGACGAAACTCCGTAGTTTCAAAGTCAGCTCCGGGATGCCGGAGACTGTCTACAAGTCTCTTGTTGAGAGCACTGGTATGGTCACCTCGTCGTCAAAGACAAGGCAAAGCTAGCCAGAGTCATCCACCAGGCAAATAAAATTATTGGTACACCACAGCTGCCACTTTCTGACTTATACCTTCATGCAGTCAGAAAGATGGCATATAATATCATCTCAGACAGGACACATCCTCTCCATCCCTGCTTCAAGTTGTTGCCCTCAGGCAGGCGCTACAAAGTGTGACGTATGCAAAAAACTGCATATCAGAGGTCCTTTGTGCCAGCAGCCATCACCATCATAATTAAAAGGCACAAGGACCCCTAGCTCTACCAAGCTTCCCATTTATGTTTGAGAATGTGCAGGTGCGTGTGTGTGTTAAATGCCTTATGAGTATGTATGCCTGCCCGTTACGTTTTTTGTGAGCTAAAGAAAAAATTCTGTCTTGGGCTTCCTCGAGCAGACAATAAAGTTTGATTTGATTTGATTAATGAGAACTAGATCGTGGACTAAAGCTGAACCATGGTAAAAGGAATGGTACAAAGAATGTACGAAATCACCAAATATTCTCCTTCCGAAGGTATTTGGACAATATGATATCACTCAACTAAATAAGAAAGTTTTACATTGTATATGGTTTTTACACCAATTAAATTAAGGTTTACAACCAAAAACGACACTTTGCTAACATTGGATGTTTATTTTATACTGTTTCAGTTGTCTCACTTTCGCTGTGTGATGCCAGTAGTTATTTGGAGGTAAAAGAGGGCCGGGATGACAATACGTTTGTCTGCACAGGACTAGCAGTTCAACAAAACGTCGACTGGTATTGGGCGTCGGCCCTTTTATCTACCTGTACAACGACAGACTGCAACTACAACAAGTACCCGACACGCTTCCAAACTAGCAGAAAGACGACATCAAGTGGTGTCACAGTTTATGCCAGCGCTTTCTTAGATTTAGACTATTTAGCTACAACTGCTCTGTCATGCCAGCAAGGATCAGACAAGGTGACTTGTCAGCTGGACGTAGTATGTAAGTAAACCTTGCGTATTTAAAGCACACGGACAGGAACTTATCCATACCCCCTACCCCCAACACACACACACACACACACACACACACACACACACACACACACACACACACACACACACACACACACACACTCTCTCTCTCTCTCACCAGCTCCCAAAAATTTCAGTAACAGAATAAAACTATACTTTAAATAGTTTCAGTATGGATAAAATAATGTGTAAGATGTAGTGTTATTTCATTCATCAGTATCCTCGCATCGATTGGAGAAATGCCTAAACATATTGTAAACTGAGACTTAAATGCAATGTATGAAAGGATTATACCCTACACTATTTTTAAATCCTAAGCCATGGCGAGTAAAACGAACACGACAGGCCTGCCTTCTAAAACATGTTCTTTAATTACAGAGATTACGAAAAAAAGATAAGCGCATTGACTAGTCAGCCGTCATATACGAGCGAAAAATATTTCCCACTAGCGCACATTTAAGCACCAGTTTAACGGTCTAAAACGAGATTAAGATCTCAATGTATGATGGAGCCTTTTACTTCCCAGTTGTCGCTTTACATTCCAACATTGAAAACACTACTGAGTATTCAGACTACCGCGTGACAGAAACACAGTGAAGTTATTTCTTTCTAAAATACTTGAAATAGCTGAATTTACGTGCCACCGTCGTCAGTCATTGTAAAGAAAATCTAATTAAACTAGCAATGCGGACATGGAAGTGCAATGTCCTTGTTTTTACACATACTTAAAACTGCTTCCAGGTACACTGACCTACCTTTGTCCAGGCCTCCTTCCTTTATCCTTATTCTCGCATTCTTTCTCTTTCCCTCTCACAGTGTGTGTGTGTGTGTGCGTGCACGTGTGCGTGTGTGTGTGTGTTTGTGTTTAGATTTTTCGACGTCTTCTCTCTCTGACTGCCAATTATGTTATTATTTACAGATTCTGCTGAAGATGCCAAGTGCCAGATTCAGTTTAGTGGAGAGACATGGGAAGTTATTGGCTGGTGCAATGTTTCCAAGGTTCGCTCAAGGAGATACAGATATGGTTGCAAAGTATACCAGACTTCACAGGTACACCTGAAAAATATTTCTATACTCTTTGAACTGATTGGTTGATACTAAAAGTTTTCCTCAAATGACTGCTAAGCTAGTCATGTCCACTATTGCTTATCCTAAGCTTCTCCATATTAATCTAACTACTACACAATCCCATATAGTGTTGGCTATTTCCCTTTCACCACTACAGTAGCTACAAGCATTGTTATCCTAAAATTATTTGGGCAATTCTAAACTGAAATGACTTTGTTTGATAGTTATTTTTTTATTTATTTGACTCTTGAGAATATCAGTTGCCAAAGTATTCAAGTATTATTTGTTTTACACTTATTGCACTTTTTTCTATTATTTATTGATTATTCATAACAGATGTGTCTTTTAGCATGGCATTATTCTCAATTTCACTGCCTGTTAGCTGAACTTTGCATACATTCACGTCTAGTGTTAGTCTATATTTTGTGTTACTTTTATCTAATGACAGAAGAGATTCTGATTCATTTCAGAAGGGTAAATGTTAAACTTTTCTTTTATATGTTTTTGTATTTTTTTCCCAGTATTCCTCTTCACAATTAGTGGGCAATTTTACAATGAGCACGAAACCTATAACAGGAACTAACTATTCTTTCGGTGACTGCCAAATTAAGATTGCCCTCCCCCCAGAAGGAAAATACAACTACAGTGTCATCATTATGCCCGGAGGAGAAGAGGTGTTCCCTTCCTTTAATGGCAGTCACGAAATACGTAAGTATACAGCTTTTGTTCAGAAAGTCTTTTAATGTCCACCCTTTTTGTACTTTATTAGAATGTTATATAAATCTTTCAGAGCCATTAAAACAGTTCTGCGTCACCATGTTTTCTATGATAACTCACTGTATCAATATATTAATCTACAACTTTTATATCTTTGAACTCAATACAAAATATACGATAAGTTATAGAAACAAAATATTGCATTAAAAAGAAAATGTAATTGAAAAAAACAGCTTCTCACATATTTTTAAACACTAACCCAAGAAAAACGTATTGCTCTCTGGCAAGGTGCACAGTACTTTAGTAGACACTTCTTGAATATCACACGCCTGACAGGTGAACCGCTAGCACCTTGTAAGTATTAAATTCTTTATTACGTGTTAGTCATCCAGTTCCACGTTTTGAAATAATTACTGTTGCAACATTCTTTCTTCATATTTAAGGGCGTCCGTCTGCGCCTCCTAAACACAGCTGTCCGCAGACGTTTACTGAAGGTGAGGACGTGGACTGTGATTGCTTCTCTGATAATCTTGGACTTCCATCTGGTTATGTTATGTGGGAAACAACCAACTCGTCAAAGCTGAAGATTGAGAAAATAAGCAGGACATATAATGGGACAAGTAATGTTTGTGTATTGCTGTGGAACAACACGGCTGTACAATCCGTTACCTACACCATAACAGTAAACTGTAAGTTTCTATTGGAAAACATCATTCATTTCCTCTCAATAACTTGCTTGAGATACCAGTGTCAATCATTCTGTTTCTTTGCTTCACTTATTCCTGTGATTTTTCCTATCTGTATTTTCAGTCATTTGTTGTTCGTATTTCATTAATATGTAGACTACCCACGCTTCTTCTGCTAGCAATCTTTTTTGCAACATATTACTCATTTCTTAATGAAAGCAGTACGCTAATTTGTCGTTATTATGTTTCCTCAGTTAGCAAAATAATGTAGTTAGAAACATTTTGCAATAGTTTAGCGTAATAATCAAAGAATCTAATAAGCCTTACGTAAAGGGTCAAAAGGCAATAATTTATTCTATATCCTACCTAATACTTCAGAAAGCATTTTGAGTGTTTAGTATCCAAGTGTATCTGATAGCAGTTGATAGTCAACCAAGTTTAAATGTACAAGATATTTGTTGACAAATTATTTACGATTAAGAAACTTTACATTAAAGAGCAAAGTTATGATCAATGGCAACGGCAAAGCAGAGATCTATATGAACGGGGTACAGCTCGAAGAGGTAAGCAGCTTCAAGTACTTGGGAGCCACTCTCTCCAAGGACGGCAGCTCCACGCAAGATATCCGCATCAGGATCGCAACAGCAACAGCAGCAATGGCTAGGCTAGATAGGATCTGGCATAGCCACAAGATAAGGTTCACTACCAAGTACAGGCTATACAAATCCCTGGTAGTGCCGATCCTGCTCTACGGATGCGACACGTGGACTCTACTCGCCGAAACAGAAAGGAGAATCCAGGCATTCGAGCACAAGTGTCTGAGGAGGCTGCTCCGGATCTCATACAAAGAACACAAAACCAACGACTTTGTAAGAAACAAGATTGCCACACTGGTAGGACACCAGGAACCTCTACTATCAACAGTCAAGCGACGTAAGCTGGTCTTCTTTGGCCATGTAACCCGGCACGACACCTTGTCGAAGACTATCCTTCAAGGCACCTTGGAGGGTGGCCGACGCCGCGGTGGTCAGAGAAAGAACTGGCTTACGAACGTCAAAGACTGGACTGGTCGTCCTGTACAGGACCTGCTGACTATTGCCCAAAATAGGCAAGAGTGGCGGGCCCTATCAGCTGCCGCGTCTATCCATGTGCTCCCCCCAACGCCAGGTGCCAGGCAAGGGACGACTGACTGACTGACATTAGAACGCTACTTCACATTCCAGAGAAACACACGTTAGTAACTTAGATATAACACCTGTTTAAAAATTCGGAATATAATATTTTGGCAATGTTTACTGTGCATGTTTGTTTGTATCTTTTCCTGTTTGTGACATTCTCAGTAATCTAGCATCATTATCTTCTGACTCTTTTGTCTTGTAAGATGCATTGAACTTTCCTCCATGTGAAGAAATGTAACTTATTATTATTATTCCATCTCATCTTGGGACGCCAGTGTCGTTTATTCCATTCCACATTTTTCCTTTTCTTGCGAATTTTATGTTTTCGGTTTCTTCACTTATATATATATATTATACTATTTTAAGATGTTTGATTTTTCCTGACAAATACATGTACAAATAATAAAGGGTAAACGCTTAATCAATCAACAAATATTGTAGAAATCAAAAGATAATAATAAGCAATTTCAATGTTACTTTAAAAAGCTAAAACTGACGTACATAAACAAAAAGCACCGCACTGAAATTTCCATGTACCCAAAAATTTGACAAAAGCTTAATCTCTCTTTCACAAATTAAGGTTTTTTTCTAGCATCATTTTGTTCTTTGAATTCATAAACTGTAGTATATTATAATGATTGTTCATTACTTCATCGTCATGAGTAAACGTTTTGTATGTCCCGCTAACAGATGCATCCCGAGTGCTGAGTTTTAAGATTGACAACAGAGCAGACGACGTGGTAAATGTGAAGGAAAACACAAACGTGTCAGTTGTTTGTCAAGCTGAGGGGAGACCACAGCCGACTATACGTCTGTTTAACAGGAGCAACGACAACCAAGATGTGGAAGTTGCCGCAGCTAACAATACACTGGAACTACAATATACTATGACAGCCGTGATGTGTGAAGCAACCGGCAGCTACTCTTGTCAATCAGAAAATAATTTCTCTAGAGACCAAAGGCGTATTCTACTTATTGTTTCTTGTGAGTATCCTTATTACTCGTTTTCCATACTTTCAGGCGTGTTTTCTTCGAAAAACCGCGAAACATATCAAAGGTTTTCCTGCATACACATGTAGTAAAATGTTTTCTTTTCCATTGACTTGTTAATTTTCGCTTAGTGTTTTGACTTTAAATTTTTTTCAACTACTTTGTATTTATTTATTATGTTTGTTTATTGTGTTATGAAATGTCATTTTGAAAAAGTATTGAAGCTTACACAGTTCTCGCATGATACCCGGCTACTCACCAATTAATTTCATCCACTAATTTTTTTTCATCTGTTACTTTATTAACAAAATCAATTGATCTATTGCTTCATTTAGATAAAATTTATTTACCTGCAGCGCATGTATAGCAAAGCCCTTCCCATATCTTGTTATCGTGATGGTTTTTTTTCAGCAACGGGTGCACGTGTTTTGAGTGAGAGAGGAAATATAACAGTTGTGCTGGTGCCATCTGCCATGTGACTCTATTCATCTCTCTGTCCTTTGCTCTCTCAGGCATACTCGCTGAAATTTAAGATGTTGTCAAAACATGCTCTGCGAAATAGGCTCATGCCAAATTTCTTCCGCTTAGATCATTTCCCATTGGATGGGACAGTCCTTTCCACGCCAGACATATCACGACTTAACAAAGAACATCATGGAGTACCCTCTTAGTTGCAACTGTTAACTATTATATTTTTGTCTAACCTTAAAACTACCAGCAGCGTAATCAGTCCAATTAAAGGACTAATTAAAACGAACTTGAAGACCACTTTCTGTTAAAGTTTTCATACTCAATACAGAATGCGGCTTGAACTGCTTCTTTTTATTCGTGCCTCTAATACGTTGCTTTTAGAATACATTTAACGTGTTGCAATATTTTATTATAATTTGAGAATAGTTTGAATTTATGGCAGAGACCTTGAACAAAAAGCAAGGATTCTACACAAATTTGGCCCCCGTTCAGAAAAAGTTCAGATTACATGCGCCCACCGCATTCTCATTCAGCACATGATTGAAGAAAGAAACTATTTTGCACACAGCGTTTTTATTTAATTTGGTGAAAACAGTTTATCTCTAAATTTTCATTGAAAGCACGCGTAGATGGATGTTTATATCTATTGAAGGTGAAACGTGCAGAAACTATCTAATGTTTCCTATTAAGCACTGATGTCTTCAGAAAACTTAGATTTCAAAAACGTTTATTTAACTTTCAGGTGCTCCAAGAAAAACAACACAAGACTCTTATTCCGCCACTTTCAATGATGGGCAGGCCAAACTGGAGCTTAAAATCATTGCTTACCCACCGCCTGATGAGCTTTCGGTAATTTACATCGGATCCTCACTGAATAATACCACTTTCAGAAATGTGGAATCTAAGAATAATGTGAAGTTTGAGTGTACATCTGACTATTTGTACAGGTACATGGTTACATGCACAGTGACTCTTTTCAGTGAAGCGATATTCAGTACCGGAGTTTACCATGCTGTTTTCAGCAATAGTCTTGGAAATATTTCACTGACATTTGAGATCAGGGAACAAGTACACACAACAGGTTAGTTTTTAATACTTACAGGCAATCAGAACTGTTTATCTGTTTATTTAGTGATATGTATATATAAGTGTGTATTTGTGAATTTGAGAAAGTTTGGATTTTGTAATTAAGAAAAATGCAATGAGTACACCACACTGCCCATCTGTCTTCTTTTTTTTTAAAAAAACAGCTGTGGGAAGAATGTGTTTTTCCTTGATTTTGCTCACATCAGAAATGTTATTTTGACAGGAGAATCAAAGCCTGAAGTAGCTGGACAGGTAGCTGGTGGAGTTATAGGTGCTGTCGTTGTCGTCGTGCTGATTGCAAGTATAGTCATCTTTATCATCAGAAGAAAAAGTAAGCAAATTTTGTTTGAAACAACACTAAATCGAAGAGGCGCATGTGGTATGTTATTTATTACTGATTACTGATTAGACAACAGTAAGTCAAGATAACGAATGTAATATGTCATTTTTAAATGGTAAAATAGAAAAAATAATGTAAAATTACCATGCAGAGCATCTTTTAAAAAATGTATTGTTTAGAATTATGAAATACTAATTATTCAATGTTTATAATTTTTTTCAGGAATAAGATATGAGAGAGGCTCACGGTGAGTATAGATCTACGTAGAACTGAGTATAAGAATACCCAATAAAATACAATAGAACCATGTACAGATGTTAAGATAAAACCATAAACAAAATAATTATATGTTTTAATTCACTCCTGTTGTCATAAGAAATAGAAATTATCAAGTACTTAAAATTCTAATTATGCATATTTCACCCATTCCTTTTCAGAACGAACCCGGTGATAAATTCTAAAACTGAACCTCAGAGAAGTATGATTACTTAACACAGAGAGATTTGTAAAATTTGGATTCAATATATTATTATAGTGTCATCTTGTATCAGAATGAAAATTCAGTTTTACTTATTGTTGAGAGAATTGAAATAAATACGAACCTTTTCCCAAATACCTTCTCATAAAGACACGCTAACAAGTAAAAGAACTAAATAAAACGAATTTAAAAACATTTAAAAACACGCAGATTGGTGCAGGAAAATATTTCTGTTTTGATGAGGAATGGAGAACATAGTACAATACGAGATTCTCTTTTTAATTACTGCGCAGGCTTAGAAACATTATATGGCCAGCTACAGAGGGAAGATATAAACAGTCCTTCTGTGTACCAAACACTAGGACCTCAGCAAACTTCAAGCGACGTTGCAAATCATGAAGGTTACTATCCATCATTTGAAAGATTTTTAAAACTTTATATAATTATACAATTTTATCTTTAGTTTTGTGCATTTATTAAAACACTTTAACAATTGGGACAGAATCTGTGGGGAAAGAGAAATTAGGAAGAAACACCAAGTAATCTGAAAAAAACCCATAATTCGATATCTGTAAGCTAGAAACTTTTAAAAATCCACTATCCACCGTAAAAAAAGATTAACAGGCAAACGGCAAATGACAGACCTCCACCTTACTCCGTTCCCACTATGACTACTGAAATTTATATTTACTGTGTGAGGAAAATATTGTGCTTTTGTTAAAAAACATTTCTGTAAATGTGTATGGAGTACGGCTTAAGCCTGAAGATTACCGTTGTATCTTATTTGCTTTATGACCGACCACCTTAAGAAATGCCTCATATAGTATTCATAGTTTTCGTTAGCAGTAGTTTTAGCGTACCAACTCTTCAACATGCATTTACGATAGATAGAAAGTAAGTATTGATTTGTTTTGCTTTGTTTTACTTTTCACTGTTGTTTTCATTTTTATTTCATTCTTATGTGCTCGCCATAAATCTGATTTAATGAAGTCGTTTAATTTTACATCAACACTTTAAAATGAGGAATTATCGCACTAAACTGACTAACGTACCGGAGCTTCCCTTTCAGAACAAGAAAAGTCCCATGTGTATGAAGTTCCGATCGATCTGCACAGAAACACAAGAGAAACTGGTCAAAAAGAGACAGTCTACCAGAACAGCACATTTTCCTAAAGGAGCTTTTGCACTGCTTGTAATTTTGTTGATTTGGAAAAACAGTACTATCCCTGAAAGACAAGTTTCCATTGTGCATACTTGTTGGTTCCCTTTGGGAGCATTTGAGAGGAAGATACGATGTCTGCAACAGGAAAAAAAAATCTATTTTGTGCAAAGACATATTTTAATTGTGTTTCAGAGTAACCTAACTGTTACTTTAGAATATTTAGAATTCTATGAAAAAGAAAGTATGCGTTTTTTGTGCTTTTAATTCATTTCTATGTGATTACAATGTTTAGTGATGCACGTAGGTCTGAATATGCTGCACAGCAAAGGATATGTTTATGGATTTTTTTTAATATGTTTATGAATATATTTAGTTCCACACCATTTATTTGAATCCAAGACGAAGCTAGTGAAGACTGTAAATCTGGCATCCCAAATATGTATTTAATAAAATTTCAAATTTATTTCACGGAACAAACATACTAAATATAAATGCATTTACAGGCTCGCCACTCTTAGATGATAAGTGAAGATGTATATCACTTAAAGATATGAAATTAGTATCATTTAATCATCAAAGACTGAATGGTCACGGAGCTTCCTGTTTGCTGGTATCAGCTTTTAGGTGTTTCTTTCCTACAGGGTATATTAGACATCGCTTCTCCAGTTTCGTACATAAGCTTTCTTTCGGGTACACACTGTAAAACGGGGACATGTTTCCATGCACTTTTTGAAATATAAAAGGGTTAAGGTAAAGGTTATCCCCTAACCTTTTCAGGTCGTGGGGAGGTGAGGTGTTATAGACTTAACTTTTCTCGGAGCCAGCTTTACGTGAGGGAGGTGCCCATCTCTCTCCCTTGCTACCTTACCTTCTCCAGCCCTCTATAGGGTCAGGTACCTGTTCCCGTCATGTGGGTCAACTGTGGCAAGTTTGCTGCGCTAATCGGGCATCAAACAAGCTCTCAGTTTAGACGCCAGCGCTTAACCACTCAGCTGTCTGATTCCCCTTGTGGAATACATGAACAGTTTAATAAATGGAGATAAGAATGGTCTCAGGTCCAACCACTGATTTAGAAAGAACCGTGTATAGAAACTGAATCCCACAAGAGCACGTTGCAGACACACATAAATATTGCGTTAATTGATCGTTTATTACAACTCATCGAGGCCCTTGAGTCGCTCAAACGGCGCTCTATGGTGAAAAAATCGGAACTGAACATTTGGGTAAACCAGGAAGACGAAATCTACATTAACTGAGTTCTGTATGTGCGTGGACTTCTGAACTTATTCCATTGGACAAGGTTGACGGACTGAGAACGGGTACAGTACAGTGTGTGTGCGCGCGTGTGTGTGTGTGTGTGTGTGTGTGTGTGTGTGCGTACGCGCGCGCGCGCGCGCGCGTGAGACGAGAAGTAAAAAAGAAAGAATGAGAGACAGAGGAAGATCGTGATGCGCAGACTGTGCATAGCAGGTAGACGTCGTCCGACATTTGACCAAGTTTGGCAAAGCTGTGTTTGAGGGTCACAAGATTGATCTGGGGACTTATCTTGGGGACATTAGTACTCGGTTTTATACTGAGCTAAGTCCGCACTTGTTTGCCAGTAAAGTTGCCAAACCAGTGAGACTCTGGGGCACTTCGAAGGTTCGACAATGTAACACATTGTCCTTCAAGTAGACAGGGTGACACAATACGGGTTAAAAGTCTCATAGTGAGCTTGCTAAAGGTTGTAAAGAGGCTTTGGCGTGAAGCAAGACTTTGAGGAAGTTTAACAGGGGACAGAAATCTGCATTCGTTTTAAAGAGTTAAAGGGCGTAAAAGAAAGTTAAGTGGTTAATTAAAATAAAGTGTTTATATTGGTCTAAATGTATTCCAGTGAAACAACCATGTCATTGTTGAGAATATGCTGAACTTTGTCTCTACTTCCTTGTCTGTTTGCTTTCTTCTCTCTCTCTCTGTCCACTCTACCCCTTCTCCGTTGACATGAGAGGTGTTAGCTGAAGCTTGGGCACCCTTATATGAAGTGAGCTTGAGTAATTGGCGGGCAGGTACAACAAAGTATACTGAATAAAGAATGAGCTACTAATGCTCACGTTTCCCAACACTTTTTCCAACTAGCAATCCCACCCAGGGTATTAGAGGAGGCGCTGTTTCTGACCTTCATGCAAAAGTTGGGAACCAACGTGTTAACACACCTACACAGGTCAGGGTGCTATGACACAGAAAGTAGCATAAAACAGTTTGCCCTATACAATCTCGAGTAGTAAGGCGTGTAGTGTTCTTGTCACACTGTTCTGTCACTGCTTTTTAGACGTCTCTCACTTGTTTGTTGCTATCAACTTTGAGCGAGTACAGCTCCCGATCGTCCCAGTCTGTAGCCATGACAACATGGCCGTAGGGCGGTACAGTAATATAGTCTTAGTTGTTGGCTCAGCGTAATCTCCCACCCGTAAAGCCCTAGGGTATGAGTAACTCAAGGAAAAGCGTCTTGTTTCCGAAGTTATAAAGCAGTGTTCAGAACCTGTGAAGGTTGTTTTATGACAGACCTCCACCTTACTCGGATCCAAACCTGACTACTGAAATGTCCAGGTTACATTAACTGTGTGAGGAAAATATTGTGAATGCTTTTGTTACAAAGACATTTCTGTAAATGTGTATGGAGTACGGTTTAAGCCTGATGATTGCCGTTGTATCTTATTTGCTCTATAACCCACCACCTTCAGAATTACACCTGAAGCCTTAGTTATTAACCGGTTGCACAGGTGTTCTAGAGGTAAGAAGCAAAAAGTTACATCTGCTAGGACCTGGTTATCGCCTTTTAACGTCAGAAACAAGACACTTCTGCTTGAGCTTCTCATTTTTCCACAAAGAAACGCCTTATTCCCGCTTAATAACTACAGCTTCAGAAGGGGAAGCCCCTTTCCTTCCCCTATATTATGCGTTGGTCGACAGAAACGTGAGCCCGTATGGCGCAGTGGGTCTGTCTTGGAATTTGCTGCACACACATCGACCGACATTACAGTAATGAAGATCCATGACTACACACAAAACTGTCTGGGTTTTCACTTCGCTCAAAGATGACTTGCCTCTCCTGGCATACAAGTTCTTGGCACTATTCAATAAAGGCTGCAAATTTTCGTTTTAGTGGTTGATTGGATGGCTCTACAAAAGTAAGTGCAGCATAATGATGAATTTTCTGGAGTCAGGAAAACTAAATAAAATAAAACAATCAAGCATATGGATGAATTAGAACCATTCATGAAACCCCACTTCAGTGCGATGGTGCATACAGTGTATATTTCATTAAGAAAATCGTTGTACCATTTCTCTGAATCTTGCCATGTTGACAAACCACCTCAGTCGGTGCTAACACACTTTACTGTCGGTGTGGCTTTACTACTTCCCCCTTGAGTCGTGTGTCAGAGTTTTGTGTTCCAACGTGTGTCGGGTGTGTTTGGTCACGTGTAAAAAGTATATATAGTCTTTTAAGTCGGGAAGTATACTTTCAGCCTTGACATTTAACCTGTGACACTCAACTTCTAAAGACACCAATCTGGTTATCGACAAGACTAATTGTTACTTTGACGAATGTAACGCCATGTCAACACTAACTCGATTGATTTGTTTACTGTTTATCAGAGTCACAAAAGGTAGGAATTTTTCGTTTATAATAGGTAAATGTGCGCTTACATGCGTGTTTCAAAAATGGGTGTGTAGATGGTGAGCTTCTATGTGTGCGTGTGTGCATGTGCTTCCGTGCGTATGTGCGTGTGAGAAAGACACTTTTGTTTAATGTGCCTGCATGCTTGACTGTGTGCTCATAAAGTCGCATAAAATAATTAACTCGTGTATCTGACTTATGTTTCCCTCTGTTGTTATGTTTTTTTTGAAGATGTAGAGCACATTGCAGTACATCTTGTCTCGTCTGCGGGGTTTGTGGTTTTGCGTTAGGTTCGCAAGATTTCTCTTTGTGTTTTTATGTGGAATTCACCTTGGATTACTCAACTTTCTCCTCGCGCTGTATATGTTAACCTCTGTGTATCATGAGATCCTCATTCCGCTATTAGTGGTGCCATCACATCAGCTATTCAGTCATTCAGAGGCAAGCTAAAGAAAATGTTGTTACCTTTCAGAAAATTAAAAACTTAAATTATTTCGTCACCAGTCCCTCCTCCTTCTAACGTTGACAATTCGGCTTCATGCATCGAGGTCTAAAGGTACAGAAAGTTTCTGAGGGGAATTTTCATCGTTTCATAATATGATGGTTAATGGGGCATTAGTGAAGTTGAAACCCGTAAAGGGTGACGAGAGTCACCTGATTGGAAGCACATTTTCATTGCAGCAACTGCTTTGTCGGTTGAGGTAGGGGACGTAACCAATAGCAGAACATGGGCGCTAGCTAGAGCTGCCTCCCTTCAATATTAACAAACCAGAAGAAGCTTATTAGCGAGGTATTAACTTTTACATTTTATAAAGACAGACGTCAACTGAGTGTCGATCAGAGTTTATGATATTTCTCCCAAAGGGGAAGGACTTCATAAAGGGGTCAGCAAAAGTCTATCAAAAACTTCAAAGAGACGGAGTGGACTTGGGCGTTACTGACATTACTGTTTTCTACTGCGAAAGGCAATCAAAACAATTTTTGCCAACTCTAGTTAAATTTGTATTAAGACAAAAGTAAAAGGAAATCTGGGAAAACGATCGTGTTTTCATTAATGGAGAAATACACCCGCTTTGCGCCAGGATGCTAAGGGATCTATGGGGATCTATGTTTTAATGACTGGTTAGCCACCTTGACTGACGGATTAAGATTATGGCATTTTAACAGCAAAAGCTATTTGTTGATATTTACTTTCCGGATCAACTGTGAATCGTTTTTGCAACGTGTCCACTTCTGTCCGTCTTCTGAGTCACCGCAATACCGCAGCCGACGAGAAGCATACGTGTCTGTCCGACTGTCCCTTCGTGTACTCGTATGTGTTCTGTCTACCCCGTTATTCGCGTTCCTTGCTTGACCCTAAAATGTACATTATTATTCTGATTCTATTAATGTAATGTTATTCTTTTGTGAAAAAACGAGCTCCACGACTTAAAGCTCTCGACGAACACCAACTAGTCTAAATCCAGCAAACCTGCAAATCCCCCAGTCTTACGGGCAGAGGTCGGGCGAACACTAAGTAATTTAAAGGAACAAAAATCAAAAGGCGTTGATAACGTTCAAGTCGATTTGCTAAGGAAAATAGGAAGCAGAAATGAAGATTTCTACTTCTTTGTCCTAAAAGATCTGGCAAAAAATAGTACAAAGAACGGATGATCTAACTAGTTATACTTCTTTTAAAGGCACTTAGACAATAAGGCATCGCTAAGCATCGTATGTGATAATAATAATAATAATAGTGAAGATTTTTATAGCGCATATTCACACTCATAGAGAGCATGCTCTTAGCGCTTAAAACGAGGAAGAGACGTGGACTAAGTAGACACAGAACAAAGGGACGAAAGAAAACGACAGTACTGACGAAACAGAAAACAAAAGGCATCAAGTAACAGGAACAGAAAAATATAGTGATTCTGCGAGAAAGATGGGTAAAGTAGCAAGAGGGAAGGGGGCGGGGTTAAGAAGGACGAGCATTGTGTGGACTGTGTTAGGAGAAATGCTCAAGGAAGAGGTGCGTTTTCAGTGCAGATTTGAAAGATTCAGTTGTAGGAAGGTGGCGGATATGGAAAGGAAGAGAGTTCCATTGTTTTGCAGTACAGTAGCCAAAAGTCCTGTGACCATATGTTGTTGTTCTGGTGACAGGAACAGTTAGAATACGGTCGTCAGACGAAGAGCGTAGTTGTCTGGATGGAGAGTAAAGGATGAGAAGTTCAGAGAAATAGTCAGGACAGGAGCCAGCAAAGAAATTAAAACACAGCACAGACAGTTTGTACTGAATGCGAGAACGGATGGGTAGCCAGTGTAGAAAACGAAGGAGAGGAGTGGCATGGTCCCGTTTCCTTGCTCTAAGCACCAGACGCGCAGCAGAGTTCTGTACTCTCTGGAGTCTCTGAATGAGGTAGTCAGGGCAGCCTGCCAGCAAGGAGTTGCAGTAGTCAAGTCGAGAAAGAACAAACGCACAGACGAGAGTGTTGGTAGCGCGTGTAGAGAGAAAGTGACGGATAGCACTGATCTTACGGAGCTCATAATAGGCAGACTGACAGACAGCTGCTACATGTCTATCGAGTGTCATGTCATCAGTGACAATAAATCCCAGATTCCTAACAGATGACGTGAAGGTGATGTTGCTGTCGCCCACCTTGATGTGATTGGGCAGACTGACGAGTGAAGGTTGATGTCTTCTTCTATGGCACAAGAGGGCTTCCGTTTTATCATCATTTAGTTTAAGCTTGTTTTTACCATCCAGCCCTTGACATCGCTGATACAAGCTTCTATAGAGCTAATAGCAGAGTGAGACTCAGCCGGCGGAGTGGAACAGTAAAGCTGCGTGTCATCAGCATAGGATTGATGAGAAACCTGGTGAGACTGGATGCATGATGAAAGGGGCTTAGTATACAGGATGAACAGAACTGGGCCAAGTACTGAGCCTTGGGGAACACAACAGAAAAGTGAAGCAGGGCGAGATGTCTGACCATCAACTGACACAGTCTGGGTCCTATAAGTGAGATAGGAGTTGAACCATGAGAGGACAGGTCCAGAAATCCCGTAGAGGGTGTGGAGTCTGTGAAGAAGCAGAGAGTGGTCTATAGTGTCAAATGCAGCAGACAGGTCCAGTAGGGTTAATGGAGAGACATCACCACTGTCAAGAGCAGATAATATGTCTGTTGTTACTTTAATAAGAGTGGTCTCGGTGCTGTGGAAAGGTCTATACGTCGACTGAGCTTGTGAGATAAGATGGTGCTCTTGTAAGTAGGCCCAGAGCTGTTTCAGAACTATTTTCTCTATGATCTTAGAGAGAAAAGACAAGTTGGAAACTGGACGGTAGTTGTTCAGGACATTGACGTCAAGCGTGGATTTCTTTAGAAGTGGCCTCACCACCGCATTCTTGAACAGAGATGGGAAAACACCTGACGACAGGCTGACATTTACAATATTTGTGATGGCAGGAAGTAGAGTATCTAGGCAATCGAGCAGAAGGCTTGTGGGCATCGGATCTAACTCGCAAGTTGTTGGTTTAGCTTTTAGAATAACCGCTTTCACATCGGTCTCAGAGACTGGTAGGAACTTGGTCATGGAGCATCCTGGGAGGACATCACAGGAGATGCTGTCAAGCACCGACACAGTTTCCAAAGATGATCGAATGTCCGATATCTTGCTGGTGAAATAATCACTAAAAACTTGCGGCAGCAGTGAAGCAGGGTAGGCAGTAGGCAGTTGTGTTGCTGTACGAGATCCAGTCATTTGAGAGCAGATGGCAAAGAGCTTTTTGGAGGAGGTGCAGTTAATTATTTGGCCCTGAAGATATGATGCTTTAGCCGCATAAATGCATTTTGCAACGCTTCGCTTTGCGGCATTATAAATTTCTTTGTGGATGGCGAGTCCAGTCTTCCGCCAAACACGTTCAGCTCGCAGGAGTTCGACACGGATCTGTGAATACCAAGGCGCACATTTAGACTGGCGCATCAGACGTCGAAACACTGGGGCGTGGTCATCAACTACTCTACGTAAAACACAGTCAAGTTGCTCGGCAGAGGGTGGTTGGAGGAGCGCCATCTGCAGCTGTGCTTTGAATGCTAGTCTATCCACATTTTGTAATGACCGAGTGGGTCTGAAAACTGGCGCCGATGATGGGCATTTGCGATCCAGTTCGATTAGTACAGAGTAGTGGTCAGATGAGAGATCGTGGGAAACATCAACTGACTGGACTAAGTGGTCATCAGGTCGATGTATGACCCAGTCCAGGATGTGATCTCTTTTGTGAGTTGGTTGCGACACGGACTGGACAAAACGAAAGGTGTGCAACATTTCGGACAGTTTGACAGTGTCAGGGTGAGAACTGTCGTCGAAGTGTACATTAACATCACCGAGGAGAATTGCGAGTCCAATTAGTGCATTGCTATAATCCAAGAGATCATGGAATTCTGAGAAAAAAGTAGAGGCTGTAAGTTTGTTCCTGGCGCTAGGAGGAGGTCTGTAGATGCAGAGCAGGTGCATCGAGCAATGAGGAGCCGAAGAGGAGACTTGTACAAATTCAAAAGACGTGTGAGGGAACGGTACGGCAGTAGTAAAAGACAGGTACTTGGCAAGTGATGATCTGTAGATTATAGCAATACCACCACCACGTGTAGGGCGGGGGAAAGATTTCAGGCAGTAGCCCACTGGAGTAAGATCGACGCACACGCTCTCGTCGCCATGCTGTTTAAGCCACGTCTCAGTGATGATGAAAATATCAAGGCGGCGGTCTATGACAAATTCTACGATTTCAGCTCGCTTCAGTGACTGTTGTGCAGAAGATACAGACTGGGCGTTGAAAAGCCCAACGTGGAGGCGAGTGTTCAGTTGTGGTGTGCGGGAAACTTGTCAGTCTCCTGTTCTCAGACGACCATGTTGGTTTGGTGTAAAGTTATTCGACCCAACTGATTCACTCTCATCACGTCCACGCTGACGCTGATGCTGCTGTGTAGGGGAAACATGATTCAGCAGAGAGTTGACACACAGCGAAGCTTTCACAACACCGGAGTCAGACTCAGAATCAGGTGAAGGGGGGCACGAGACAGAATAACTACGAGCAGCAGATTTTTTCAAAGGACGCTGCTTACGGCGACCAGCACGATAGCGACGGATTCGAATCTGTTGTTTCGATGGGCTGTCAACATTAATAGAATCATAATAAAGGGAAAATCTTCTCAAAGTGTCAACTAAACAGGCTGGAAGTGGAAGAGTTGCAAGGGGATTCAATAATGATAATTGAGTTGTCGAGTAGACAAACTGTCTTGTCATAATTCTATGACATAAAAATAAAATGCAGCACGAGTTCCAAAAAATACAATAAGACGAAAACGATAAAAGATATTAAAACTGATAAGGATTTAAAGTTAAGCTAACTTCAGAGAAGGATAAACAGAACAAGCAACAGGAAAGCGAGATAAAGAATCAGATCTAAAATCTATGTAATGGCCGAGAACGTAACCGTTAAAAGTAAAGTCCGCAACAAAAACATAAAAGCAAAGCAATTGCAGATAGTAAAACAATAACAGAGGAAAGCTTAAGAGAAACAAATACAACTTGCATTGATATCATTATTACCATGTGCATTCAATTAGGTACTAAACCTACAAGGATACCTTTATTACCCTGTATGTTTATGCTGTTTCAGTTGACTCACAGTCACTGTGTGATGCCAGTACTTACCTGGAGGTAAAAGAGGGCCGGGACAACACGTTTGTCTGTACAGGACTGACACCACAACAAAACGTCTACTGGTATTGGAGATCACAACTTTTATCTACCTGTGACACGACAAGCTGCAGCAACGACAGGCAACCTGATTATTTCCAGTTTAGCAGAGCGACGGCGACATCAAGTGACATCGCAGTTTATGTTAACGCATTCTCCAGTTTAGATGATTTAGCTACAACTAACCTGTCATGCCAGCAGACGTCAGCTAACACAAGGGTGACTTGTCAGCTGGATGTAGTATGTAAGTATATCTTGACTATTTGAGAGCACACGTGCGCACAAACACATTTCTCTCTCTCTCTCTCACACACAAACACAGGGAGAGACAGTATAAAACTATAGGTTAACTAGTCTCATTAACATTACTATGGATAAAATATAATGTAAAATGTAGTTTCGTATCATGTATTAATGTCCTTGCTTTAGTCTAGAGTAATTTCTAAACTTAAATATCGGAATATATGAATAGACTCTACCCCAGGGCATTTTAACATACAAATCAAAGAAGACCGTATGAAGATCAATACCTGACCGTGAAAAGAAACACAGTTTTAGCGTCCTTTTTATACATCTTCCTTTATTACAGGTAAGAACATCAACTTGTCAGCCATCATATAAACGCTTTAAACAAGTTGAACTCTAGCTCATCACAACATCAGCTGACTGATCTGTAACAAGAGATAATCAGAAAATTGGGATCACGACATCTGGCGCAGCTTTTTGATTTCGATTTACCCTTTATCTCTTTTCATTCCAACATCAAACACTGATGAACTTTCACACAGTAGAAACCATGTTATGTTTTTCAAAGCTGTCTCAGGACAATTGTATGTATTACTGTTGTAAGTACTCTTATAAAATACCTGTTTAAATCTGAGTAATGTTTACGGGGACGTACAATGTCAATGTTATACACACATAACTTTTTGTCAGGCCCATCAGCCTACCACTCCCTGTGTCTCATTTCCTTTCCAGTATCCATCATTCTCTCTTTTTCTTTCTTGATGTGTGCATGCGTGCTTGCGTGCGTGCGTGCGTGCCTGTGCACGCAGTTTCTTTCCTTTTTTCTCTTTGTGACCGCCGTATATTTTATTATTTACAGATCCTTCTGAAGATGCCAAGTGCCAGATTGAGTTTAGTGGAGATACGTGGGAAGTAACTGGCTGGTGCACTGTTTCCAAGGCTCGCTCAAGGCGAAACAGATATGGCTGCTATGTATACCAGACTTCACCGGTAAGCCTTGATTACAAATCGCTTTATAATGTTTTTGTTATTGTTTACCATATACTTCAACTTTCCATCAAATTACTGTCAAGATTGTCTTGTCGAAAGTTACTTACTGTCTTTCCTAAAATTATCCAAAATAGTTTCCCTACCATACAACCTACAAATGGTGTTGAACTGTGTCCCTCTTCACCACCATGTACAGACTCTGGTATCCGCTATCCGATGTATTCCCTCACACAGTAGTTGCACCTTAAATTGTATGGACGATGTTTACACTGAAAGCACTTAATTTGATGGTTTTTTTCTCCTTGAACTTTTGAGAATACAATTATCGGAGTTATTAACGTATTAATTTGTTTCCCCAATAGCACCATTTTGTTTTTGGTTATTGACTATACCTAAGATATTTTAGTGTATCTAAGAGTTGCTTTTTTTTCTTAAATTTAATACCTAATGACGGAATATTTTAATTCCATTATTACATGCTACGCATGTTATCATATCTCATGTGAGTCCATATTTTGTGTTACTCTTGTTTTATAAGAGAAGAGATATGAATTTTTACACGTGCTGATCACCATATAAACCTCTTTGTCAACAGCAACCTACTTCGTTAGTGGGAAATTTTACAATGTCAACGAAGCTTATTATAGGAACTAACTATTCTTCTGGCGACTGTCAAATTAAGATTGCCCTTCCTCCAGAAGGAAAATACAACTACAGTGTCACCATTATACCTGGTGAAGTACCAGTGGTACCCTCCTTTAATGGAAGCAACGAAATACGTGAGTTTAGTACTTTGTTTACACATTATGGCTTTGAATGTTAATTATTTGGTATTATTTGATTAGTGCACTGCATGAATATTACAAAGCTATTAGACATATTTTGCGTCACAATGTTTTCTGTGATAAATTACGGTGCCATTTTATTTATTTACGACCTTTTGTATTTTAACAGATTATTTTAATATTTGCATTACAGATGCAACATTTTACATTAGTTATGAATATTAAAGCAAAAACCAACCTTTAGTTACATTTTACAAATATTTTACATAGAATGCCGAAAAAGTATTGCATATTGGCAAGGTGTGCAGCACGTCAATAGACACTAACTTCATAGCACACACCTGGTACTCAGGTGAACAGCTAGTACAGTTACCGAATTGCAAAAACTAAAATTGAGAAGCAATCTATATTATTACTTATTAATATAAAGGCAAAAACCAACCTTTGTTAGATTTTATAAATATTTTTACATACAAAATCGAACAAATAATGCATATCGGCAAAGTGTGCAACACGTCAATAGAAACTAACTTCATAGCACACTCCTGATGAACCGCTAGTAACACACATTAAATTAAAACTGCCATTCTTTCTTAGATATAACAATAAACCCCTTCAAACATATACACCATGCTAATATATTTTCATTCTAGGTCATCCCTCTGAGTCTCCTCAGCATAACTGCACGCAATATGTAACAGAGGGTGAGGACGTGGACTGTCTTTGTTACTCCAATAATCTTGGACAGCCATCTGGTTCTCTTTTTTGGAGAGGAACCAACTCGCCAAAGCTTAAGAACGACAAAGTAAACAGGACATACAGTGGGACAAGTAATACTTGTGTCTTGATGTGGAACAACATTGCTGTACAAAGTACACAGTACACTGTAACAGTAAACTGTAAGTTTCTTTTGAAAAATATCATTAGTATATTTCCTCTTTTTAACCTTGCTTGGGATGACAGTGTTACTCATTCTCCATTTCTCTCTTCAATTGGCTTAACTCTTTAATGCGATTTTTATTAAATTTATTATCTTCTGCTGTTTGTTTCTCGTGTGTCATGTACGTTTCGTATTATTTTCAATATTCACAAGACTGCTTTGGCCTGACAAACATATTTTCACATCTACAAATATTTTTTATGATGAAGTGATTACACTTCTTACGCCAGAAATCTGTTTATCAAGATTTCTTTAACTCCTTAATTGAAAAAAAGTATTTTTTGGTAAACTAGTTCCTATATAAGAAAACATGATTTAATTAGCCACATTTTGACATAGCTAAAATCACTAAGCACAGAAGAAACAGCAGGCGCCTATTTTAACTTGTTTATATTGTAACTATTTCTGAGTTTTTTATGCAAGTATAAATTATAGCAGGTGATACTTCAACCGAGTTTCTTTTTATTGACCAAAATTATTTATGATTTATAAAAGGGTTTAATAAGCACGATAATTTGGACTGCATAAACAAACACGTTAATAATTTTAAATATAAGAATTGTATAAATGCAGTTTAATTGTAGGAGAAGGGGAGGCAGTAAGGATTAAAATTCATTTTTATGTATTTTACAAAAGCGTTTTATATATGACTTTGGTTTGCTTCCTACACAACGGATACTAAAAATGTGATGTTAAGGCCAACCGTTCAACTTATTGTATTTAAAGTCCTTTGTACTCATTAAAAGATATAAATTTTAATCTATCCTTCACTCACTGAGGCTTTTACTGATACCAATTTTTTTTTCCTTGTCGATTCAAATAATAGTAATCATTTATGACTGTTGTTGACAGATGCACCCAGAGTGCTGAGTTTCAAGATTGATAAAAAGGCAGACGCCATTGTAAATGTCACGGAAAACACAAACGTTTCTGTTGTTTGTGAAGCTGAGGGAAGACCACTTCCTACAATAAGTCTCTATAGAAAGGGCAGCGACAACCTAAATCATAACATCATTGTGGCTAATAATGTGTCGGAACTTCAATATACTATAAATGTTGTAAACTGTGAAGCAGAATACAACTACTTTTGTAAATCAGAAACCAGTATTTCTATGGACCAAAGAAAAATACTTCTTATTGTTTTATGTAAGTATCCTTATTGCTATTTTCATTATTTTTCAATTAGAAGATTTTTCTCATAAAACGAAACTTAATAATACTTTAGTTAACTGCAGGTGTAGTTATAGTCTTATTTATTATTGCTTTGTCTGGTTTATTAAGGTATATTAAGACTAATAAAGCAGTAAGTTAATATCTTGAAGTACATTCGAGTTGCTCTCTTAAAAAAAGACAGATCGGCAACAGTGTAACGACCAGTATTTCAATAACCACAACAACTATAGTGAGGCAGAACAGGATATAACACAAATGTCCATTCAAGTCACGCGTCCTCGAGGGGTTTCTAAGACCGTCATTCATAGGGTTCATAAAGCAGGCTGAAGAGATGCTAATATTCGGCAGAAAATGATTGTCTAAACCCTAAAGAACTGAAAACATTTCTAATGCTAGACATGCTTCCCGCATCTCCTCAAAGGTCACTGTCAAGACCCTTGTCAGTCGCTGGATCTTTCTATTCTTCTTCTCCATTTTTCCCTCACCAGCAAAAACTCACGAAACAAAGCAAAAAAAAAAAAAAAAAAAAAACAACGGAATAACAGGTTTTTCCTTCTTGTCATACTCTTCTTTATGGTTGCAGGAACTGAATCTATCTTAAAAACTTTAAGAAACATTTTATGCCAGAAAACTTGAAAAAAATCCAATTATATTGTTGTTATATGAAATGACTATTTTTAGTATTCTATAATCCAGAATCATATTTATTATTTTTTTAACTTTATTGCATTTTGTAGTTGTGTCTTTCTGACAGGTTCTCCTAAGAAAGTTAAGAACGACTATTATTTTACAACGTTTGCAAACGGCGAAGCTAGTCTGACATTTAAAATGAACGCTTACCCTCCGCCCAATCTGCTCTCAATATTTTACAACGGATCAGCAAATAATTCCATCTCCCGAAAAGTCGAGCATGAGAACACTGTGAGGTCTACATGTTCATCTGATACTTCGTACAGCTACATGATTACCTGCACGGTTACTCTCCTAAACGAAACAATCTACACCACTGGATTTTACACCATCACTTTCAACAATTCTCTTGGAGACATTTCATTTGCGTTTGAAGTCAAAGAAAAACTAGAGACAACGACAAACGCAGGTAAGGCCTGAAGTATTACCGTTGAAATGACACAACGTTAAACACATCTCTCTATACGTACATAGGTTTAAGTTTGAGGTTATTGATATCTAGCACTAAGACATCCATTGCAAGCGAACTCACATTTACATTGTGCATTTCACTTTAATTAACACAGATATCCTTTTAAATCGTTATATCGGACTTTTTCTTATTGAAAACATTAGCATCAGTTTGTTCTGTTGATCGCAATTAAAAACAAAAGCCTTATTGCTAAGAGTGGAAGAGTGGTGTCCCCTCGCCTACCAGGCTCTGCTTATTTTCGTTTGCTTCTTGATTTGTTGTGCTCGTAGTGCCTGTTGTACCCTTCAGCACCTTTTTCTGACGCCGTCGGCATAGTGTTTGACTGTTAACCAGCCTGCACGATATTCGGGAATTGTAACGGCCATGCATGGGAGGAGGGGTGAAAGTACCGGGTACGGGCGGTGACGTTCTTTCATGACCGATCTCCCAGCGGGCGAAACCGTTCGCGGCTTACACTGACCCGTATGTCGGTTATTTCGCTCTCCGTGTGAACTCGCGCGCTCATTCGCTGACCAGCTGCGGGATTCCGGACTCGCTGCTCGCTGTGATTCCATCTGCAACAACTGCTACAGGGGGCGGGGCTCTTATACGACCGAACGCCCAATGGGCGAAGCCGTTTCGCGTTTGCAATGACCCGTATGTTGAGCTTTCGCTGGAAGCTCGCGCACACTTTGCTGACCACTGCGGTCATCCAGACTCGCTACTCGCTCTTTTCCGACTGTCACTTACACGACTTTGTCCAAAGAGCGCACCACACGTCTTCAAATATAAAGCGAGTTTAAAAGTTAAAAGAAGCTCTAAATATTATAAAATTAAATATTTAGAAAAGTTGAGGCTTGCTTATCTGATATATTGCTTTTTTCAATTTGTTCAACTTTTAGTTTGTATAACCCGCTCCGATCGAGCTATCAAGTGAGTTCTTTACAACTTGCCACATCTTTCCACTTACAACGTGTTCGCTTTTGCAAGAATTTAAAACTTGATCTACAGTTTGTCTTTCGAGCTTCATTTCAGTTTTTAAACTGGTATATAATTCAGTGTATTTAAAATATTTTAATTGTAACGCGAAATTTCATATCCTTTCATAGATTTTTAAGAGATACGCAATCTTATGATAACCCTAAGCTATTTGACCTCGTCTTTGGAAAGCTTTTATATGTAATTGTACATTAACGTCTGCCTTTTTTCAAAACAGTTTATAGAGTGTGATCTTTATATCTGCATTATTTATATACAAACTAATTTAAATCGCGTGGCGTTACATTCTTACCCAACAAAAGAAGAAAAATTAGTCACTATGCCCACAATAACTAGAACTATATTCAAGTTGTTTTCTCAGATCAGTGTATTGTTTTTACAACTTCATAGCCATTTAACAAATCATCTTTATCTCGATAATTTCTTTAGAAAGCGATAAGAACGAAGATGTCACATCAGCTGAGTTCAGTCGAGGAATAGGCGTCGGCCTGGGGATCGGCCTTGCCATCGCAGTAGGGGAGGCTGTAGGTTTTGTTATTTTCTGGCAAAGAAAACGTCGGACCTTGACAGCTAGAGGTACTAGGATTTGTTTGCATCTCATAGCTTTAAATCGGTATTTCACTCTCTTTTAACTTTTTATTAACTCGGTATATTTTAACAAATCTTAGAAAAATGTTAAAGATTACCCATGTCATGCTGAGCTGGAAAAGGTCGAACCAATGTAAATGTACACAATACATTCCTTTGTAATTTTGAGGCAATGATTATAGTAGTAACTTATTTGTTAAAACTTTATAAAGAACGCTTAGCGGTTTAGCATGAAATAGCTAAAGTGAACGTAGAAAGTAGTGCACAGTAATCATAAGTACAACAATATTGTCGTCGTCGTCGTCGTCGTCGTCGTGCTGTATAACAAACACAGCAAATGTAAAAAGCTAACAGTATACTATTGTTAGTCGTTACTTTTTGTTTGAGGCGGTGAACCATACGTAGCCTATAGTTCACAAGTAACAGTGTTTTTCAACTCATTCTTGACGGACCTGACCACCTGGTCAGGTCAGCCGGCTATAGAGAATCAGCGCACCTGCCGATATCAGCAGGTCCATTTTTGTTAATTTTTTACACGCACAAAATGCGTTGTTTCGGAAAAAAAAGTTAGTGCAGACGACAGTTCATTCATTTTTCTATCGAGTGATCTTCTTTTTGTGTCGTAGTTTTTACGTTTGACAGTAATTTTCTGCGTTTTCCCATGGTAACCCTATTTTTTTCGAAAATGGCTACCCGGGGTAGAAAGTTCGACCGGCAGCTTTGAAAATTTATATTTATTAACCTACAGTAAATGCAACCATCGGTAATACGCCGTTTTAAAGAGCATTTTTTAAACATTTCTTTGGTGTAAATTTTAAGATACAGAGGTTTAGTCTTCGAGTACTAAAATCAAATGAAAGATTACGACTGTACGCATTTTAGAAATTTTTTCGGAAATTAACAAAAAAATAACTTAGTATTCTGAAAATGTACACAACACTGAATAAGCTGTTTTATTCCGTCAGAGTGTGAATATTGTACGAATGTATCCTATGAAAGATGCCACGTAACTAATTTAGTGCAATATTAAGAAAACGTTTTTCTGTGTGCTTTGTTGGGGAGGGGTATGCATGCCTGCACTTCTTTCAAAAATATTTTTTTCTGATGCTTTACAGACGACAAAATATCTCGTTTGCAAAAAGGGGAGGAGCTGAACTCACTGTCAGCACGGCAGGGTAAAGAAACATTTCATTAAAAAAAGCGTATATTGTTCTCTGACATACATGTCTGCTTGGTGATGTTTATAACAGTGCGTATTATAACCTTTAACTTGCATATACGAAAAACATATATTGAGTAAATCTGTTTATATTCCGATGTAGACTCAGACGCGTACGAGGCAGTCAGTTCCGGTGAGAGCGGGCGGATGCCTACATACCATAACATTACTGGGGTTGACATGTCTACACATAAAACAGACAAGCCATGTAAGCCAACGAACGAACTATTATTAGATTCAATGTATCTAAGAGCATGTGCAAACAAATGCACATTTCCTTTGTATTATGGATCTAGATTATGACCTTTATGAGATAATGAATACATTTGCATTACTAAATGTGTCTTGCGCATTTGTGCATGTGTCTGTGCAATGTGCATTTTGAATGTCTATTTATACTAGCGTGTATTTGTGTAGATCGCTTTTTCTATGTGCAAACATTGTTTGACTGATCACATTATTCTTTATTAGTAGTGTGCTAATTTTTATTACTATTACTAAAAAATGAGCTTTCCTCACCAATAAAGACGGGCTCAAGGCGATTACATACATAAAGTCGCACGATCACACACCATAAGTAAATATCACCTGCTTCTTACAAGTCACATGTACAGTGAGGGTTGGCTGTCCTGGGCTCAGATCTCATCTTAATATTTTGTTCTTTCTGTGCAAGTTGCATCTATTAACAGGGCAGACTGCTTTGCCGTGATATAGCCTTAGTTGCTGCCTCGGCGTAAGGTACCTATTCCACCACCCCCCCTTATAATTCATTGATCAGCATTTGTATCGTAACTCTCTCTCTCTCTCCCTCTTTCACACACACACACACACACACACACACACACACACACACACACACACACACACACACACACACACACACACACACACACACACACACACACAGACACACACACACACACAGACACACACACACAGAGGTAAGTATCCATGACATCCGAATCTCATCCTCTTCGCCACCAATCACCTGCTGCTATTCTATATCCGCACTAACGTGTTACTGCTCACTTACTTTGCTTAGAGCTAAGACTAATTAATTTCAATGAAATCTACTTATCAGTAGTATTTTATTTCATTTTTTTTCAGCAAAGGTATACGACACCTTATGCCTGCAAGAGGTAGGAGTGAGCTCCCCCTATGCAAGCCTGACCGAAACCAAAGTACCGTGAACCAAACTGCACTACTGGATCTCTCATTTACATTTTGCTGGGAAAGAAAATTATCAAAACTTAGTCATGTCAAATCGAGCTAGATTGTAATATCTTTCATCATCTGGAAAAAATGTATTTAAATGTGAGCAGGACGTTACTAAGTTACTGATAACTGAGGGGAAGGAAAAACGAGTTTAGAGATACGTGAGTCACTTGACGGCGGCCCATAACACCTACACGGTACGTCCCTCAAAATTTCCTTTCCACTTCGTTTTTCCCTTATCTCGAGTGCGAGAGAAGTACCACTGCACCGTGTAGGTGTTATGGTCCGCCGTCAAGTGGCTCATGTACCTCTAAATCTCTTTTTCTCTCCCCTTAGTGAGCAGTTACTTAGTACTGTCAGTAGAAGTAGGGATAAGAAGAAGTACGCGACAGGTATTACCAGTGTAGAAGCTAGTTATTTGTAAAGTAGGGTGTAATTGGCTTGCAATTGTAAAAAATGTAAATAAATCCCTTTTAAATTTCCATACCTCTTTGTGTGTTTGACTCAGCACATGTTGTATGTCTGTCCTCGTCGTATGAATGAAACAGCTATGGGCGAATGTAGCTTATGTCGTCTCGTGCACGGTGGAACAGAAGACGAGAGCAGCTGTGAAACACAGAGCATACATGATGACGAGACGGAGAAGCTAGCCGATCCGAAGCTGAACTCTGTACCGAAAAAAGGAATATACCTTTTTGTTGCAAAAAAGCAGAGTTTTTTGTGGACTCTTAGATTGGCTAAGTTTGAGTGTGTATTAAATAAATAGCCCACCTGATGAGTAAGAGCTAAAATTGCAGTGGACTATTCTCATTGAGAAATTACGTATTCTTCCCTGGAACAACAACGAGGAGCGGACTGACTGGCGCTAGGACTTTTTGTAACCACGACTAACCGATGGCCCGCAGCAATATGTACCGTTAGCAGTATAGTAAAAAGAGAATATAGAAAGTTATGATGCCTTGACGCGGATGTGCTTGTGGCTGTAAAAAGGCTAATAGTCTGGCTACAAATACAATCTAATTTTTTTATCCCTTCTGGGGAACGTATTTATAAACATTTTAAATAATTTGTTGTCCAAGGTTTAATCGTCTCAACTGCAACTTAACACTCTTGCAAAGTTTCACAAACACAAAACATTGTACTGTGATAGTAATTGAGAGTCAGTCAGTAAGTCGAAATGCAAGCAGAAACATACTTCCTAAACAAGGATAAAGTATAGTTTTGTCTATTAGACTTTAATTTTAATGAAAATAATGAAAGGTATTGTAAAATGTCAAAGTGGCAACTGTTCATCGAGCGTTTACTTAGTCGTCTGCAACAATGGAATCAAATGTGCTTTGATTATGTGTACAAGTACATAAAATTAAAGGCAGTGGAGATAGTCCATGTAACTTCAGTGTCAAAGCTTAAAAAAAAACAACATAAATAATCACAATGTTTGTAGCGGTAGCACTGAAGTGCACGTTCAGCAACAGCGACCAAACGATCGAAGGCGAACTGTCCTCCACACATGTTTTAATGAAATAACTGGTCGAATTGACTAGGGTTTTGGTAAAATGGACTAGTGCCGCAGTTGAATAGACTAATGGTCGAATATACCGCCCTCAACAATAACGCTGTTTCCAATAAACGACCAATAAACGAATAATTTCTAATTAAAATATGTCTCCGTCGTCATATTATTGTATAAAATTTAGAGCCATTGACACACATTTTCTTTATGATGCAGTGTCAATGTTCAGGGACACTTATCTATAAACGCACAAAAAAAATTGAACACACATGTACACGATCACTCCCTTAAACACTCCCTTACACAGACAAGTCCCTGTAAAATAATAAACTAGTTCAATTACCGTGGTAATTACTAGGTCTACAGTAAACTTGATCTTTTACAAACTGAAACCTCAAACACATGTAACTTTTTAGCAACCTCAAATTTTAGAAGAAAAATTAAAAATCGACCATTTTTATGACATACCCATTTTAATTGCATTTAAATGGTGTATCGCCCTTGGAGAAAATCGCTGCACCATTTAACTGACCGTTAAAACGTTAGCGAGGAGTCGGTGGTAAACAACATTAACTTCCGCGTAGCATTTCGAGTCCTTTATGCCGGTGTGTTAGAGTCTTGTGAACTTAAGTGTGTCTGGTGATATGTACAATGTGTTTCCTTTCATAGCTTTTGAGTGGAACTACTTTCGGTCTGAATTGCTGTGTTGACACCTTGTGGCAAAGATGTTGTAGTGCAGACAAAGTACAAACATTGTCTTCAACGTTAACCTCGATACTGGAGACTTTCACGTCATGTCAGCGCTAATAGGACTGATGTGTGTACTATGTGTCAGGGCAACATACGGTAGGATCTCTTATCATACTTTTGAGCATGTACTTTTGGGTGTGTGTGATTGCAAATCTGTTCTTGGCTGGCCCATATGCGTACGTGTGTTTGTGTGTATTAAGGATGGGAGCAGGGTCGGTGTCACCGTTCACGGATTTTTGTTTTGATGATGCATGCGAAAATAAAGACAAGCACTTTTTCGGGGACATTCTTTTGCTCTCTAAGTCTCCTAACACAAATGGTAAATGCACCGCTCACGAACTCTGTACTGCTCTGTTCTTTCTGCCACAGGTACACAACCCTCGTCGCAAAATTTATGCAAAGTTTATGTACAATTGAAATGAATTAGTGCAAAGTTGCACCCATATTTTATGCACAAAGGCGAAGTAAGTACACTACTCGTCTTCGTTAAAGAAAAGTTTATTACCTTAGAGCCATTAGGTAGGGTGGATTTGTGTGTTGCTGCGAAAGTGTAGAGGGTTTCAAACTGATACTCTGATTCACTTTCCTTTCAATTAACTTACTCATTCAAACATACCCTCACATACAAAGTCAATAATCTCTTACAATGTAATGGCCCATGTTTCCTTAATCCCCTCTCCATGCACAATGGATTATCTCAGAAGTAAACAAACGCTGCTATTAGTACAAGAGTGGTATGTGCAGTCATCTGTTAAAAGTCAGATAAAACGACCTTTTGTCTGACTTCCGAGCTCGAATATGGAAAGGACTTGAAAAGTACAACCAGATGCAGAATAACAAAAACTCTTAATTTAACTGCAAATGGGGATGACTGTGCAACAAGTCCTCCCTTACGAGAGACAGAGAGAGTAATGTCAGTTACAAGTTTATATAGCTAAGGAATCAGGCTACTGCTAGCAACTAGATGGTCAATAAAATTATTTGATCTATTCAACACGTTTTATGTTATCGCCCATAAGAAGGCTACAAAGCTATTATTAATTGCATGAAGGGTTGTCGTAAAGTCCTTCCACATAAAGTTGGTCCGTGACTGCATACGGGACTTTCTGGGATTTCAGGTCGTTAAGAGTCGACTGGCGTGTAATTTAGCACACCTGCCGGTGTCGTTGAGTTCTGAGGTTATCAGGTAATCTTGTGCACACTTATTGGTAATAAAGCGTAGCAGCATGTTTACCTTTCTTTTAGACAGGAAAACGAGGAAGGGGTAAATTAAAATGACTGGGAATACTGCTGGAGCTGACAAACATTTGTTATAAAAACGCTAACATCCTTTAAATCCGCCAGACTGGACATCCACTGGTACATTCTCCCATTGCACCATTACAGCCATGAGAAAGAACCTATCCATGCGCTAGAACGGTATCGTTGGGACATTGTGACACTGTCAGTGATCAGATGGTAAAGATTTGGAAACAAATTCACCAAACGAAGAGTTACAGGTTTTGGAACAGTGCGGAGCGGAAGTCAACGAGTATGGCGTGTAGTCGGAGCAGTGCTTGTACATAGTGGACTATGATGTCGACACACGCGCAACCTTCCAAGAGGAGCAGGGTTTATAAACAAAAATTAAGAAACGAAGAAAAATGAAGAAAAAACAACGCTTTGATCTCTGTGACCAAAGTCTATTCCTGCAGAAAAGAAGAAAAATGATCCTAAAGCAGATTCCAAGTAAAACATATTGCACTGTATCATCAATAAAGGGACAAAGGCAGCAAAGGAGAACTAGAATGTGGACTAAAGCTGAACCATGGGGGAATGACTCAAAATGGAAAGGGATAGATAGTCAACAAAGGGCCTACCAACTAATCAAGACAGTTATAAGACTTCAGTAGACAAAGACAGCGATGGCCACCTTCTGTAATTACTGCTTTAGTAAGCCGAGGCAATGAATGTTGTAAAGACCTGTACCACTTCTCGATGACTACAACATCCTACACTAACATCCTTTAAAACCACCAGACTGGATTCATGGATTCCTGCAGACTTACCATTCCTACGGGGAAGGTATAGAGAGCGGTACGCAGTCTGAAGTGAGAAAAGTCAAATAGCCTTCACAAATTTCTAGCTCATCTAATAAAGAAGGGTGGGGAAGGAACAACAAAGGCCTTCTCTGCCTTTTGCCAAAAATCTAACTCCTTTTAAAGGTATAAGGAAATTATGATATCGCTCAACTAAAGTAGAAAGTTTTACATGGTATATGAAATATGGTTTAACACTTGCATTAAAGTTAGGTTTGAAAGCGAAAAATACGCTCTGATCACATTGGATGATTATTGTTTGCTGTTTCAGTTGTCTCACTCTCAATGTGTGACGACAGTAGTTATCTGGAGGTGAAAGAGGGCCGCAACAACATGTTTGTATGTACAGGACTGACAACAAATCAAGACGTCATCTGGTGGTGGGAACAAAACATTTTATCTACATGTACCACAACAGGCTGCAGCAACGACGAGTTCCCTCAATACTTCCAGATAAGCAGGACACAAGCGAGTAGTAACGCCACAGTTTATGCCGGCCTCTTCCCAGATTTAGACTATTTAGCTACAACTTCTCTGTCCTGCCAGCAGGGATCAGGTGCAAATAAGGTGACTTGTCAGCTGGATGTAGTATGTAAGTATAGCTTTTTAAACTATAAGTCAAGGAAGACCGTTTGCAAGATCAAAGCTTGGTTGGGGGATCAGAAGAACATAACGGTAACATCCCTTTTACGACGTTTTTCTTAATTACAGACATTAGAATAAAAGATAAGCAAATATAAGAGCTAAGAATATGTGGCACTAACTTGAGATCTCAATGCCAGGCGAACCTGTTTTCTTTTGATTGTCCGATTTACTCTCTTCATTTCAACACTACAAACACTAATGAGTATGCAGACGACATCCGGAAAGAAATGAAGTTATTTCTCTGTAAAACTGCCTCAGAAAATGGAATTAATGTACTTACATTATATGTCAATGTATAAAATATGTCTGATTCAGAACAGCAATGCTCACGTGGAAGTGCAATGCCATACAAAGAACTGTTGTCAGGCACTCTGACCTCCGTTTTTCTATGCCTCTTTCTCTTTCCCCTCGTTCTCTTTCTTTGTTGAATTCTTTCTCTCTCTCTCTCTCTCTGTGTGTGTGTGTGTGTGTGTGTGTGTGTGTGTGTGTGTGTGTGTGTGTGTGTGTGTGTGTGTGTGTGCTTGCGCTATTCAGAATCCGTTTTTAAGCGTGGATAGAAAGGAATTTTTTCTTTCTCTCTCTCTCTCTTATTGCCGCAGTTGTTATTATTTACAGATCCTGCTGAAGATCCCAAGTGTCAGATTCAGTTTAGTGGAGAGACGTGGGAAGTTATTGGCTGGTGCGATGTTTCCAAGGTCCGCTCGAGGAGAAAAAGATATGGTTGCTACGTATACCAGACTTCACAAGTACAACTTCATTATAATATTTCTATAATTTTAAATTATTTGCTAGATACTCTACGTTTTCCTCAAGTGACTTAGACTTTTCTCTTCGACCATTGCCTATTCTAACCTTCAGATGATGATGATGATGATGATGTCGTTTTATAATGCACCAGTTTCCGCATCGCAGAGATACGCTCAATACCTGACTACTAGTCTGACTACTACACATCCCCTAAATAGTGTTGGCTATTCCCCTTTCACCACTACCGCAGCAACATGCCCATGTGTTCGCTTAAAAAAGTGGTTTCCCATACAATTTTATGGGCGATTCTACATTGAAACGAGTGTGCTTGATTTTTTCATTTCTCTGACTTAAATTAATATCATTTGCCAGGATATTCACGTATTTGTATTCTACTGACTGAAACTGTTGCCTATTATTTACTGATTATTCCTTACAGAATTAATTGTCTTTTAGAGTGGTATTGTTCTGAATTTCACTGCCTGTTAACTAAATTTGTAATAATCTAAGTATATCTCATGCATACAATCAATTTTTATAAAAGTCCATATTTTGTGTTACTCTTATCTAGTGAGAGACGAGACCCCGATAGATTACAGAAGGGTTCCTATTACTGTCCAACATTTTCTTTTCTGGGTCTTTTATTTGTCCCCAGCAATCATCCTCAACATTAGTGGGCAATTTGACAATGAGCACGAGACCCATAACAGGAACTAACTATTCTTTTGGCAACTGCCAAATTAAGAGTGCCCTCCCTCCAGAAGGAAAATACAACTACAGTTTCATCATTATACCCGGGAAAGTAGAGGTGTTTCCTCCCTTCAATGGAAGTAACGAAATAAGTGAGTTTACAAATTTTGTTCAGAAAGTATTTCAATGTCAACTCTTTTTTTATTTGATTAGAATACTGTATAAATCTTTTGGAGCTTTAAAACAGTTTGTGTCACCATGTCTTCTGTGATAATACCGTATCAATCAAATAATGTAAGACTTTAATATCTTTGAACCTGTTACATAATATATACCAAATTACTAACATACAAATATACATTTAAGAAAAAATCTAATTGCAAAAGGCCAGCTCTTCACAGAAAAGATACTTGTAAATACTAATCCCAGAAAAAAGTATTGCACAGCGGAAAGGTGCACTGTACTTCAATCGACACTTGCTTCATAGCACAGTCGTACGAACGCTGCTTCCTTGCAAGTAATGAACTCATTATTACGTGTTAGTCATTCAGTTATACTTATTGGAACCTCCATCTGTATGCTTTGAAATAATTTCTGTTGCATCACACTGAATGAAAACTGTCATTCTTCCTTCCCATTTAAGGGCGTCCGTCTGAGGCACAACACAGCTGCCCACAGACGGTAACCGAAGGTGAGGACATTGACTGTGATTGCTTCTCTGATCATCTTGGACTTCCATCTGGTTATGTTATCTGGAAAACAACCAACTCGTCAAAGCTGAAGATTGAAAAAATAAACAGGACATATAGTGGAACAAGTAATATTTGTGTCTTGATGTGGAACAACACGGCTGTACAATCCGTTACCTACACCATCACAGTAAACTGTAAGTGTCTATTGGAAAACATCATTCATCTCTTTCCTCTCCATAACTTGCTTGAGAGAACAGTGTCATTCATTCTCTATTTCTCTGCTTTACTTATTCCTGAGATTTTCGTATCTGTATTTTCAAACATTTGTTGCTCGTATTTCATAAAATGGAAACTGTTAACTCTTATTTTGCTAGAAGTCTTTTTGGCAACATATTACTCATTCCTTAATCGAAGTATTACGCTAATTTGTCGTTATATTTTTTCAGTGTGAAAACTAAAACAGTTAGACACATTTTGGAGTAGTTTAGCCTAATCATGAAAGCATCAAATAAACATAACGTAAGGAGACAGTAGGCGCCAGTTTTTGCTCTCTTCTACATCATACCTAATACTTAATAAGAATTCTTGAGTGTTTAGTATGGAAGTATATCCCATAGTAGTTGATATTCAACCAAGCTTAAATGAACTAGATATTTTTCTGACTGAAATTATTAATAATTTAAAAAATGTTCAAATAAGCACGTTACTTTGGACTGCATAAACATACACGTTATTGATTTAAATGTAAGTTGAATAAATTATTCGGAATATATTATTTTGGTAGTGTTTACTGTGCAGGTGTGTAGTATCTTTACATGATTGTGATGCCCTTCTTAGTCATACAGCATCATTACCTATTAACTCTTTTCTCTTCTAAGGCGCATTGTGCCCCCCCCGTGTGAGAAATTCAATTTGTCCTCCTCCTCCTCCTCCTCCTCCTCCTCATCATCATCATCATCATCATCATCATCATCATCATCATCATCATCATCATCATCATCATCATCATTTTGGAACGCCAGTGTCATTCATTCCATCCTTATTTCCCCCTTTCATGCTATTTTTCGTGTTTTTCGTATCTTCACTTATTGTGTCTCATTAACATATAAATATTGGCCATATATATTTCATATTACTTTCAAGATGTTTGCTTATGCCTGACAAATACATACATAAATAGTAATTATGATAAAGGGTTACGTTTATTCAACCACCAAATATTGCGTTTTGAATGTTAATTTAGATAGCTAAGTTTCAACAAGCATCTCACTGAAATTCTCACGTACTAAAGCAAATTGACACAAATTTAATCTCTCCTCTACAAATCGGGGTTCTTGCTAACAGTATTTGTTTCTTTAAGATATGAATTCATAATTTGTAGTATACTATAATGATTGTCCATTATTTCATCGTCACGAGCAAATGTTTCATGTCCTGTTGACAGATGCATCCCGAGTGCTGAGTTTTAAGATTGACAACAAAGCAGATGAGGTTGTAATTGTGAAGGAAAACACAAACGTGTCAGTTGTTTGTCAAGCTGAGGGGAGACCATTGCCGACTATACGTCTGTTTAACAGGAGCAGCGACAACCAAGATGTGGAACTTGGTGCAGCTAACAATGCGCTGGAACTTCAATATACTATGACAGCCGTGAAGTGCGAAACAACAGCCAGTTACTATTGTACATCAGAAAATAATGTCTCTGAAGACCGAAGGCTTATTCTACTTATTATTTCTTGTGAGTATTCTTATTGCTAGTTTTCCATACTTTCGGGTATATTTTCTTTGAAAAGCCGCAAAACATATAAAGGGCCCTCTTCTGTACATACGTAGTTAAAATCTTTGCTTTTCCATTGATTTGTTGATGTTAGCTAAGTGTTTTGACTTTAATTTTTTTAACTATTTTGTATTTATTTAGTGTTTTACTTGTTTTGTTTTTAGAATACAGGAGTTGCGATATTTTGTTATAATTTGAAAATCGTAGTTTATAGTAGAAACCGTAAACAGAAAGTAGAAATATTTAAAAAAATTGGCCCACGTTTAGAAAATGTTCAAAATACGTACGCATATCACATTTTCATTCAGCGAATGAAGGAGAAAGGAGACATCGGTGAAATCAGTTTTTCTTCTCACTGTTCAGTGAAAGCGCGCGCATGAGAATGTTTATAACTATTGAAAGAGAAGCATGAAGAAAGTGTATAATGTTTCCCATTAGGCACTGCTGTCTACAGAAAACTATAATTAAAAAAAAAATAAATTTCAGGTGCTCCAAGACAAACAACGCAAGACTCTTATTCAGCGACGTTCATCGGTGGGGAGGCCAGACTTGAGTTTAAAATCATTGCTTACCCGCCGCCTGATGAACTGTCAGTATTTTACATAGAATCCTCACTAAATGATACCACTTTAAGAAAGGTGGAAAATAGAAATACTGTGAAGTTTGAGTGCACCTCAAATAGTTTGTACAGGTACATGGTTACATGCACAGTGACTCTCCTTAATGAAACGATATTCACTGCCGGAGTTTACCATGCTGTTTTCAGCAATAGTCTTGGAAATATTTCACTGCCATTTGAGATCAAGGAACAAGAACACATAACAGGTTAGTTATTAATACTTACAGGCAAACATAACTGTTTATCTATTTATATAGTTATATGTATGTGAGAATGCGTGGTTTTTGTAATTGATGTAAATGCTTATGATTAAATCACTATCCATCTGTCTTCTTAAATAAAGCGCTAAGGAGAATATGTTTTTACTCCTTTTTGCTAACATCAGAAAATTCATTTTTGACAGAACAATCAAGGCCTGATCTAGCCGGAGAGGTCGCCGGGGGAGTTATAGGTGCTGTCGTTGTCATCGTGCTGGCTGCCAGTATAGTCATCATTATCATCAGAAGAAAAAGTAAGTGAACTTTGCTCGACAAGAGGAGATAGAAAAGGCGCGTATGATATGTAATTAATGAATAATAAATCATTAGAAACGTTTTAGTACTTAGAATCCTGAATTATTATTGATTATATATTTGTTATTATTTTCAGGACGAAGATTTGACAGAGGCTCACGGTGAGTATAGAGCTACGTAGAACTGAAAACAGTGTTTCAAACTAAAGTACAGTAAAGTCATGTGCAGCAGTTTAAAAGAAATCGTTAACCAAATCAGTTTATGCTTTTAGTTCATTTTTGTTGTCATAAGAAGTACAAATTAAGACATTAAACGGTACCAAATTATGAACTGAGTAAAAGTTTTAATGTTCCATATTTCTCCAATTCTTCTTCAGAACGAACCCGGTGATAACTTCTAAAACGGACCCTCAGAGAAGTATGACTACTTAACCCTAGGCAATTACTAAATTTGGATTTAAAATGTTATAGTGTCTTCTTGTATCAGAACGAATATTAAGTTTTACTCTCGTTGATGAGTTAATTGAAAGATATATATATATATATATATATATGAACTAATTCACAAGTACTCTCTCATAAAAGACACGCCGACCAATAAAAACAATAATTAAAACAAATTCAGATGTAAACACTCAGACGGATTGGTGCAGGGAAATATTTCTTATTAAATAAGTAATTGAGAAAATAGTAAAATACGACATTTTCTTTTTTTTATTTACTCTGCAGACTTAGAAACATTATATGGCCAGCTACAGAGGGAAGATATAAACAGTCCTTCTGTTTACCAATCTCTAGGACCTCAGCAGACTTCATGCGACTTTACAGATAATGAAGGTTACTATCCCACATTAAAAAGCTTTTGAAACTTAGTTCATATTTTGTGTGCATAATAAAAAATTAGAAAAGGATCTATAACAAACTAAAAACGAGATGAGGTACAAACTTATCAGAAAAAAGAAAAAGAGATTCGATTCCTATAAGATAAAAACTTTTTAAAAACCACTATCCACTGTAAAAGAAAAGATTAAAAGGCAAAGAGCAAATGAAAGACCTTACTGGAAGACCCACCCAACGACTACTGCAATTTCTGGTTTATATTTACTATGTGGGAAACATCAATTGAACACTATGCATGTGTACTGAGTTCAGTTTAAGCCTAATGTTAACCGATGTTTCTAATTTTCTTTATGACCTCCCACCTGCAGAAATACCTCATATAGTAATCAAACCTTTGGTTAACAGTAATTATAGTGTGCCCGCACTTATATTTTATCACCCATTTACGATACACAGAAAGTGAGTCTTGCTGCGTTTAGATTTGTTTTACTTTCCATTTTATTGATCATTTTATTTTTTTCGGAGTTGATTAACTTACTGAAGTTTGCCTTTCAGATCAAGGAAAACCACATGTGTACGAAGTTCCGATCGATCTGCATGAAAACACAAAAGAAACTCATCAAAAAGAGACAGTTTACCAGAACAGCACATTCTCCTAAAGACGTTTTTGTACTAATTGTAATTTTTTTTATCTGGAAATAGTATTATCATTGAGAGACAAAGTTCCTGTTATTAGTGTTGTGCGTATATTTCAGCTCCTTTGGTTGTTTGTTAACATTTCAGAGAAAGATAACAATGTTTGCAATAGTAAATAATCCATTTTGTGAAAGGGCATTTTTATTCTTTTTCAGAGTAACTTCACTGTTACTTTAGATTATTTAAGATGATAAGAAAAAGAACGCTTGCGTTCTTTGTGCTTTACATCCATTTCTATGTGATCACAAATTTCAGTTGGGCACGTAGGTCTGTATATGTTGCACAGCATAGGATATATTTATGGATATTTTGGGATATATTTATGGATATTGTTTTGATATATTCATGGATATATTTTGGATATGTTTATGAATATATTTATTTCCAATCCTTCAAATCTGAGTTTGAATCCATGTGAAGATCGTAAAAAGTCCCCTAGCACATCAAAATATAGTTTTTATAAAACTCAAACTTAGTTCACGGTCAACTAAAGTACATTAAATACAAATACATTAACAGGCACTCATTATGATAAGTGAAGATGAATAGCATCTAAAAGTATCGAATTAACATCATTTAATCAGCAAAGACCGAAAGGTAACGGAACTGTTTGCTGTTATGAACTTAGTATGATTATTTAGCTACTAGGTTGTTCTACATTACAGTGCGCATTAAACCTCACATCTTTATTTACCTACATAAGCTTTCTTGAGTCCAAATATTGGGAAACGTGGACACGTGTTTCCATACACACTGTAGAAGATAAAAAGTTAAGGTCATTCCCTAACCATTTCATGTCGCGGCCAGTTTTACGTGGGGGCGGTGCCTTACATTCCCCAACTCTCTATAGGGCAGGGTATCCGTTCCCGCCAGCTGGGTCGACTGGGGAAAGTTTGCTGCGCTAATCGGGTATTGAACCAGCGCACACAGTTTGGACGCCAGTTCTCTAGCTATATGCTCTCTATTTACCCCACATTGTCAGGCAGACATTAATATTGCGTTAAGTGTTCTGTTATCACGACTAGTCGAGGCCCTTGAGTCGCTCAAATAGCGCTCTTTGGTGAGCTCAATTTATAGGATTTGAACATTGAGTAAACCAGGAAGAAGAAAGTTCTTTATGTGCTTGGGCTCAGACACATATGCCATTGGACAAGTTTGGATAAACAGTATGCATAAACAAACAAAATTCTAGGTAGGTTTGAAGGCGCGTCTGAACATCTTGCTTAGTAAAGTACTTAAAATATATATATATACAGGCTTACTTCCTTGTCAACTTCATTCTCGTAGCAGACAAAATTAATATTTGCACAAACACTCATACCCATATAGTGTCTGTGTGTACTTTTATATGTATGTGCGTAAAGAGTGAGTAAAGCAAGAAGAAAAGAAGAACGAGTAAGACCTAGGGAAAGAGGAAGATCGTGTTGCACAGAGTGTGCATCGCAGGCATACATCATCCATCGCAGTGTAGTAAAGTTGTGTTTAAAGGTCAGAAGACTGACTTGGGGACTAACGTTGAGGACATTAGCACTCGGTTCTATACTGAGCTAAGTATAGACTTGTTGAGCAATGAGACTGTCACACTTCGAAGGTTTTACAATGCAACACATTATTCTTCAAGTAGACACGGTGAGAAATTGCGGGTCAAAAGTCTCATAGCGAAGCTTGAAAAAGTTTGTAAAGAGGCTTGGCGTGGAGCCAGACTGTAAAGAGGTTCAACAGGGAACAGAAATCTGATTTTTTCTCAAGTTAAAGAGCGTAGCAGAAAGTCAAAGTGTCCATGAAAGGGTTATATTGATCTAAATTGATCTAAATCTTGTCGTTTTTATGAATATACCGAACTTTGTCTCTACTTCCTTGTCTGTATATCTACTTCTTCTTCTTCTCTCTGTCTCCTCTCCCTACCCCTCCCCTGTTAGCATGGTAGTGAAGTTGTTATACGTAGCCGCCATTGTGGCTATTCTACCACACGATATATACATAGTGATTTTTTGTATTAAAGCATTCCACATCTGTTTTCTTACCACCAGCCAAGTATTGTAACTAAAAGGTCTCGTCAGATTAATATAATTTCTTACTTTTGTTATTGTTTCATGTTAATGGTGAACACAGTCAGTAGGTAAGAAACACAATTACGCTAAAATATTAAAAATAATCTTCCTCGAGTACTAAAGCGCTTTGACAGACACAAAGGCGTTGAATCTGGCATAAGACATGTCAGCTGAAGCTGCTCGGTCATTCCTTGGGCAACTGATGGGCAGGTAAAACATAGTATATTGAATAAAGAACATCCTACGAATGGTTACGTTTCCCAACACCTTTACTACTATCACTCCCATCCGGCGTATTAGAGGTGGGGCTGTTTCTGACCTTCACACAAAAGCTGTGGACCAGTGGGTTAACACACTTAAAAAGGTCAGAGTGCTACGAAAGAGAAAGTAGCATAAAACAGTTTGCATAAAACACCAGTTTCCCAGACGGGGCTGTAATTCCAACGCCCTAGGTCCTGGGGAACTTAAGGAAGAGTCTTGCTTCCGAACTTATAAAGCAGTGTTTAGGACCCACAGATGTTGTTTTACCCTGAAGCCGTAGTTATAAAGCGGTTGCCCAGGCGTTCTAAGGTAACGAAAAAAAAAAGTCTCCGCGGGCCTCAGGGTACCGCCTTTGACTTGAGATTCTCAACGTCCTATTTTTTGCTTAATAATTTCGGCCTTTGAAGGGAAAGCCCCTTTCTTTCCAAAGTTTAATGCGTAGGTTGACAGCAGCGTGAGCTCAAGTGGCGCATTGGGTCTGACTTCGAATCCACTGCACACATCGACCTACATTACCGTAATGTACGTCCGTGACTGTAAATAATAATAATAATAATAAATGAAGATTTTTATAGCGTATATTCACACTCATAGAGAGCATGCTCTTAGCGCTTAAAACAAGGAAGAGACGTGGAATAAATGGATAGAACACGAGGGACGTAAGAATAAACCACAGTACTGATGACAAACAGAAAACAAAGATGGAAAACACAAAAAAGCATCAACTAACAGGAACATAGATAAAACGATTCTCCAGAGAAAGGTGGTAGAAAAGTAGCAAGAGCGGAAGGGGGGAGAATAAGAAGAAGACTGTGTGTATTTTCACTTTGCTAGGAGGTGACTTACGTGTTATGTGGCACACAAAATAGTAATTCATCGGTTTGTTATTTCTTAGTCAAATACAATATTGACTATTCCATACATACTAATCTTCGGTTAACCCTTTTTAGTTCCACTTCCAAATAAGTTCCAAAGTCTCATGGTCGATGCATGGTCTATCGTCTCTACTGTAACCATACTAGTGCTTTAAACTTTATGGAATGTATAGTGAGCCTAAAGAGCTTTCAGTGCGTAGAAGTTTAAGAACATATCTCGGTGTTAGTAAAAAGGAAAAACATCTGTAAGCATTTAATTGGATAATTGGATGGCTCTACAAAAGCATGTTACTTTTTTGAGTCAAGAAAACTAAGTAAATTAAACTAATAAGTCTGGAAATAATACTGAGATGACAAAGGTTTTGTAGCGTCTACACTAAGGTTTATCCAAACAGGACCAAACCCGTAACTCATAATAGCCAAGACGTGCTTAATACTGATAACAGACTTGATAATTTTTTTAAATATTTTTAGATTTATCGATAAATAAAAACTATTCACAAAGCCCCACGTCAGTGCGATGGCGTATACAATGTATAATTTATTAAGAAAATCGTTCCACCATTTCGCTGATGTTGAAGGATTCTTGCCATGTTGACCTATCAAGTCAGTCTATGGTAACACGCTTTCCCGTCTGTGTGGCTTTACGACTTTCCCCTGGAGTCGTGTGTCAGAGTTTTGTGCTCCAACGTGTGTCTGGTGATGTGTGAAGTTTGTGTCACTTAACAAGTCGAGGAATACACTTTTGGCCTTGAAAGTTAGCCTGTGACACATAACTTCTGTAGAAGACTATCGGCAAGACTAATTCTTATTTTGATGACTGTAACATCATGTCGAGGTTAATTGGATTGATTTGTTTACTATTTATCAGAGTCACACAAGGTATGGAGTTTTCGTTTATCATAGGAGTATGCGCGGTTACGTGTGTATTTCACAACTTGGTGGGTGGCAAGCTTCTATGTGTGCGTATGTGCATTTGCTTGCGAGCGTATGTACCTGGGAGAAAGACACACGTTCGTTTTGTTTATGTGCTTTTATGCTTCCCTGTGCGCTCGCAGTCACATAAAATAAACGAATCGTTTCTCTGACTTACCATTCTCTTTGTTATTATGGATATTTTAAAGATATAGGGCACCTTGCAGTACATCTTTTCTTATTTTCGGGTGGCCAAGACAAGAACAGTTTGTTACCGTTATAATATTATTAAAAAATATATTTTTCTGTCACCAGTCCCTTCCGCCTTCTATTGTTGACTAAATGGCTAAATTCATCATGGCTTAAGGGTACAGAAAATTTCTGCGGTGGCTTTTCCTCCATTAAGAACATGATGGCTAATGGGGAATTAGTGATATTAAAACAAGTAGTATGAGAGTGAACCGATTGAAAACACGATTCCCATTCCTGCAACTGCTTTCACGCTGCAGGTAGGAAGGTAACCAAAAACAAAAGTCTAAAGTTGTTCTACCTAGAGTAGCCTCCCTTCAATATCAACACAAACCAAGAGCAGTATGAATTTTTACAAAATAGAAAGACAGAATTCAACAGTACAGTCGCTGAGGGTCGATCAGAGCTTTTGGTATTTCGCACATCAACGAATGAAATTATTTAGAGGACAGCAAAAACTTACAAATGGTGAAATCGTCTCGCTTCGCGCCAGGGTGCTTAAGTGAAAAAGAGGGGGCGACTTCCCCTGCACATCACACAAAATCAATGTCACCGAGACCCAAGACGACCTCCTTACACTTGTGAAGTTATAGAGTAAACACGAAGACGAAGCCCATGTATTTGAACAGTGTACCCGGGTTTGCATGCCTACATAAGGCTGTCGGGGTCTAATTTGTGTTTCCTCGTCTAGCTAGCCATCTTGACTTGTGGCTGACGGATAAAGATAATGGCATTTTATCTCAGATTTACGTGTTTGATCAGGTATGAATCGTGTCTTCAAGGTGTACACTCCCAGCCGTCCTTTCACTATCTTCTGAGTCACCGCAATACGGGATTCGGGCATCCTAAGAAAAGCAATAGTGTTTATCATGTATTCTTATGTGTCCTGTCTATTCTGCAAATTAACGTTCCTTGCCTGACCTTCAAATTTTACTTTTTTAAAATTATGTTTCACCAAATAAAAGTTTATACTCTACCTATATTTATTTAATTTTGTGTCCCGCCGGTGGTTTTCAAGGCCATAAAATACCAGACGATTGCGCGGGCGTTTCACATACCCGGGTTTGCATGCTGTGCTGGAATGCAGCCGTGGTATTTATTCAAGTCCATTATATATATCGTACTACATTTCCTGGCTCTTGTCTGATTGAGCGTGTGTGTGAAAGCTGTTCATCACACCCTAAATGCCTACCAATCGGTTACACATAAAGTCTGTGAGTCACGGCTTGACTATTTTAACACCACTTTACAGTCCTACAGAAAAGGTCTTCAGAGCAGTAAGCAATCTGAACTAAAGGAAGTCACATGGTGTTTACAAATTTCTAATATTTCATCAGGGTGGGGGAGGCACATCAAAGACACTTACTGCCTTATGCCATAAAATCTGATAAAGCAAGGAATGCTAAAAAGAATTACAAAATCACTCGTTTTACAAAGGTTCTTGGAACAATAGGGTACCGCTCAACTACATTGTAAAGTTTTATATTGAATAAGAATAATAAAAATAAAAATTTCTTTAATGGGCAAGTTGCATTGCACTTGGAATTTGGCTTGATAAGAGACAGAACAAAAAAAAAGAATAATCAGGTCTATCAGACACATATGCACATTTGCACATAAACCTACACACTACTCATCTTGTATGTGCTATATGGCTTTTAACACTTGCAGACCGAAAAAGAAACTGTGATAACATTAGATGTTTCATTAGATGTTTATTTTGTGCTGTTTCAGTTTTCTCAATTTCACTGTGTGACGTCAGTAATTACCTGGAGGTAAAAGAGGGCCAGGACAAGACGTTTGTCTGTACAGGACTGTCAGCTTCACAAGATGTCACCTGGTGGTGGAATTTCTCCCCTTTATCAACATGTACAACGACAAGCTGCACCAACAGGTTCCCTGGCCTCTTCCAGATTAGCAGAACAGAGGCAACATCAAGTCAGGTCACAGTTTATACAACCGCCTTCACAGATGTAGACAGTTTAGCTACAACTCACCTGTCATGCTATCAGGGCTCAAGTGACAGTAGAGTGACTTGTCAGCTGGACGTAGTACGTAAGTATAACTTGCTTGTTTAAAACACACGTGCAAAACCTTACCCCCTCCCCCACCCTTCCCTAACACACACACACCAGCTTCTAAAGTTTCCAATAACAGTATAAAACTATAGTTTCTCTAATTTCATAATGGATAAAAAGTGAAAAATGTAGCAAAGTTTTCATTATCAATATCCTTGCGTAGTCTGGAGTACTGCCTAAACATTTCTTAAACTTGGATTTTAATACGATAAATAAAAGGACTATACCCTGCCTTTTGTTTAAAACGTAAACCAAGGGAGAGATGCTAGGTCAATGCTTGGAGGGTAAAAAAACACAAAGGTAGCATCCCTTCTAAGACATCTTAATTAATTATAGACATTACAAAAACTATGCTCATTGAATAGTCAGCCATCACTTAATGCCTAAAAATATTTAGCGGTATTGCACGACACCAGCTGACCAAACAGAAAAGAGCTAAAAGGCAGCTTAAGATCTCAATGTCAGGTTCAGCTTCTAACTTTCGAATGGCCATTTTAATTTCTCATTTTCAGCACTAATGAGTATTTATCTTCTACAAAAAGTGGAATTTATGTAACGCTGTTCTTAGTCATCGTAAAAATAAATAATCAAACTGGGAATATTCACGTTAAAGTGCAATGTTACTGTTCTTACAAATACTTAAATGACGAACCGAGCACAACACATTTTTCGTTATGATCGGGTTGTTCGTTTTAAAATAATACTTCCCAAAATATGAGCACATATTCTTTATTTTAAAGATATAAGCCTTCACACATCGGCATTCTCCCTTGCAACTAGGAAGGAGGGGAAAGTTACTCTCCTATACTAAAGAGTTCTTATGCGATCTAAGTATTTGTAACAGCGAGGTGCATGTCGTCAAGTCAAATAAAGAAAAATTGCACTGGTTCTCGTGTTCAAGAAGCGATATTTTGCCAAAAAATGAAACAGCTTAATTTCGAATTCAGGCCTACAGTTCTGAACTTTATTTAGAAGCTTCAAATGAAGTTAAAGAATAATTAACTGGTCCAAACTGAATTCATTCAACAGACTGGTAAGTCAATCAGATCAAAATTTAATGGGCAACCATCATGGTTATTGCAGTCTACGTTGTATTATTACTGATTGTTTGTTACTACGTGGATGCATTTGAGTTAATTTTTTCATGTGTATTACTTTTAATAAAATGTAAGCACGTTTCAAAAGAGTTTGTCTAAGAGTAACTCCTGTAATTTGTTTTTATTTAATAGTTTCAAGCATTGCATTTTTATTTTATAGTTACAACTGACTGCTGATAAGGATTTGTTAACAATAAAAAATTAATGATAGTTTGAAACATGTTATCTATGTAAAAACTTATTTCTTTCTCATTAAACTGCATGCAAAAGTTTCCTTTTACTTACTGATACTTACATGTGTTCCCGTTTAAGCTCCTTAGAATAAAATTATGTTTATCACCCTCAGTTCTTTCTTTTTCCTTTTTTAGCTGTTTCGAGCACGCTCATCAATGGTGCCCTCACACTTTTAGTTGTTTTTAGCATGATGCTGGATAAAGATACGACTTCTGATGTTGTGTTTGTGACTGTCACACGATGTTACTTGTAGACCAGATCCGGTGTAGACACCGTCGATGTTGCCTATCTTATGCTTGATCTACTAGCAGTTGTAGATGGTTTTGTATAGTAAGCACTTCTCTAGGAAGAAGATTTCTTCGTTTTACGGAAAGTCAAAAACTTGCTTGTACTGTATAAGTGACTAGATAACAATCGCTTTTGGAATGTTTTGAGCAAATTGTTGAGTAGGGTGTGGGGACGAAGTTCGCACGGCACGTTTGAACAAAGCAGAGACCTGTATATACACATCTCTGAACAAAGTTAATGTACTGGTGCTTGATGCCATTATCTAACTCAATGTAGTGTCGAAAAGAACATTCAGCAACAGCAAAATGTGTCCTGCGCAGTTTTTTGTTACCGAGGATTTCATCTTTTCTCTTCGACTTCAGCTCGTGTATCCGTTTCGTCACTTCCTGTTTTCTCGACAAATCCAGGTGTGCATAAAGGAAAATATTAAAATAAAATCTTTTATGACTCTTTGTCATAAAATACCACAGGAATATTTTTTGTTATGCTTTGTGCTCTGTTTCCAGCGATTTTCGCTCAGCAATCAGGTTAGGTTTTTAAACTATTGCTAGGCACTCTGACCTTCCTTTCCTATGCCTCTTTCCCTTTCCTCTCTTCTCTTTTTGTTCGTTTTCTTGTTTTTTTTCACTCTCTCTCTCTCTGTCTCTGACTGCTATATATTTTTTACAGATCCGGCTGAAGATCCCAAGTGCCACTTTGAGTTTAGTGGAGATACGTGGGAAGTAACTGGGTGGTGCACTGTTTCCAAGGCTCGCTCAAGGAGAAACAGATATGGCTGCTATGTATACCAGACTTCACAGGTAAGCTTTTGTTACGAATTGTTTTCCTTTTCTGTAATTGTTTCCCATATACTCTAAGTTTCCCACAAATTACTTTCAAGACTGTTTTTGTCGAAAGTTACTTGCTGTCTTCTGGTTTCACTACCTCACAACACGCAGATGATGTTGAATAGTTTCCCTTTCGCCATCACCGAAGGTTAGGCGCAGTTATCCTCTAGCCCCATGCATTCCCTAAAATAGCACGTGCACCTTAATTCTATGGGCGGTCTTACACTGAAACCCTTTAATATGATGTTTTTATTCCTTGGACTTCTGAAAACACAATTTGCTAAGACACAGAGCATTAATTTGTTTCCTCACGTGCACTATTTGGTTATTGCTTATAGATTTTTCCTAACATATTTTTGTATATCTAAGAGCTCCTTTTTTTCTTAAATTTAATGCCTCATGACTGATTATTGTAATTTCCTTAGTACATCTTATGCGTTTAATCATATCTAACGGGCGTTCATATTTTGTTACTCTCTTTTAGTGAAAGAAGAGACAGGAATGTTTAACGGTCATTTATTACAATACAGACTTCTTTACGTGTTGTTTATGTGTCAGCAGCAACCTACTTCGTTAGTGGGAAATTTTACAATATCCACGAAGCCTATTTTAGGAACTAACTATAAATCTGGCGACTGTCAAATTAAGATTGCCCTTCCTCCAGAAGGGAAATACCGCTACAGTGTCATCATTATACCTGGTGAAGTACCAGTGATACCTGCCTTTAATGGAAGCAACGAAATACGTGAGTTTAGACATATTTTGCGTAACTGTGTTTTTTGCGGTACCATTTTTCTGTGGTTTTCTGTGGTTTTTTTTTCGTAGTTCCATTGTATTAATCTACGGTCTTTATATATTTGAACAGATTTTTTAAATAGCATACAACCGGTTACCGACATACAAAGATTACACTTAAGATGCAGTCTATATTATTAAGTATTATTGTTAAAGCAAGATCCAACCTTTTGTTACAGTTTTATAAATAAGCCCGAAAAAATATTGCATATCGGCAGGTGCACAACACTTCAATAGACACTAACTTCATAGCTGACGCCTTGTACTCAGGTGAACCACTTGTACTTTATGTGTTGAACTGTTTCCTATGCGTTAGTCATCCACTTACACTTTTTGGACCCTTAATCTATTGTGCTTTGAAGTAGTTCCTGCTACAGCACAAATTAAATTAAAACGACAATTCTTTCTAAAAACAAACCCCCGCAAAATATAGCCATGATGATAAATTTTCATTTTAGGACGTCCATCTGAGTCTCCTCAACACAACTGCCAGCATAATGTAACAGAGGGTGATGACTTGGATTGTCTTTGTTTCTCCGAAAACCTTGGACTTCCATCTGGTTCTCTTATCTGGAAAGGAGTCAACTCGTCAAGGCTAAAGATCAATAAAGTAAACAGGACATACAGTGGGACAAGTAATACTTGTATTTTGATGTGGAACAACACTGCTTTACAAAGTACACAGTACACAGTAACCGTAAACTGTAAGTTTCTTTTGGAAAAAATCTTTCATTTCCTCTCTTTAACCTTGCTTGGAATGCCAGTATTATTCATTCACCATTTCTCTCTTCAGTCTGCTCCAATCGTTCATGCGATTTTCATAAAATATTTTATTCTGCTGCTTATTTATCGTGTCTGATTTAGAAGTACATCTTGCTGTCATCTTTGTTTCGTATTATTTTAATTACTTACGAGTCTGCCGATAAACAGTTCGTATGTCCTGTTGACAGATCCATCCCGAGTGCTGAGTTTTAAGATTGACAACAAAGCAGACGACGCTGTAAATGTAAAGGAAAACACAAACGTGTCAGTTGTTTGTCAAGTTGAGGGGAGACCACAGCCGAATATACGTCTGTTTAACAGAAGTAGTGACAACCAAGATCTGGAACTAGCCGCAGCTAACAATACACTGGAACTTCAATATTCTATGACACTCGTGAAGTGTGAAACAACAGCCAGTTACTCTTGTCAATCAGAAAATAATGTCTCTAAAGATCAAAGGCGTATTCTACTTATTGTTTCTTGTGAGTATCTTTATTGCTTTTGACGAGTTATGTTTTTTTTTCCTCCTTTCAGGCGTGTTTTTGTCATAAAACCGCAAATAACGACGACAACGACGATTTTTACAGCGCATATTCACACTCATAGAGAGCATGCTCTTAGCACTAAAAACGGGGAAGAGACATGGACTAAATGGATAGAACACGAGGGACGGAAGAATAAATTACAGTACTGACGACAAACAGAAAACAAAGATAGAAAACACAGAAAGCCACCAAGTAACAGGAACATTGTGATTCTGCAGAGAAATATGGGGAGAAAAGTAGCCAGAGCGGATGGGGAGAGGGGTAAAAAGGACTGTAATTGTGTGGACTGATGTTAGAAGAAATGCTTTATCATGCTATAAATCATGTCAAAGTCTCTCTTGCGTTCACCTGTAGTTAAATATTTGCTTCTCCATTAATTTGTTGATTTTCCCTTAGTGTTTTGACTGAAACCCGTTTTTGTCCTCACTGATCAGTGAAAGCGCGCGTAGAGGGATGTTTATAACTATTGAAAGGGAAGGATTCTTAAAGTTTCCCTTTTAAGCACTGATGTCTATTGAAAACTGAAATTTTAAACAGGTTTATTTAATTTTCAGGTGCTCCAAGACAAACAACGCAAGACTCTTATTCAGCGTCGTTCAGTGGTGGGGAGGCAAAACTGGAGTTTAAAATCATTGCTTACCCCCCGCCTGATGAGCTGTCAGTATTTTACATCGTATCCTCTCTAAATGATACCAGTCTAAGAAATGTGGAATATAGAAACACTGTGAAGTTTGAGTGCACTTCTCATAATGTGTACAGGTACATGGTTACATGCACAGTGACTCTCCTCAATGAAACGATATTCAGTGCCGGAGTTTACCATGCTGTTTTCAGCAATAATCTTGGAGATATTTCACTGACATTTGAGATCAAGAAACAAGCATACACAACAGGTTAGCTGTTAATACTTACAGGCATACATAACTTTTTATCTATTTATGTAGTGAAATGTATGTATAAGTGCATATTTGTGTATGTGAAAATGTTTGGTTTTCGTAATAAATTTATAAATGCATCACACTATTCATCTGTCTTCTTTTAATAAAAGCTGTGAGAGATTGTTCTCCATTCTGCTCACATCAGAAGTTTTATTTTTGACAGGACAATCAAAGCCAGAAGTAGCCGGACAGGTCGCTGGTGGAGTTATAGGTGCTGTCGTTGTCATCGCGCTGACTGCCAGTCTAGTCATCTTTATCATTAGAAGAAAAAGTAAGTGAATTCGCGTAAGACAACAGTAAATCGAAAAGGCGCATATAATACATAATTTATGAATAATAAATGGTATAATCGAAGAAATGATATAAAATTACACTGCAAAGAATTTTTAGAATTACTAATGATTATATGTTTGCTTTTATTTTCAGGAGTAAGAGAAGAGAGAAGCTCACGGTGAGTATAGATCTACGTAGAACTCAAAACAATATCATGCACAGCTGTTTAGATGAAATCGTTAAACAAATCAGTTCTGCTTTTAGTTTATTTTCTTGTCATAAGAAATACATATTAAGACATTACAATGGCTTAAAATTGTAATTATTCATATTCCTCCAATTCTTTTTTCAGAACGATCCCAGTGATGACTTATAAAACGGACCCTCAGAGAAGTATGATTACTTAACACGAAGCAATTTGTAAAATTTAGAGTTTAAATATTATAGTGCCTTCTAGTATCAGAAAAAATATTGAGTTTTATTCTCTTTGATGATTTAATTGAAACACATCTGGATTTTTACGAGTACCTTCTCATAAAAGACACGCCGACAAATAAAAACAAGAAATAAAACAAATTCAGATTTAAACACGCAGACAAATTGGTGTAGGGAAGTATTTCTTATTCGATAAGGAATAGAAGACATAGAAAAATACGAGATTTTATTTTTATTTTCTCTGCAGGCTTAGAAACATTATATGGCCAGCTACAGAGGGAAGATATAAACAGTCCTTCTGTTTACCAGTCTCTAGGACATCAGCAGACTTCACACAACTTTACAAATTTCGAAGGTTACTATGCATCATTGGAAAGCTTTTTAAACTTATTTTGTATTTCACTTTCATTTTATTTGCGTAAAACAGTTAAACAGTTAAAAATAAGAACAGGACCTATGGCAATCCAAAAACTGAGAGAAAGCACCAAATTATCTGAAAAAGAAGGTATTTGGTACATGTAACATAGAAACTTTTAAAAACCCACTATCCACCGTAAAAAAAAGACCAGAGGGCAAAAAGCGAATTACAGACCTCTACCTTACTTGGATCACACCCTGACTACTTAATTGTCCAGTTTATATTTATTGTGTGGGAAAAATATTTTTAGACACTTTTATTAAAAAGACATTTCTATAAATGTGTATGCACTACTGCTATAGCCTGATGGTTACCGATTTATCATAGTTAATTTATATCCCACGACTTGCAGAATCACCTCATATAGAAATCAAAGTTCTAGATAACAGTAGTCAGAGGGTACCTAATCTTACATTTTAACATACATTTACTACAGGCAGAAAGTGAGTATTGATTTGTTTTGATTTATTTTACTTTACTTTGCTTTGTTTTGTTTTTATTTTTATTTTGTTCTTCTTTTGCCGCATAAACACAATCTCATTATTAAGTTACATCAACACTTTAAAGTGAGGGATTATCGAGTTGATTAATGTATTGAAGTTTGCCTTTCAGATCAAGGAAAGTCCCATGTGTATGAAGTTCCGATCGATCTGCACGAAAACACAAGAGAAACTCGCCAAAAAGAGACAATCTACCAGAACAGCACATTCTCCTAAAGTGGTTTTTGTACTGCTTGTAATTTCGTTAATCTGGAAGTACAATGTACTATCCCTGAAAGACAAGTTTCCCATTGTTAGCGGTTCGCTATGCGTACAAGTTTCTTCTTTTGGCGGGTTGAGAGCATTTGAGAGAAAGATAACGATGTCTGCAATAGGCAAAAATGCATTTTGTGCAAGGGCATTTTTTATTCTTTCTAAGAGTAACTTCACTGTTACTTTAGATTAATTTAGTATGGCTATTTAGCTTCTAAGTGCTTTTAAACTACGTTTTAGTGTTAAACGTTGACACGTGTTTAACAGCTTTACTGTTCCACTCCGCCGGCTGAGTCTCACTCTGCTATTAGCTCTATAGAAGCTTGTATTAGTGATGTCAAGGGCTGGATGGTAAAAAACAAGCTTAAACTATCTGATGATAAAACGGAAGCCCTCTTGTGCCATAGAAGAAGACATCAACCTTCACTCGTCAGTCTGCCCAATCACATCAAGGTGGGCGACAGCAACATCACCTTCACGTCATCTGTTAGGAATCTGGGATTTATTGTCACTGATGACATGACACTCGATAGACATGTAGCATCTGTCTGTCGGTCTGCCTATTATGAGATTCGTAAGATCAGTGCTATCCGTCACTTTCTCTCTACACGTGCTACCAACACTCTTGTCTGTGCGTTTGTTCTTTCTCGACTTGACTACTGCAACTCCTTGCTGGCAGGCTGCCCTGACTACCTCATTCAGAGACTCCAGAGAGTACAGAACTCTGCTGCGCGTCTGGTGCTTAGAGCAAGGAAATGGGACCATGTCACTCCTCTCCTTCGTTTTCTACACTGGCTACCCGTCCGTTCTCGCATTCAGTACAAACTGTCTGTGCTGTATTTTAATTTCTTTGCTGGCTCCTGTCCTGACTATTTCTCTGAACTTCTCATCCCTTACTCTCCAGCCAGACAACTACGCTCTTCGTCTGACGACCGTATCCTAACTGTTCCTGTCACCAGAACAACAACATATGGCCACAGGACTTTTGGCTACTGTACTGCAAAACAATGGAACTCTCTTCCTTTCCATATCCGCCACCTTCCTACAACTGAATCTTTCAAATCTGCACTGAAAACGCACCTCTTCCTTGAGCATTTCTCCTAACACAGTCCACACAATGCTAGTACTTCTTACCCCCCCCCCCCTTCCCTCTTGCTACTTTACCAATCTTTCTCGCTGAATCATTATATTTCTCTGTTCCTGTTACTTGATCCCTTTTGTTTTCTGTTTCGTCAGTACTGTCGTTTTCTTTCGTCCCCTTTGTTCTGTATCTACTTAGTCCACGTCTCTTCCTTGTTTTAAGCGCTAAGAGCATGCTCTCCATGAGTGTGAATATGCGCTGTAGAAATCTTCACTATTACTATTACTATTACGTGTTTCCATACACACTGTGCAATATATGGGCAGCTTAATGAATGTAAATAACAATGGTCATGCAACTCGTCTCAGCACCAAACACTGATTAAGCAGGACATGTGTATAGAAACTAAAGCCCACTATAGGACGTTGTCAGACAGAGATAAATATTTCGTTAAGTACTAATTTTTCACGACTCGTATAGGCCCTTGAGTCGTTCATATGGCGCTCTTTGGCGAACTCAAGTAGTAGTATTTGAATAATGGGTAGACCAGAAAGAAGAAATCTACATTGGGTGACTGAGCTCTTTATGTGCTTGGACTTGCGAACACATGCCACAGGACAAGGATCGGGGCCTTGTAACGGGTACAGTTTACTAAAACTAAAAAGAGTGCATAAACAAGCAAAATGAATTTAAGGATGAAGAAAAGAAAGAGTAAGGTGTGAAGGGAAGAAGGAAAACTGAGAGCTAGAGAAAGGGGAAGATAGTGTTAAAAAGACTGACAAGCTGCGAGTAACAAAACTAATAATGAGCTTCGGAATGTCTGCAAAGAGTCTTGGCGTCAGGCTAGACTTTACAGACGGTTAACAGGGAAAACAAATATGCATGTTTGTAATGAGTTAAAGGTCCTGATGGTCAAATGGTTAATAAAATGAAGAGTTCATATTGGTGTAAATTCATTCCAGTGTAACAAACATGTCATTAATGTAAATATACTGAACTTTGTCTCTACTTCCGTGTTTGTATGCCTTCTTCTCTCTCTCTCTCTCTATCTCGCTCTCTCTGTCGTATATACCTACCTTTGTCTTCCGTGGCTGCCATACTGGCTAATATATACCGGACGATATATATGTATATATAAATATATAGCGATATTTGTATTAAAGCAATTGAATAGTGTTTCTTGAGTTATTCGCTAAGCATCACTCACTGTTTAAATACACTGGTCTCTTTTTTATATCTAAAGTAACCATATAAAGGCCATTAATCATTTTTTTTTTAAAGAAGAAAATGTTCGGCATTTAAAGGTTTAATATTAATGCTCTTTCAACTCGATATAATGCAAATGTGCATATGCTCGCCAACTTGCAAGTGTATGCTCCAGGGTTGTTGTTGTTGTTTGTTTGTTTGTGTGTGTGTGTGTGTGTGTGTGTGTGACAAATAAACCGAGAGAGAAATGTTGTTGCACATGTTGAGTTAATAGCAAAGCAGACAAAGGGGGAAATAGCAGTTCTTTGTATCAGTAAGAACAGATTCGGACGAGCCTTGGCAGTAAAGTGTCAACCTCAATGCACAATCTAAAATCAATCCACTAAGTCGACCTGTATCAGGAAACAGTTTTGTTAAGGACAACAGGAAACTGCAAGTAGCTGTTGACTTGAAATATAATACTAGGTCTATTTTACTACCTCAATGGTAACATGTACTTGTTGCAGTAAACTGTTCTGATGTCATTCACCTTTTTTGTCTCTCTCTCTATCCCTATCAGTCGCATTTAATCACATCACACAATTGTAACGAGAAAAACTGAGGAAGCATTGATGAATTTAGTAGCAATACAATAATGTATCAAAGCGTCAATAATGAAAGAAAAGATGTTAAATAGATTAAGAATTGTCTGGCACTAAAGGCTAACTGACACATTATGTTTAATGGATTATATTTTCTGCTATATGTTATTGTCCTAGAATTGCATAGTTTTTCATATGTTTATATGTTCCTGCTTTAATACCTTATTATGTTTCAGACAGAAGATTGCATAAGTCTAGGAAAACCTGATTATAAGTGTTGAAGCTTTTTGTCTTCTTAGTTTAGAAGTATGGCTATATTGGTAAAATGGAGCTCCGTTAAAGCTAAAACAAGATCGAGCAAAACATTTTATTATACAAATATGTGAACAGAGTGATTAACGTTGTTGTACTTCTGTCTTATAATAATTTGCAAATATTGTGTGAAAATTTCCCCTCGTGTTTAACTCATAAGTGAATGAAAATAAAGTTTAATTACAGTTTCCGATGTATAACACTTTTTCTTGGTCCAGACGATATACACAGTGTGGCAGCTGTGTTTATGTAAAACTACTATAGATCTATCGTATTTTAACCGGACTGACGGCCGCTACACTTACACTGCCCTAGCGCCATAAATCAGTCCGTTCCTCTTTTTAGTTCCAGGGGAGAGGACGGAAGTTTCCAAGGAGAACTTTCTTTTAAAGTTCTAGCTCTCGTTAGTCGGGTGCGTTATCTCATATACTGCCTCGTGTGTCCTCTTTTCTATCTACGGCACCCGCACTCAGCCGACCTTGGAGTCTACAAAAGACCTGCTTTTCTCTAAACCAAAGTGTGTTCTCTGCGGTGTATCTCTCAGCTCTTTGATCTTCCTGTGTGTTCCGCTGCTTGACACAATTACAATGGACGACAGTTTCTTTCTCTCAACTTATTTTCATTCATCTCGTTCACACGATGAGGACTAAGACATTTAAATACACTAACGAGTAAGTTCAGAGACATAAATTTTATTTACATTTTATACACCTATAACTACTAGTATCCCTATCCTAACTAACCTACCTAAATCCTAACACCTAACTCCCTGGGGTGGGGAAAAGAGGGGGTGGAGCGACGAGAGCCTGTTTTCAGCGGACCAAGCTACCTCGCGGTAGACTTGATACTTCTCTTGCACTCGAGGGGGGGGGGCTCAGGGATGGGGTGGTCTGGGTGACGAGAGCCTCTTTTCAGCGGACCAGCTACCTTGCGGTAGGCTTGATACTTCTCTCGCACCCCGAACCAGCCAGTTTACTGCTCGTCCAAGCAGGACCAGTCGCCTTTCGACAAACAGGTCCAGAGACCGACTTTTCTCTGGTATTTGTACGGAAATAGCTGGATGCTACGTCATCCGTTGTGCGGTCAGCCTGCCTCGCGATGCTCCGCTCGCGCGACCAAGCCTGGGGTGGAAGGGGGTGGAAGGGGGTGTGGGGTAGAAGGGAGAAAGCACCGTCAGCGGTACAAGCTGCCTAGCGCTCCCGCTACAGTATACAAAGTTGAAAAGCTTAGGTACACGTCCTGTTATCTGTAACAAGAAGAAAAAGACCCCCCCCCATTTAACATTAAAGTGTTCATTGGCAATAAAGTGCCTAACAATTAAGCGCAGCAGCATGCTGACCTTTCTTTGAGTCAGGAAAACCAAGAAAAAGTAAATTAAACTACGTTAGTCTGTGAATAATGATGGAGCTGACAAAAGTTTTGTATCGTCTACTCTAAGATTAAGTCAAACAGAGCCAACCCCATACCTCATACTAGCTAAGACTTTTCAAATAATAATAACAGACCAGATCATTGTGAGAAATTTTAAGTTGATACATTATGCCTTTCCATAAAACCTGAGTCTAGCGCTATAGCCGATACAGTGTATATTTCATTAAGAAAATCGTTGCACCGTTTCGCTTACTCTTGGCATGTTAACCATTCAAATCAGTCTGTGGTAACACGCTGTTCTGTTGATGTGGCTTTTCGGGTGACTCTGGCGTCGTGTCTCGAGATGTGTGAAGTTCATGTCAAATAACATTCTTTTAAATCGAGAAGAATACTTTTGACCTTGCAAAATAGCCTGTGGCACATTCCTTCTGAACAAAAAGACAAATCTGGTTGTCAACAACAATTGAGGGTGATGACTTTTACGCCATGTCAGCGCTAATCGGACTGAGTTGTTTACTATTTATCAGAGCAACATACGGTAGGAATTATTTGTTGAATTATGATAGAAGAATCTGTGTTCAAAATGCGTGTGTGTGTGTGTGTGTGTGTGTGTGTGTGTGTGTGTGTGTGTGGGCGTGTGTGTGTGTGTGTCTTTCCAAGTGGGTTCGTTTTGTTTACTTGACTGCGTGGTTTACCTGTGGGCTCGCATAGTCGCATAAATTTAATGACTTGTCAATCTGACTTATGCTTTTCGTCTATTGTTATGGTTTTAGATATTGTGCAGCTTTCAGTATATCTTGTCTGGTTTGCATGGCTTGGGTCTTGCATCCCGGTGCGCAGACTATTTTCTTGTGTTTTATGTGGAATTAGCTTTGGAGTACTTGACTTTCTCTCCACACTGTACTTGTCAACCTCTGAGTACTGGAACATATTTATTGTAGTAACAGTGGTGCAACCGCACCAGCCATGTCACCCAGAGGCAAAGTAATCCTTTAGAAAAATTTAAAAACTTTATTCCTCCTTGTACTGCTGACAGCATTGCTTTATGCATCAAGGTCTAAGAGTGCGGAAAGTTTCCGCGGTGGGGTTTCGTCGTTTTAGAATATGATTCTATCAATGGTGAATGAGACATTAGTGCTTTATGTTATGACGAGAGAGACCAGATCGGGAACACAAATTCCCGTTGTTGCAACGACCGTTAGTTAAGTAGGGGTGGTAGCAAATAACTACACTGTACAGTTGTTTTGCTAGAGTCGCCTCCCTTTAGTGTTAACAAAATGGGAGCAGGTTATTAGTATAAACTTTTACATATGAGAATGACTGACTTCATCAGTACCGTCACTGAAAGTCATCAGAGCTTTTGGTATTTCCTATATCAGGCAATGACATCATAAAGAGGTCAGCAAAAATATACGGAAGACTTCAAAGAAGACGGAGTGGATGTTGTTTTCCTCTGACATCACTGTTTTCCACTGCAAAAGGCAATCGGAACAATTTCACCAACTTTAATAAAGTTTGCTTTCAAGTGCAACAAATTGATGGAGAAAATAAAGGGAAGCTAAGCTACAATCGTGTTTTCACCAATAATGATATAGCCCGTTTTGTGTCAGGCTGCTTAGTCTGTTGATAAAGAGTGGGCTACACGGGGTAGGTTGTAAGCGATATGGAAATTACACCCGCATGTCACACAAATTCAATATTCATCGAGACCCAATACGTCCTCTTCAAACTTGTGAAGTTAGAGACATTAACTATGCCTTTGTGGGTGTGGGGTACATGTTAAGAAATCCTGAATTCGGCGTTTCCACTGAACCCGAAAATGAAGCCTGTGTATTTGAACAGTGTACCCGGGTTCACATCTCTAGGTAACGCTGTGGGGGTCTATTTTGTGTTTCCTCCAAAAGCTAGTCACCTTGATTTGTGGCTAACGGATATAGATTATGTCATTTTATAGCAAATTTACTTTACTGAGACTCAGATGCTTGATCAACTATGAATCGTTTTTGCACCGTATACTCGCACCCTGCTTTTCACTTTCAATGGAGGTTGTATGCCTGACCCTCAAATTTTACTTCATTATTATGAGAAAGTTATATTGCTGTTAAAAAGCTCATAGATTTATTGAATTAAGTTTGGGTGCCGATTGTGATTGCCTTGGCCTGGCCCCACCAAACGATTTCGCGGGTTTTGTACGTAAAGCATTTTTCACACCCTGCTGTACTGGAATGCAGCCGTGGCATTGATTAAAACCTATTCATCAATAATGCGTTTCACATTTGCGGGCTGCGCCTGATTAAGTGTGTGGTAGAAAGCTTTTTACTCACACTCTAAATAACCACACCTCAGTTACGCATTAACTCTCATACAGTAAGTCATCGCTTGACTATTATGAGACGACATCAGCGGGCGAAGGCTTTGCGAAATAAAAGTAACAGCCAGGGCCTAGGGTCCAGAATCAAGCAAACCCATCCGCTGCAGTTCACCTGCAGAGTAAGACAGATGCCACCATTTGTATAAACTCATAGAAAGGACGATGGATATTCACCAGAGAAGAAACTTCATCTTTGATAGGCTGGAGTCGGGATCAGCAATTACAGCACCTAACCGACAAGCTTCATAAAGGGTTCACCAAAAGTGTACTGCTGGCACCAAATCAGTTATATAACTGAGTGAAGGATGTAAAAGAACCTATCCGTGTGCTAGAACGGTACTGTTCGAAGATCTCTGTGATCAAATGATGTCCACGAAGAAAAAGAAGAAAAATGATTTGAAGCAGATTACAAGTACAAAGCATTGCATTCTATCATAAGAAAAGGAGCGAAAGCAGGTAAGGAGAACTAGACTGTAGACTTAAATCTGGGAAAACAAAGAATGGTACAAGGAATGAACGAAATCACTAGTTATACTCCTTCCAAAGGTATTTGGACAATAAGACATCGCTTAACCAAATATGTGTAACATTATATATGATGTTTTGACAATTACATAGAATTTAGGTTTAAACCAAAGAAGACAGTCTGATAACATTAGATGTTTAATTTACACGTTTTCAGTTGTCTCACTTTCGCTGTGTGACGCCAGCAGTTATTTGGAGGTGAAAGAGGGGCGCAACAACACGTTTGTATGTACAGGACTGACAACACAACAAAACCTCAACTGGTTGTGGGGGTCTTTCCCTTTTTCTACATGTACAACAACAACCTGCAGCAACGCCATCTACCCTGAATTCTTTTACATTAGCAGGACAGAAGCGACAAGTAAAGTCATAGTTCATGCTGGCAGCTACCCAGATTTCGACTATTTAGCTACAACTTCTCTGTCATGCCAGCAGGGATCAAATGAGGTGACTTGTCAGCTGGACGTAGTATGTAAGTATAGTTTGTGTGCTTAAAACACACGTGCAAGAACTTACCGCTCTCCCCAACCCCAAGACACAGAAACAAACACCAAATTTTCTAATAACAGTATTAAACTATAGTTTTACTAATTTCTTAATGGATAAAGTGTAAAATGTAAGGTCATTTAATTTATAAATATTCTCGCATCATGTGGAGAAATACGTGAAGCTAATATAAACTGAGATTTTAATGAGATACTAATGACTATATCCTACCTTATTTTTAAACCGTAAGTCAAGATGATTAAAGCTCTGTCAGGTTGGGAGGGAGTAAAAAGAACACAAGAGTAGTATCCCTTCGGCGACATCTTCCTTAATTACAGACATTACAAAAAAGAAAAACACATATAAGAGCTAAAAATACGTGGCACTAAAGCGTATTACAGCACCAGTTAACCGGTCTGAAACGAGATAATAGGCAACTGAATACCTCACTGTCAGGCGATGCTTTTTACTTTCGACTGGCCGTTTTACTCTTTTCATTGAAATAATACAAACAATAGTGAATATGCAGGCTACATTGTGACAGAAACGAAGTAATTTCTCTTGAAATCTGCCTAAAAAGCTGAAGTTAGGTACTGCCGTTACAAGTCGTCGTTTAGAATATCTGATTAAAACAGCATTGCTCACGTAGAAGTGCAATGCTAGTGTTGCTACAAGTACTTCGAGCCATTGTCAGGTACTTTGACCTCCCTCTGGTTTTCTGTTGCAATATATATATATATATAGTTATCTGTGTATGAGAGAGAGAGAGAAAGAGAGAGAGAGAGATCGTGCGCTCGCACGATTAAGAGTGCGCTTTGAATATGCAGGGTTTCTTTTTCCCTTCTTTCTTTTTCTTTCTCTCTCTGACTACCGTATTTGTAATTATTTACAGATCCTGCCGAAGATCCCAATTGCCAGATTCAGTTTAGTGGAGACACATGGGCAGTTATTGGCTGGTGCAATGTTTCCAAGGTCCGCTCAAGGAGAAAGAGATATGGGTGCTACCTAAGCCAGACTTCACAAGTACAACTTCTTTATAATAGTTCTATAATCTTTAAATTGTTTGCTAGATACTCGACGTTTTGCTCAAATAACTAAAGAATCGCCAATTCTAATCTTCTCCAGAGTAGTATGACTACTACACAACCCCAGAATAGCGTTCGCTTTTTGCATTTCACCACTACAGCAGCTATATGCATTATCTTTGAACCCCATGTAATCACTTGAAAATGGTTTCACCTATAATTCTATGAGTAATTCTTCACTGAAACGATTTGTTTTGATATTTTTTTTATTCCTTTAGCTTTTGAGAATATCATGTGCCAAGTCTTTCTTTTTCACTTACTACACCTTTTGCCAATATTTATTGATTATTCCAAATAAAGTGTCTTTTAGAATGGTATTTCTTTTCATTTCAATGCCAATGATTTTCATTACTACCCACGTAAATTTTATGCATGCAATCGTCTGAGTCCATATTTTGTGTTGCTGTTATCCAGACGCGGCCTTAGCAATAAGCGGGGCCCAGAGCGAATGTCATATGTGGGGCCGATGCGGGACCGAGAGCCGTTAGTTTAGGCAATATACCGTATATTCCGTTTCACAAGAATCTCCTTTCACGGGACCTGGGGCGGTCGCAGTAGTGGCCACCCCAAAAGGCCACCTTCTCCTTTTTTCTGGTGAAAAAAGAGAGCCTGATTATCTAGAAAAGGGTTCCTAATACTATCTACATCTTTCTTTTATGTCTCTCTGTTACTTGTCCCCAGCAATCCTCTTCAACATTAGTGGGCAATTTTACAATGAGCACGACACCTATATCAGGAACTAACTATTCTTTTGGCAACTGCCAAATTAAGATTGGCCTCCCTCCAGAAGGAAAATACAACTACTGTGTCACCATTATACCTGGAGGAGTAGAGGTGTTTCCTTCCTTTAATGGAAGTAACGAAATACGTGAGTTTACATTTTTTTTTCAGAGTGTTTGAATGTCAACTCTTTTTAAATTGATTAGTATACTGTATGAACCTTTCATTGCAATTAAAAACAGTTTGCATTATTTTCTAATTGCATCAACATATTAATCTACAACGTTAATATGTTTGAGAAAAAAAGTATGTTTAAATACAAGCTCCATAAAAAAGTATTCGACATCGGCAAGGTGCACAGTACTTTAATAGACACTTTCTGACATTCAGGTTAAACGCTAGCACCTTGTAATTATTTACCTTTTAGTCACTGAGTTCCACTTCTTGGACCGTAAATCTATCATACTTTGAAGTAATTTATATTGCAACAAACTGAATGAAAACGATCTTTCTTTCTTCTCATTTAAGTGCGTCCGTCTGAGGCTCCTAAACACAGCTGCCCGCAGACGGTAACTGAAGGTGAGAACGTGGACTGTGTTTGCTTCTCTGATAGTCTTGGACTACCATCTGGTTATGTTATGTGGTAATTAACCAACTCGTCAAAGCTGAAGATTGAGAAAGTAAACAGGACATATAGTGGGACAAGTAATATTTGTGTCTTAACGTGGAACAACACGGCTGTACAATCCGTTACCTACACAATAACAGTAAACTGTAAGTGTCTGTTGGAAAACTTCATTCATCTCTTTCCTCCCTATAACTTGCTTGAGATAACTGTGTCATTCACACTCTTTTTCATTTATTCATGAGATTTCCGTACTGGTATTTTCAGCCTTTTATAGTTTGTATTTCCTTAAAATGTAAATTGTTCAGGCTTTTACGGCCACCAATCTTTGTGGCGATATATTACTTAATTGAAGTATTACACTAATTCGACGTCATATCATTTCCTCAGTAGGAAAAATAATGCAGTTAGACACATTTTGCAGTAGCTTTGCGTAATCATGAAAGCATATAATAAACATTACGTAAGGGGACAACAGGCGACAGTTTTTGCATTCTTTTATATCCTAGCTAATATTTGATAACGATCCTTGAGTGTTGAGTATGCAAGAACATCTCATAGCAGGTGATATTTAAGTTTGAACGTACTACAGCATTTTCTGACAAATTATTTATAATTAAAAAACTGTTTAAACAAGAACGCTACTTCGGACTGCATAAAAATACCCTTTAGTACCTTAAATATAAAGTTATATAAATGCCGTTTAATTTTGTATGAGGAGAGGCAGTAGGGCTTTTGATTCATATTTTATGTGTTGCATAAACGCTTATCATGACTGTTTGTCGGAATACTGTCATATACAAGGAAGAGGAAGATCAGTCACAGATAAAATATTTATTGTATATCTTACTGGATGTCTTTTTTCTAACCTTAATTAGTTGTACCGTGTGCATTACAGATGACCTTAATCTTTTCCTGTCATATTCGATATTCAAAACGGAATAATCAGGTCTTCAGATGTTGATATTAAAGGAAGCGCTCACCTGAAGAAAAATAAACATCTCAGTAAAATTCTCACGTATTCATTATAAGGGGATCTCTCTTTCACTCACGAAGGCTTTTATTGATACGAAAGTAGTCTTTTATCTCGCCCATTTACATGTCATAATAAAAATTTAACACGCCATCACAAATACAAAGTTTTATGGTTCTTGTTGACAGATGTGTCCAGAGTTAGTAGTTTCAAGATCGACAACAAAGCAGACGACGTTGTAAATGTCAACGAAAACAGAAACGTGTCAGTTGTTTGTGAAGCGGAGGGGAGACCACTTCCAAACATAAGTCTCTATAAAAGGGGAAGCAACAACCAAAATATTATTATATCTGAATCTTATAATGCGCATGAGCTTCTATATACTATAAATGTCGCAAACTGTGAACAAGCAGGCAATTACTTTTGTAAATCACAAAATATTATCTCTACGGACCAAAGACATATACTACTAACTGTTTCGTGTGAGTATCCAAGTTATTTTAATTTTATTTTTTCTCTGAAGAAAAATCTTAATAATACAATTATAAATTACAAGTTTAGGTACAACCTTGATAAATCTTGTCTTTTCTGGTTTATGTTTCTTTAATGTCTTGGGTATTGGGAGCTTTTATTTTTAGCTATATTATTACTTTTGGTTTATTTTTCCCTTATTGTATTTTCCGATGTGATGGATTTAGTACAATTAAATATAGAGATAGAACGTGTACAAGTAAAAGGGTATACAGTAATAGTACTAAAAAAAATTGAAAGTGCAAAAGATATTTTTGCACTGAATTTACGTAATGTGAGGGACAGCCATGACTAAATTACAAATAGTATTAACTGTGAGCATAAGCAAGCGGCGTGTTAGAGTTGTCCGGATTAACACACGTTCATTTTAAGTCTCATTTGAATAAAAAAAATCAACGATACAAGTGTAAAAGGATTGGACAGATACGCTGCTGGAGTCGAGAAACAATAATCGAAACTGAGAACATCCACACGTTTTACTCACCGGAGTATTACTGCTGGGACAACGTGGCACTAGTGTTAACTTTATCGAGAAAAAAACAGGCAAAACCCCTAGATCTGGTACACTAGCGAGGGTACCAAGTAAGAACATGGCTTAATTTTAATTAGCCATGTCGGGAGCCGTCTTTAGCTGTCATCTAAGCAATTATTGCTAGAATACGGATTTTTTCATTAGCATCACAGCTAATCGTACAATGAAATGGGATTAAAGAGCACTGCTAAGCGAGGATAGATAGCAGAGCAATAGAAAAAAGTGTGAAAGCTTACTGGATACATACTTAGGAATCTTGATGAGATATAGAAGCCCAAAGATTTCATTGGTGTTGATCAATTGACGTGTGCAATGAAATTCTGTAGAATGTTGTGCTAAGATTTAGCATAGAGAATCCAGTTGGCAAGATCCATCTCATCGTATGCAGCGACAATGACCTCAAATACCTCACCAGGGAAAGGACACAATAGGAGTGTATACAATATAAGCGTAACCTTACAACAGCAAAGTAGTGGTAAACAAATCCATAAACTTACATCTATAAGTATCTGAGAGCTGCTCTCTTAAAAAATTGCAACTCATCGCCAGTGGATTTATAGAGTCACAATAATGCAACTTAATAACACAGCTTGCCAGTCGAGCCATCTGTGTTGGCGCCTTATTTAAGACATAGCATTCATAAAGCAGGCTGATGCGATGCCAAGGTTCGTAGTTGTGTCTTTTTGACAGGTTCTCCCGAGAAAACTACGAACGACTCCTATTTCACAACGTTTGTGAATGGCGAAGCTAGTCTGACGTTTGTAATGAATGCCTACCCTTCGCCCAATCTGCTATCGATAGTTTACAACGGACACGCAAATAATTCCATCCACCGAAAAGTCGAGCATGAGAACACTTTGAGGTCTACCTGCTCATCTGTACAACTACATGATCACCTGCACGGTTACTCTCCTAAACGAAACAATCTACGCCACTGGATTTTACACCATCACTTTCAGCAATTCTCTAGGAAACATGTTATTTGCGTTTGAAGTCAAAGAAAAACTACAGACAACAACAAATGCAGTCAAAATAACAGGTAAGGGTTAAAGGATTATTGTTGGAGTGACATAATGTTTACATGTATCGATCTATACGCGCATATGCTTTAGTCTGAACGTAGTCATATCTGTTACTCTAACATTCATTGCAAGCAAGCATTTACTTTTCATTTTAATTAACACAGATATCCTTTTCAATCGCTATCACTTCTTCTTAGTGTAAACACTTTATCAGTTTATTTTGTTGAGTTTACAGTTTGTTACCCAAAAAGCTAAAACTTTGTTGTAAATAGCAAAATCCTTTGTTTAAATAAAAAAAGGAGGTATGAATCTTTCACCACAGTGTGTTGTTAAAGGTCGACCAAACTAAGCTGTACTGTACTTAAATATAAAGAATATCTTTTCTTTATCTTAAGGCTATTTCAAATCTGAGCGATAGCAAAACTTTTAAAGTTTTGTGTCTGTGGTTTTCGTACTTCTCCGACCACTACATGCCTGTCATTTGAATTATTTTGGTTGATAAATTCTCCAGCATCACGCTAATACACCTTTTTCTTTAAAGCAGACTCACCTGGTCCTTTCCCAGGAGCTATCATTGGAGGAGTTATTGGTGGAATAGTTTTCATCGTGCTGATTGTGGTTATTATCATCTTTATTATTCGACGAAAAGGTAAGTAACATTTTTAAATAGAAGCAAATTTTTAGTCTAATAATCATTTCTACGTACTTGCTTTATTTTTTTTGCTTTTGGTTCATAGAATCTAAAATATCAGTGTGAAACCTTCATACATATTAACTGATTAATATTTAAAAAGACATGTTATATTACAATAAATGTTTTCCAAAAATTCAGAGAGGTGAAGCATACTATATAGAACAATCAATGGTAGGGTAGCTATGGAATGTTGATTTATTTATGGTTACACACCCTGAATCGTGTACATAGAAACGTAAGTAAAAATAGTAAATAAATTTTGTTTAAAACAACAGTAAATCAAAGAGTCGCGTATAATATGTTGCTTATTACTGAAAAATGGCAAAACCAACAAAAATGACAAAATTACAATGCAGAGCATCTTTAGAAATGTTTTATATCCGGAATCCGGATTTAGTAATGCTTTTATATTTCCATTTTTTTTCAGGAAGACAACTTGAGAGAGGTTCACAGTGAGTATAAATCTTCGTAGAATACAACAATATACACTAAAATTAAATTATGCCTTATACATCTTTTTAAATTAAATCATTAACCAGATAAATCATCGCTTTAAATTCAATTCTGTTGTCATAAGATATACAAATTAAGAAATTCGGCTCTAACATGTTATCAAATGACTAAATCTTCAACTCTCCATGTTTGTCCCATTCCTTTTCAGAACGACCCTGGGGATGACTTCTAAAACTGACCCTCAGAAAAGTATGATTACTTAACACGAGCCTATTTGTCAAATTTGGAGTAGAAATATTATAGTATCTTCTTGTGTCAGAAAGAAAATACAATTTTACTCTCATTGATAGGTTAATTGAAGTACATATGGACTTACGAGTACCCGCTCATAAAAGACACGCCGACAAATAAACGAAACAAATGTTAACACTCAAATGAAACGGTGCAGAGAAATATTTCATAGTTGATAATGAAATAGAGGAGTTAGTAAAAGATGAGATTTTCTTTTTATTTAATCTGCAGGCTTAGAAACATTATACGACCACCTACACAGGGGAGATATAAACAGTCCTTCTGTTTACCAAACACTAGGCTCTCAGCAGACTTCATGCGACTTTACAGATCATGAAGGTTACTATTAATCAGTTCAAAGCTATTATTAATTTATTTTATATCATTTTTCCCAACTGTTACATTTAACAGGCATTTATGAGAGGCAGAAAGTGAACATTGTTTTGTTTTCTTTGTTTTTCTTCGCATTTTTTAAATTTGTCTTTTGTTCTTATGTCACCACATCAACTCTATTAACTTATTTAATGAGTTTTTACATCAACACTTAAGAGTGAGGAATTATCTCACTGAGTTGACTAATGTACTGCAGTTTCTTTTTCAGATCAAGGAAAGTCACATGTTTATGAAGTTCCGATCGGTCTGCACGAAAACACAAGAGAAACTCATCAAAAAGAGACAGTCTACCAGAACAGCACATTTTCCTAAAGATGATTTTAATTTTTGCTTTTAATTTTGTTGATCTAGAAATAAACAGTACTGTCAGTACTGTTCTTATTCATCTAAATTCATTCCAGTTGAGCATATAAGTCATTGTTCTGAATATACTGAACTTTATCTCTACTTCCTTTTCTGTATGCTTTCTTCTCCCTTCTCTCTCTCCTTCTCTCTCTCCCGCCTCTCTCACCCCTCCCTACCTCTCCCTCGTTAGCATGATAGCGAACTTGTTTTACGAGGCCGACGTGATTGCTAATATGCACAGAACTATTTATACATAATGATTTTTGTATTAAAGCAGTCAACCTTTCTTGAGTTATTCGCTAAGAAGCACACCATATTTGTATACACGGGTCTATTTTATCTAACGTAAGTATAAGGGCACTTAACCATACTGTACAAAGAAGGAAAATGTAAGCGTTTAACGATTTAATGTCAATATTCTTTCAGCTCCAAAGACCTGAAAAGGCTAGGTGATGATCTTTACCTTACCTTCTGTGGACAACACCAATGCATTTTCTTTTTGTTGGTTAGACTAATTCTACCAGCACTGTACATTTTGTAAGAATTTAGTAAAGCATCTATGATTTCTTTTCTTTTTTTAACCTTATGTTCAACGTATCATTTTCCTTTAGCGATTTTGACTATGCCCAACCTAAATGAAATATATTTAAATATGTTTAAATGAAATATATTTAAATATGTTTAAATGAAATATATTTTGTAACTTAGAGCCTACACCCTGATCTTCTAGGATGGGTAATTTCATCCCTTTATTATTCTGTCTTCAATTATCGACTTATTAAGGAAATAAGAGGCGTTTAGATGAAAAGCTTGTAAAAATGAATATATTGTTATAAAAAAGATAATCGGATATAAAAAGATCAAAGTAAAAGCATTAGATTTGTTATGTCGCTTGCTGACAACTGCATCGGGATTCTTAAATATTATAGCCATGCATAAAGCAATCTAATGCGAGATCGAATGTTATGTCACTTTGATATACCTTTTAGCTATCTTCAAAAAGCTTTCGTCTTAAGTATACACACGCGCTTTTTCAATTTTATGCGATACCAAATATTCCTATATAAATTTTGCATAGGGAGAAATATCACTTTCACACCCTCTTGCATTTCAGAAAATTGTGTTATCTCCCTTATCAATTATTTATCCGATTTAAAATATGTGGAGAAAATCTTTTAAGGACTATATTTATTATTTCCTGAATATTAGCGCATATATTTTATTTAATGTTTACATAGATGCTTTACTGTAAGGTTGTATAAATAACACCATTAGTTTCAAGGGAGTAGTGTTCGTATGGAGATTCCTTTACTTTGAAATTTTAAAGTACAATGAAAAGATTCCAAGAATAATCGCAGTCCTCAATTCCTTATGCGTAAAATTACAGTTGGCTTGAAAATAAAAACATGGCCTACGTTTTTTTTTCGGTAATTTTGCCATTTATAGCTTGTTAATATCTTTATTTCAAAATGAAGCGTCTGCATAATACATTTATCCCCAAAACACTCTGTAACTTTCAGCAGTGAAAATTTCTCAGCTCAACAAACTTATATGCTTCAGGCGATGATGCACGTTACCTTGTAAGGTCTTTAAATTAGCTTAAACAGTTACAAACAAACGAAGACGATGGGGAATAAGAAGAATAAACTTCGTTTCAGTTGCTAATGCTTCACGTAAGTGTATCAAAATGCCTCACTAATCATTTTTCTGTTTTTTATATGCTTAGATATATCTTTATTTCTCCTACTTTACAGCTCTCTCCCTCTCTATAAGGTGCTTACCACTGATATTAGGAAACATTCTTGCTTAGTTACGACAAGATAATTAGTAGAGAGCTTATGAGTGCAAGCGTTGTTTTGATTCTTTCTCTTTCTGTGTGTGCATGCAGGCTCGCGCGCGCGTGCGCGCGCGTGTGTGTGTGTGTGTGTGTCCGTGTGTACATAGAGCGATAGAGACATATAAAACAAACAGATATAAAAAGCTTGTTGCATTTATTGTGTTAATCATCTCGTCTAAAGCAGTTGTTTGTATCATGGAGTGATCTGGGGAGACATTTGCGTAAGTCGATTTCAATGTAAAATCTTGAATCAGGCCAGAAAGTAGACATGCATCAGGGAACTGAACATTAACAGTTTCAAAAAAAACAGCAAGTGGGTTTTGACATGAAATATAATAACGGGTCTAATTTTACATCCCATCATAACACGTACTTCTTGCAGTAACTGGTTTTCTGGTCTCTTTTACTTTCCTTGTCGCTCTGTCTTTTCCTTTGACCTAGTTCACTTTGCAATTTTTCAAAGTTAGGCTATGTCGGTATATGAACATAATTAAATGCCTTTAAACACGTGTTGTGTACCTTGTTTTTGTTAGCCTTGATGTTCTGGTAAAAGATAATGATATTTTGTTATTGCAAGCTAATTGTATTTTTGTTTTTCACGCTCCAGTCTCTGATGATGTTAGTGATGATGCCTGCTGTTTTATTCACGTTTTGCTTGAAATGGGCTCAGACCTACGCAATAAAAGTTAACGTTCGAGGTACAAATAGTGGTTTCAACTACAAAATACTTGCCAAAAAGGAAACAGGGAGAAACTGTTTCTCTCTCTTTCTCTCTCTCTTTCTCTCACTTGCACCCTCTCTCTCACACACACTTTCATCGCACACAGAAACTTACATATTCACACAAAGATAGGGAGAAAATAAAAATTCTAATTAAAGTAGGGCATAAATTTTTATTTAATGCAACCTTAAAATGAAAAATAGAATGCAATATGAATTTATTTATCCACAAGAACGTGTACAGGTAGGCAGGTTTTCAGATCTCTTTTTTTTAAGGATTCTGTTAGTATACAGGTGTTTCAAGGTCAGGATGCAAGTTTTTTCAGCTGTGACCTGATAACAGGTGCTGGTCGTAAGCTTTGGAACTGAGTTGTCTGACTGGGATGTAATGAAAGAAAAGTTTAAAAGAAATGGGGATGGCATGAATATGCAAAGAAATTAAAACCAAGCAGAAAAAGCTTATACTGAATGTGAGCAGGGGTGGTTAGCCAGTGCAAAGAACTTGGGAGAGGAATGACAGGGTCCCGTTTCCTAGCTTAAGGAACCAGATGCGCGGCCAAGTTCTGGTACTTTCTGGAGTTTGTCAGCCCTTTTTAACTTTGTCTGAAACATACGTGTTTTATAATTACATTCCAACGTTTGCAAACAAACAGTAACGAAATAAATTACCGTGTGCAATATACAAGAGATAATATTAGATAGTAGTATAGTACAAATTAATTACTAACTACCGACTAAAACGTCAGTAAAATAAAGTAATTACTTCGCGACTAGAATATTGTAAGAACAACATTTGGTTTGCTTCTACGTGTGTGCGTCAAGATGCGAAAAAGTCCTACATGTCTGTTGCGACACCAAATTATCTCGCTAGCTTCATAAGGACACAAAGTGAAAAATCAAAATAAAAGCGTATGAAAAGACCATATTTTAGAATACTAGCCAAATAATACTTATTTGCCAACAAAATTTGTTAAATATTAAAGTCTTTTGATTATGCACAAAATTTCCCCCATAAAAATGGATCGGCTACTGCCACAATCGTTTATCGCATTAAATTGCATGCTACTAATAAGATAATGTAGTCCAATGTATCTAAGTAAACTATTCAAAAAGGTTACACACATATATATATATATATATAAGGTAATATCAGCGAAACACAGCACTTCATATCATTACTAGTTTGTAAATGTAATACTCACAAAAAGTGAACGAAATTAAAACCAATGCAACTCCAGCAACGCAGCCACCAACCACTGGGCCCACATTACAGAAGCCTTTACAACCGTCGTCAGACAGGTCTTGGCTTTGAGCTGAACATAGGAACAATTCGATATCTTAGACATTATTTCTCGATACTTGAACTGATCGGCACTAGACACGCCTTCCAGAACGAGTCATGGTCTAGTACAGAGAAACTACTGTATTTGGTTTTTGTTCAGTCGTCTTGATATAATAGCTGAACAGATGTTGTGAGAGATAAAGTCACAATATTGCCTCATGACAGAACTAGCAAAAATCTTAGTTTTTACCTTCATTAACAGGACTTTAGACTGTCGTGATAGTTATTTGACAAAAAAGGTACCATTCGCACTGCTCTAGATATCAAACGTCTAAAAAGGAACTGATTGAATTTAATATTTCCAAAATATATTGACTTTTCAGAAACTGGAAATAGTTTACACACAACACACACGATCGAGCAATAGAGAGAGATAGAGAGAGACGCACGAACAAGAACTCTCAGAAAGCTTGAAGAATACTTTTAAAATTAATTTTAACATTCTCGGTAAGAAAACTGTAAACGGCACGTACAAAACTTAATAGGCGAACATGACCCAAAAGTAGTCTCCCTTATCGGTGTACTCGGTGACAGGCAGTCAACCTGACACGTCACGTTACCACCTTCATCAACTGTTTCATTCGCAAAGTAGTTCAGTTGATAGGTAAACCTGCTTCCTTCGTAGCTGACACATCTACACTGTCCACTTAAACTTCCTATTGGACCGCACAGGCTGGTGTTGTCGTACTGAGGTACTGAGCAGGTAAACGATGAATTTCCAGGTCTCTCTACCTTCATCTGAACTGTAGTGGTACGATTCAGGCATCCAGCTTTGGACACTGCATCGTTGTCCAGCACACAGGTGATATTGTTGATTACAGTGTCTGTAAACCAGTTTGGACATGTAGTGTTTATCGCAGAGATCAACATTTCTGTGCTGTTAATGGCAGCTGCAATTTCGTGACCTATACGACACACAGTTGGGATAACCATCATCAAAACTTGAGTCAAATTTTAAACGAAAAAGCACAAGTAAAACGTCATGTCACTCCAAGTGAAATACTTTCACACAAAGAATATAAGAGAAAACGTTAATTTCGTTACAAAGGGATGTAGTTAGTTAAAATATTGTTCTAACGCAAAACACCCACTACGCTCCAAAATTTAACGTGTCGAATATTTTTGTTTCAATTATTTTCAAAGTAGTTTTAAATTAAGCTGATTTTTTTCTATTAAAAATATACATGTTCTTCATTGCAAATTATTCTAATGTATATCTAAACCATAGACTAACCGATTTCGCGTACCTGATAAACAGAAGATTAGAAGACAGACTTGAAGAACAAACCTCCCAAGCATACTTCTTGAGAAAAAACGAAATACATGAAGACCCATCTTTGCTTTCATCAATTCTAAAGCTTTGTCTAAACTGTGGCTGTGTTCAAGTCACTTCGCCTTAAAAAGGGATCATTTTAACAACAGGGGGGATTCTCACAACTGTCTGTTTCTGAGAAACACTAAGTTACTTTTAAAGATGAGCAATATGGCTCTTTGCAATGACAAAGTCTTTATTGCACTTGACTAAAGAAAGGGAAGGCCGCCCGTTAGAAGATCGCTAAGACCAATCACCTTTGTTTCAGGCCGAGAGATGGCGACCGTAGAGATCTTGCCTCCGTCTTCTAATGGCTAGACTGTGCTTTCCGTGATTAAATTAGGAAAAAGATTTTAAATATATTGCATTTATCTTGGAACTACGATACAAAACACTAAATTTTCTACGATAAATTAGTTTACAATTTTGTTTAGTAGATTTAATATCATCCAATAATTTTGTAAACGTTTAAATATTTTTATTTGGTAATCAGTCTCGCTGTATATCTTTCTACCTAACCGTTTCGCACAATCTTTAATAGTTCATCATTGTCCTTTGCATGACAGAAGATAAAGTAAATGTGTTATGTAGATGTCCTGTTTATACAAATCTGAAAAATAAATATTTAAACTAAGGAAGGGATTTATGTTCTTAACCAATTATATAGCAGCATCAATGGGTCGGTAATTAGGCTATTTGGACTGTTTATATTCCTGATGTTGGAGAAACGTCGTTCGACAATAAATTATTAAGATTAAGTTACCAAGAGAAAATATGGGGTGTGAATGTGTGTATAAGGAAAGCAGAGATAGAATGATAGGCCATGGTAGATATAAGGGTTGTGGTGGTAGGAGGGAGGTAAAAGGTATTATAGCGGTGTGGAAGTCCACGTGGTGCCTTATAATCTTTTGTATTTCTTTGCTGTATAACTATACTTACGGGTATATACGAGTGTGTTATAAGACAGGTGAATTATGAATGAAAAATGTTTTAGATTTTAAGTATATCCCCAGCATGTACTGGCACCCTTGCTGTAGCTAATGTTCTCAAAGCAATAAAAGATATCGAACTATCTTTTTAACGGGCTTATTTGACGAAGGGCAGAGGCAGTACAGGTTCTCAGGTTCGGATTGTTTATGACACTTAAGGTTTATTCTTCCCATGAAGATGGTTATTAGTAGAAAACAAAGGGAATAGCAGAGAGTAGGAGATTTATGATGGTACGCGTGGTACAGATTATCAGCAATCCTGTAAGACTGTAGAGTGTAGACGTGTTTCGGTAACATTCTGTCTGCCTAATGCTATACATTGTCTTCATTTGTTTACAATTACAGTGCCACAAGTCCAAGCTATATGCCGATGTTCAAACAAAAACTTTGAAACAAGTGAATAGATCGTGAGTCACTCGCGGAGTGGCTGTGCGAACCTAAGCAAACAACGGTTATTGTACGGTTAAATCTTAAGTGATTAACAACAATAAATCAGTCCTAACCCACAGGTCAAAATGACATAACCCCGAATTTTAAAAGTTGCAATAATAATAATATTATTATTATTTTAGTTGATTTCTATAACCTTTTTCCGGCATCAGAGCTGCACTCAAATTAATGGTGAACCTGTTGACCTGTTTAAATTACGATCTTTACATTTTCTTTTCTCCTGCATTGGGGCAATAACTATGTCCATTTTCATAAGGTGGATGTAAAATAAAAGAAGTAAACAAATCCTATAGGCATCTATTTGCAGCAGTTCAATGTGTATAGAATACACATTTTGTTTTAGAAACATTTTGAAGATAACAATGTAGGAAAAGTGTTTCGTCTCGAACAATTTTATCGCGTGCATTATTCATAGCCACTCAGTATTAACTAGTTTCTTATTAATACTCTAACTAAATTTTTTATGTGTCGTGCAGTATGCGAGATTTCTGCTTCCTGATCGAGTCATTCAACATGACCGAGCACCGTTCGAGTGCTGGGTGTGTCGCGATAATTGAGACAAGAGTTGTTCATGTATCCTTGATGATGTTCTTGAGGGTTATCAGAGTGTGATTTACAACTGTCTTGTAGCATATGGATTACAACGTGAGTGCATGGGACCACGTCCGCTTGTATCTGTCTTGGTGTGTGTGTGTGTGTGTGCGCGTGTGCCTTCGCTCGCGCGAATATATGCATGTGCATATGTGTACAATACATATTTTAGATTATCCATATTAAAGAAATGACTGAGTTGTTTGTGGGAAAGGACTTTTATCTATAACTTTCATAAAATGATTATCTCCCACTAAATGAAAATCTTGCATATAATTGTATAAGCTGCTAACAACACAAAGTCTGAAAACTAAAGCGCTTAAGTATGTTCTCAAACATTTTCATGTGTTACCACTCCATATGTGTAGGTTTGTGTGCAGAAAGACTAAATGTAAGCACCGAAAAATGTATGTTTTTCATTTTATAGTTACTTGTGCAAGCTGTCCAAAACCGCTCTAAATATTCGTAATGTGTTCTAGTACTGTACATTACATTTTCATCAGTCTTTACTTTGATTTTAAGTGAACAGGTCTTTCACCGCTTGAAATTCGTGTAAATTAGCAGTAGTTCTTTGTGGAACTAATATCTTCTTCATCAAGCTTTATTACTTTATCACAAACTTGCCATGTTGTTGTAATGTCAGTGTTTTATTATTTGCGCACGATTGAGAGAGTGAGCAAGATGGAGCTAAGTTTTCTTCCTTACGATTAGTTACACCTTTTACAAAATCTCTCTGCACTAGTCTCGTGCTTTAGACTTACTAAAGGCATGCCGAGGCAACTAAGAAGGGTTACCTGGCGTACCTGATAAGGTCTTTGTTGCATTTACATTGTATAAGGTGTTTCATAAGGTACGCAGTTTTAAAAAATGCAATAAATCAGCCCAAACCAAAGAAAAATTTAAAATTCTTATTTAAATTCATCCAACCTATACTTTGATTTACTAATGATATCGAGCATACGTGCACCTCCACTTTCTCTGCATGAAGTCATCCGATCGTTTAAATTAACGATAATTCTTTCGCTGACGTAACTGTCGATTTCGCCGATTACCCGTTGAAATTATCTCTTTCACTGTGGAGAAGGCAATGAATAAACTTTGTTCGTGTGTATAAAGCTGACTTCTGAGTGCCTGCGCAGTACTCTGTCGTATGCCAACACCTCTAAGCTCTTAAATGTTACCCGTTCACTTATACACTGATATCTTTATCCTTCGTCCCTGCCCATTATACAGAAGCTATACGAAGACCATACGTTCTCTTGATAAATGTACTTCAAATTCAACTGTAAGGCCACAGTTTTATAGCTGTAACCAGCGTTTAAAATAAAAACCTAAATCTGATTTTCCAATTGTTTAAAATTGTGCGGGCGAAACTATTTCTTTCTTTTTCTTACTGTTATTTATACCAACAACCGCAGGAGCAGCTATGCAGCTCTTATTTACTGTTGATGTTCTGGTGAAAGATCATGATTTTATTGGTTGTTGCAAGTTAATTGTACTTTTGTTTTTTTATGCTACAGTTTATGATGATGTTAATGGTAATGGCTGCTCTTCACGTTCCCCTTGAAATGGGCTCGGGTCTACTCAATACAAGTTCGAGTTCTCTCTCAGTCGCTTTTATTGTGCACAACAGTGTGTGTGTGTGTGTGTGTGTGTGTGTGTTGTGTGTTGTGTGTGTGTGTGAGAGAGAGAGAGAGAGATGAAGGGTGAAGGTAAGAGGGTGTGATTAACCTGAACTTTATAACATAATGATTGCGTTATCAACTCATAAATGTGTCACATACATGACATTGACAAAAGGAAGCAGACGATGGTAACCATGCAATCATGAGAGAACAATAAAACAGCCCTTGAACACGAGAAATCTTGCTATTTTGGTGCATCTGGGCACGTTTGGATAGAAAGCAAAAATAGATGAGAGAGCGAGCCACAGATTTAGTTCTTGAGAGACAACCAGATTAAATTAGACATAATATGTGGATGTGGAAATGAAGTTAACAAAGAACTGAGTGAAGCAAAGAATTAACTAGAGAGAAAGACGTCAAGTAAACAACAGACGAGAAGTGTGCGAGGTACAAAGAGTGGCTTCAACTACAAAATACTGGCCTCTCTCTCTCTCTCACACAGACACACACACACACACACACACACACACACACACACACATTTACACCGCACACAGGTAGTTCCAAAAAAGGACATCCTGGTTGTGCTTGGAGATTGGAACGCCAAGGTTGGCCCAGACGCCTACCAGCAATGGGCAGGAACGGTGGGTAAATTTGGCTTTGGTGAAACCAACGACAGGGGCATCAGACTCCTAGAGTTTGCGCAGAGCCAGAGACTCACCTTAGCCAACACCTTATATCCCCACAAGAAATCAAGGACGGAAAGGTGGCACTCACCAGACGGATTGGTCCTTAATCAGATCAACTATATCCTACTGCCGAGACGCTTCAAATCCAGCATCAACAGGGCCAACACAAGGACGTACCCAGGCGCTGATATAGGCAGCGACCATGACCTTGTTTTAGCGAACCTGAAGCTGAGGCTGAAAGCGAAGCGACTCTCGAACACTCCCCGAATTCGCTTTGATTTGGAGAAGCTGCAAGACCCAAAGATTGCAGAAGTCTTCAAGGCCACGGTTGGCGGAAAATTTGGCGCACTGAGCCTGGTGGACTGTGATGTAGGCACCCTCGCTGGAAACATCAAAGAGGTGCTACTGTCGACAGTCCAGGAGGTTCTAGGGCGTCATAGAAATAAGAAACAGCCATGGGTCACGAATGACATCCTAGACCTCTGTGACCAAAGGAGGACCTTGAAGAGAGAAAAGAAAACCAAACCAGAAGCAGCCACCAAATACAAAGAAGTGAACTGTGCCATTAAGAAAGGGATGAAGGCAGCTAGGGAGAGCTGGATCGAGGATCAGTGCCAGGATATAGAGAATGGAATGGCACGAGGTGACAGCAAAAAGGCCTACCGACTTCTAAAGACCCTCACTAAGACAGACCAGCAGAAGATCTCAGCCATCAAAGACAGCAATGGTCACCTTCTCACAGAAGACAATGCTGTACTCAACCGATGGACAGAATACTGCAAGGACCTGTATAACTACCAGCTGAAGACCGACGCCAACATCCTCCAAAACAACCAGACTAGAGACAGCAAACCTGCAGACCTACCAGTCCTACGGGAAGAGGTCGAAAGAGCTGTACATAGTTTGAAGGGAGGAAAGTCACCAGGCGTTGATAATGTACCAGCTGAGCTGCTCAAGCAGGGTGGGGAAGCAACTACAAAGGCCCTAACTGTCCTGTGCCAAAGAGTCTGGGAGCGCTAGAAATGGCCCAGAGAATGGACGCAGTCACTAATCATACCCCTCCCAAAGAAAGGAAACAGCAAACAGTGTCAGAACTACAGAACCATAAGTCTCATCAGTCACCCAAGCAAAGTCATGCTGAAGGTCATACAGAATCGCATCAGAACCACCGCAGAAGAGCTGCTAGCAGAAGAACAGGCTGGCTTCAGAGCACGTAGAAGCACATTTGAGCAGATCTTTAATTGTCGTCTTTTTATTGAAAAGCATCTTCAGCATCAGCGGGACCTTTACCACAACTTCATTGACTTTAAGAAGGCATTTGACAGAGTCTGGCACGATGGGCTATGGCATGTGATGCGGAAATTCAACATTGAAGAAGGGCTCGTCCAGGTTGTTGAAGCGCTGTATAACAGATCAACGAGTACAGTACTGCTCAACAACCAAATAGGAGCTTACTTTCGCACTACAGTAGGGGTACGTCAAGGATGTCCCCTCTCACCCGTGCTGTTCAACATATTCTTGGAGAACATCATGCTTGAAGCTCTTCATGACCACCATACCTCCATTTCAATCGGCGGAAGACCAATATGCAACCTACGCTTTGCAGATGACATAGATCTGTTAGCAGGTACAAACAAAGAACTGCAAGACCTCACCAGCAGACTGACAGACAGCTCAAACGCATATGGAATGGAGACCAGCACTGAAAAAAGCAAAGTTATGATCAATGGCAACGGCAAAGAAGAGATCTATATGAACGGGGTACAGCTCGAAGAGGTAAGCAGCTTCAAGTACCTGGGAGCCACCCTCTCCAAGGACGGCAGCTCCACGCAAGATATCTGCATCAGGATCGCAACAGCAACAGCAGCAATGGCTAGGCTAGATAGGATCTGGCATAGCCACAAGATAAGGTTCACTACCAAGTACAGGCTATACAAATCTCTGGTAGTGCCGATCCTGCTCTACGGATGTGACACGTGGACTCTGCTCGCCGAAACAGAAAGGAGAATCCCGGCATTCGAGAACAAGTGTCTGAGGAGGCTGCTCCGGATCTCATACAAAGAACACAAAGCCAACGACTTTGTAAGAAACAAGATTGCCACACTCGTAGGACACCAGGAACCTCTTCTATTAACAGTCAAGCGACGTAAGCTGGTCTTCTTTGGCCATGTGACCCGGCACGACACCTTGTCGAAGACTATCCTTCATGGCACCTTGGAGGGTGGCCGACGCCGCGGTGGTCAGAGAAAGAACTGGCTTACGAACGTCAAAGACTGGACTGGTCGTCCTGTACAGGACCTGCTGACTATTGCCCAAAATAGGCAAGAGTGGCGGGCCCTGTCAGCTGCCGCGTCTATCCATGTGCTCCCCCCAACGCCAGGTGCCAGGCACGGGACGACTGACTGACTGACTGAAGTAGAAAATCAAAACTCTAATTAAGTTGGACATAAATTGCTATTTAATGCAAGCTACGAATGCAAAATAGAATGCAATTTGACTTTATCAATCTACAAGAGCATGTACTGAGAGGTAGGTCTCTTTATAAAGGATTCTGTTAGTATACAGGTATTTCAAGGTCAGGATGTGAGTTTTGTTTTCAGTTGTGGTTTAATAACAGCTGCTGGTAACCAGAAATTTCAACGGAATTAAATTTAAGCTAAATACGGGAAATATTGGTAACATTATCATCAAAGCATTATTAATGTTCCTTTATGGTATTTCTGTATAACTGTTATCTTCATTAAGTATTAAAAACCATTAAAGAAACGAAATTTGAAACAATGAAAGTGTGCACTGAACTTCATTTTCCGAATAATTTTATCTCGATTTAAATTTCGCCTTTGATGTTAAGATAGGGACAACTGTCTGCTGCTCTTTCTTTTTGCACTTTCACTGTGCTGCAGCCATTTTTATATTGATGCTGTCAGCAGAGCAGGTAATCTAACCAGTAAACCAGTTAATATAGACCTATTTATATAGCGCACAAATGCACGATCAACGTTTTAGCCAAAAAAACGAAATATGGAGAGCAGATAAAGGAAAAGAAGGATGAACAGTACTGACAAACATATAAGGCAAACATAGACGATGTAAAGAGGAATAAGGGAAAAAAGAGTGACGACTGAAATAATCTGCAGGAGGAAGACAATCAGGATTGGTCAATTATACGACGACAAAGAAATGAATGAATGGCTTAGTAGATAAACAAGCGTTATGTTGTAAGGAAGAGTGCTCGTAAAAGAGATTTGATTTAACTCACGTTTAAGGATTTTGGGTATGGGTGATGGGGAGGAAATTCTACTTTATTCCTGCATAGTAGTTAAAAGTAGTTTGTTTGCGATGGTTTTTTCATGTTTGGGGATCCTTTGTTCCCCCCTTTGTTCCTACCTTCTCCACTTATTTTTTTCATTAATAAACTTGCATTTTTTACGGTTCTCTTGTGTGTGCGTGAATTTGTACACTGAGAAGCGACTGAATTCGTCGCTAGCATCGAGCGTGTGAGTGCCTAAAGGATATGTGTGTCGTATGTAATTATAACAGAGTTCGAACGAACACTTCTGTGGACATCTGCAATGCATTTTCGTTTTGTTGGTTAGTGTAATTCTACAATCACTGTGCATTTTTTAAGAATCTAGTAAAGCATTTATGATTGTTTTCCTTTCTGGAACCTTGCATTCAATTTTAGCACTTGTAATATGTCCAACGTTGTGTTCAGATGTAAACATGTCTCAGATATTTTATAACTGAGAGCCTACACTCTAAACTATGATGACGTATTTTTTTCTGAAAGAGGTAATATCATCACTTTTTTTAAATGTTATTCTGTCTCCTAGTTTCGACTAATTAAGCAAAAGAAACCCTTTTAAAAATAAACAATATTATAAAAAAGATAATCGAATATAAAAAGATCTATCACAGCATTGAATATGTGATGTCGCTTCCTGACATGGATAGACGCGGCTGCTGTTGTTCACATTTTCATTGAAATGGGCTCAGGCCTACTCAATAAAAGTTGGAATTCGAGTTCTCTCTCAGTAGCTTTCATTATCCGCTTGTGTGTGTGTGTGTGTGTGTGTGTGTGTGTGTGTGTGTGTGTGTGTGTGTGTGTGTGATTAAAGGTGAAGGTAAGAGACAGACAAAGTGCATGCACGTTTTCAGCCTGGACTTTATAACCTAATTATTGCGTTATTAACTTATAAAGTTGTCACAGGCATTGACAACATTAAGTAGAAAACGAGAATAATGGAATCGTGAGAGAAAAATAAACATGTTCTCTGAAAAAACGCTTGTGCCGGAGTAATCTTGCTATTTTTATTCATCTGTGCAAGTTTATGTAGAAAGTGGGACAAAACAAAAAGATTTACCTTTTTGATAGAGAGCAAAAAAGATGAGAGAGAGAGCTACAAATTTAGTTCTTAAGAGACAAGCAGATTCAGTTAGAAATGATACGTGGATGTGTAAATGGATTTACTAAAGAATTGAGTAAAACAAAGAATTAAGTAGAGAGAAAGAAGTCAAGAAACAACAAACGAGAAGTGTGCGAGGTTCAAAGAGTGGTTTCAACTCCAAAATATTGGCCGAAAAGGAAACATAGAGATAAACTGTTTCTCTCTCTTTTTCTCTTTCTCTCTCTCTTTCACACACACACACACACACACACACACACACACACACACACACACACACACACACACACACACACACATACCTCACACACACACGCACACAGAAATATACACATTCACACAAAGATAAGGAGAATATCAAAACTCTAAAAAAGTAGGACATAAATATGAAAAATAGACTTTATTAATCCACTAGGGCAACTACAGGTAGGTTGGTTCTTAGTTCTTTTTTAAAAGCTTCTGTTAGTATACAAGTATTACAATGTCAGGACGCAAGTTTTTCTTTAAGTTGTGATTTAGCAACAGGTGCTGGTAACTAGAAACTTCAACTGAATTGAATTTAAGCTAAATACGGGAAATATTGGTAAAACTATCATCAAAAGATTATAGATGTTTCTTTATGGAATTCTCTTTGTTATCTTTATTTATTGTTCACAAACCATTAAACAAAGGAAATGTAAAACAATGAAAGTGTACACTGAACTTCATTTTCCGAATAATTTTATCTCATTATTTACGCCTCCGAAGTTAAGATACGGACAGCTTTGTGCACTTTCACTGTGGTGCCGCCATTTTTATATGTCTGCTGTCACCAGAAAAGGTAATATAACTAGTTAACCAGCTAATATAGACCTTTTTATATAGCGCATAATCAAGAATATGAAGGAGACAAAAACAAAATATGGAGAGCAGAAAAAGAACTGAAGGATAAACAGTATTAATAAACGTATAAAAGGCAAACATAGAAAATGTAAAGAGGAATAAGGGAACAAACAGTGATGGCTGAAAGTTAGTTACAATAATTTGAAGAAGAAGAGAATTATGAGAGGGCAATCATAAGACGTCAAAGAAATGACTCATTGTTCGTCAGTTGCCTGACTGGAATGTAGGAGAAGAAAAGTTCAGAGAAAAAGTGACGTGGTCCCGTTTCCTAACTTTAGGATTCAGATGCGCAGCCAAGTTCTGTACTTTCTGGAGTTTGTTAGTCCTTACTAACTCTGTCTGAAACATACGTGTGCTATAATTACATGCCGAACTTTTCTAAATAAACAGTCAAGAAAGAAAATTGTCGTGCGCAATATACAAGGCTCGCTTAAGATTATAGTATAGAATTGACTACTGACTAAACTATTAATAAAATGAAGCAATTACTTTGTGACATTGTGAGAACAGCTTTTGGTATGCTTTTGGACGTCGAGATGCAAAATAGTCCCACATGCCCACAGCTACACTAAATTATCTCGCTAGCTTCATAAAAACACAAACTTAGAAATCAAAAAAAGACACATAAAAGACCGTATTTTATGATCACATCAACACAATAATTCTTTAAGAACAGAATTTTTGAAATATTAAAATCTATTAATTATGCAACAAGAAATGCACCTTCGGCCAATACAAATATCTTAGCTGCTGCCACAAAAGTCTGACGCATTGGATTGCATGCATTATACTAAGAAGATAATGAAACGTTTATGTATCTAAGTAAGCTACTCAAAAAGGTGATATGTAAACTGTAATATGAGCTAAACATAACACTTCACATCAGTACTAGTTTGTAAAACAACGTCATAATACTTACAAACGATGAACAAAATGAGACCGGCTTCACCTCCACAAGCACAGCCACCAACCACTGGGCCGAAATGACAGAATCCTTCACAATCGTCGTCAGACAGGACTTGACGGCTTCGAGCTGAACATAGGAACGATTCGACATTTTAGACTTAAATTGTTCTCGGTACTTGACCAGCCTTCCAGAGCGGACATTGGTTTAGTCTCGAGGTACTACAGTACTTTAACACTTATCTGTTCCATCTTTTTCACATAATAGCTGAACAGATGCTGCGATTGATAAACGTCACAATATTTCATTACAGAACTTGCAGAAATATTAGTTTATACCATCAATTACAGGTCCCTCTGCTAGTTATTTGACCCAAAAGAAACTGTACCATTCGCATCGCTCTAAGTGGGAAGTAAATTTTAAAAAAGGAGCTGGTTGACTTTAATATATTCTAATTTATTTTTAGGTTTTGGAGTTTGTGAAAATATTTTACACACACACACACACACACACACACACACACACACACACACACACACACACACACACACGAGTATGAGGAGGAGAGATGTGCATGAACAAAAAACTCAGAAAGGTGGAAGGACAATTTGTTTTAAATTGATTACAACATTCTTGGTAAGAGAACTGTAAATGGCGCTTACGAAACTTAATAGGCGAACATGATCCAAAAGTAGTCTCTCGTATCGGTGTGCTCGGTGACAGGCAGTCAACCTGACACGTCACGTTACCACCTTCATCGAAATCTTCATTTGCAAAGTAGTTCAGTTGATAGGTAAACCTGCTTCCTTTGTAGCTGACACATTTACACCGTCCATATAAACTTCCTATTGGACCGCACAGGCTGGTGTTGTCATACTGAGGTACTGAGCAGGTAAACGATGAATTTCCAGGTCGCTCTACTTTCATCTGAACTGTAGTGGTACGATTCAGGCATCCAGCTTTGGAGATTGCATTGTTGTCCAGCACACAGGTGATAGTGTTGATTTTATTGTGTGTAAAAGAGTATGGACATGTAGTGTTTATCGCAGAGATCGACATCGCTGTGCTGTTAATGGCAGCTGCATTTCCGTGACCTACACGACACACAGTTGGGATAAGAATTGTCAAAACTGGGATCAAACTTAACACAACTAAAGCATAAGTAAAATTTCATGTAACTTCAAGTGAAATAAGTATTCACACAAAGAATACAAAAGGAAGCGTTAATGTTGTACCAAAGGGATGTATTAAGTTAAAATATTGTTCTATGCAAAACACCAAATACCTTAACAGAAAAAAATGCTCCGAAATGTAACGTGTTGAATATTTTTTATTCAATTATTTAAAAGTAGTTTTAATTTAAACTTAATTTTTTCTTTAAGTATGTTGCGACAAAGAAACAAAAGCTTTTTCGGTCTTTCAAAAGCCAAAAAAGATTTCGTCGCTTGGTTCTCAGTGCTTACCACCAAAGGCATAAGTACTGATGGTATATCTATATTAATTAGTTACTTAGAAATATTTTATGTTTAAAGCATGGTACTTTTCTATATTTTTTGTCAGTACACAGACCCACAACACATATGCAATCACACACATTTATATACATAAGTTATATATATATATATATCTTTAAAACATAAATGTGTATATACGGCTTAATACAGCCAAAAGAGCGAAAGGACACACAAAAGCCCGCACACTTCTACACACTTACACATATATACACGCGTGTGGACATACATAGACGTATACGACACATACAAATATGCATGTTCTTCATTTTCAAACAACATACTATAAACCTAAACCATTGACTAACCGATCTCGCATACCTGAAAAACTGCTGATTAGAAGAGAGACTTGAATAAGGAACCTCCCAAAGATACTTCTTGAGAAAAAACGAAATACATGAAGCCCCATCTTTGCTTCACTGCTAAAGATTTGCCCATATTATGACTGTGTTGAAGTCACTTCGCCTTAAAAGGGTCGGTTTAACAACAGGCAGATAAGGATTCTCACAACTCTCTGTTTCTCATAAAACCAATCTAGTTTTATAGATGAGCAGTGTGGTTCTAGTAAGGCTTCTTGACCTGTGAGGTGGTAATATTTGATTTGAATCACGTGAACTGTACGGTGCATATTGAGCTCCCCACGTGATTTGTTTCTGGCACTTGGGGCGACCTGTTGGTACAACGCTTAGCGTCTGTCACCAATACATTGAGGGTTGGCTGTCCTGGGTTCACCTCTCATCTCGGGCGGGCTCTTCTTTTTCTGCATGCAGCATCTGTTTACAGGTCTGGTGCCTTGTCGTCATTTAGCCTTAGTTGCTGGCTCGGCGTAAACCATTGATTCCCCCTCCCTCTGGGACACTAGGTGGCTGTTATATAACATCAGCTGCACACCCGATGTAAGATAGCGATAACTAGCAACCATGACAAAGTGGTTTACACTCGAGTAAAGAAAGAGAAGACCGCTCAGACCAGTCACGAATACCTTTGTTTCAGGTTCCTAAGATTTTTTTTAATGTATTCCTTTAATGCTTGAACTAAGATTTAAACACTTATTTGTCAACGATAAATTAGTTTACAGATTATTTAGTAATTTTAATATCATTCGATACCTTTTGTAAGTGTAATATTTTTTATTCTATTTATCTAACCGTTTTACGCCTTCTCCAGTAGCTCGCGATTGTCTGTTATGTTAAGAGATGACAGAGGATAAAGTAAATGTATTTAGTATAAGTTCTGTTTATGCAAACCTCAGAGGTATATATTGTAAAATATTGAATGAAGGATTTATGTTCTTCAGCAATTATATCGCAGCATCAATGAGTCGGTAATGAGAAAATGTAGACTTCTTAATGCTGAAGAAACATCGTCTGACAATGAATTTTTAAGGTGTGTGGTTACTGACAGAGAGAAAATATCTGATTGAAGGGTGTAGATGAAAATGTGGAGGCGAGTGCATGTATGAGAAAGGCAGAGAAAGAATGATGGCTATATGGGTGAAGGTGTGGGAGGGAGTTCAGGTATTATAGGGGTCTGGAACTGGATGTGCAGCCATATAATCTTTTCTAGTATATCTTTGCTGTATAAAAATATATTACTATGAGCGTGTGATAGTACACGTGAATTATGGATGACAAAATGTATAGAGTTTAGGTATATCGCCAGTAGCTTGCTGTAGTAAATGTGTGAAGAGGAATGCGGGATTTCTTCTTCCTGGTCTAGTCATTCAACAAGGCCGACCATCGTTAAGTAATATGTGTCAACAGCGAATCCTGGGTGTGTAACGAGAATGTAGAAATAAGAAGAGGATGCTCTTAAGAGTTTTCAAAATGTGATTTACTACTCTTTTCTACCTGCAGCACATGCTTACGAGATGGATTAGACCGTGAAGTTCATCGGAGCACACCTGCTTGTGTCTGTGTTGGTGTGTGTGTGCGTTCGCTCGAGCGAATATAAGAGTGTGCATATGTGTAAAAGTGATATTTTAGACTATCACTATTAAAGAATTGACTAGAATCGTTGATGGCAAGGGATCTTTGCTCATAACTGTTAAAAAAATATTATCGTCAGCTAAATGGAAATCACGGAAACTTGAACTGCTAACAGTACACTGTCCGAACACTTAAGTGAATAAGTATGTCGTCAACAAGTTTCATGCATTATCACTCCATATGTGTGATTAAGATGAGAACAGGAGAAATACTAAGTTCATGCCCCCAAAATGTATGTTTTTAGCTTTCTAGTTACTTCTGCGTGTTGTGCACATAGCAAAGCGAGCGCGTGGACACACACACACACACACACACACAAACACACACACACACACACACACACACACACACACACACACGAACATATTATTAACTATACGTACAACCTGAGGGAAAATAACAGAAACACGATTTATTTACAAATGGGAATGACTGTGCAACAAGTCACCACCCCTGACGAGAGACATAGTAATGTTTGATAAAAAATTGAATGACTCAATAAAAGCACACTGCCAGCTGCATGTTTACATAGGTAAGCAAACAGACTAATGCAACAAATAGATAATCAATACAAAATCCTTTGATTTATTCCATGAGTTTTGTATTATCGCTGATAAGAAAGATAAAGTTTTGTGTGTGTATATATATATATGTGTGTGTGTCCACGCGCTCACTTTTTTATGAGGACAACATGCAACCCACAGATGCTGTTTTACCCCGTAGGACGTAGTTATAAAGCGGTAGCTCAGGTGTCTTAGGGTAAAGAATAAAATGTTGTATCCGCAAGAGTCTGGGTACAGCTTTATAACTTTGGAAACAAAACCCTTCTCCTTGAGTTTCTCATTTTGCCCTAAAGAAATGTCTTACTCTCGATTAATAACAACGACCTCTGAAGGGGAAGCCCCTTTCTTTCCCATATTTTATGCGACGGTCGACAGAAACGTCAGCCCGTATAGCGCAGTGGGTCTGCCTTGGTAGTCACTGCACACATCGACCTACATTACAGTAATGACGGCACACAAGACTGTGTGAGATTTCACTTCACTAGGAGAAGACTTGCGCGTGAAGTGGAACACATAGTAGTAATTCATAGATTTATTAATTCTTATTCATTAAAATATTTACTTTTGCAAACATACTTATTTTGGCTTACTTAACCTACTTACGTTCCTCTTCAAAATTACTTTCCAAATTTTTAAGGGTCGATGCATGGTCTATCGTCTCTACTGTAATCTTACTAGTGCTTTAAGAGTAATGGAATGTGTCGTGTGCCTTTCAGTGCGCAGACGTTTGGCCTCGTGACTTCAGTGCGGGTTGTGGCCAAAACACAGTCGAAAGCAAAAGTTTTTATTGTTAAAATAATTGTGTACTACGGCCATGTCAAACCCCTGGGGAGTACTGTTCTTGCTGTTTGTAAGAGACATCTACGGTATGAATTTTAAGTTGATTGCTTAAAAATACGTAGATAAATAAATAGATAAATTGATCAGTTAATGTATCTGCCTCAGACATCTTTTGAGGCCCCTAAATATTCGCAATGTCTTCTAGTACTGCGCTTTTCATTCTTTTCAGTCTGCTCTGTGATTGCGGTTGGGCTGCATTTTAATAGCTTGAAATTAACACAAATTAAGTAGTGTTTCTTTGTGGTACTAATAGCTTTGTATACATACTAATATGGTCACAGTAAGCACGTTTCTTTATTACAAACTATCCATGTTGTTGTCATGTAAGTGTTAAGTGATTTGCGCTCGCGAGCGAGAGAGTGAGCAGGAGGGAACTAAGTTCTCTTCCTTATGATTAGTTTCACCTTTTACAGTATCTCTCTGCACTAGTTTCGTGCTTTAAATTTACACGTGTGTTTTCATTCTACAAAATACGAACCCTATGTACATGGGCTTCCCGTGTGTATTATGTCGCCCAAAACTCTGGATTTGCCTTTTTTGGGGTTCTTTTTTTTCTTCTTTTTGTGCTCAAACAAGATCAAGTACAAACATTTAAAAATACTACAACTAAGGACATGATTGATTTTCTCCCTCTCACACAAACAAATCACTTATAAATACTAAAATTACACTCATATCAAATATTTACTTCCGTACTGTCATTCATTCAACCTCTCTTCTGTCAAACAAGTTTTTGGCCTCTTGAAAAGTCTGCATGTTTTAATTTCTTTCCACGTGAATATAGGTCTTTGGGCAAAGATTCTACCAGAACTAGCTCTATCTCGTGAAATTATTAAAGAGGACAAAGTGTCACACTTTTTGCCTTTATAACTCTTTAGTCGGTGTCTTTACTACATAAGGGTTATTTCCCTTTATACTTTACTTTCAGTACAGAAAAAGGTAGCCCTTGTGGGAATCACCACAAACACAAAGCAGGTAATCTTCCAGGTTATAACCAAGATGGCTCTCGCTAGGCTCGGACTAAAAATCACGTCGCTTCTCGCTTCTACGGGCTAGGGCTAACTTAGATGTCTCATAGAGTATGACCTCGTGGAGCCAGGGAAGACGTGTTAGAGCCCTAACTTATCTCTGGGCTTGTTTGTAGTAAGTCCGCCTATTTTTTTTTTATCCTCCGTGCCTTTTCTTACCTTTGTTGGTACCATTCCACACAGTTGGACGATTGACTGATATACTTAGGAAACATTTACACAGAGATATTGTACAAAATAGAAATACGAACGCATGGCCAAATAGCTCTCAGGTTTCAGTTCACGCTGAGTATACACGTAGATTAAAAAATCCTAAATGTAGCGAAGCTGTTAGGAGGTGATTTAAGTGGATGAGATATGGCTGTAGAGACTGGTAGTCGACAAACTGGCTTTGACCTCGTTAGGGCTTAACGTTCGAGTCAAGAGCCGCATGATCGTATGGGGTACCTACCTGGTCATGTCTAGTTGGGTTTATTCTCTGTCTCTTGAAAGTCCTTTGCCCTTCACAGGAAATATACACCAGCTTGGCAGTCTACGACAATCGATTTGTTCCTGCATAACTGTCTTGAAGGAATGTGCTGTGAGACGTATCCATTTGTCACGAAATGTCTGTATGTGTATATAATGGCCAGCGTGAGTGTGTTTATACGTATTTTAAGTCGTAACTTGTTTTCTTTGTAGGAACGCTGCTCCTCTGTGACAGCCACAATGGCTACCTTGAGATTGAGAAAGGAAAAGGTAATAACACCTTCATCGAGTCAGGAGTGTCACAAGACTTGCTAGTTCAGTGGAGACAGAAATTTCCTGGTTATAATCCAACCGACATCGGTGAATGTCCAGGAGGGTCATATGTGTGTACTTCACAACTGGCCCCAGTATTCACTTTCAGCAGAACTGTGAACACGGTCAGCGTTACTGTCGATGAACCAGCAGCTAACAATAAACAGATCTTCTACACGATGAATCTACTGTTGTTGATATTTTCCGGCTCTACAAAACTTAAAGAAAACAGTTGTCCTTTAGATTTGATAAGTGAGTAGCTTTTAGTTTATTTGTTCGCTTCTCATTTGTAATATCTCGAAAAGATATTAACAATTACTTACAGCAAGTGTGTCTTTAATAACTAAATGTCGCACGTAATAAGTACGTTTTGCATCCTCAAGTAAAAATGGAATAATATTAAACATAAATTTAGCATGAAAATGTTTATTATATCAGTATTTTAGCGACTTATAAAATTGCTTTACTTCTATCTACAAACAGGAAAATGTAAAAAGACTTATGAGTAAAGTAAAGCTTAAAGATAAGAAAATCATACACCTTCGTGTTTCAGATCCCCCTTTAGGCGCGTCCTGTACTATACAATTTAGTGGAACCACGTGGGCAGTCACAGGATCCTGTACTGTCACGAAGGTCCTCTCCGAACGTGGGAGATACTATTGTCGGGTTTACCAAGTAAATCAGGTAACATATATATATATATATAAGTTTATTAGTGGAAATAAAAGGTTATGAAATTAAACCTGAAAAAGATGAAGAAGTAATTTGTGTACTGCCGTTTTCTTCTGGCTCACTATTTTGTGTATGATCATTTTATAAGCATGTTTCCGCTGCTCTTCGTATTGCTACTGTCGTTAATATTGTTACAGTTTCTTTTGTTGCGCTTCTTCAATCTGCGTATGTGATCTCGGAAAATTATTTTATATTTAATCATCGTATATGCCGCGTTAGCTATACGAACGACTCAAGGAAAACTACGAAATGATTTAAGTTCATAAGTGCTATTATGATATCACAACCGTCCCTAGGTTTTACTTGGTCTTAACCCAATATTATTCTGTCGGACAAAAGGACTGTTACTGTGACGGTGTACAACCTGTGATCGTCTTCCTCCTTTAAAAGTGTGTCCGTACAATCACTATGCTTTGTGGTATGAACGAAGACCTATAATGTTTGAACCGCCTGTACAAACCACCTGCTGGAAGCAACGCCTTCATTATCATAAACATCATAGATTAGATGTTACAAAAGAAACTAAAACTTCATGACGATAAAATGGAACCGTTATTATGCTCGAGAGGAGAAAATCGAAAATCAATTATCAACCCCTCAACCCACCCCCAAATACCTTGAAGAGGGCAAAACATTTGTCATCTGTCAGTAATCTGGGATTCATTGTCACTGTTGACAGGACTCTTAACAGACAAAATAAGCTGTCTGTCAGTCTGCTTGCTATGAGCTACGGAAGATCAGCGCTATCTGAAATGCTCTGTCTATGCACGCTGCCAACATAGTGTTTTTTTTATTACATTGGCTTCATTACACCTTTTTCACAGACTCCTCCACCACCATATTCATAAACGTTAGAAAATACATAGTTTCGCGGAACGTCCGGTGATTACATTTAGGAAACGGGACCATGCCACTTCTTTCCTTTATATTCTGCACTGGTTACCCATCCGAGCTCGCATTGAGTACAAGCTGTCGGTGCTGTGTTTTAGTTTCCTTGAATCTTCTGTCCTGCCTATTTGTCGTAACTTCTCTTCCCCTGTTACCAAGCTAGACAACGCTGGTTTTTGTCTGATGACCATATGCTCACTATCCTTGTCACCAGAGCACTGACATATGGTAATACACGATTTCAGTAGCTGTACAACAAAAATGGACTTCTATCAGCCTGACCTCCATGGAATTCATTGAGGACGCCAGCCTTTTGAATAGTAATATGTGGACTAATTATAAAAATCCAGAAGACTGGTTATAATATCTGTCCAAATACAAATGGAAACCCCCATTTTCTGTTTATTGAGGACAAATGCATTCATAAAAAGAATTGAAGGTTCATTCGCATTTGTAAAAGTTCACACCCGTTGATGATCGTAACAAGACTTGCAGTAATTTAAAACTACTGTTTTTTTCTCGAAGCACTTACCAGGAGATCGATGGTAATTTCTAAAGCAAAATTAGGTGCACTAGCTCACGTCATTGTTTTTTTTATAAATATATTAGCAGCTACCGTCATCCTTTTTTAAATAAATGATTGCCACAATGGCAAAGGGAACTTTTAATTTGCAGCGTGAACGTTTTGAAAAGAAATATCTTCTAACTCGCTTTTAACTTTGGGTGACATCTGGAAATCATGCATTCGGAAAACAACTGGATTTGTGGTTCGAATGGGTAGTTGGTAGTTCTGGGGGGAAATTGCTTTCACTTAGAGATGAGTTCACACTATCAGCAGAGAGTGAGGCAAGAGGTACCTGCGAAAGGAACCCGAAGGCCGGCCATACCAACAGCTATCTAATACAGACTGCATACTACATACACATATCCCCTCTCGTTTAACCTAGTAAATGAAGAAGCCTTTACTGTTGATGACACGATGTGCAAACTTCTGACCTTATACACATGTTCCTGACGAAACCTCTAATGCAAAGCGATGTTCAGAGTGTTAAAAGACCGTAAGTGAGAAATTTCTATCGGAGAAAGCAAGCTTAATTCGGAGAAGAGAGAAACGTAGTTGAAAGGTCAAGTCAAAATAAACAGAAACTCACGCATACTGTGAGGAATCTGATTCACAACTCCACTGAATTGAAGGTGGCATCTGACAGAGTCGAGTACGAAGGGTTGTAGTCTATCTAATGCAGAATTAGGGTAAAAGACTGTTTCATTTGTGTCAATGTTGAAATGTACAAAAACTCAAGCAGCACAGTGCTTCTTTAAAATAAATTAGAAAATTATTGTATACAACGGTGGGTGGGAATCAATGGTGCAGTTTCTTGCTATATCGCTCAAAGAGCCATTGATAAAAGCCATTGATAAACATCACACCTATGGTCGTTTTAACTTTTTATGAGACTTCTAAGTGATTGCTATCTGCAAGACCATTAAGAGACCGAGAGAAAAAGCAACAGTCATAAATATAAAGACCATAGTAGACACCAGCAATGAAAACAAAAAGCAAAAATCTAAATGAAAAGAGAAAACTAAAAGATAACCACCTCAGCTCCATGCCATACGTTCGCATCTAGTTTCGAAAGCTACAGCACCAGTGGCAAACCTGAATAGTCTGTACACGTACCTAGTACTCCTTTTGATGTGTGTTGCGTTGGCATTGCTTGATGATAAGAAAACCATAATCTCAATAGCACATGGGGAGAACCTGTTCTCATTCTTCTACAAGGAACACAAGATAAGAACCAACCAGAATCCCTTCTTCCCGAAGTAAAACATTACAAGCTTTTTTGAAAGAGTGGATGGATAGGCCTTTTCCTGAAAATTCAGTTTGCCACAGCTCAAAAATTCCAAATGTCAGCTGCTATACATGTCTCTAATTCTTCCCCGCCTTTCCCTCCTGTTCAGATGAATACATTAAGTGATTTATTATTTTTGTATAGTATTCTATAACAGGAAAGTTTCCCCTTTATCAAAACATTGGATCACTACAAATATGCAATATATTTTTAGCTTTTGCAATAATTGACTACAAGGACTGTAAAAGCCGCATTTAATAGAGAACAAACATACATGTGAATGATTGTATCGCCAGGAACCTTCTTCACTTCAGAGCCTGGTTGGTAACTTTACCATGACCACTTCGAAAAACGGAAACACTGAGTATTTTGATGGTTACTGTCAAATTAACTTCAGACTCCCTCCAGCGGGAAAATACAACTATAGCATCGTTATTGTACCTGGCGAAAGACAGGTGTCTCCTGTCTTCAATGGAAGTAACGAAATAAGTAAGTGACAGAAACTAAGATTTTAGTCACTTGGGCAATGTTTTAGGTCCGTGTTTGTCAAGTTAACGTAGCATCCCGACTTAAATTAACAAACGAAATTAATCAGCAATGTCAAAATAAAACATTAACCAAAAGCGAGTAAACGATTTTGTTAAAGGAAATTAATGAAACTGATTTATTTGCAAGCAATATATTTTGTTATAATGAGACTAAGAGAAAGTTTAACGACCTGATTGAAGTTATTAGCAATATAATTTCTCTAATGTATTTGTAGTGTTTGTCAAAGGGGTGATGATTTTGTTTGTCATTTGATCATATATCTATATTTTCTAAGAAATTATAAAAATTTAGGTTATTTGCAAAGTAAAAGGTTTTAGTCGTGTATTCTTTAATTTGCTTTGTTATGTACTTTTATACAGAACATACTACATTACACAACCAAAGATTAAGCAGACGTTATGTTCGACAAAGGTTTACTCATTCATATATTAGCGAGAAAAAGCTTTGTGTAATAATATCTCTCAGATTAAAAAAATCATTTTTACAGTTTACCTAGAATTAAAGAAACGTTTTGATTCTAAAAATTAAAATAAGGTATATAGTAGAGCTCGCTTCATAAAGTAATACCTACGACTTTGTTTCAGAGCTTCCTCAGTCTCCGTTTCACAACTGTTCTCAGAATATACCTGAAGGCCAAACTTTAAAGTGTCTTTGCAATGTACGTGAAGTTGGGAATCCCCCGGGTGTTACTGTGTGGAAAGGAACCACATCCTCGGAGTTGCAGCTCAGTAATGTGAACAGGACATATAATGGGATGGTTTACGTTTGTACTGTGATGTGGAATAATACTGCAATCCAACAAGAACTTTACACGTTGACAGTAAACTGTAAGTTTTTGTTTTAACTAACGCTTACCCTCATTATCCTGTTGGCAGATGAAATTGCATTTCTGGAGTGACATTTTCATCGGCTGTTTTATTATTAATTTTATTTTTCTTATCTTCTTTTTGCTATGTCATGTGTTGAGTGAGGAAGAGGTTTCTGCCCTCCTTTCTAACAGTCTAGTTATTGATAGCCTCATATCCCTTGATTACATTTGCTTTTAACAAATAAGCTCTCAAGTTAGAGAAAAACATCAACGTACAAGTGTTACTATTTTGCAACACTCATTAAGCACTGCGGAACCGTTTAACTTTCATTTAATGATAAATTGCCTCGTTTCTTTTATCTTAAGAATCATAGTCTATGAAAATATAAACCATTATTTAAAACTGGTCTATTGCGCCGTCTACAGATAAATCAAGTGTGCTGATTTTTAAGATTGACAACAAAGAAGACCCGTTTCTTAGTGTGAATGAAAACTCAAACGTATCAATTGAATGCAGAGCTGATGGCAGACCTCTGCCAATAATTCGTCTCATCAAAAGGAACATCGGCACCCAGGAGCACGAAATCGCTGTAAACAACAATGCCCAAGAACTTCATCATACGATCAGTTCTGTCACCTGTGAATCAGCAGGCCGTTATGTTTGTCAGTCGGAGAATATCATCGGAGCTGACGAAAAAGATATTCAGATGATTATTTTCTGTGAGTATCCGGTCTACAGTTAATGCTCAGTTGATTCCACTTTTTCACTGAGTTAGAAATTTATGGTTACCTTTAAACCGTTAGATTTTTGTATCTTCTGATTAAATGCCCTTTATTTCAGTGTCTTTAAATATTCAAAAATATGAAATCCGTTTCTCTCATAATTACACTTGTTTGATGTAAATATTTATAGATCTAGTTATTCTTCATTGTAATATTAGCAAAGTCGACAAAATATGTTATTTACTTCATATAAAATAACAAATATAGTAGCTACTCTTGATTCTTCCTCTTTAATGCATTTTAATTTTGTCATATGTTCATGCCTTGTATATCTATGACTATTAGCGTTGTCATAGACACCATAGCCTGCATTGTAATCAAATTGTTCCAGTAATCGCTGTATTATTTCTGGTAGCAGTCGACGACGACGACGACGACGATGATGATGATGATCTGATATTTCATAAAAAAATTAGCGACAATTTTCTTTAATGTTTTAGGTGCTCCGAGGAGAGCAGTAAGTGACTCATATTCAGGAACATTTGAAAGCAACGAAGCAAAACTACAGTTTGAGATGATTTCTTATCCAGCCCCTGATTTGCTGTCGCTATTTTACATCGGATCTTCGTTAAATGATTCCTTGTTCAGACAGGTGGAGCTTGAAAATGTTGCAAGATCTGAGTGTACATCTGGTAATTTGTATAGGTATATGGTCACCTGTACCGTTACTCTTGTCAATAAAACGGCCTTTACAGCCGGGTTTTACACCGCCACCTTTAACAATGGTCTGGGAAGTGTCTCACTTACATTTGAGATAAAAGAAGAAATCGTTTCAACAGGTAAGATTTTAATGCTTCTTAAAGATAAGCACGGTTTATAATCTACCTTTCTTTCTCAATCTCTCTCCTTCTTTCTCTCTCTCTCACACACATACACACTTGAATGTAAACATGATTATAATACTTATGTTCAGGACGATCTCAGCCTGAAGTAGCGGGACCTGTTGCTGGTGGAGTTATAGGTGCTCTCATTGTCATCGTGCTGGTTGTCGGTATAATCATCTTAGTCATCAGACGGAAAAGTAAGTGAACTTCGTGTGAGCCAACATTATATTGAAAGGATGCATAAAGTATGTTTTTTGCAAAGGATTAAAATGTCGTGAAATCAACAAACAAAAAATTAACTTGTCGTTTATAAAATTACGGTAGAGAAACTTATGAGGCATTTTAACATCTAGAATCTCTAACTACTCATGATTTTATATCTTCAGGAAAAGGAGACGAGAGAGGCTTACGGTGAGTAAACTGTAGAACTTAATGCGATAAACCCATGTACGTTTCCGAGACTCGATCATTAATCCGATAAGATTCTGGTTTTAACTCAATTCTCAGGTTAAATATGTAACACATTGTAAACATTTTTTTATTAAAGCATTAAAGTATCGAATGATATTTCCATACTTTCTTTCAGAATGAACACGGCTTCAGCTTCCAAAACGAACCAAGAAAGAGGTAGGATTACTTAGCACTATGCATTTAATAAGCTTTATTTTTATTAGTTAGATTAAGACATGATAACATGTTGTCAAATAAAAATATGTCGCATAAATTATTCAGGGCACGTGCTGATGAGATAAATGAGCTATGGAATAAGTGACACACACGAATTCACATACAGACAGTCAAGCAAACAAATCAAACAAAGATGTAAACATGCACAGGAACAGATTAACTGATACAACAAAACACATTTTTGATTTTATAATCAATTGAACACTTGGCTCAATAAATTACAAGACATTATTTATTCTGCAGGCTTAGAAAAGATGTATGACCAGCTACAGAGTGGGGACATAAACAGCCTCTCTATATACCAAGCACTAGGAAATAGGCAGGCTTCAAGCGTTTCTACACACCTTGAAGGTTACTACACATCTATAGTCTTCTTTCTTATTTATTTTCTATTACATCTTCACTTGACACTCATAATGAAAACTAACAAAAACAAATTCATCATGTGATTGAAAGCAAAGCAGATGACCATAAAGTACATTGATATCTGAACTAAGAAGGAAACCTGAATCATCAAAAATCATAAGATTTCTACCCTAATAAAATGAAAATTAAAAGTGACAGTGTTACTATTCTTGGTGTGGATGATGATGATAGAGTAGTAAATTTCTAGCGAGGGTGAGGAAAAACGATGACAAGAATCTAGCTTAATCTTCACATGTTTTCCTTCCTACTCAGGTGAAAGTTTTACAGTGGTAAAACAATTTGAATAATAACAAAGAAACATTTATATGCATAGGAAGTACTACTTACCAGTCTGATGTCTGCCACTGTATACTGTCTGCTTTATGACCTACTTTCAAAAGACTAGTCATATATAAAAATCATAACTATATATTTTGTATGGATTTTTACACTTCAAAAAATATATATAGACAAATATAAGATTTGCATTGTTTCGTTTTGGTTTTGTTTTATGTCAGCACATATAAATCTCATTCTAATGAATACGTGTGAGCTTACACTAGCACTATTACAATAATGGAGCTTGGCCCTGATCGAGTTTATATTGGCATTTCAGATCAAGTAAAGTCACATGTGTATGAAGTTCCCATTGAACTGCACGAAAACACAAGACAAACTCATCAGAGAGAGATAATCTACCAGAACAACACATCTTCATAGCCGGCGTTACTGACCTAAAATTAACTGTACAGCCAACTACTTGACCATCATCATTTCTAGGTCTTATTCTTTTGACTTCTCCTATATTTTCTATCGCTTCATTGTGCAAATCAAATGTGATAATACATGCATATTTCTTTAATGGTAGGTCAAGTCAAAATTAGTTGCAGCTTTGAAAAACGCAATTAACTTTTCGCCATGAAGCTCCAACCTTTTATTTCTTATATTACGCACTACGGTGGAGTTTTAAGTTTGTAGAAAAGTGTAAACTAAATTCACATAAAACATCATATCTATTTATGAGTTTGTAATCTAAGTCTTCTTTAGTGTCTTCGTCAATGGTACACGCTGAGCAGGTCATGGATGATAACTTGAATTGCAAACACAGTGACAATGCACTTATCAGAGACGAGTTTTCTGCTGATCGCATCCTATGTACATACAATGCTGTTGGTTTAACTTTGTTTGTATTTTCAATTATTTGAGGGGACTAAAGAGAAACACAGCGGCGTGTGAAATGTGTCGTTATAGAAGCAAGGATATGCAAAGCAATTTTGTGGACAATTCGTTTTTTATCGTCTTTTTCAGAGAAACCTATTTTATTCAAAACGTTGTCCAGATGAGTTTATATTCTTATTACTTCACTTCCACTTTCTTAGATTTACAATTTTTGTGTGAGAATAATGTTCTGTGTCTGTGAATCAGCATAGAATATGCTTGCAGCTTTCATAAAGAAATGATATCTCTTTGAGGGCTCATGATATTACGTTCCACCTTCAAGTCTTCTTTTGTCTTTACCAGGACACATGAGCCTTTTAGACAAACGCTAGTATACTTATTCCATCTAAAACTAGAGTATCGTAAATCTAGTAAATATTCCAAATTGTAACCTTATATGTCGAAAGTATATTTAAGTTACATTAATAAGTATAATTTTCAAAATATTTACAAATATTTACATACACTGTATACACATACGATAAATAAAGGATATTTAACGCCTAAAGTTATGTAACACATTTTGACCATCAATGACAATTTATTCTCTGTTTTGACATTTTTCGGAAGTATGTCTCATTATAAGCGAATGAATTTTAATAAAAAATTGTTTCGTTCACAAAAACTGTAAACCGGGAAAACATACACTTGCACGCACGCACGAATTTGATTTTTAGGTATGTATGCGTGTGCACGTGTTTGTAAAAAAGTGAGTCTGTAAACTCGGTCAACCTAAGCAATGTAGACAAAGGGAGGAAATATCTAAAACAAATACCCCTCACAAGCACGTTTTTATTTATAACACCTTACATCACACGATCTTATTTCTGACCCTTTTTCATTATAGGATTTAATTATAAAGATATAACCACTAAACGTGAAGGTAAATACAGCTTCCACACTTGCATTCTGTCCAGGACAGGTACCCCTTATACAACAGCGGCGCGAGTGCACTCTTTTCCCTCCACTAACGGCTTGTGTAAAATCAACGTTTTGACGCTTCAACATTGCAACCCTAGGACACTAGCAGAACATCTTCCTAACCTTTTGTAAACTTTTCGGAGATGAGGAACCCGCAACCATAACGATGAAATTAGTCTTAATGAAGAATCTACTCCTTCTACCATCGAACATGATATAGGACCACTAGTACTATATTCCGAGCCTGGAAGCCACCCCTCCCAGACATCTTCAGTTTTCTGTCTACAGTCTCATTCCGATGCCTGTTGTTGTAGCCAGTTTTAATTCCAGACTAATTGCTGTGCAACACGTGGGACAAACCTTTCTTGCACACAGTGGCACCCACAAATGTAGTACCATTTGTCGTAACAAACCCTCGCTAAACTAAGCCCAACAAGCAAGTATCTGCACATCGTTTTAGAATCCTGTGGTAAACTATCCATCTTTCCATCAGCAACGCTTCATAATGCTAACTAATGCGGACAACGAAGCCTCGCTTAAACTACCAGTAATAGACAATTTATCTACAGTCCCCTACGCGGAAGATTATGGTGAATTTTCGCTAAAATATCCCCGAACAACGCAATACTTTTTTATCTCAAAATTGCAAGCCAGAGAAGTTTTAGGGATTACTAGTTTTGATTAGACGTGCAAAATTCATGAAAGAGGATTGTATGTTTCTTTTAGTGTATCATTACACCGTGTCGCTAACCCTCATAATGTTACCCACTCAACTCTGCCGTAGCTAGTTTTCCCTGTACAGTGGCAATACGGGTACTTTCTAGGGTCATGTGTTTAGCAATGTGTTTTGTTCGTGTCACACAACAGCCTTCATGTGGCACAGACATTCCAAGGTGGAGGGAAAGCAGCTTTTGTCCATAACACTTACCTTGTAAATGGCAACCTTGAGTGCTGTGTCACCGATAATAGGATTGACGTGTATACTCCTTATGAGAGCCGTGCACGGTAAGAATTGTTCATCTTAAGGGACATGCGTGTACTTGTGTAAATGTACCTGGAATGGTGGATGTTGAGATACCAGGTGTGTGTGTAGTTTCATGCGCGCGTGTGAGAGGCTAGAAGCGTGAGTACCAATTGGTGTTCATTCTTTTCATGCGGTTGCCCGTGCTTTTGCATTACCTCAACAGATACGCGGATGGTGTTTGTCTCTAACGTTATTCACTATTCTTGTTTGAATGCATGTCAGCGTTTTGTACACCAGAGCTATTCTTGGCCTTAGGGAAAGCGCAGGAAAGCAGGGTCAAGTCCATTGACCCCTTTGCGCAGCTTTGTTTACTTTTGTCACAAGTAAACCACACCACGTGCCGTTAGAGTTGAATCAATCTGTCACCTGGGGCGGTGGTTATGAAACAAGAGTAAGGCGTTGCTCTGGTGCAACATGGGGAAAAGCGTCTTGTTTCTGAAGTTATAAGGCGGTGAACAGACCCCGCAGACACTGGTTCGTGTCTCTTTACCCTAGGGCACATTTTCTGCCATCTTATAAGTTTGGCTCCAGGGGTAAAGCTACATCTGCGAAGTCTTGACATCGCTTTATAAGTTTCGAAAACAAGGCGCTTGTCTTTGAATTCCTCATGTTGCCCTAAAGCAACGCCTTGCCTTTGGTTCATGACTGCGGCACTGGAAAAGACAGCAAGAAATAAATAATAATATTTAATATTAGAAAAGTATGTGTAATAAATATGTTACCCCTAAATGCACTGAAAAATGCATACTTTAAATCTAGTGAGCTGTATAAAAAATATGTTATTTCCACGTTAAACACGTCAATAAACAAAAAACGATGCATCGGGACATATTTCTTCTTAATAGATAATGTTCATCAATATAGGAGAACAGCAAAATGAAACTACTTGAGTCAGAGTAAAAAGAAACAAATGTCAGCTTTTATTAACAAATGAATTGAGAACAGCTTGGGGAAGGGTAAGAAAGGAAACACATAGCCATTTTAACATGTGGTTTCTTTTTTTTTTTTTTTGGTGACCGGACACTTAATCCCCGGACACTTCATCCCCGACACTTAATCCCCGACACTTCATCCCCCAGACACTTAATCCCCAGACACTTAATCCCCAAATCGCAACACAACACTCAAAACTGCTATTTTGTGAAATTGAAATATAACCGTAAGAGAAATGTGTCGCGTGGTAACTGTGGGTAACTCTTGTAAGACTGGGTTGCGCTGGGTTTACAATTAGCGATCTACCCTCTAGGCGATACTAGGTGGACTCCCCAACATAACCAGCCAGTTCCAAGGCCATACTGACCAGGAGCAGACCGCCCCATCGTCCCATGCGCCGGCACAGGGAAACGTCCAAAGAAGAAGTCCGCTGAATTGGCCATGAGAATTAGCAATATTGTTCAGCGATATGGGGCAATGGATCGTCTTCTGTACCTTCGATCATTAGCTTACCTGTCATATTGATTAACAACACTTTTCATATCTTAATGTTGAAAAACATTGACTTTAATAGCTCACATGAACTTTAACTAATGTTATAGATGTTGAAGCTAAGTATTATTTTAATTGTTAAACTTATTTTGATGTTTACATGAAAATAATTATTTGAATTTGAATTAAATTTTTCATTCACTTCATAATTTTTTGAGTTGAAATTTCATTTTGAGGATTAAGTGTCTGCGGATTAAGTGTCTGGGGATTAAGTGTCTAGGGGATGAAGTGTCTGGGGATTAAGTGTCTGGGATTCCTTTTTTTACCCTGACGTGGAGAACTGCCACCGGATTTCAACTATTTATGGTCCTAGTCGCTGATGTAAAACATTAGTAAACTACATTAATTTGGACACCGTTTCAATAATGATTTTTTAATTCAGAAAGTTTTACTTTTTTAGGAAATGCTGTTTGCATCCTTCACATTACATTTAATAACTTCTGTTAGATTTTTCAGATAACACTAAGACACTGAAACCCCTTTCCACTGTTTCAGTTGACTCACAGTCACTGTGTGATGCCAGTACTTACCTGGAGGTAAAAGAGGGCCGGGACAACACGTTTGTCTGTACAGGACTGACACCACAACAAAACGTCTACTGGTTGTGGGCTTCAAGACTTGTATCTACCTGTAATACGACAAGCTGTAGCAGCAAGTTCACTGCAAACTTCCAGAGTAGCAAAATAGAGGGGACATCAAGTAACATCGTAGTTAATGTCGCCTCCTTTCCAGATTTAGATTCTTTAGCTACAACTAACCTGTCATGCCAGCAGGAATCAAGTAACACTAAGGTGACTTGTCAGCTGGACGTAGTATGTAAGTATAGATTGCATTAAGAAACACACACACACACACACACACACACACACACACACACACACACACACACACACACACACATCCTATAACAGTATAAGATTCTCGTTACAAACGTTTTACAAAAATCGCATTTTGAAAAGTTAATTTTACCCAGTAAGTTTTTACAGGAAAAATTATCAACGTTGTAACATGCACTTTTTATTCGCATTAATTATGATGATGACGATGATGATATTAATAATTATTATTATACAGAACCAAAAAGTCTGGAGTACAAAATAGTTTAATGTTAGCTTGATACGACTATCGGATAACGCTGGAGGAGATTAATAATACAATGTTAGAGATAAATGTATGATCCGTAGAAAAATTCTACATGAACCCTTTAACTCTTTTTACTCTAGAGAAAAAAGGTCTAATCAACTTTTGTAGGAAATCACCTATAAACAATCATTTGAAGGTTTTCAAGAAAGGATCTGTCTCATCAATATTTTAATTAGAGTTGTAACTGGTGAGATTCTTAAGAGTATTAAACCAAATAAACAAAGCGAGAGTAGAAGTCGCTTCTAAAGACTAATAAAGTAGCCTCAAGCACTCTTTATCAATGTCGCAGTCCCTCTCTCTTCTCCTTTTATCAGTATGGGAGTGTATGTAAAAGAGTTAACAACAACATAAATAGTTGTGCTTGAAGTCTTCCTCTCTTTCTCTTTCTTTGTTAAGAGCCACAGATGTAATCTTTTATGCTTACAGATCCTGCTGAAGATCTTAAGTGTCAGATTCAGTTTAGTGAGGATACGTGGGAAGTTATTGGCTGGTGCACTGTTTCCAAGGCTCGCTCAAGAAGAAAAAGATATGGCTGCTACGTATACCAGACTTCACAGGTAGGCATGCGTTACAAAATGTTCCTGTGATGTCTCATACAGATTTGCAAGATGCTCAAATTTCTTCTCTGACATCCCCAATTAGCTGAGCGGTCACAAGAATTTGTGATCGCTACTTTTCGCCGCTTCCTCATCAAATATAACAACTGAATCGTTTTCTCACGAACCCTCCAGCTAAACCTTGATGTCATCACATCCCAGTGTCAAGGCGAGAACAGGAGACCGACTATTTTTGAGAGTTACGAAGTTTTACGAGAGAAACATCGTTCATGTAACATTTAACTGCATGAAACAGCTAATGGATAATGCACTACCTTTTGAGATGCTGTCGCCTTGCTATCAACTGCTTAATTCTGCTCATGCAATTATGCATGTGCCTCGCATTAAATGAGATGAATCTGTGTGCCTGGCTATTTGCTTTCTCTGGTACCTTTGAAACTTGGCTTGAAGCTTTCTTTTAGGTTCACAAGCTTTTTTAAGAGAATGTCTACATCATGATATTTCTTTCATTAACATCAACTTTTTAAACGTTAGTAATATAAGTGTCATATGGTTCGATATCTGGATATTTCATAAAATTTAAACGACTAGTGTGATATAAGTGTATCTTCTATAGATTGGATAAGGCTTATTGCAAGATACCTTTTTGCACGAATATGCAGAAAAATAGGCCGAGCTCGTGACAGACCGATGTGTATTAACGTATGATATAGCTCTTCCAGTAGCTGAGGACTTTACAACATAAACGTAATGATTCATTGTCCTGACGCATGTGTGTTTGTCTTTGCTCTGTAAATGGTGATGTTTGTTGGTTAGTTGCTAGTTAAAACACGCAATTGACAATCATCTTTCATATGTGTATGTTTTTCATCTCAAACTTTTCCCTTGTGTGTCACCAGCAATCACCTTCTACATTGGTGGGCAATTTTACAATGTCCACTAAACCTTTAATAGGAACTGACTATTCTTCTGGCGACTGTCAAATTAAGATTGGCCTTCCTCCAGAAGGAAAATACAACTACAGTGTCATCATTATACCCGGAGAGGTACAGGTGCTCCCTTCTTTCAGTGGAAGTAATGAAATACGTAAGTTTGAAGTTTTTGTTCCATACATTTGGTCTTTTGAGTTTCCCCATGTACGTTATTCTAATATGTATGAGTTTCTCATACCATGTAAAAAATATTTAGCACAATCCATTTTTCCGTGATGTCGACTGCGCCAGTCCATTTCATTAGAAAATGATAGATGAATAATACTTTCATGTCAATAGTTACATGTAAATTTTGAATCGTTACAATAGAAAAACTTTAATTTCTTAAGTAAATATCAATCAAAATGATTTTATATTTTTATTCATTGATCTAAAACAAGAAAAAACTGTTAAGGAACAATCATATGCTAATCCTAAAATCTAATCACCATCACAGCGCAGTGTACAGAAGGTAAACTGTTAATTTCTTTATAAGCATTTACCTGTTTGCTACGCTTGAACCATAGACAGTATTTAGCGACTTTTGTTTTGGAAGGATTTTGGTAAATCCCATATTGAATCAAACCTATTATTCTTTCTTAGATGTAATAATAAACTAAAAGAAACTATACATAAAAAACTTTTATTTCAGGGCGTCCGTCCGAGTCTCCTCAACACAACTGCCCGCAAAATGTAACAGAGGGTGATGACATAAACTGTCTTTGTCACTCCGATAACCTTGGACTTCCGTCTGGTTCTCTGATCTGGATGAAAACAAACTCATCAAAACTGAAGACTGGGAAAGTGAACAGGACAGATACTGGTAAAAGTTATATATGTAACATGATGTGGAACAACACTGCCGTACAAAACGTCATCTACACACTAACAGTAAACTGTAAGTGTTTATTTGGAGTACATTATTTCGACAATTTTCACTGTGTATGTATGTTTACCTGATTCTCATACCCTTGTGAGTCATATGACATCACAAACTGCTCCCTTTTGTATCGTGCAAAGCGCACTGAGTGCGCTTCCCTGTGACAAAATGCGCTGTATACATTTTATTATAATATAATCTGTTTTATCCTTGGACATCAGGGTCATTCATTACATCTTTGACTTCTTATATTTTCCTGCGATTTTCATGTTTTCTGAATTTTCACTTTTTGTAGATCATTAAAGAGATAAGTATTATACAGTTTTCATAGTATGTTTAGGATGTGTTCCTATGCCTGACAAATACATCTACAACTGCTCATTATGGTAACGGGGTAACGCATTTTTAATCGACAAATATTGCACGATATTAAAAGATGATAATAAGTTATTTGGATAATTTTGAAAGCGATAATTTCAGTAATTGGACAATAAGCATCTGGCTGAAATTGAATGTTCTAAAAAATTGACAGAAAATTAATATCTTTTGTACAAATTAAGGTTCTTTCGAACAGCAGTTGTTACTTCTTATATGAATTAATAAATTGTAGTTATGAATTACAAGACTGTTCGTTATTTTATTGTCAATATTTTATTAAAATGTTTTGTGTGTCCTGTTGACAGATGCATCACGAATACTAAGTTTTAAGATAGACAACAAAGTAGATGAGGTTGTAAGTGTGAAGGAAAACACAAACGTGTCAGTTGTTTGTCAAGCTGAGGGGAGACCATTGCCGACTATACGTCTGCTTAACAGGATCAGTGACAACCAAGATCTGGAACTAGTCGCAACTAATAATGCGCTGGAACTTCAATATACTATGACAGCCTTGAAGTGTGAAGCAACAGGCAGTTACTCTTGTACATCACAAAATAATGTCTCTGTAGATGACAAACGTATTCTACTTATTGTTTTCTGTAAGTATCGTTATCGCTCTTCTGTCATACTTTTAGACGTGATTTACTTCGAACATTGCAAAACTTATAAAGAGCATTTTTGTGTACACATGTAGTTTAAATCTTTGCTGTTCCACTGACATTTTTATTATAACTTATTGCTTTGAATCTAAAAATTTCAAATAATTTGCATTTATTTATTGTTTGCCTTGTATTTTGAAACGTGATAATTTTGACAGGATTTCAAGCATAAATAATTCTCCACCAAAATTAATTTCGTCTTCTGAAGTTTTCGGGTGTTATTTTATTAACAACGTTTGATCTTTTGCTCATATGAATAAAATTGAGTCACAAAGGATTCTCTAGAAAAACTGTTTTTATATCGTTCGCATAGCTTGATCTGCTAACAGCTTATTTTCAGTAACGGGTAGACGCGTTTCTAGTGAAATCAAAGATGGCAGCTCTCGAAGTCCCATCTGTCAAGCAGCTCTCTCTCCCTCTTTCCGTATTTTGCTCTCGCCTGCATACGCACTTAATTACAGACGTTGTCAGAATATGTTCTACAAAATAGACGCATGCCAAATTTATTCCACACACCCCATTTTCATTGAATGGGACAAAACTTTCCATGCCAGACATGCCTACCGCGCATTATCAAAGTACACTGTGAAGTACCTTGTTAGTTATGCATCTATTGACTTGATTGTTTGTCTCACTACAAGCAGTACCATCACAACCAGTCCAGAGACTAAATAAATTATACAGATTTACAAACTACTTCGTTATTACTTTCGATAGTCAATACAGATTGCGGTTTGAACTGCTTTTTCTTTATTCATGCTTCTAATACGCTTCTATGGATTACACTGCTCGGGGAGTCAGTTTTTCTTCTAACGTCATTTATTTTTCTTTCAAAGTGTGTGGATGTTGAAAATTATTTAAAGTGAAGCATGCAGAAAATACAAAATGTTTGCCATTAAGCACTGATGTCTATAGAAAATTGACATTTTAAAATGTTTATTTAATTTTCAGGTGCTCCAAAACAAACAACGCAAGAAATTTATTCAGCGACGTTCAACGACGGGGAGGCAAAACTGGAGTTTAAAATCATTGCTTACCCTACGCCCGATGTGCTGTATATATTTTACATCGGTTCCTCACTAAATAATACCAGTTTAAGAAAGGTGGAATATAAGAATACTGTAAAAGTTGAGTGTGCCTCTGACAATGTGTACAGGTACATGGTTACATGCACAGTGACTCTCCTCAATGAAACGGTATTCAGTACCGGAGTTTACCATGCTGTTTTCAGCAACGGTCTTGGAAATATTTCACTGACATTTGAGATCCAGGAACAAGTACACACAACAGGTTAGCTTTTAATACTTACAGACATGCATAACTATTTATCTATTTATTTCGTGATATATATATATATATATATAAGAGAGAGAATGCGTGTTTCTTCAAATTAAATAAATATAAATTATTTTGAGTACACCAGAACTGTCGTCTTTAAGAAAAAGCTGTTCTGCTAGTATGTTTTTCCATTCTGCTCACATCAGAAATTTCGTTTATGACAGGACAGTCAAAGCATGAAATAACTGGACCTGTCGCTGGTGGAGTTATAGGTGCTGTCGTTGTCCTCGCGCTGGCTGTCAGTGCAGTCATCTTTATTATCAGAAGAAAAAGTAAGTGAATTTTTTTTAAAACAGTAAATCGGACAGTCGCATATGACACGTTTTTTATTACTGACAAATGCTAAAACTGACAAAAATGACATAAAATTATAATGAATCTTTAGAAATGTTTTAATACTTGGAATCCTGATTAACTAATGGTTACATATTTGCTATTATTTTCAGGGAGAAGATTTGAGAGAGACTCACGGTGAGTATAGATCTACGTGCAACTAAATAAAGGAATATAAAGTAAAATTAAATAAAACCATGTACAACTATTTAAATCATATAATGTCTGATGCTATATTCGCATGGCAGATTAAATAATTGATTTCCCGAAAGGAATTAATAGAGATGTTTGTAATGTAGATGAAATGATTAACCAGATCGATTTTTGCTTTTTATTTCATTTTGTTGTCATAAGAAATAACAATTTAGGCATTCTGAGCTACCAAATAAGCAAATGACTTAAAAATTCTTATTCTCAATATTTCTCCCATTCCTTTACAGAACAAACCCGGTGAGGTCTCCTAAAACGGACCCTAAGAGAAGTATGATTACTTAAGACGAGCCAACTCGTCAAATTTGAATTTGAAATATTATAGTATCTTCTTGTATCACAATGGAAATGCAGTTTTGCTCCCATTGATGAGTTAATCGAACTATATATGGACTTTTTCACGATTACCTACTTATAAGAGACACGCCAAAAAATAAACGAAACAAATGAAACCAATTCAGACGTAAGCCTGCAGACGGAGTGGTGTATGGAAATATTTCTTATTGATAAGGAATGGAGAACTTAGTAAAATCCGAGATTTTCTGTTTATTTACTCTGCAGGCTTAGAAACATTATACGGCCATTTACAAACGGGAGATATCAACAGTCCTTCTGTTTACCAAACTCTAAAACCTTCACAGACTTCAAGCGACTCTACAGATCATGAAGGTTACTATGGTTTACTTATTTTATATTCTATCTTCATTTAATCATGTGTTACATTTTAACATTCATTTACGATAGGCAGAAAGTAGAAATTTTGTTTTTCTTTGCGTTGTTTTGTTTTCATTTTTATGTCGCCATATATACGCCACATAAATTTCATTTAGAGAGTTTCATTTTACATCAACACTTTAAAATGAGGGATTAACGCACTGAGTTGATTAATTTACTTAGTTTGCCTTTCAGATCAAGGAAAGTCACATGTTTATGAAGTTTCGATCGATCTGCACGAAAACACAAGAGAAACTCGTCAAAAAGAGACAGTCTACCAGAACACCACACTTTCCTAAAGGTTTTCTTGACATTTCTTTTAATTTGGTTGATCTAGAAATACACAGTATTATCCCGGAGAGATAGGTTTCCTATTGTTAGCTTTGTGCATACATGTTTTTTCCTTTTGTTTTTTGAGAACATATGAGAAAAAAATAACGATAAGAAAAATCCATTTTGTGCCAGGGCATTTTTTTAAAAGTATGCTTGATTATTTGAGATGTTATGAGCAAGAATGTTTGCGTTCCTTGTTCTGAATGCCTCAATGACTAAGGAAATGTTCTTCGATTTTCGGATTAACAAACCTGAGACAGTCATCAGTACTATCCATGATGATGCCATCGAGGTAGTCGACTCTTACAAATATTTAGTTACCATCTACTAGCTTATATGGAGCATCAACACTGACATGATCCTCTGTGAGAGCCAGCAACGCCTGTACCTACAACAGAAAACCAGATCTTTCTCTGTCAGCTCTGTTATCCTCACTCGGTTCTATCAGTCCTTCATTGAAATTGTTATCACTTTTTCTTTCATCTCCTGGTTCCACAACCTCTCCCTAGGGAACAGGAATAGTCTTGTCTCCCTCGTTAATGTCTGTTCTAAGATCACCGGAATCAGAGGGACTTTGTGTCATCAGCAAATCCTTAGGAAGGCATCCCGTGTCCTCTCTATTTCTGATCATGTGTTGACATGTGAGTTTTCACTCTTGCGGTCTGGCTGTAGGTACGCGATGTCTGTATGTAAAACCAATCGTCACCGCAATTCATTCAGTCCACGTGCCATTCACCTGATTAACTCTACTGACCGTGATATTGTACTAGTCTGAGGTGACCTAAGGTCACCAACTGTATCTACTGTTGCTGGGAATGTGTGTGTGTAGTGTGTGTGTGTGTGTGCGAGAGAGAGAGCGAGAGAGAGAGAGAAAAAGAGACATTATTTTAACATGTATATGTGTGTATTATCTCTATATATTGATAATACGAGCACTATCTGGCATTGCCCTTGTGGATAAATAAATTGTATTGTATTTTTCACATCCTTTTCTGTGTGTTTATGTGATTAAAATGAAGACAATCACTATGTGATCATGGAAATATTTAATTCCACACCTTTTAAATTGCGTTTTGTCCCCCAGAAAAAAATTCATAAATCGTGAAGAAGCACATCAAAATATATATGACATAAAACTCAAATGTAGTTCTCGGGAAATTAAAATAGATTAAAATACATTTAAAGGCATTCTACTCACAAAGGATAAGTGAAGGCGTATATTGTTCAACCAGGAAAGACCGAAAGGTCTCGGAACTTGTCAATTTATTATGATTATTTAGCTTCTAGATGCTTCTTTACTACAGGGTGCAGTGCTAAACGCAATACTTATGTCTGTCTGACAACGTGCTCTAGTGTCTATAGACATTTTCTTGCTTAACCAGAGGCTGGACCTGAGACGGTTCTTATCTCCATTTATACATTCCACATTAAGTATAGAAAAACGTCCACGTTTCGCAGTGTGTCCCCGCAAGAAAGCTTATGTAGGTAAATGGAGATGTGACGTTTAAAGAGCTCTTTTATCACCACTCGTGAAGGCCCTTGAGTCGCTCAATGGCGCTGTTTGGTGAATTCAAGTAATAGGATTGAACAGTGGGTAGACCAGGAAGAAGAAATCTACATTGACTGAGTTAGGTATGTGTTTGGACTTACGAATATATGCCATTCGACAAGGATGAGAGCCTCACTGATCCCGAGTACAGCATACCAAATATACGCAGTATACATAAATTAACAAAATGAAATTCCTAAATCCTAAGTTTACTATTCTGCATAGTAAAACACTTATACAGTCTTATTTTCTCGGTCAACGTCATTTTCCAAGTAGACAAAACAAATATGTTTACACCAACACTCATAACCATATATTGTCTTCTTGTACTTGTATATATTTGTGTGTGTGTGTGTGTGTGTGTGTGTGTGTGTGAGAGAGAGAGAGAGAGTGAGCAAGGTGTGAAGAAAAGAATAAATACTGAGAGCTAGAGGAAGAGGAAGATCGTGTTGCACTCATTACAATACAACTTTATTAATCCACAATGGCAATTCCAAACATTGCTCATACTAGCCATATATAGAGATAAATACATACACTTGTTGAAAAAATTCTCTCTCACTCTTGCTCAGAACACTGCAGGCAGACCTCGTCTAACGTTTGACCCAGTTTGGTAAAGTTTCAATTGAAGGTCACAGGCCTGGTTTAGGGACTAACATTGAGGACACGAGAACTTCGTTCTATACTTAGTCCAGACTTCTTTGCCAGTACCTTTGCCCGAACAGTGAGACTACGGTACTTCGAAGATTTGACAACGCGACACATTGTCCTTCAAGTAGGCAGGTGGGACAAATTGCAGGTTACAAATCTCATAGTGGGCCTGGGAAAACTTACAAAGAGGGTTGGCGTCAAGCCAGACTTTAAAGAGGTTCAACAGGGAACTGAAATCGGAAATTTTTTAAGGGTTAAAGGGCGTAGCAGAAATTCAAGTGCTTAAAAGTAAATATTCATCGGATACATATACTTCAACATTGAAGACGGCAAGAATAACTCCTGCGATCTAAATGTGAGATGCTAATTTATGTTATCTCCCTTATCAATGTCTGGAAGATCTTGACGTGGAAATAAGGAATTGTATAGGGTTGTCTTTGTTTTTAAAAAAAGTTTGAGCAAACACATATTTACGGACTCACAATCTCCCCACAATACAACGTTTTATTTAGGTTTATCTGCCAGAAGCAAAAAAAAAAAAAAAACTTGTCGTAAAAATATTTAGAGAAAAATGTATACGTGTGTTGCCGGCGATATGTTTATTCTAATAAATATATGTTTGTTTGGTACTATATGTTTGTATATAATATGTAAAATAATTTTTCTGTAATGTCGAACTTTTGAGGTTTTTCCAAAAATGGCGATTACACAGTCATACCATTGCAGTAATTAATTTCATTTTACTACAAGGAAACGAAACCTATATTTCTTAAAAGTTACACCAACTAAAGGTTTAAATAATGCTCTTTAGAATGGTGTGTCACATATGGTTATCTTTATTATAGGTTAATAGTAATAAATATTCAAAAGTGCCGGTAAAAAATTTCAATACAGGACACTGCCGCTCCATATCGAATGGATTCTGAAAAGTCTTCCTTCATATATCTAACAAACGAAATCCAGTCTACACAAATTCAAACCAGGAGTCCTACAACATAGATACCAAGACCATAAATCGCTTACAGAAGCTTCCCAACCTAATTAATGTCCTACTACTCACACCTATTATTAACATCAGCTAAAGGCTTACCAAGATTCACTGTCGTTTTATCCACCCTATTTTAAAAGCTGCTTGACTAGTTATACCTTTTCTATTTTTGAATTTCTTTTACTCTTAAATAGTAGATGATAAAAATTTACAGTTAAGAAAATAGGTCTTAGGTGTCTTTTTAATGACAATCTTTTAAAATATAAAATAAGCGCTTGATTCCTAAAATTATTTTCCGTTTAGAAAGGAAACCAGGAATGGAACAAATAGAAATAAAACAATGGATATATAAATGAAGACGAAAAACAGATAGGAGAAAACAAAAACAAAAAAGACAGCTTCATCGACCAGAAGCAATAAACTCGGTGTAAAACGCATCTTCGCAACAACAAAAAAAATGAGTCTAATGCAGGTACTTACGGCGAGAATAACTATGGAGATCATAATGTACAACACTAGTCATTGTTATCTCCCTTTACAAAAGTCTCGTACAGCTTAGTAAACGTGTAAAGCATGTTATGGTGCGATCTAAAGTAGATAAAATTCTTTGCGAAGAAACACTTACGAAATTCAACCTTCCTTCAATACACATGTACCTGCACATTCATAAAATCCCAAACAGCAGCCTCTCGTGCAGACATGAAGTCGTGTAGGATTCTCGTTTTTCACAACAGGTCAAATGACCCCTTAAGGAAAACTGTGGTCTCAAGTTCCCTTAGCCAGATTAATTTAAGCAGCTACTAAGGAATACAACGACAGCACGTCCCTGGTAGGTATGATTCTTGACTAGTACCTACAAACAGGCTGTCACGGTTAGGAGTTAATCAGTAGATATGTGAGAAAAGGATAAGGATATGTGTTGTACAAAGCCATAACAGAGATCAAACAAACACTTTTGTGGACATCAGTAATGGATTTTCTCCTTGTTTCTTAAATTTATTTAACCATCGTTGTGCATATTTTGGAAGTTAGTAAAGCATCTATGTTTATTTAATTTTTAAGCCCAACGTTTATTTGTTTTAATTCGACTAATTTAAAAGTCTTGTCCAGGCCTGTGTTTAGATGTAAGTCTGTCTCGCATATTTATTTCTGAGAGGTTATATCCTGATATATAATGATGTTATGCCCTTTATCAGAAGAAATGTTTACTCATTGATTACACACATGAAAAAGCGTGCAGTATTTTTATATTTCGTTTATATCTGTTTAAATCATGCTGTAATTAAGAGGACACATTGCTTTCAAAGCTTCAAGCATTTATATGGCTTGTGTTCTCTACCTTTGAAACTTGACACTTAATCGGAGAAAGTCTTGTAAAGATACTATATTCCAGGTTTTTTTTAAATGACTCATATATTTGATTCATCGTTTACATAGTTGTGTTGCATTAAGATCCTCTAAATAAAAGTATAGATTACAACTGAGTACTGTTCGTACTGTAGTTGTTAGCTTGTTAATCTCTCGATTTCAAAGTGAAAAAGTTGCTTAACACGTTTATCCTGAAATAAAAGAGATTTTTTTAGCAGTGAAAATTTTCTCAGCTCATCAAGCTCCCATACTTCAGTATTGGTTCTGCCCTATTTCGCTTTTTCGAACACCCCCTTCCCCCCACACACATCCCCTCACGCAGAAAGACTAAGGCAAAAATCTTTTAATATGCAAGGACAAAACAGAGATGTACTTCTTTAAAGCCCAGGCACCTTGAATTCATATTTTAGACACTTGCCAGCTACATATAAGTAAGGAAGCTGGCTACTGCTTCTGGTAGATTATTAATACAAGTATTTCATTTTGTTCCTTCAAGGAGTGTCATCACGAATTGGAAACTACACAACTATCATTAACTGCATGCAAGGGTTGTCATAAAACCCTTGCACAAAAAATAACACAGAAGGTTAACACACACACACACACAGGTCAGTGCTAAATCAGGGTGTGTAATATACTACAGTTTGCACTACACAACATCTAGAGGCAAAGCGTGTAGTGTTTGATTCATGCTGTCTTGCAGCTGCTCTTCAGAAGCAAACAGACCTTGAGTGTACAATGAAAGCCCCTTTCTTTCCCATATTTTATACGTTGGCTGACACCAGAGAGCCCTATGGGGCAGTAGGTCTGCCTTGCAATTCACAACACAATAGAATCCGTTTGCCGCGTCGACTGGCGTGTTATCAATGAGATGCCGGTGTTGTTGAGTTCTGAGGTTACCAGATAGTCTCCTCCAAGGTAAGCTTGTGCCTTTTCCTCGCTAGCGCATGAAACGCTTCTCTCTCTCTCTGTCAAGTAGGCAGACAGAATTGTATGAACCCTTCACATAAGCACACAGCTCTCCTCTCTGCCGATACATCAACACAAAAGCACGTGCAATTAGCTTGCGATTGAACGGTTAAAAGGGCGACTGTATAAACACACCCTTCTACCCAATATTGCCAGAGGCCAAGTACTAGGTGAATTTGTCTGGAAGGTCAAGAAGTGTTAGTCGTTCGGTGTCCGCGATCGCGCAGCTGGTACCAATACGGAAAGTCATTGACGCGGAAGGAGATTAAATCACAGGCTGCCTTGTAGACGCTATTAATAGTATCAGCTCAACGGTATGTCTACGTGGTTTCCTTGAAACCTTTGCTTGTTGTTCTGTTCCATTCATGAAAGAAACTGGAGAGCGTACATCGATAACCTCACACTCGCCATCTGTAACTAAAGATGATAAAATATTTTCTTGTATCGTCTGTATATTGTATTTATCTTATATGTGTACTATGTCATTTTCTCACTCACACGTTTCTTTGACTAACTGCTTTTATCAAGCACTTGAAGCCTCCAACACACGTATACGTATGCACATTCGAGCAGATATAAATCTGCAAGCAGAAATCTGTGTAACTAAATAAAACACGTTACCTAAAATAAAACTGAATAACAGTGGCAGCAGACACACTGATCTTGTATTTTTAATCAAGGATTTTCCTCCTTTTCACTACACAAACATCTTCAAACAACAACGGCACCTTATAGCCTGCACTCTGTCGCAGCATAGATGATAATTTTGCAATCTAGTATGTTTAATATAGCACATGTCCATTTAGATTAAATTGACTGGATACTTTAGGCACTAATAGCAAATATATACACACAGAAGTTGTGTCAAACGCAGTTGTACAGTGGAACAGAGCACACGAGTGTTTCCCCTTTGTACGCGGTGCGATTTAAGAAGCCGTACTGCTCGATACAAATCGGTTTTTCCGTGAAACACAATCTTTATCATTCAGTACCAAAATGTCAATAACAAATGCCGAACCTCTCAAGAAATGCTTAACTAGTATATATATATATATATATGTGCGTGTGCGTGTGTGGGTGTATGGGTGTGTGCACGCGTGTGTGCATTTGTTAATGTGTTAGCTGTAAATTATAACCATGTTTGAAAAAAAGTTAAATGTCTTTCCCCTTACCTATTTAGGTCGTTGGGGGGGAGCTGTTAGAGACCTCACTTTTTTCGAGCCCTCGCTGCCTTCCATTACTTAACCCTCTAAGGAGTCAGGTACCCATTTCCGCCACTGGGTCGACTAGGGGAAATTTGCAGCGAATTGCTAAATTTTTTTTAATGCTCATCAAATTAATAACAACTCTTTTCAATATAATTATGAAGAAAGCTAACTCTGTCAGCTTAGGTTTTGACAGACTTTCTACAAATTAGATATTTTGATGCAAAAAAGTTCCAAACTTGACATGCCTGTGTCTACGTGTCCACATAAAATATAAAGTGTTGAAGTCATCTTTCATCAGTTTGGAATCAGGTCTTTTTTTAGACTCAGCAATAGAACGGTTCTTATTATGTGCGTAATCTGAACAATGACAATTTTATCAACATTTTGCTCAATTTTTATGTCCAAAAATTAATATAGTTTTATATATATATAAACCAAGTTAACAAAACAAACAAATATCCGTTAAAATTATTTTAAAATTACTTCGGTTACTAACCACAGATGCATGTATCACCGTTTGCTTGATAGTTGCACCTGTTTTACTTTCAGCTTTCAGATTAGCCAGTCAAAACTTTTCGTGTGACCTCGAGATAGTTTTCTCTGCTGCAGTCAAGTTAGTCCTGACCTCGTACTTCAGCTGACGTGTCATGTTGTGTGTGCCTACAATGTGCTGTACGTAAAGTCTGCACCAGGAAGAGTCAGCCTATTCACTTCAGTGATTATTTCAGCCAAAGGACAGTCATCCACATACGAATTCGATTGTTCAAATGATTGTGACCGAAGCCATGTCAATACCCTTCGGAATAGTCTTCTTGCTTTTTCTAAAAGACGAACACGGTAGGAACATTTTGTGCTTAATATCATGTGTGACCCATTTGTACATTACAAGGGATAATGTTAAATCTGAAACACGTAATAACAGAACCTATAATGTAACTATTTCTATATCGATCCGTGCAAATGGGTTTACTGAACAATCCAGAACGCACCGAGAAGAGGAAACCTCCTCGTTGGTGGAGAAACAGGGACTGGTCCACATGAGAGCTCCTACCACGAACTGCACAGGCGACCGACGTCACCTGTGCACAAGCATTACATGAGCAAGGGCATAGCTAGGTGGAGCTCATCCCTCTCCTAGCGCCCTAGTCTTCAGCGAGACTACGTTCTTCGTCTAGCTAAAGGAGTTTTCCTAGGCAAAGATGTAACTGCCATACGGATTCGGAATCGGGTTGGTCCTATCAAGGGGACTAGTGGGGTTGTCCGGGGGGGGGGGGCTATCTGGGATGGGTGGACACAAATCCCCATCCCCTCTGGATTGGCGAGGGTGAAAAAATGTCCGTCGAAGAGACGCAATCGAGAGACATTAGTCCACCCCTTCGAACGAGCTTACCTCAAGAATCGTCCGAATTCCCTACACGCTTGCCTGTATGCGTGTACTTCCTTTGACCCCCGTCCGCCGCCTACACCGGTCGGACTGTCAGTTTGGACCTCTATGGGCCCGGCACAACGCCACTTCGTCAACCCAACGCTCTCACCACACCGTTCATAAGATGTAGTGACGGGCGGGGTGTACAAAGGGCAATACCTGCTTTTAATTCGTGAAGAAACATATATTTTCTTCTGTGAAACTAGTAATTACTACCAAAAAGAGATAAAAGTTGACAGATTTTGGGATAATTTATAAGCACCGTTTCCGTTAAGAAAAATTTTAATTGCTAGCCTTTCGATACTAGCTTTTCATTTTATATGCGATATCTGCCTTGCTCTTATCGTAATTAATCAAGTTTTCTGCAATGTTTGTCCACACAGCTTTATTTGTCATTTTCTTCTAAAACAAATTGACCTGAACACGCTGCTTTGACACTATTTTAGCACTGCAGTGCACTAGAAGGCAAGCTGTTCAAACTTGTAGCCAGTTTCAATTAACTTGCTCAAGATCGCAGGCACTTGGGAAGAAGGTTCAGTTCGCTTACCGCTTAGGGACTTTGGGTATCTTTGCACTCTTCTGTCCCTGTGCACTGCACCTGTGGAGAATGTGAAGCTGCAATTTCCATCCATCCATCCATCCATCCATCAATAATTCTAGGAGTACAAAATATCCCTAGGAATCACTGTGTACCCGAGGATGGTGATGGCTGCCCGTGTGATATCGTCCTATCGCCTGCTAGCAGGTAGTAGGTAAGAGATTGGCTGAAATGTAAAGTCTACAATAGTGTAAGTTTCCTTCTTTCCTAGAGCATGGAGATGGAAGTCAGAAAGAGTTAATAAATGGTAAATACAGAAAGGGCAAGGAGGTAATCAGGTTAGAATAACTAAGAGCTTTGTGAATTCGCAGAAGTAGGGTTTGGAGGTTCAATATTGACTAGCATTATGTGAACTGTTGTGAGGAGTTATATTAAACCAAAAGGTGTGTTTATAGTGCACATTTCAAGGATTCGATGGTGGGTAGATGGCGGAAAGGGGGCGAATTCCATAGTTTTGCTGCACAGTAACTAAAAACCATGTGACCATGTATCATTGTTCTTGTGACAGGGAATAGGATACAGTAATCAGACAACAAGGTTGTTGTGTGCCTGGAATGTAGGGGAAGAGAAATTCGGAGAAAAAAGGCAAAAGCTTGCAAAGAAATTACAACACAGCACGGACAGTGTATAACAGCATTTTATTAGAAAAATATATAAGTCTGTGTTGTTTCCTGGGTCGGCTATCCCACTGCCATTATCCTACATAGATTCTCTGAAAACATACAGGACAGATTTGTCACTAGAGTTTTCACATATAACTTTGAAGTTTCGTTTCTTATTTATTTTCTGACTTAATACATCTTCCGATAGCAAACAGATTCCTCATATATTAGAGAAGGCAAAGACGGTATAGTCGTGCTCTCGACACTGCAAATCACTTACATACATATCCGTCAATCTTGTGTAAACTTTCAAGTCATCATAGTAGACACAACGTTTTTCTTTTTACAGAATGTCTCTCCTAGAATTTCTCACTTGCGTTTTAATACGGTACGAAGGACATGGCTGCAATATTTGATGAAACAGTGTGAAAATAATTTCTTGAGATTAAATCCTAGAAATCAACCATGTTTATTTTCTAACCTCTTGTTCACGAAAGCAAGTCCTGTGGTCGTCTCCAGGAGGTGGAAGGGCGTCTTCTTCAGTCTGATAAATTGCCTTTTTCTCTTTTGTCCCGCCGCTTTTTGTTTTTTAAGGATGGTAGGCCACACGGCGGATCCGTACTCCATTGCAGGGTGTTCGTTACTTGTGTAGACCTGTTTAAGGATAGTACTGTTGTTTCTCACTTAGATCTGGAGAGTTTCTTTTTCAGGTACAGTTGCCTCGGGCCCCGTGTCTCTATCTCAGGTAGGTGTCTCCTTCTGAGGTATCTCTTTATTGTTAATAGCCTCAACGTCGCTGTTATACAGGGTGGGAGATGAGGGTGGTGGCTGTCTTCAGGCTGTTAAAAGTGGTGCATCAATCTGTCGCTTTTCTTCGTGTTTGCTGAGGGCATCCTTCATCTTGATGGTGCAAGTTTGGGTGGACAAAGCGACATTCCACTTTACGAACTCGTAAGCATATAGCGTTCTAGAGATGAGCTTGGAGAAAGTGTTGATTAAAATGACGAAAAGGTATGGAAGGTCAGACCATCTAGTAGGATCTAAACTGTCTGGCTACGACTACTATCAAGCTTGACCCTTGACTTCCGAAATCTTAGAAAACTTTTCGTGCGGTTGAACATGTGTTCACCCATCTCTGCAGCTAACAGCCTCAGAAAGAATCATTGTCAAAGGCATTGGAAAGGTTGCTGACTGTGGCAACAGTGCAGTTCGATGAGTTGGTTTTGAATCTATTTGTTATTCCTAAAAACCTATTGGTCTCTTTGAAGATTAGGCAGACAGCGTTTGAGGCTCCATATCACAAGGTAGTTAATTATGCGCTCGAGGGTCTTTGTCTTCCTTCAGAAGGGAGACTATAATTGCTGTTCTCCAAGTTGTTGGGGGGGGAATTCCCCTCTTTTACGGTTGGTTTAAGAAAACAGGCAGTTTCCGTAATTATATATGTGCATTTCAATGGTGGTATTGATGTTCTTAGTCTTGGGAAAGTTTTATTTCCAAAGGAAGAAAAAATAAATGAAACCATTTTTTTAACGAAAGGGTCGTATTTTATCGTCTACCACATAACCGTTGATTAAGTTAGTTCTTAGCGTACTTTTAATGATGTGAATTACGAGTACATATGCCTAGATAAAAGGGCAACTGTTGATAAATGAATATGAATGCAGTGATTATGAGAAATATCATCTTTTTCATCCTAAATGTAATTGCACATCTTTCTAAAATAATCAAAAGCAAGCCAACAAGCAGACATTTGGGTGTTTCAGTTGTCTCTCTGTCACTGTGTGATGTCGGAAAGTACCTGGAGGTGGAGGAAGGCCGAGAAGATAACACCTTTACCTGTACAGGAGTACCAGGCGACCAAACTGTCACATGGTATTTTAGTGTCTATGGTGACTATGCTATTGCATCATGTCAACCCTCTCCGTCACCGTGCACCGTCAATGATGAAGCCCTTAAAACACTATTCAGAGTCAGCAGACCTTCGACAACATCTAGCGCCATTACACTGAATGCAACGATAGTTCCAAACCTCGACTACTTTGGAAAATCTAATCTAACATGTCAGACCTCACCTCAAGTAAAGGTTCAATGCCTGCTGGACTATGTATGTAAGTATTCTAGCATTTGCAAAAACGTTTGTCTTTTATAATTGCAATTATCTGATAAAAATAGCTGATGCACATAAATCACACCGAAGTTAATATACATCATCCATCAATTTAAATGTTTAGCAAATGGCAGCAAACTGTTAAATATTTAGCTACCTTGGGCGCTGAGTGGAGCAGTGGTTAATGAGCTAACCACCACCACAATTAGAATCGGCTTTAACGTGTTCCGATCTTGAATCCGGCACTTTTCTTTCTCTTTTTCTCCAAATGCTGTCACGTAACAACATGGGGGTGAGCTGTACTTTAATATCAAATGGACGAGTAGATGCAGATCCAAGAATGACAAGTAAGGATGTTATGTCAAAATACGCCAATATTGTCGTTGTTTCATCGATAGGCTCCATGTCTGTCAAAAGATACCTTTACAGCGTTAAGAAAGGGGGGATGTACTGACCACTGCGGACATCTTTAATTACAGACCCACGCAGGGCTGGTAGACATATTAAGTCAGCAACCGCAGGAATAAGTGTCCCATAGCACTTACATCTTGCTGTACTATCTTGCTGTTGTACTATCGGTCTTTGTGTGAAATTTTGTTGTTCATCTTCCTTCACTCATGTATATACTTATTTATTTTTGTCGGACTGGAAAATGTAGTTGTTTGCACATTTCATTGCAACAATCATACACACGATATATATGCGAATTCTCTCAACTTAGAATAAAAGTATTGCCTTTTTTGCCTGTCACTATCTTGGTGTATTTCTTTCATGTACAAAGGCTATTGCAGTAGGGTTTGACAACATAAAACACATCCTTCAGGCAGTAGTCAACTCCAAATACATTTGAACGGTACACTAAACATATGGTGTAAAAACTCTAGGTTGGAAGATAAACACATCCAGGAGGGTCGAACGCAAACGACATAATATATGTCAGATCACGGGTGGTGCTACCCACACACACTCACGCCAGACAATTGCGCATTCTTTCAACAAAGAACAAAATGATTGCCTGAGGCTGCCTAAGTCATGTTAATTCGGTTTTCGTGTGGCTCAGGACTTTACAGTGTACATCACAGATATAACGATTCTAAGTGTGCCGCTCCAACACACACAGTTCTAACTTGAATAAGATGAATAATATATACCCAGAAAAGCAAAAACATCTAATAATCAAATAGTTTCAGTTTTTAAATACATACATCACTCACTCCATTATCAACTTACACAGTTTCCAACGTTCAAGTCCTCATTCCAAATAGTAGTCCTCAATAATGATACTCACAGTTTTCAGTTTCGAACTATCTTAGGGTCGTCACCCTTCTCCTTCATCAACTAGAATCGTATAACTCAAAGGACACTACTAATCCACGTGAAACAAGTACACCACTGACGCATACTCCTTCCCCGGGGGTGGGGTTTCAAAAAATAGACACTTTGGCTGCTCCAAATAACACAGCACTTGGCACACTTAACGGCCGCACACACATGGGGTGACGGGGTCACAGCTGGGGTATTCCACAGTGACGTCACGCGGCTGAGGTTTCTCCGCTGGTCGCTCGCCAGTCCTCGATACTTGCAAATTATCCTGACTCTGCTGGGTCCGATAGGGCTCCAGATACAATTCGCCCTCACCATTAAAACCTGTAACTCGAAGTTACTATATACTACTTTCCTAAATCATATTTTCCGCACAATTCAATAAGTTCTATTACAGTTCCATAAAATATTAACAGGAAAAGATACCATACCTCGTCTAGGCGAGGTTAATCCAAAAGGGGTCAGTACCGCGCCGCATCCAGCGTCGATCGGTAATACCCTGCTTCACTGTACACATCCATCTCACTAAGGAGATATTCAGAATGTGTGACTCAGGCACGTCGTACACCTTCAGTATCTTGGACCTGAGTGAATTTTCTATCCTTTAATATCTCTCCCTCGCGTGACTCAAGAACGTCTTACTCCTCCAGTATCCCGGGCCTGAGTGAGTTTACTAAGATTTTCCCGCCCAACTCCACTGCTGAACTGTGTTCACTTAACACGCCATCCCATACTTAACCCTTACACCTCCACTAACCTCGTTCATTCCCTCATATACTCCATCCACACATGCAACCCATAAATCACTGAAGGGTTAAAATAGAAAAAAAACTATGGAACGGACTGGTCCGTGACAATATAATACAGAAATCAAAACCAAATTCCATCAAATTCAGAAGTTACTCAAAATTGTGATGCCAGGAAGAATCTGACGGCTAGAGAAGGCAGTGATGACATTATCTGATTGGCTTCAACCTAAACGATGTCTTTAATCAATCAGTCATATGAATTTTCTATACGAAAGGAAGGTCTAGTCATCTTTTTTTCACTTTCTTGTTGTAATAATATGAAATAGTGATTTGATCCTTAGCCTGAGCGTCCTTCCTTCTAAAAGATATTTCTCGCTAGTATAGTATGCATTATTGAAAAGAAAAGTCCAGGCTGAACCTGAGCGTCTTTTGTATGTAGCATCGGAGGCAGCGTTTGGAGATGGCAACTGGGGCGACCAGAGGCCCTGCACTCGATGGGTGTGGTTTATAGGGTAAATAGCTTACACTTACGGCTCTCGGCCCCCGGGGTTCCGCATATGACACTTGCCCTGGGCCCCGCGGGACCCCGAGTACTGGTAAGGCTGTTACTATTAACCCTACCTACATTAGCACAGGTAAGTACGAGACTGGCTTGAGATTTTTCACTTAGCAGACGTCATAGGTTTTAACAACAGCGGCATAAGAGCAGTGGACTTCGTTGCGGAAAAAAGCGTAGTACCCTAGAGGCCCAATACAGCACACATTCCTGAATAAAAAAGCTGCCTCCACTTTCTTTTCTGTATTTCAAAGCATTGTTAGAAGTTGAATTCAGCACGATCTTCTTACTTGAGGGAAAGCGGATTTTTGATGTTGACCTTATTTAAGTACACTTCTAATACATAGTTTTGATTGACGGTAACTAATTAAGAAAACAAAGTGTTTGAATTCAGAATCTTTGTCGGACAAAATATTTATCGTGGAACAAAGTTGATGTAGCCGTGTGTCATCCTTGGGGATTCTTGCACTAAGTGAAAAATTCAGCCAACATGTGCGATTATGTAAATCCATGTTTCATTCAATAATACTTCAGTCATTTTCCATTTTTCTGTTTCAGATCCTGCTGATGACATCACGTGCACCATTGCTTTTGATGGAGACACATGGTCAGTAGTCACCTGGTGCGCGGTTACCAAGGTCCGCTCAATAAGGGGCAACTATTACTGTTTTCTGTATCAACAGTCAGAGGTATCATGCCACTGTAACTTCTTTTCTTTAAAAAATTCTGATGAAGATAAGACGGAAACAAGATTGAATGACACAATGTGAAACGATTTAAGAAGTATATGCCACAAATGGATCTCTATGATTTTAAATGGCGCGATATATTGCACGGCTCAAGCCAGTTTACAACCATTGAAAAAAATGTATCAAGCATGTCAGGGTACAAAAATTATTGTGATATAGTAAGCAACATTAATGCAAAGGCGTTAAAATCCAATTTGTAATATGCATGAAATACGTGTGTGAGAGAGAAAAAGACTAGGAAATACGTGCATATATATATATATATATTATTTTTATTTTCAATGTCAACTTTTTTCACAGCATATTTCAGAATAGCTTTTGATTTTATTTTGTAGAGTTCTCAAGTGTCCACACGAGTTGGTTCATATACAATGAAAGTAGAGCCTTCCTCATCATCAGGCTATTATTCAGGCAGGTGTAACATGATGTCTTACCTGCCATCTGAAGGGCGATACAACTACTCAGTGTCCATCATGCCAGGGGAAGTAAACGTACCTGCCACGTTCAGCGGAAGCAATGCAATAAGTAAGTGTTCCTCAAACTGTCGATCCTGCTTAAGTCAAATTATGAAATTTAGTGTGAAGGAAGCTTGGTGGGCAATGACATTCATGAACGCGCCTGACCGCTGGGACAGTAAAACTCTCTAGCGACAGTTTCTCAGTCTTTAATAGATTTTTGTATCATAACATCAACAAAATAAAGATGACAGCAATCATCCATAAAAGTACTCACTCGCCCGACGAATGCAATTCCGTGGCTCATCACCTCCACAGTGAGGAATTGTTTGGAAAGATTAGCGCTTAAAAGGCTAGTAATCCAGACAAAACGTCTTAACAACCCACAAATAAGCGGGTAGGATACATTCACCAGTCTGTTTGTCTATCACATACAGAGTCATGGGAAATACACTAGTGTAACGTTCGAAGTTTTGTTTGATGCATTTCAGACTTGTAACGTTCAACTAGTTCAACATTGAAGCTGTAAACTAATAAAGTCACTACTAAGAGACATATGACTTCCAATATTAATATCGTCTCAACACCGTCGTAGCCCCACAGTGTTTTGTTCTCTTATCACCGGTAATTTGTTTACATCCATTAGTGACTTCTACACTTTTCACATGTATTACTTGAAAGTCAAGCATTTGTTCAAACAAGAACAAATAAAACTACGTCGGAAATGTTATCAGTTGCAAATTTCCCTTAACTTGCATGAAGAACATTATCCTGAAAGTAACATGGCAGATGGTCACAGTAAGATTATTTGACTCTTTGATGTTGGCGTGTGTGTGTGTGAGAGAGAGAGAGAGACAGAGAGAGGAAAAATGAGGGTGTGTGTATCTATGCATGTCTACATGCGCATTCATGACCCCACTTTCGTGCCTGCGCGTTTTGTGTGCGTTCATTTTTAAGCGTAAATAAGTATCTGAGAACCACGTCAAGTTTTTATGTGTACTGAGGTGTAAGAAGGATTGAAAAAAAATTTAAATCTGGGCGAAATTTACCCTACAAAGAGCAAAGAAGAGAAGACATTACAAGGTGCATTTTGTTTTGTAATCAGCCACAAGTTGTTGCTTCACAGTTAAGGGAAGTCTGTAACTGAGAGCATGAATAAAAAATTATTCCATCTATAACGACATAAGGATACATCGCGAGAAGAAAGTTACTGGTTATTTTAATTTAAAATCTTTTGTGTGACATTTTTTAACATGCTTGCACATATGTTCCTTGCCATTTTATTCATCTGTTTTGCCCATTCCGGGAGGAATTTAAGATAACACGCCATGGTACTGTTACATGTCTTGTTACAGGTCCACCTAAAACAACACCAACACACAACTGCCCCAGTTATGTCAGAGAAGGTGATGGTGTAAACTGTGAATGCTTTGTCACGGAGTATGGTTCACCACCTGGAAAACTGACCTGGAATAGCACGAGCTCTAACGTGCTTTCTCTTGCGGCAGTTACTATGAACCAGCACGGAGTAAGCTATGTGTGCAGTCTTGCATGGAACAACACTGTTTTGAGGTCTGTGACCTACACACTTCTCGTTGCTTGTGAGCTTTCAATACAGTAACTATGTACTCTTGTTCTAACTATGAAGATCAGTTCAGCGTATAAATGCCTATTGCACAAATCTGTGTATATAAATATTAAGCATTATGTTTACATTGATAAATAGTGGCTTTATGTGTCTGCTATATAAAATGCAGTCGTTTACGAAATATCCTTATTCGTTTTGCGCGGGAAGGTGGTGCTAGATCATTCTACTGTTTTTTTTATCGTTGTGAGTGCTGCTTACAAAGTGCACCAAAAGAGTCATTTAACAATTTTTTTTCTTATTAACCACCCCTCGAACAGTTTTAGTGACAAAAGACAACGTATTGTTTTTGTCTTAAAGCTGTTAAACTAATTGCATAAGCCATCTTGAACCTAAACAAAGCATCTGAATGAGCAAACAACCTAGACCCTAACTCATCGACTAACAAAGGTATTTGGTTTGATCTAAAGACTATACTAAAGACTATACTAATAGGAAATGCTTCAAACGAAGTTTATCTGAATTCACCAGCAACACAACAATAAATTACACTTTCGTTTTTGACATTTTACACTTTCTTAATCTTATTTCTTAATCTTAATCTATAGCCTAAGGCGAAGCACCATGATGGGTATCTATCCCCTCGTGACCTGGCCGGTGTAGACCACTCTAGCAGGTTCGTGAGTGAGTGTGACTGACGCAAGCCTTGGTACTTGGAAAGTATGGTGCGAGAGAGCGCATGCGTGACTAGTAGATGCTGAATGTTTCTAGATATAAATTGTAGATAAGCAGTGAGAGTGAGCGTCAAAAGAGTCGATGGGAAAGTAATAGAGAGCCCGAGAGTTACGGAGGCTTATGTGGGCGTGTGTCGCCGCTGATTTGCTCTGTCACGCGTGTGTCACCTTTAACCAGCGTGTGTCACTGCCAGTTAATGTTCGGCGTGTGTCACTGTTAAGTTGTCGAACGTGTGTCACCGTTTATTTAGCAAGAGTTTTCGTTAGGCTTAGTTTCAGAGTGCACTAACAATAAAAGATAACAATACAAAAGACGTAGATAATAACGGGATATAAACGAATATAGAAAAAAATAAAACTACAGCCTTAATAACCATTAATCTCCCCAATAAATCCCTCAATCTTCAATATACTTTAATGTACGAAGATATCTTTACGCATTCCATAATATTTTAAAATTAATAATAAATCACTAACATGTAAGTTCCGCTTTCATGCACTTGCAGATCCACCGACCAGGATGAGTTTGAAACTAAACAGCGGGGACGACATTGTGACAGTGGAGGAGAAGACTCACGTGAATATTTCGTGTCAGTCTGATGGCAGACCTACACCCAGCCTGACTATCACAGACCTCACCAATGGTGTCTTGGAAAGCCTGCCTGGAGAAAATGCAACTCTAGCTGATAAGAGTGTAAACATAAGACATGGTCTGGTGGAGACTCGGTGTGAGGACTCAGGTGAATACAGGTGTGCAGCAAGCAATAGCGTGGGCAGCAAATATCTTACCGTCAGATTACTTGTAAGGTGTAAGTAATTTTTTCCCTCTCAATATGAAATATATGTGTGCGTGCTTGCGTGCGTGCGTGCGTGCGTGCGTGTGTGTGTGTGTGTGTGCATGTGTGTGCGTGCCCGCGTGTGTAACAGAAATATTGTGACGGTTACTTGTGTCAAAGTGTACTAAGCTTTATGCCAACAGGAAAATACTCTATAAAAATATTTTGCACATATGCACATTCACACACGTGCATATATATGCACAATAACGCACTAAAATGCATATCTCATGATGTTTTTTTTTACTATTTAGCTTAATTTCTATATGAACTTTAAAGACCTACCACAGTAAAACATAGAGCTCAGCACAAGACAATATTTCTTCAAATTTCGTTGAATATCCTTATCCGTTCTCAAGACTTAGGTCTAGAAACATCGCTATGAGTAGTAAGATGCGAGATACGCTGATCAGGCATGTTTACGGATTTGTCAAAGATTATTCTATATTCCTAATCTAGAACGTTCTTCTGTGCTTTACGTAGCTTCATATAGTTCAAAACATCTTCAAAATACTTTATTTCCTCGATGTTGTTGCTAACTGACCTACGTCAAATCTGTAAAATAAAACATAGATCCCACCAGTAGAAAACAGTCAATAATCCCGTATAAAGAAAACAATCTGGACTATAATGTGCAATCGAATGTTTAGTTTTCCCGCTTGTTTAACACCACCCAATTTTCTTCAAAGAAAAACTTCTCTTACTTCTTTCTCAGTTTTCACTTTTTGTCTCATTCCAACTTGAATAACATTAATAACTTCCTAACCAGAAAAAACACCGTGTTTGTTTATCCATTGTTCTTCAAAAGAACGAAAGGAAAATTAGCTAGGATAACTAAGAATCAAGTTATGATGTTTCAGTCTTTTGTAATTTTGTTTACGTAAAATATTGGTTAGAACAATTCATATAAGTTCTAAGAACAATATCATACCACCGCGTAACTTTCTTTGCATAACCTGAAGTAACAAACAACAGCAAATAAATTTGTACTATTGTATCACTTAGATTGTTTATGATGCCAATACATTTTGAAATTACTTTAGGCGGTAATTTTGTATCGTTTCCACGGCAACCACTGTTATATTCATACGAAACTTGTCTATTTTATTTAACATGCCCTATCGATGGTTGCACAATAGAATAAGCAAATAAGCACTGTACTGAAACCTCGCCTAGTTATGCCGAATCCCCCTTTAATGATCTCTGGGGCTTTTACCTCATGATTTAAAAAAAATTCTTGCAATACTCAATATCTTTTATAAAAAAAATAATAGTATTGCATATAGGAGGTGATTCTTGTGTCCTTGTAATTCAGGTGCTCCCAGAAGAGATTCTGCAGATGGTAGCTTCCTATATCCAATAATTGAAAAAGGTGATTCTGCGACTTTTGAACTGGTTACTTACCCGACTTCTGTGAATGTGACCAAGTACTACCTTGGTCTATATTTCAACAGCAGCAAAGTACCTGCAAGTGATGGCGTATTTGGTGTTGTCTGTACTGCCAGCTCTCAATATATTTATAAAATCACCTGCACTGTAAACGTCATCAGTGTAACGCCAGAGACAGCTGGGTTCTACCAAGTCTCTGTCAGCAACGAACTTGGAAGTGTCACATTTGTCTTTCAGACCCTCGCCCGAAACACGACAAGTAAGTTTTTAATTCGCAGGGTGGTGATGTTTCCATTTTCTCAGTTTCTATTAAATTAAAAAGACAAAACCCTATGTAGTAAAAGCACAACTACAAGCAAGAATAATAAACAGAATAATGCCTCATGAACGATTTCAAAAGTAACTGAATTGCTATTGAAGAAGTCAGTTTAATGTCCGGAGAGAGGCTCATACGATCATTGTGTTGCCGTCAGCCTGGGTGAAAAAACAAAGATATGGATAATAATGAAGAGGATAAGCTAGTAGTGGATGCAGCTCTTGTAGCTCCAAAATCATTTGCTGCCCATACACCGCTGTATAACAATAGCCATCAAGAAAGAGGTTTGCTCTCGTCAAAATGCGTTACTACGATTAGAAAGTCGGTTTGACTGTGAAGAAGCGATAGCTGTTGTACTCACCAGTATGGTGTTGCAAATTCTCATGGGCAACCACATTTGGAGAAAAGATGGGACCAAAGCGCCGGTATGAGTTTACCCTACACTAACCTAGGCTGCGGTTGCAGATGTTATAAGAGCACAGAAAGCCAGAGATAAACAAGGGAGGCGTCTTTCAAAAACGCTAAAGATGATTGAATCCTTGCTAGAAGAAGTGACCAGAAAAGATTTAAAGAAGCTACAAAGGACAAGTCCTGAATTAGAAAACCTTCGTCAGAAAGCAAACAAAGGAACGATAGAAAAGGTTGTGATCACTTCATTTAGAAGAAAGACACACTGATGCAATACTACAGTGATGATACGAACGTTTACATACAAGAGGTATTACTGCGCTTATCTCATGATGTATGAATGGCGGGACATCTAGGCACACACACACAAACGGACCAGCTGGAAACTAATTTTTACTAGGCAGAAAAGCAATCAAACGTTTCCTGTTATGTTGTCTCATGTGATTTATGTCAACGGACATTAACAAAATGACGAGTATGTAAAGTACGACTTGCACGGTTTCTTATGATTAAAGAACTCTTTCAAAAAGCAGCAGTGTGCCTTGCTGGACCTATGGCATCTATACTGGGACAAAGGGACCGTGTGTACGCGTTTCGCAAGCGCACTCAAGTAGACTCAAGGTAATTCCTAGGTTGGAAGATCAGTTAGTGACACAAAACCAGTGACAGCCACCAACTCTAAAGTGAAAGCCAGCAGTTTAGCTGTTAAGGCAGAAGAAACTCATGGCCTCGTATGCAGGAAGCCCCAATGAGACTAGCGTCACTGTAGAAGGTGAAATTTCGGATGAAAGGGCCGCGCCGTATCGTCCGATAGCCGGGTATCCGGGTACCTACATCCGAATTTTCAATCGAAGCTTCCTGCATACGAGGCCAGGACAAAAAATGCTGATGAGAGGAACAATCTTACTGAATTTCATGAGGAGTGGCATCTAAAAATACTGTGTATTGCTGTTCTTTGGCGGAGGTTTCACAAACACACGTGCTATAAGTAAACTTTAATCAAAGACGTTATGCGTTTTCATAGTTAATAGTTAAGTTTGTTGATTTTTAAAAAATATATATTTATTTCTAAAATTCAGATTTTATTGAAATTTTGATATAGCCTTACATGGCGATAGAGCCTTAATTAACTGTGTATACGGGCACAGAATTAAATAATTTAAAAAAAGAAAAATAAAAAATGTGATGAATTATTGAGATTATAATAAAATACAAAAACATATTTTAAAAACTTCAGAGATGAATTTGTATCAGTAATAACTAATCGTTCGCGACAGTCACACGATCACACATTATAGTCACTACGCCCACAATGCATTAAAAATCATTCAGATCAATGTATTGTTATATAAATTTATAACAATTTCACAAATTATTATTACTCAATGATTTTTTTAGAAAGCGATCAGAACGAAGATGTCACATCAGCTGAGTTCAGTCGAGGAATAGGCGTCGGCCTGGGGGTTGGCCTTTGCATCGCAGCAGGGGAGGCTGTAGGTTTTGTTTTTTTCTGGCAAAGAAAACGTCGGACCTTGAGAGCCAAAGGTACTAGGATTTGTTTGCACACCTTAGCTTTAACTTATATTTTACAAAGCTTTAGAAAAAAAATAAAATTACCAGTGTCATGCTGAGCAGAACTAGGGCGACCCAATGTAAATGTACTCCATACACCCTTTGTAATGTTGACGCAATAATAATAGCAGTAACTTATTAGTTAACACTTCTTGTTGAACACTTAGCATTTTAGCATGAAATAACTAAAGTCAATGTAAAAAATAATGAACAGTTATCACAGGTACAACACTATTGTAGCTGTCGTTAATCATCATCATCATAATCATCATCGTCGTTCGCGTCGTCGTCGTTATTGGTACACGTAAAAAGCTACTAGTATACAATTGTTAATCGTCACTTTTTATTTCAGGCCGTGAACCATACGTCGCCTATAGTTCGTAAGTAATCGTGTTTTTCCTACATATAACTTACGCTCTGAATAAGCTGTTTTATTTCATCAGATTGTGAAAATTGTACGAATACATGCTATAAAAGGGACCATGTAACTAACTGAATTGAATTAAAAAAATCTTCTGTGTGCGTTGAGTGGGGGAAGGATATGCAAGCCTGCACTTCTTTCAAAACTAGATTCTTTTGTTTTTCAGACAACGAAATATCTCGTTTGAAAAGGGGGAAGAGCTGAACTCACCATCACCACGACAGGGTAAAGAAAACAGTTTAACATTTAATTTTAAAAAGTTTATGGTGTTCTTTGAAATACATGTCTTTATGATGTTTGTAACAGTGCGTATAATAACTTGTAAACTCTTTAACTTATCTTGCAAAAAAATGAACAACACATATTAAGTTAATTTTGTATTTATTCCGATGTAGACTCAGACGGGTACGCGGCTGTCGGTACCAGTAACAGCGGGCGGATGCCTACATACCTCAACAATACTGGAGGTGACACGTCTTCGCACAAAACATCAGACAAGCCATGTGAGCCAATGAACGAACTATTATATGGTCTAAAGTTGTCTTTTGATACTTTTGGGCATGTCCAAACAAATACACATTTCCTTTGCAAATATGGATCTAGATTATGACCGTTATGTGATAACAAACACATTTGCATTGATAAGTGTGTAATGCTCATTCGAGCATGTGACTGCGTGATGCGCATTTTATATGTCTATATATACTAGTGTGTATTAATGTAGATCGCTTTTTCTATGTGCAAACATTGTTTGGCAGACCATATTACTCGTTATTAGTAATACAATAATTTTATTACTACTAATAAAAAAGAGTCTTCCCTACCAACAGAGGCGGGTTCAAGGCGATTACATACATGAGGTCGCACGATCACACACCATAAGTAAATATCACCTGCTTCTTACAAAATCACCAATACAGAGAGGACTGGCTGTCCTGGGCTCAAATCTCAATATGTTCTTTCTCTGCATGAGGCATCTTTTAACAGGGCTGGCTGCTTTGCCGAGATATAGCCTTAGTTGCTGCCTCAGCGTAAAGTACCCATCCCCCCTTATAATTTTTTCATCATCATTTAAATCGTAACTCTCTCTCTGACACACACACACACACACACACACACACACACACACACACACACACACACACACAAGGGGTGGTGAAACCGAAGTACCTGGAGAAACCACTGGCTGTCAGCCATGTAAACATGCGTGATATCTAGACACAGGTATGTCAGGGCAGAGGTACGTATCCATGACACACGAATATCAGCCTCTGCGCCATCAATCACCTGCTACTATTCTTTCTCCGCACTAAGGTGCTACAGCGCAGCTAGACCTAAGACTAATTCATTTCAATGAAATCTAATCATCAACTGTATTTTATTTCATTTTATTTATTTTTCAGCAAAGGTATACGACGCCTTATGCCTGCAAGAGGTAGGAGTGAGCTCCCCCTATACAAGCCTGACCGAACCCAAAATACCGTGAACTCAAACTGCACTACTGGATCGATCATTTAAAGTTTGCTTGAAAAAAATTATGAAACTTAGTCATGTCAAATCGAGCTAGATTGTAATGTATTCTTTCATATAGAAAAATGTATGAAAATGTAAGCAGGACGTTCCTATGTTACTGATAACTGAGGGAAGGAAAAAACTGATTTAGAAGTACGTGCACGAAGAGGGATGAGCTCCACCTAGCTATGCCCTTGCTCATGAAAGACGGGGCACAGGTGGCGTCGGTCGCCTGTGTAGTAGAGGTAGTATTTCCTGCGGACTAGTCCCTGTTTCCTCCCCCCGTCCCCCAACGAGGAGGTTTCCTCTTCACGGTGCGGTCTGAGTCACTTGATAGGGGACCATAACACCTACAATATGCAATGGTGCTTCTCCCTCATTCGAAAATTCCACTCCTCGCCCTTCGTTTTTCCCTTATCTCGAGTGCGGGAGAGGTACCACTGCACCGTGTAGGTGTTATGGTCAAGTGGCTCACGTACCTCTCAATCCTTTTTCTCTCCCCTTAGTTATCAGTAATGTCATTAGAAGTAGGGATAAGTAGAAGTAGGCGATAAGTATTAACAGTGTAGAAGTAGGTATGTGTAGAGTAGGGTGTAATAGTTTGCAAGTGTTAATAATGTAAATAAATTCCTTTTAAATTTCTATACCTCTTTGTGTGTTTTACTCAGCGCATTTCGTATGTCTGTTCTCGTTGGATGAATGAAACAGATATATATATATACTTCTTGGGTGAATGTAACTTATGTCGCCTCGTGCACGGTAGAACAGCAGACGAGAGTGATTGTGAAACACAGAGCACACATGACGAGACGGAGAAGCTAACCGATCTGAAGCTAAACAATGTACCGAAAAAATGTACTTTTTTGTAGTTTTCTCTATTAAATGATAGATGTTGTAAATTGTCAAACTGGCAACAGTTAACCGAGCGTTAACTTAGTCGTCTGTAACAGTGGCATCAACTGTGCGTTTGATTATGTGTGCAAGAATAGTATAATAAAGGCAGAGGGGGTAGGGTAAACACACATCCATCTTTGTCACTCAGCAGAAGTATGTAGCAGTAGCACCGAGGTGCCCTTTCAGTAACAGCGACTGAGTGATCGGAGACTAGCTGTCCTCCAAGCTTGAAATCACGTAAAACAGTTCAATAGGCAGTGGTCGAGATGATTTAGGGTTTTGTTAGAATTGACTCCCTTACACAAACACGTCACTGTAAAATAAAAAGCTAGTTCGATCACGCTGTTATGTTTGAGCTGCTAATTAGTCTACCCTGATAGACAAGCTACGAACAAAATAACAGTAGCAACAGGTTAATGTGTCTGTTTTCCATTTACGGATCCCGATAATAAATTATTTGCTGGCTCAGTGTACAGAGTAGCTCGCACGCCTGTTCCACTTACGCCCAAGGAAGACACATGTCTAAATCCGACTAAAAATGTAGATCTTTCTAAAGAACTTGCAAATTGCATGAAGTATATGGCAGACTAAATAGCTTGCAACCGCTTAGTAGGAACACGACTACAGAATGCAGTCTACTCATTCAATTCGAACTGGCTACCACTTGGCTCGCCCTACAAAATGGCTGCTACACGCACACCATGTTAAGGTATAACAAAGCCTACAGGTCGTGTTGATACATATCGATATATGGTATACGTTATTAGTCGTTACTGTGAACATAGGGCCCAACATTTTTCAGCCCTAAGACAAGTTCTTTTTAAATATTTTTAAAATTTTATGTTAAAATCAGTTAAATAAATAGCTACAATATGAACTTAAATCGTTTGCTTCAACTTGTGTTGATGTAGTAAGTAATGCTTATGAAATTGTTTTCCCCTATCTTCCTCTCTGGCTCTACCTATCTTGTCACAATTTTTCTTTATCAGTTGGGCAAACTGCATTGTCTGTTTTAAATCAATTTATTTAACGCACATTAGTTCGACACAAATTTCTTTTCACACATCACTGACGGAGTTAGATAGCAATGGTTCATTCATGATCAAACATCGTATTTTAAAATTCAGATTAACAGTTTGCATCATTCTGGCTTTTCTTTACATAACAGCTTAACGTAAGTGACACTTAAAGCATTGCCTGTACGCTCTACACGATGTAAACAGAAAACAATTTTTCTATATAATTTCTTGCCTAGAATGCAACATGGAAAAATTCATGACCGAGGGGGGAGTTAAAAAGTAAAGTGATAATTAATTTGGTAGAAATAGTAAACTGCTTTTCAGCAATTAATTTTCAACACTTCGTCTTCTATAGCCTCTTGGTGAGCTTTGCAGATATTCTCATATCTAATATACTTCAATCTAACGTATAACTTTAATACTCTATCGATGCACTTCTTCAACTGAAACTTTTTTCTGAGGTTCATAGCATGGTATTCACGAACAAATGTTGTTACACTATGTGTAGCTACTGCATTTCAGGGCACTGGTGGTGTATACAGCTATGTGATCTTATGTAAATATGCAGACATTTTATAAATTTTCGTCCTTGGTGTTTGTTTTCAAAGCTGCTGGTAAATATTGTCTCTTCCCTTTACCTCTCTTGTAAGCTATAGGCGATTTTAACTCGATGTGCCGTGTAAATGGATTTAAATGCGTAGAGACCAAGCAATGTGTATTCTGAGACCTTCATAGTTCTTTAGTAAAGTGCATGCACAAATTCATTTAGTATATGTGAAGATACCGTGTATGTAAATATCGTCGCATTTATAATGTTTATGTATAGAAGAATGTTTGTAGGCAAGCAAACCTAAACACAAAATTATTTTGTTTGTTTTTAAGCTACATTGAACCTATGTGACAAAAACTATGGCTACCTGGAGGTAGAAGAAGGGAAGCAAAGCAATATGTTTAACTGGTCAGGACTGACCCTGACACAGGATATGACAGTTCAGTGTACAGCACAGTTTTCTTCTTCAACATTTACCATCGGCACCTGCAGTCCGCCTCCCATCACAGCCTGCACACCGGGGGACTATCCAGATGTATTCAGTCTCAGCAGGACTGCTGACACGGCTACTGTCACTGTTAATGAACAAAAAGCGATTAACAAGAATGTCTTCGGTAAATCCACACTGTTTTGCCAAACATACGTCTCCTCATCGAATATACTAAATGGAATGCAGTGCCCACTTGACTACATCTGTGAGTAATCTCTTGATGTACTGTCACTGTCTAGGAAAAGTGAGAGCTCAGCAGTTTGAATTAACGTAAAGGAAGGGAAAAATTTGTTATATTCATTCTGCAAATGTATGTTAAGTATTATTTTGTACCAGACATATCTACTAATATTTTAATTACAGTTTTGCAAGATTATAAATCATTGTAACCGGAACATCGAAGAAATCGTAGAGCCTTCTACGAATTCTTTGTAACTTGTGAATATAATTTATTCGAGACCAATCCCAGATACCGAAAAAAAAGTTGTTCTTCTTTGTCTTTAAGGGAATTGTAAGGAGTCATAGGCGTGGATAACGGTAACATAATTTCTAGTGAACACTATGATAGGCCAGAATCTAAATATTCGACACCAGATCTCCTCAACACCAGTCAAACATCGTTAAGACACTGTGAAGGTATAATTTCATATTTTGATTTCAGCGTTTGACAAACACATACAAACACCTAAACACACACACACACACACACACACACACACACACACACAACTTACTTTTAAGTATGTAATGGAAACTGGTAGTATCGCAATTACTGTAGCTTCTTTTGCATTACCAATAGTGGATCATACAAAAAATCGAAAGTTACGAACGACACACCTTTATGCAAATGGCCTGTAAGGGAGGCAACCTCCTTGATTTTTTTTGCTGTTAAAAAATCATCAGATTTGTTTCCCTTAAACGTTTGAAAGGTTACTTTTATAAAGTCTGTATAATTATTGTTTATTTACTGCGATTATTGTATTGTTCATCGCAAAGTAAAAACGGCTTTGTATTGTTGATTTGAATAAGAGCTTTTTAATTGTGAGAATAATTCATGTTACTCTCATTTTGTGTTAAATCTCATTCGTTTTTCAAGAATATTTTTGAGATCGCTTGCAGAAATTAATTTTTTAAGAGACTCTCTGTGCGCGCGTTAGTCCGTGAGTGTTGTGGTGTGTGTGTTTGCAAGCACACGTGTAGGTGTATTACAGAGTTTAGTGAAGCTGAAACTAAGTATTTGTAATTATCACTACGCAAAACCAAGAGAATAGTGAAGCCCGTCTGCTTTTTTTCTTGACATTACAGCTCCAGCTACTGGCATCTCATGCAGTGTGGAGTTTAACAACAACTCATGGAGAGTGACAGGGAGATGTGATGTCTCCAAAGTCCGTTCCTCCCGTGACAGATACTACTGTCTGCTGTACCAAATCAGTCAGGTAGGCACACTATAAACAGAGGCTGCATTATACTCAACTGCTTTTTTCAGTAATTTTAGTCTTTTTGCTTGTCTAGAATCCCTTTATGTTAATATAAACATGAACTTATCCAATGGCACAGCATATCTAAATGGTATTAGTATTTTTTTGTTTTCTTTCCACCTATGCAATATACAGCTGAATTTTTTAGTTACAAATATTTGATACTGATCATCAGTTTAAATTTCGTCGACGAATGTTTGTTTCACAAACTACTCAAACATAGTAGAACCAAAATATGAGCACATTGTAACATCTCCGATTACAATAAATCTTTAGCCACAACAAACAGTCCTGTTGATTTTGTGAAGAGATGACATATATTAAGAAGTTTGCTTATGTGACAGTTGTTGTCTACAAGAAGTCCTTGAAAAATGTAATGCACGTTGAACAAAAACTATATTATGTAAGTTATTCTAGAACAAATGGATTTCTGTTAAAAACCTTTGTATTTTATTTTATAAAATTCTTAATTTATCTATCTATATGGGTATGTGTGAATACGTGCGTGCGTGCGTGCGCGTGTGTGTGTGTGTGCGTGTGTGCAGCCATCTCCTCAGCTTCAAAGTCTTGTAGACAATTTCACGATGTCTACTTCACCTGTTGGACAAACTGTCTATAAATCTGGTGTCTGTCAAATAAACGCCGCTCTCCCACCTGCTGGAAAATATAACTACAGCATTGTAATTGTACCTGGTCAAGTACATGTGTCACCATCTTTTATTGAAAACAGTGAAATACGTGAGTTTTATCTGTTCCCTGCTTAAGTCTTTTCTATTCATTTTCAGAGATTGTGAAGAAAACGTTTCGTAACTGTTTTGTTACTTCAGTATTAAAGAAATTGAATATATATATATATATATTACTTTAATCTATACCTGGAGAAAAAATACAAAATCCCCGTTAAAGCGGCAGTACAACCTATAAGATTAGAAAGGAGACAAAGGAAACTAGATGGACGTAGCTTAAAGATCTATCAACCACTGGAAACAATTACTGATGAAGATAACATAATCTTAAACCATTAAAACAGGTGTGACAGCCTTCTCATAAAAACTCTTCTGCACTAAACTGAATGACTGAATATTCCAACAAAATGTATAATTGTTGGTTGAGGATATACGCCAACGTCCTACAAAGCAGCAATAGCAGAAACATCAAGTCTATAGACCTACAAGCCTTACGAAAGATATTGTGCATGTGTTTGTATCTGTTTCATCTGAATGTGTTGTCCATTTTTTTCATCAGGTCTCTTACCCTACTGTCCGCATAAAGCTCGTCCTCGTGTATGTAAATGCGCTATATAAATATTATTATTACTAATAATTTACTGATCAAGAAAACAAATGATGCCTTTAGGTCCCGAGCGATACCTTCAGCTCTTATGGGTAATTTTACAATGTCTGCGACATCTATAGGAGACGCTACCTATTTTTCTGGTGACTGTTTTCCTTCCTAAAGGAAAAAATAACTTCAGTGTGATACCTGGCGAAATACAGGTGTTACCTTCCTTTAACAGAAGTAACGAAATATGTTAGATTAAAGTTTTTCTCCCACATATTCTCCCGGTATTTCCACTTCATACCCTTGATCGATTTACTGCACAAGAAATAAAAGATTTTTATAATCACCAATGTTTCTTAGTTTACACTAAATAATTTCCGGAAAGATCACTTTCATTTTTGCAGTTACTGAAATGTGAACTGAAAAATAAAGTAAAATAAAATAACCTTACAGATACATTAAATAAAATATAAAAATGATTCCCAAAACAGAGGGATGGGGGTCATAACACGTCGTTAGGCACTCTAAACCTGACAGTTAAATGAACTGCAAATAGTTTATAAGCTGCGCAAACGCGTTAGCCATCTTGCCAGCGGTAAGCAGTCTTCCTCAAAACCGCCATTATGTTTGTTATTAGGGATTTTATTACATCACGTATGGACGGAAACTAATTATTCTTTCTTAGCTACAGCGATAAATCCACTAAAGCTACACACAATAATGATCTATTATTTTCAATGTAGGACCTCCGTCTGAGTCTCCTCAACACAACTGCCCGCAAATTGTAACAGAGGGTGAGGGCGTGGACTGTTTGTGTTACTGCGATGACCTTGGACTTCCATCTGGTTCACTTCTCTGGAGAGGAACCAACTCGTCGAAGCTGGAGATCAACAAAGTAGACAGAACATTTAGTGGGACTAGTAATACGTGTTACTTGATGTGGAACAACACTGCTGTCCAAAGAGTCATCTACACGCCAACAGTCAACTGTATGTTCCTTTAAAGCATCATTCTTCTAGTGTGCAACTTTAGCTTTGAAAGTTATCGTGAAAATATACAAAGAGCGCTTCCTAAGTGAAGAGAAGAAACACAATTTACATTTGTTTTGCATCGCTATTTAACGCTTGATAGAAGTAGTTGAAAGTTTGGAATGGAATATATTTTATCGCAGGTAACACTTAAACCAAGTTTGAATGTACTTTTTCGTTTCAGAGGGAAATTACTAGAAATTTACAAAAAATGTGTTTTTACTTAAAACTGCACGAACAGACGCTAAGCACAAAAATGAAAGCATCTGTATAGTTTTATGATTGTAATTTACACGAAGTTTGAAAGTTAACTGTAAAATTAAATTGTTCTGAAAGGAGATTAAAGTTGGGTAGTGCACTTTGGAGTAAAAGTGCCTTGATTTGCATCCAGTAAAATTCACATTTCCAAACGCTAAAATGTTTCGAGCATTAATTTTTAACAAATCCTTGCACACGGACAATAAGCACTGCACTAAAAATTCAAATTTTCTAATCGAGAATAATTGGAAATATTGTGGCATACTAACAGATGGATCCCGAGTGCTCAGTTTTAAAATTGACGGCAAATCAGACGATGCTGTTAATGTCAGAGAAAACACAAACGTCTCAGTTGTTTGTCGCGCTGAGGGGAGACCACTGCCTACAATACGTCTGTTTAAAAAGAGCAACGACAATCAAGATCTTCAAACAAGTGTAATGTATAGCGCAGCTGAACTTCAACATACGATCACTACCGTTCAATGTGAGGAAACAGCCAGCTACTCATGTAGATCAGAAAATGCAATCTCCGGAGACCAGAAATATATTCTACTAATTGTTTCCTGTAAGTGTCTTTTTTACTATTTGTAAAATTATTGGAGTTGTTTTTTTGGGGTTAAAACGCAGCAACTTAGTAATACTTTTGTTATTTGCATATGAAGCTAAGATTTTATTTTTTCTTGTCTTGACTTGTTTATTATGAGTTAGCAATGCTTATTGTTTGTTATTGAGATTTAAGTGTCGAATAGTGTTGGGAGAAAACAGTTGGGAGAGTGATCGCCGGGTTCTGTTAGCCGTCGAGAACTCCAGGCATTTGTAAAAAATTGACATGTGACTTGGAACATGGCACCGACTATAACCATCCAATAAGAAACTCACGAGCAAATCTGACGCCAAATTCGATAGAAGAAGAACTGGATGCTTGCAGAAAAAAAGAAATGGCAGGTCTTTCAATCCTAAGCCTGCTTAGTTCTACTTATTAAAGGCAACTATGAAGAAAAATTGTTAGCTGCTGTATTGACCTCCCCCATTCCAACACCAGCCTCTAATCCAAAAGTTGAACTGTAATTATTTAGACTACCACCAATCTGCGATTAATTCTTTAGACAATGCAACCTAAGACATGAAGATGATAAATATGAGCATATGCGCAATCTGATCGTGAAGAGCTCACGTGTTGCGGGTGCTAATAAAGTGATTTGTTAGTTTAGCTTTTGATAAAATGTGAGTCTGTTTGTTACGAGGTTCAAAAACAAAGGGAAACAAGCCAAAATCAAGAAATACATTTACTTTATTTTAAATGCCTGTTTTGTTACTTCTTGTCTGATTTAAGGGTTCTCCTAAAAAAGGAAGCAACGACTCTTACGTTACAGCGTTTGTGGGCGACGAAGCCAGACTGATGTTTCAAATTATTGCCTTTCCTTCGCCTAATCTGCTATCGATATTTTATTTCGGATCAGCAAATGATTCCATCTCCCGAAAGGTGGAGCATGAGAACACTGCGATATCCACGTGTTCATTTGATAACTTGTACAGTTATATGATTACTTGCACTCTTACTCTCCACAACAAAACAGTTTACCCAACTGGGTTTTACACCGCCACTTTCAGCAACATCCTTGGAAATCGTTCTCTTCCTTTTGAAGTTAAAGAGAGAATATATGAGACAACACAAGTAACTGTAGCAACAGGTAAGTTTAAAATGTTTATTATTGAAATGAGCGCATATATCTATATATATAATAATAATAATAATAATAATAATAATAATAGTGAAGATTTGTATAGCGCATATTCACACTCATAGAGAGCATGCTCTTAGCGCTTAAAACGAGGAAGAGACGTGGACTAAGTAGACACAGAACAAAGGGGACGAAAGAAAACGACAGTACTGACGACGACGAAACAGAAAACAAAAGGCATCAAGTAACAGGAACAGAGAAATATAGTGATTCTGCGAGAAAGATGGGTAAAGTAGCAAGAGGGAAGGGGGGCGGGGTTAAGAAGGACGAGCATTGTGTGGACTGTGTTAGGAGTAATGCTCAAGGAAGAGGTGCGTTTTCAGTGCAGATTTGAAAGATTCAGTTGTAGGAAGGTGGCGGATATGGAAAGGAAGAGAGTTCCATTGTTTTGCAGCACAGTAGCCAAAAGTCTTGTGACCATATGTTGGTGTTCTGGTGACAGGAACAGTTAGGATACGGTCGTCAGACGAAGAGCGTATTTCTCTGGACGGAGAGTAAGGGATGAGGAGTTCAGAGAAATATTCAGGACAGGAGCCAGCAAAGAAATTAAAACACAGCACAGACAGTTTGTACTGAATACGAGAACGGATGGGTAGTCAGTGTAGAAAACGAAGGAGTGGAGTGACATGGTCCCGTTTCCTTGCTTTCAGCACCAGACGCGCAGCAGAGTTCTGAACTCTCTGGAGTCTCTGAATGAGGTAGTCAGGGCAGCCTGCCAGCAAGGAGTTGCAGTAGTCAAGTCGAGAAAGAACAAACGCACAGATAAGAGTGTTGGTAGCGCGTGTAGAAAGAAAGTGACGGATAGCACTGATCTTACGGAGCTCATAATAGGCAGACCGACAGACAGCTGCTACATGTCTATCGAGTGTCATGTCATCAGTGACAATAAATCCCAGATTCCTAACAGATTTATGTGAAGGTGATGTTGCTGTCGCCCACCTTGATGTGATTGGGCAGACTGACGAGTGAAGGTTGATGTCTTCTTCTATGGCACAAGAGGGCTTCCGTTTTATCATCATTTAGTTTAAGCTTGTTTTTTAGCATCCAGCCCTTGACATTACTGATACAAGCTTCTATAGAGCTAATAGCAGAGTAAGACTCAGCCGACGGAGTGGAACAGTAAAGCTGCGTGTCATCAGCATAGGATTGATGAGAAACCTGGTGAGACTGGATGCATGATGAAAGGGGCTTAGTATACAGGATGAACAGAACTGGGCCAAGTACTGCGCCTTGGGGAACACCACAGAAAAGTGAAGCAGGGCGAGATGTCTGACCATCAACTGACACAGTCTGGGTCCTATCAGTGAGATAGGAGTTGAACCATGAGAGGGCAGGTCCAGAAATCCCGTAGAGGGTGTGAAGTCTGTGAAGAAGCAGAGAGTGGTCTATAGTGTCAAATGCAGCAGACAGGTCCAGTAGGGTTAATGGAGAGACATATATATATATATATATCCTCACACTATTACTTACATTTGTATAGGCATAATCAAAGAGAACGAGTAATCAATTAGCTGTGCCGTTTCAGCAATGCTTTGAGACGTATCTGAGATTGAAGAGTAAGTGGACTGAATACTAGACTTATCTTAACACACATAGTTTTCTACGTACTAAACTGTATAGATATATATACACACATTTTATTTGATTTTTATACTTTTATGTATATCAATGAAAGCTCTAGATATACTTTCTTTCTCTCAACTTGAAAATATTTACTAAAACCTAACCTTTTGTCCTTGATCTTTTCGATAGGACAACTGCAGTCACAATCTAAGAAAGGCGGATCTGTCGCCGGTGGAGTTATAGGTGCTGTCGTTTTCATCGCGCTCGTTATCAGCCTGGTCATCTTTATCATCAGAAGAAAAAGTGTGTTTTGTTAAAGAAACAATACATTGAAAGAATCCATAAAGTATGTTAAAAGTGATTAAATTGTGTCGCAAAAAGCAAACAGTTAACAATGTTACCATTCAACTTTATACAATTACAATCCAAGATATTTTTAGAGACAGTTTGAAATATGTAATATTAATTGATCATTTTATATTTGTAATTATTTGCAGGAAAAAGAGACAAGAGAGGTTCACCGTGAGTATAGGTCTGCCTAAAAGTGAATGCAGTAAAGCGGTAATACTTTCTTAAATGAGATTAATTATGGCATTCTGATACCGTATCAGAAATACATTTCATACATTGTACGCTATAAAGGCAACGAATGTATTCCAATTCTATACTTCATGTATACCTCATTGTTTTTTTTTCTTTCAGACCAAATCTGGAGTCGACTTCCAGAACCGATCATGGGGAAAGTACGATCATTTCTGAAATTAATTTTTATACTATTAGAAATGCTGTTGCTGCTTCGTTGAAGAATTAAAATGCTAATAAAAGCAATCAAAAGATTTATATCTCATCATTTATAAACACATGTAAAACACCCAAACAAATAACATTAGCAGTAAAGTCATATGTCTGCATATAAAGGAGAGAGAGAGATGCAAATTGCACAAGGAATGGAAACAGAAATAACCTACAAGACCTTGTTTACTCTGCAGGCAAAGAAAAGTTATATGATCAGCTACAGACAGGGGAGGTAAACAGCCCTTCTAATTACCAAACACTAGGGCATCAGCAGATTCCAAACTACACTGCAAAGCATAAAGGTTACTCCACATCTTTATTATTTATTTATTATTTATTATTCTTTCCTATTTTTTATTGTACCTTCAATTTACGTGCAGAATGAAAACACTAAGAAAAATCTTATCTTAATGTGATCAAAAACGAACCAAAAATAGCGATACACCATGTTCTAATAGAAAAAGAAAATCGAAACATGTATGAAAAAATACTAAAAGTTTCCTTGTAAGAGAAAGAAGATTTACATCAATATTTATGTTCTTCGTGTGGTTTATATTGGTAGAGAAGAAGCTTGTAGAGAAAACAAATACTTCTTTGATTCTGCCTACTAAGATTAAAGATTCAAGTGGCGGTTATGTATCTGCTGTGTTTGCAAAACGTTCTGAAGACCTTTGTTAAAGACACATATCTGTGAGTGTAGTGTGCTGCATGTACTGTATAACACTGATACTTGTTTTTGTATATTGCTTGCCTTGTGACCTTCTTCCTATTGACATTCCTTATGTAAAGACTATAATTACGTATAACATTATAATTATCATCAACTGTTTTAGAAAAAAAACAAGTATTATAGACAGGAAAAGATTGTATTTTGTTTTATTGGTGTTTTTTTCGCTTGGTTTCCTTTTTATTTTGCTGTTGTTGTCGTTGCTGTTGCACATAATGTCTTTTTTACGAGTTTCTGTGATTTCACGTTCACGCGTTCAAGTTGATAAATGTGTTGTAATTCTTATTTAGATCAAGGACAGTCAAATGTTTATGAAGTCCCCATCGAGCTGCACCAAACAGAACGAGGAACACGTCCAGAGACAGTCTACCAGAACAGCACATTTAGTTAGACTGGTTCCTGTACCGCTTTTGGTTTCTTGATGTAGAAATACCTAGTTACAGCATCATCCACGAAGAGAAACTTTCTCCTTTAGCCCCTAGCTATACAATTAATAAGATTAAAATGTACGGGCAGGCATGCCGCTCTGTAGATATTACCCAGCTTAAGGTATTTTTAATAGCTGTGCATAAGGATTTTGCGAAATAATGATGTCTGCTTAAAAGAACTGGACATTATTCAACATTTTCAAGCCTGGCCTTGTCTGCTATCATTAAATAGGGAAGAAAATGAATCGGCACTTAACATTCTAAAATATTTCCGTTCATCTTGTTGTATCAAGCGCTTAAAGACATGGGAAAACATATTTTGATGGACACTGACCAAAAGGTCTCAAGACTACCTGTTATCAAATTGTTATGTTTATTTAATTTCTCACACGTGTTACACTAGACCGTATATCGGTTTGTATTGCCTTCTGTTGCCTCACATTACCTTGCCGGAACACAATGTCAAAGATATTGGGATTTTTTAACAGATGCAAGTGTTCATATACGCTGAGCATAGATATGTCAAAGGCTATACAATACATTAAAGATTAAACAGCTCAGTAAGCAAGAAGTATGAGGAGAAAATATAAACATTGTTTAACGCTATATTAAAGTCTTCAATTTTTTCTCCCCCTCTCTGCTCATATCGCGCCTTTGAAGATTCTGCAAAGAATGAATAATTCGAAAGTAATATAAAGACATATACAACACTTTGAATATCCATCAGGACCATTAATCGATGAGACAAACGATATCGCAATTCATCTTTGCCAAACAAGTGTCACGTTTGTGAAATAGTCCCTAGTAGGGATGATCAGTGAGCATATGAATGCTTTGTCTCTGTACTGCTTTAAGGTAAAATTTTCTTTCAAATCAACTGGGTCGTGTTAAAAGCCGACTAGACCAGGAAGAAAAAAAAACTGGGTTGAATACACATGCGACAGCTTGGTCCCGAAAATCACGTTTTCTATCAATGGCGCTCTTCATACGAGGACGTTTGCCGGTATATTTGTTAGTACAATGAGTCTTTGTAGAGCCTACAAGATTTGATAATGCAACACATTGTTAAAGGGCAAAGTGTTGCATTATCAAATCTTTTGGTAAACAGGGAAGAGGAACAAATTGTGAGTCTCTTAGTCAGCTTGGGAAAACTTGGAAAGAGTGGAGGCTTCAGCTACTTCAATGCGAAACATGGCGTCTAACTAGAATTTAAAGAGAATGAATAGTGAACTGAAAGCGGATCTTTAAAAAATATAGGTCTAAATTTATTTCAGTATTGCAAGCCTGTCACTGTTGTAAATATATACGTAACTTTGTCTACTTTATATTAATGCTATTTCAGCATGATAAAATGCAAATGTGCAAAAGCACGCCGAGTACACGGTGTCTGCCTAAGCTTCTACTTCTTCTTGTTGTGTTTGAAATTGTTATTATCTTCGATAACGACGACGATTTGGTGCTGATGTTGTAGAATGGCATACAATAGCAAGTTTGTTTCTTTTAGAATTGATCAAAGGGATGTAGTCTGCACTTTCTGTCTTTCATATGAACTACTAGGGTAGTCTCCCTTGTGTTGTTTCCATTCGTCGTAACATCTGTTTCTTTAGCATCAGCCGAGTATTTAAACTAAGAAGTATCTTGAGAACAACATCAATGACCTGATTCTTTTGTTGCTGCTTAATAGGTTAATATTAAACGCAATCAGTTGGTAAGAATAAAATTAAGCTAATAGCAAAAAGTGATAAACTTCCAGTGTTAATGCGCAAACACAGGCTAAGGCTCTAAATATGGAATGAGAGATGCTAGCTGAAGCTTCTGTGTCAATCATTGGGTATCCTTGAGTAACTGACGGTCCGTTTATCTTCATTTTTACTGCCAGCACTAGCAACCGGGGTGTGAGAGGAGGGACTGTTTCTGACATTTACAAAAAAGTTATTGAAACAAAAATAAACTCCGGCGATTGCAGGTCGCTGTCATGGTAACATGTCACCATTACCCGCAAAGCTCTCGCGTCAGCTGTGGTCTCCAAGGTGACGATAAAAGGCATACACAACACCGTATGAAATATCTGTATAACTTACGGATTTTTTTTCTCTCCAAATCTTTCTCCCACCCACCCCGAAAAAAGGCAAACGAATGAAGTAAAGTAAGCGAAAACAAAAACAAGGTTAGGTAAAGAATGTAAAATCTACTTATTTATTGATATTCCTGTAAACATACTTTGTATAAACAGAAATTGGGAGAAACCCCATTTTTTCTCTTTAACTCTATTTCGCATGAGGCCTTCCTGGTTAAGTGCCGTTTTCTGAGATTTCGTTTAATATAACATAGATGGAATTTTTTTCAGTTAGAAAAGAAAGGTTCAGAAAGGCAATTACGTAGATTCGCGATATATTTCATTTTAAGCAGGATCACATTTACTTAGAAAAACAACTTTAATGGTCGAAGTAGACAGCCAAGAAAATGTTTTGGATGTCTTTTTAACAAAAATCTTTGAAAACAAAAATTGATCGCATGTTTCCTAAAAGTATTTTCCGGTCGAAATACTGGACTGGAATGGAATAAATTATAAAAGAAGTAAATAGAAAATGAGGTGGAAAGGCAGATGAGAATAGTTTTTTTTTATGTCAGAAGCAAAAATCTCGTCATAAAACATATTTTCCAAAAGTAAATATGCATCTTATACATACTTTAACTTTGTTGACGGCGAGAATAACTCCGGAGATCTTAATGTTCAAAACCTTTTTTGTGTTATCTCCCTTATCAGTGTCTCACAGCTTGGCGCACTCATACTCTCCTCAAACACATGTTTTATTAAAGTTGCACCATCCAAAAGCAAAAAAGTAGTCGTAAACACATTTTCCAAAACTAGATATGCCTCGTTACAATGTAATACACAGTTTCGAAAAAAATAACTTTAGCGATAGTAATGGGCGACACACTTTTGTGTTACTTTACTCTTTAGATGTCTTTTTTTATAGCTTGATGTGCAAAATAAGAAATTGTATGTCAAAGATAGAAAACCTCACGTTTGCGCGATTATACGCTTACGCACTCACACTCTCCTCCCAACACACACGCGCACACACAAATAAAATCAGCACTTGCTACTATGCAAATATGAGACCGTGTACAGTTCTGGTTTTGCCACAACACGTGAAGGATATCTGGTGACCTCCGTAAGAGAAACTGTGCTCCCAAGTCCACTGGGCCATGTTCACTAAGCCCTGACTAAACCAGGAAGGATACAGTGAGTCGCATCCGCTGTAGATAAACTTCTTAACACTGTCTACATACGCTGACCCTGGTTGTTACTTTATCAGTGAATGTGCGTGACAAAGATAAGAATATGGGCTGCATATAGTTATAACACAGTTGAACTTTTCTGTGGACAATTGTAATGCATTTTTTGTTTGTTTGTAAGAGTAACTTCACTGTCACTGAATTTTTTTAGAATTTAGTAAAACATCTATGTTGTTTGAAACATTAAATCCAAAGTACAGTTTATTTTCAACCATTTTGAATGTCCAGCCTTGTCTTTAGTTGTAAATATCTCCCGGATAAAGAAAAATAAAACAGACTGCAAGAAAATATGATCATCTAAGACGCGTGAACTGGTGTGAGATCCGAAATCAGGTAGAAGCTTAACAATCTTCACAGCCCTTTTTTATCCCAAAATATTTTACACTAGGTTTACAAAATTTATATATCTTCTTTCAAGTTCCTTTAGTTTGCTTGTCATTACTCGAATAGCCAAAGTAGACAGCAAAGCGAATGTTTTGGGTATCTTTTTTTAACAAAAACTCTTGAAAATATAAATTGATCGCATGTTTCCTAAAATAATTTTCCGGTTAAAATACTGCAGTGTACGGGGAAAAAATTAAAAACGAAGTGAATAGAAAATGTGGTGGAAAAGCAGATGAGAATACTTTATTCCAGTTTTTTGCCAGAAGCAATAAACTCGTCGTAGAAGGTAGAACATATTTTTCAAAAGTAAATAAGCATTGTATAGGAATGCTTTAACATTGTTAAGGGCGAGAATAACTCCGGCGATCTTAATGTTCAAAACTAATTTGTGTTATCTCCCTTATCAATGTCCTATAGTGCTTGGCGCTCAAATAAGGAATTTTATGGTGTTGTCTTTAAATAAATCTAAGTTTGTGCACTCACACTCAACTCACACACATGTCTTATTTAAGTTGTACCATCGAAAACGAGAAAAGTCGTTGTAAACAAATTTTCTATAAATAGATATGCCTTGTTACAATGAGATACTAGGCGATATGCATTTGTGTTACCTCACTCTGTCGATGTCTTTTTATAGCTTGATGTGCAAAATGAGAAATTTTATGTCAAAGATAGAAAACCTTACGCCCACACACTCCAAACACACGCGCGTGCACACAAATAAAATCAACACATGCTATCATGCAGATATGAAACTGTGTAAGGTACTGGTTTTTCCAGAACACGTCAATGATATCGGGTGCACCCCGTTAAGGAAACTGTGCTCGCAAGTTCACTGGGCCATGTTCACTAAGCTGTGACTAAGCCAGGAAGGATACAGTGAGTCGCGTCCCCAGTAGATAAACTTCTGAACACTGTCTACATACACGTCAAGGGACGACTGACTGAATGACTCACTGTAGCATTCTCTCTCAATCGCTTTCATTAAAAACACACATCCGTGTATGTGATTTGTGAGAGAGAAACAGAGTGTATATGTTTGTGTTTGTATGCTTGCAAATCAAAATAGCATAAAAAGGTTTTCAGACACTGCGCGCGCGCGTGTGTGTGTGAGAGAGAGAGAGAGAGTGCGTTTCTGGGTAAAAGTAAGAGTTAAACCGGCAATCTCATCCGTGCTTCACCACAGTGTGCTCAACCTGAAATCGACATTGTAATCATTGAGATATCAAATTAAAAATTGAAACAATAAGTAGGCTATAATAATCATGCAACCTTAAAAATATATGACATATGTTCTCTGTAACATGAATTGTAAAGGAAAAAAATCATCTCCAGAAAGATTGTCGGCGATAATATGCAACCTTCTCTTAAGCCAATCTTCACTACGAAAAGGCTGGTGAGTTTGCCGTTTGGGGAACTTGCCGAGGACCAGTCTTCGTAAAACTCCTGGATAATGTTTATGAGCGTAGGAGCGATATCATAATGGTTCATAAGCCCTGTTTACAATGTCGAAGGCCTTCTCAAAATCTACAAAGGTTATATATAGTAAGATTGCCATCGGATGGATGAGGCGGACAGGGTAGGGGCAAATGATATACTAATGTAAGCTACACCAATGATGTGTCAATGAACAAAGCTTCCACGCAGAACACAAATAAAGGTTTTAATCAAAAGCGATAGCAGGTCGTAGCGTCCTTGATACAATGTGCAGTGTTGATCTCTTAGTCTTTCGGGGTTGAAAAATTAACTTAAAGCTAGCTTCAAACATTTGTTATGTCTAGTTTCCCAGATGAATAATAACCATTTATAACCGACTTGCCTAGTCCCTACCAGAAAGGGGAGCGGTAGCTATGTACCCAGCAACGGAAATATGTGTAATGAAAGCTTTATGTTGCGACAAAGAACTGATTTATACGCATGATTCTTTAGGGGGTCTCCCTTTTCACAGTTCATCTCCATGCAGGTCTTAAGCGAAGGGCCGGTAACTATAAGAAGACCGACACGGTGCATTTATAATAATTACAACCCAAAACAGCAACAAAAAAAGGAAAATCGACGATGTTCAAGAACAAAACTATAAAGACATCTAAGGAAATCACCCCCGGAACTCGCGAGATACAAAGCAGCAGAGGTAGACAAAGTCGACCCCCAACGAAGGAAAACAAGAGCAGCTGCAGGAAACGAAATTAAAGTTTCTGAGAACTAAACTGGAATAGAAAACAAGATTGACAGAAAATACCACATGCGTCTACACAGAGAAAAATAATCACCAGGAAGTGGGGATCGACTGACTTGGCTGGTCTGCCAGCTATTAGCAGCCAATAACCTTGAGTGTGTCCACCTGTTGATTGACCCAGTTGAGGTTGTTTTTCCTACATTTCGCGCCCCTCCAATGAAATAATCGACTGACAGGAACGTGGCCAGGATATGTTTGGGATTAAATTTCGGCAATCTAGCAGACAAGCCAGCGTCATTGTGTTCTTAGGTTTCTTGAGTTGTTTTCTCGAAGTTGTTTTTCTTTTAGCGCGATGGGAAGAGATGGGTAGGAAGCTTTCTCTATTCCTTTCTTATCAAGACACATACGCTTTTCAATGTTAATAACTAACAGGCACAAACTCAAGTAGACATACCACAGTCAGTTATTTGACATGCACAGAATTTATTTATAATTAACAATATAGTAAAAAAATGTGCAGGATATGCATTTACCACATGTTTGTGTGTGCTTGTGTATTAAATGGGTAGACTACAAACAATAAATTCAATTGCAATAATTCGCTTAAAGGGACGGGGTTGTAAATACCGTTTCATCCCAAATGGCCTGGAGCCGAAAAAGGTGAAAAGTTTTGATTTTTTAAATAAACAACAGGATTTACTTTAGGGATTGTCGAACGCTCTGCTGGCACCCACCTTTCTCAGCGTAGGTCATACATCCTGTTTGGTGGACTTCTGTCATGGTTTTACACGTTTCCTGCCAAGAACTCTTCTATCGAGTTTCATTATGGGGAAAGCTAATTTGACTTTAGGAAAATAACTGATTGACGTAAAAGAAAACCACAGACAGCGATCCTTTCCTCACCCTCATTTAAGCATGCTACAAACGAATGCCGTGCACCTGTTTATTTGTCATTGTCATAACGAGTCTTCTTAAATTTTTATAGCTACGATTATTTGTTAATCGAATTTCATAATTTCATGAAAATCATATTGTTAATAAAATAGAATATAAAATTATTACTCTATTGTAATAGCCTAATGTTTTATCTGTGTATGAAGTTCTGATGTCCTCTACGTCCACGCTTGAAACCAGCGCAGAAAACGGGATAGAAATGAAGCCATTAGTACTAGTCTACAAAACCTTTTGGGCTAACACTAGCTTAATTATCCAAGCACTTAGTTTTCAGCTGAAAAGACCTTTGTTAATACTTCATTTTATACCGAAACTAGTAGAAACTATTTTTCACAAAAGTTTTAATAGCAACAATGTGCTTTACAAGTCTCAATAACCATGTTATATAAAATTTAATTGTATGGCTTTGGTAGAATGTAAAGTGCATATTGTATATTTAGAGGAAAAAATGTTTCTTCAAAAAGCGAATACTTAATGTTTTTCCAGGTATGGGTACAGTTTAGCGAAACCTTCAGCTGTCGCTTCCCGATAGAAAAGCATATTCAGCATCTGCGGGAAGTATATCGCAACTTTTAAGCTTTAAAAAAGGGGTTTAACGGAGTCTGGCCTGAGGGCTATGAAATATAATTTGAAAATTCGTCAGGGTAGAGGGTCTTGTCTTAACTATCAAAGTGCTGTATAAGAGCTTAACAAAGGTTTTACTGATGAATAATAATAATAATAATAATAGTGAAGATTTGTATAGCGCATATTCACACTCATGCTCTTAAAACAGGGAAGAGATGTGGACTAAGTAGATACAGAACACAGGGGACGAAAGAAAACGACAGTACTGACAAAACAGAAAACAAAAGGCATCAATTAACAGGAACAGAGAAATATAGTGATTCTGCGAGATAGATGGGTAAAGTAGCAAAAGGAAGGGGCGGGGTTAGAAGGACGAGCATTGTGTGGACTGTATTAGGGGTAATGCTCAAGGAAGAGGTGCGTTTTCAGTGCAGATTTGAAAGATTCAGTTGTAGGAAGGTGGCGGATATGGAAAGGAAGAGAGTTCCATTGTTTTGCAGCACAGTAGCCAAAAGTCCTGTGACCATATGGTGTTGTTCTGGTGACAGGAACAGTTAGGATACGGTCGTCAGACAAAGAGCGCAGTTGTCTGGACGGAGAGTAAAGGATGAGAAGTATCACCTAATGGGAACTTTCTTTCACGCGACAGTGGAAGTCCTAAACTGGTACATATCGCCTGGGTTGTCTAACATCTTTTTGAAGACCATTTTGCCTGATGCCCAACATGGCCATCACTCTTTCGGTTTAGCCGGTGGAAGACCAATTTACAACCCTCGCTTTTCAGAGGACATTAATCTTATAGCAGGCTGGAAATGCAAGGCCATATTGACAGATTTACAAACATTTAAAAGACAGATAGTGTAGTGGTTAAAACACTCTAATGACCACTGCAGTAAGAGGATTTCGGTTCAGATCTCGTTCCTGGTGATTTTTTGTATGTGACATCTGGTTGCACGGCCGGGTCGCAGCAGTTTTCTACGAGTACTCCCCCTTCCTCTCCCCCATAGCGTGAAATATCTTCAAGTTGAAAGTATATGTTCACTAAATCAACCAACCAGCATTGACATTAAACGCATATGAAGCCCAGAACTAACGAGGCAAATGTCATAGTTATTTGAAACCGCAAATCATATATTTTTATTTAGTGAGTACAGGTCAAAGAGGTAAACTGCTTTAAATTCTTGGGAACTACCTTCTGCATCAAGATCGCGACAGAAACATGAACAAAGGCTGGGATCTACAGTCCTAATACAAAGTACAATTTGTTCAACTCCCTCAAAGTACCACCTCTGCTTAACAGATACAAAATGTGGACTCAGCTTGCCGAGACGGAGTAAATCAAAGCTTTCGTTTTAGTATGAAACTTTAAAGCAAAGAGGTAACGATTATGTACTAGAAATAGTCGTTACATCTCTAGGACATCAGGATCTCCTACGTGCAACGATCAACCGCGCAAGCTAGTCTGGTTTGGCAATATGACATGGTATGACTGGGTGATCAGGGGATCAATCGGCTTATAAAAGTAAATAAATGAACTAGTATTCCTGTCCTAACACTTCTCCACAATTGGCCTGAGTAACTGGCCTTGTAAGCTTCCGCATTTATCTGTCTGCTCCATTTAGCAACCTGGTCCGGTCAAGAGACGGATGACTGTGCACATTTCAATAAGCGTACAACAAACTTCTAACCAGTTTAAAAGTAGCCTTTATTTTTGTGAATCAGTCTAAGCTCATATGCGCATACATTTTATACTTTGCATGTCCGTTTATTTATATCGCATCCACAATATGTGCCACAAACAAGAGATCACAGAAAAACGGTTTGTTTTTAATTTTGTCTGTGAGCGTTCACAAGAAACTATGTGTTGAACGGTCAGACTGTCAGAAAGCACAATATATTAACTGAGGGAATGCGCTATGGTTAAGGCTTTTTCTACACGTTTAAATAAAAGGGTATACTATTGGACATCTATTTACAAAACAAACTAGTGTAATAGAGAGATCAAGAAATACGGCTGAGGGGGGAAGGTAGGAGAGATCAGGAAGTCTGACCTGTTGAACTACTCAACCGTAACAGGAACAGGAGCCAGCTGTGGAATAGCCTGGTGATTTTCGTTTTCGTCATTTGGGTACACCTCCTAAAATTGGAATAACTACTTGCTCTATACAAAAGTAGCTATACAGCTTAGTGATACTGTTTAAGTGGAACACTCTCCTATATCACTTATGGGTATTTAGGCGAACACGTCAGAAACACAGTGATGCACAAATACCACTTACAAAGCTGTGTCTGTATATTTCGCTCACTAGTACTATATGTATTGTAGGTAAACAGGACGAACAATTTTTCTCAGGACAGCACCGCGATGAATGCGTCAAAAAATAGCCCGACAAAATGGCTTCCGGAGAAGGGGCAGGTGCGTATATACCTATTCACCAAAAGGGTTCGATACACATCGATGCAGTAGGTACTTATAAAAGAGCTTCTTTTAACTAGAATAAAATGCCACATTTTAATGCATTTTAAAGATTACAACTACTGCTAGCAAGGAAAGAGTTTAAATTGAACAGTTTTGTATTTTTACTGTGACAAAAATTAAAGTAAAGAAAACTTAAAACGTTATAGTTTGTGACTCTTATATTGCGATCTGTAAGCTTCTTCTACTCTTCTGTGAACATCAGTACTTGCTTTTTCGTTATCTCTTTTTCCATTTTATGTCTTGTAAATTGCATAGGTTCCATTTTACACGGAGTTGCGGTGGTCCTAAATGTATCGTGCATATTTTTCTCGAGGTAGATGTTAAACAGCACTAAGGGGAATGATGATCCCTAGCATTCACTCCCCATCGTTAGAAAGATTTTTTCCACGTCTATCGAGCTTCTGGAGCCTTCGGATAGTGACAAAATTAGTAATTGTCTCTTAATGCGGTTAATTAAACATCGCTCCCACGCCAGCTAGTGCAGTACAGTTCTCCTGGGCGTACCTAATATAGTGTTTTACAAGAGAATTTCTATCATAAAAACATCAATGTGATCAGTATCTTTATCAGCTGTATAGATGCATCGTAAAATTCAAATTTCTCCCATACGACATCTAACTGGTACTTGCCTGAAAGCTACTCCAACAAGGTTGTTATCATGTTCGTTAGTATAAAGGGCTATGGCATTATAGCCTGTGATTTAGTAAGCTCTACGTCACCCTTATGCTAAGAATCAACATGCTGAAAGTCACGGAGTTATGTTTTGTGATGTTCTTGATAAACAATTGTGGTAATTGTTATCTTTTTTTCTTTGTATGGTAGATGGCTATTACACAACTACGTTGATTCTCTATGTTATTCCACATGCACAAAATGGTATATGTATAAGCCGGATAACCTAAACAGATTCTTACCAGGAATTTGCTTTACTTCTCAGTTTAAAGGACTTTGTTTTCTCGCCTCATGTAAATGTCAGTTCTAAGACTCTTTTTACATGATTATAAATTCATAGCAGGTAATGGTTACATCTATGTTATTTTCTTTGCACAAAAGAGAAAATGTTTCTTTACTATGCCTCTATTCAGTGCTTATTGAAGATATATTAACAATCTAGCAATGCCTTAGTAGTAATCACCGATGTGATTTCGTTTTCAACTGTGCTAATTCACAAACAAAATGAATGAGTGAATGCATGTTTCTTATTTGTTGGGGTGCTATGTCGGTATCGATGGAGCTTTTTACGTGATATTTTGAATATGATTGTATTGTGTTATTTATGGGTATAGCTCAGCAACACTTCTAAATTGACATTATGTTTGGAGTTTTTTACCTGAAAATATTCTGTTTATCTATCATTGTTTATGCTCGTCTTCTTCTCGCTAGTTGTAAATGTGTGAGAATGCTTTTTCATCTTTGTCTCATTTTTTTTTTTGGGGGGAGGGGTAACAGATCAAGTCCATAAACTTATAAAAGCAGGATTTTTGCTTCAAAACCTTCCTTTATGAAGTATGCTCAAGAAACAAATATTCCCACACTGATTATCGTTGATGCGTCCAACTCTGGCTCGCCTTTTTCTCGAATATTTAAACTAACGTCTGGCTTTCTTTTATCTCCTTTTATACCTGTTGCTCTTGTGTGCATGCTTGTTTGGTTTTGCATGTGAAGCCAGCTTTCCTATTAGAATTACAATGTACACATATAAAATGAGTTCATCATTTTTATTACTATGTAGCGATATAAATTACTCACTTTGTACTTACACACGCACACGTACATGTATGACAAAACAGTAAATGTAAATTTACTTATCTGTTTAGAATCCACACTGAATCTGTGTGAATCACCGAACGGATACCTGGAGCTGGAGGAAGGAAAACAGAATAACACGTTCACTTGTTCAGGGCTAACACAAACCGTGCTCGTTTCTTGGATACTGGATATAGGCGAGAACAAATCATTGGGCAATTGTTCTGCTCAGCCCCATTTATCATGCTCATCCACATTCTACCCATCAACATTCAGCTTAAGCAGAACTGATAATACCTCTACCATTACTGTCAATGAAACGGCAGTTACTCAGAAAGGTCTTTTAAAGAGTAGCTCTCTGTTATGTCAAACCCATGCAGAAAGTAATAGAAAAGCTGAGGAAACACGCTGTCAGTTTGATTCGATCAGTAAGTGACTTTTGATTGAGACTCTTTATAACGTCCTTAGCAAAAGCTTATAAAAGATTATTAAATAAACAGTAAAATTCCTGTAAAAAATATAAATAAAATACTTTTTTTGTACAAAAGACAGGCTCTCGTACTGGTTGTGATAGGAAAGATATTCAAGTAGGATAGACTTCATTAATTTGGGCTTATATGACTATTAAATGACTATGAACGCCAACTTTCTGGTTATTAAATCTGTTTTATCAATAGTACGTAACATTTAACAATAGAATGTGAAATACATTTTCTTACCTTAATCTATAAACAATTAACGACACTATTTCTAATATCCAAATATTCATTGGTAACTAACTGCAGTGCAGAAGATGCGTCTAGGAAAGAGGAATATATGGAGTATAATTTTTTTTCTATTTTTAGTTGTGGAATGGAATTCTATTCTTTGGTGATAAGATTTCGAGTTTACACATTAATAAATTGTATCCGAAAGAACATAAAAGATAGTACTTCCTACTGTAAGTCTTTTCGCCTGTCTCTGGGTCACTCCCTGCCTTCCTACCTGTTGTTCTCACATCCTGCTTCTTTGAATTCCTAAGTGCATATTTGCATAGCATGCTCTCTAATAGTATTTTAATCGATCCCAAAGATTACAAAATCAGATCAGTGAAAAATAAGGAAGGCTCTAAAAGGTAATTCTATAACTTTTAGCTCCAGCGGCAGGTATTGTATGCAGTGCTGAGTTTAACAGCAGCGCGTGGGCATTGACAGGACAATGTGATGTCGCCTATGCCAGCTCTTCGCGTGGCAGATACAGTGAAAAACAAACTGCACTTTTTAATGTGTATACTTTACAAAAAGAAAAATTCTATTTTCTTTAGTGTCCTAAGATATCCTCAGACCTTAAGAAGGTATCAAAACACTCACTCAATGCGCGGAGATCAAAATGATGAAGAAACCATATACATCTAGCCACTCCTCATGGATCCTAAGATTCAATTGGCTTAAGACACAAACACTCACTATCATTTCTTAATCCTAGGTACACCTACGTCTGCTTTACACTGAAAACAAGATTTTAGAGTGAATGTTTATATCAAGGTCCTTTTAAATAGGAAAAAAAAGAATATTGATAGACCTACACGCACATAACGAGAACAGAAGACAAAGGTCAAAGCTGAAATACAAACAGTAGCATAATATATGTGTGTGTTGTATTATATATTTCATTAATGGGAAAATAGGATTAAACATTCTTTTTTATCCACAGGTTTTATAACTTTTTCATAATATTTAGCTGTCTTTATTACTATTCCCTCTACTTTTCATTGATATATTCACGCTCTGGTGACATAAATTCAAAGTAGCATCTCGAAATAGCTGTAACTTTATCAATCTTCGTTGTCAGCGCGACAAAAGAGGTAAGTGAGTGATTTTTGTTGCTTTGTGTGTGTGTGTGTTAATGCTGTTCATGCCTTTCAAGGGAAGCAAGTTTCGTCTTTCAAGTTTCAGTACTAGTCTCCCTTTTGATTCATTTTTGAGCGTTGTCTACAAAATAGGTGGGCTTTTGCTGGAGCACTCACACAAAATTTTGTCGAGTTCTTAATGATAGGGACTTTATTTTGTACTTGTCACGAATACTTCATTTAAAATTAAATTATGATGATTTACTCAATCTAAAACTATCCCAAGGAACCTATGCATGTATTAATAGTGAATGTTTCCACTATCAGGACGTCCTACTGAGACTCCTAGTCACAACTGCCCGCCGTATTTCGAGGAAAACAAGGATGTTAACTGTAGTTGCTCCACCACAGACTTGGGCAAGCGTCCGGTCTTTTAGTCTGGCAAAATACTAACTCATCAGAGCTGAGGCTTGACAAAGTTAACAGGACACAAAATGAAATGGCTTCCACGTGTAGCCTGATGTGGAACAACACAGATGTACTTAGAGTCAACTACACAATAAAAGTAAACTGTAAGTCATTTGTGTTAAGAAGTGTCGCTCATCAGCTTTAACTCTCCATCTCGGTCCATCTGTATAAAAATGCATGAATGTTTACATTTTAAGAATGCTCAACGTTACACCATGCAACCGTTACGATACTACCTGGTACTACAACTAGCCTGTTTCTTTTTCATGCTTCGTTTGTTCGTTTAGATTAAATCGCCTTCACTTTCTTTAAAAAACCCATAAGTGGTTCATTATCAGAATATTTTCATTTATATTTTTTTTCTATTTCGATGTGTTTCTTCTCTTTTTCGCTTGTTTTCTTTTACTTATGTTTCCTCTATTGTAACTCATTTCTTGTATATTAAGCAAAAGGACATTATCTCAGAATTTTCTACTTTATTTTTACTAACGAAAATTGCAATGTGAGTGTAGTTTATTGTTAGCTAGGAGTTTTGAAAATTGAAAGCATGCTACAGGTTTCGTAAATACCTAATTTCTTCAAGTCTAGTTATATCTTATGTGTCTCCCCTCTTATCAGGCATAGACAATGAGCAGAATTTCGTTATTGTTGCATGTGTCATGTGTTGACAGATTCATCAAGTGTTCTGACATTCAAAATAAACAACATAGACATCAATGTGAATGTTAGTGAAAAAGAAAACGTGACAGTTGTTTGTAAAGCTGATGGCCGACCTGTACCCAGTATAAGCCTTTTCAAAGTCGTCAACAACCAAGAGCTAAAAATAGCAGTTGCTCACTATTCCAATAAATTAATACATAACACATAGAAACATCTAAACACACACACACACACACACACACACACACACACACACACACACACACACACACACTTTTAAGTATGTGATGGAAACTGGTAGTATCACAATTACTGTAGCTTTCTTTGCATTACCAAGAGTAGATCACACAACAAATCGAAAGTTACGTACGACACACCTTTAAGCAAATGGCCTGTAAGAGAGGCAACCTCCTTGATCTGTTTGCTGTTACAAAAACATCAGATTTGTTTCCCTTTAACTTTTCAAAGATTACTTTTCTAAAGTTCGTATGATTATTGTTTACTTAGTCGGATTATTGTATTGTTAATCTCAAGTAAAAACGTGTCTGTATTGTTGATTTGAATAAGAGCTTTTTAATTGTGAGATTAATTCAGTTTACTCTCATTTGTGTTAAATCTCATTCGGCTTTTAAGAGTATTTTTGAGAAAGCTTGCTGAAATTAAATTTTAAAGGAACTCTCTGTGCGCGCGTTAGTCCGTGGGTGTTGTGGTGTGTGTGTGTGTGTGTGTGTGTGTGTGTGTGTGTGTGTGTTTGCAAGCACACGTGTAGGTGTATTACATAGTTTAGTGAAGCTGAAAGTAAGTATTTGTAATTGTCACTACGCAAAACCAAGAGAATAGTGAAGCCCGGCATGCTTTATTACTTGACATTACAGCTCCAGCTACTGGCATCGCATGCAGTGTGGAGTTTAACAACAGCTCATGGAGAGTGACAGGGCGATGTGATGTCTCCAAAGTCCGATCCTCCCGTGACAGATACTACTGTCTGCTGTACCAAATCAGTCAGGTAGGCACACTATAAACAGAGGTTGCATTATACTCAACTGCCTTTTTTCAGTAATTTTAGTCTTTAAGGTTGTCTAGCATCCATTTATGTTAATATACACAGGAACTTATCCAACGGAACAGCATATCTAAATGGTATTAGTAATTTTTTGTTTGCTTTCCACCTATGCCATATACAGCTGAATTCATTAATTACAAATATTGGGTACTGATCATCATTTTAAATTTTGTCGACGAATGTTTGTCTCACAAACTACTCAAACATAGTAGAACCAAAGTATGAGCACATTGTAACATCTCCGATTACAAAAATTCTTTAGCCACAAAAAGCAGTCCTGTTGATTTTGTGAAGAGATGACATATATTAAGGAGTTTGCTTATGTGACAGTTGTTGTCTACAAGAAGTCCTTGAAAAAATGTAATGCACGTTGAACAAAAACAAAAACTAGTTATTCTTGAACAAATGAATTTCTGTTAAAAACCTTTGTATTTTATTTTATAAAATTCCTAATTTATCTATCTATATGGTTATGTGTGTGCATGTGTGAATACGTGCGTGCGTGCCTGTATGTGTGTGTGTGTGTGTGTGTGTGTGTGTGTGTGTGTGTGTGTGTGTGTGTGTGTGTGTGCAGCCATCTTCTCAGCTTCAAAGTCTTGTAGACAATATCACGATGTCTACTTCATCTGTTGAACAAACTGTGTATAAATCTGGCGCCTGTCAATTAAACGCCGCTCTCCCACTTGCTGGAAAATATAACTACAGCATTGTAATTGTACCTGGTCAAGTACAGGTGTCACCATCTTTTATTGGAAACAGTGAAATACGTGAGTTTTATCTGTTCCCTGCTTCCGTGGTAGGATATCCTAAGTCTTTTCTATTCGTTTTCAGAGATTGTGAAGAAAACGTATCGTAACTGTTTTGTTACTTCAGTATTAAAGAAATTGAACATATATATATATATATATTGCTTTAATCTATACCTGGAGAAAAAAAACAAAATCCTCGTTGAAGCGGCAGTACAACCTATAAGGTTAGAAAGGAGACAAAGGAAACTAGATGGACATAGCTTAAAGATCTATCAACCACTGGAAACAATTACTGATGAGGATAACATAATCTTAAACCATTAAAAACAATAGTGAAAGCCTTCTCATAAAAACATTTCTGCACTAAACCGAATGACTGAATATTCCAACAAAATGTATAACTGCTGGTTGAGGATAGACGTCAACGTCCTACAAAGCAGCAATAGCAGAAACATCAAGTCTATAGACCTACAAGCCTTACGTAAAGATATTGTACACGTGTTAGTATCTATGTTTCATCTGAATGTGCTGTCCATCTTTTTCATTAGGTCTCTTACCCTACTTTCCGCATAAAGCTCGTCCTCGTGTATGTAAATGCGCTATATTATTATTATTATTATTATTATTATTATTAATTTACTGATCAAGAAAACAAATGATGCCTTTAGATCCCGAGCGATACCTTCAGCTCTTATGGGTAATTTAACAATGTCTTCGACATCTATAGGAGACGCTATTTTTCTGGTGATTGTCACATTAATACATAATACATAATAGATAAAGGAAAAAATACCTTCAGTGTGATACAACACTCAAAACTCCTGTTTTGTGAAATTGAAATATAACCGTAAGAGAAATGTGTCGCGTGGTAACTCTGGGTAACTCTGGTAAGACTGGGTTGCGCTGGGTTTACAATTAGCGATCTACCCTTTAGGCCATACTAGGTGGACTCCCTAACATAACCAGCCAGTTACAAGGCCATACTGACCAGGAGCAGACCACCCCATCGTCTGCTTTCTTCACTCGGCACTGACGGCCCGTCTGCTGCAAGGAAAACAACCACTAGTGTCCGGGCTAAGCGCGCTGGGTTCACAATTAGCAATCTACCCTGTAGGCGATACTACGTTGTGGAGGGTTGACATCATGCCCTCCAATCTCTCTTCTCCTGTCACAATCCAACAATGTGGACATTCCTTGATGGTCTACGTAAGGATTGTCAGCTACACAAGGCATCTGTTCTACAGTCATGCGCCGCCACAGAGAAACGTCCAAAGAAGAAGTTGGCTGAACTGGCCATGAGAATTAGCAACATTGAACAGCGATATGAGGCAATGGATCGTCTTCTGTACCTTCGATCATTAGCTTACCTGTCATATTGATTAACAACACTTATCATATCATATTGTTGAAGAACATTGACTTTAATAGCTCACATGAACTTTAACTAATGTAATAAATGTTAAAATTAAGTATTATTTTTATTGTCAAACATCTTTTCATGTTTACATGAAAATAATTATTTGAATTTGAATTAAATTTTTCATTCACTTCATAATTTTTTTAGTTGAAATTTCATTTTGAGGATTAAGTGTCTGGGGATTAAGTGTCTGGGGATTAAGTGTCGGGAATTAAGTGTCTGGGGATTAAGTGTCTGGGATTCCTAACGAAATATGTTAGCTTAAAGTCTTTCTCCCAAATATTCTCCCGGTATTTCCGCTTCATACCCTTGATCAATTTACTGCACAGGAAATACAAGATTTTTATAATCACCAATGTTTCTTATTTTACACTAAATACTTTCCGGAAAGATCACTTTCATTTTTGCAGTTACTGAAATGTGAACTAAAAAATAAAGTAAAATAAAATAGCCTTCTTACAGATACATTAAATAAAATATAAAAATTATTCCAAAATTAGAGGGATGGGGGTCATAACACGTCGTTAGGCACTCTAAACCTTACAGTTAAGTGAGATTCAAATAGTTTATAAGCTGCGTAAACGCGTTAGCCATCTTGCCAGCGGTAAGCAGTCTTCCTCACAAGCGACTTTAGGTTTGTCATTAGGGATTTTATTACATCACGTATGGACGGAAACTCATTATTCTTTCTTAGTTACAGCGATAAATACACTACAGATTTGCAAAATAATAATCTATTATTTTCAATGTAGGACCTCCGTCTGAGTCTCCTCAACACAACTGCCCCCAAAATGTAACAGAGGGTGAGGGCGTGGACTGTTTGTGTTACTCCGATGACCTTGGACTTCCATCTGGTTCACTTCTCTGGAGAGGAACAAACTCGTCGAAGCTGGAGATCAACAAAGTAGACAGAACATTTAGTGGGACGAGCAATACGTGTTACATGATGTGGAACAATACTGCTGTCCAAAAAGTCATCTACACGCCAACAGTCAACTGTATGTTCATTTAAAGCATCATTCTCCTAGTGTGCAACTTTAGCTTTGAAAGTTATCGTGAAAATATACAAAAAGCGCTACTTAGGTGAAGAGAAGAAACACAATTTACATTTGTTCTGCATCGCTATTTAACGCTTGATAGAAGTAGTTGAAAGTTTGGAATGGAAAATATTTTATCGCAGGTAACACTTAAACCAAGTTTGAATATACTTTTTCGTTTCAGAGGGAAATTACTAGAAATTTACAAAAAATGTGTGTTTACTTAAAACTGCATGAACAGACGCTAAGCACAAAAATAAAAGCATCTGTATAGTTTTATGATTGTAATTTAAACGAAGTTTGAAAGTTAACTGTAAAATTAAATTGTTCTGAAAGGAGATTAAAGTCGGGTAGTGCACTTTGGAGTAAAAGTGCCTTGATTTTCATCCAGTAAAATTCACATTTCCAAACGCTAAAATGTTTCGAGCGTTGATTTTTAACAAATCCTTGCACATGGACAATAAGCACTACACTAAAAATTCAAATTTTCTGATCGAGAATAATTGGAAATATTGTGGCATACTAACAGATGGATCCCGAGTGCTGAGTTTTAAAATTGATGGCAAATCAGACGATGCTGTTAATGTCAGAGAAAACACAAACGTCTCAGTTGTTTGTCGAGCTGAGGGAAGACCACTGCCTACAATACGTCTGTTTAAAAAGAGCAACGACAATCAAGATCTTCAAACAAGTTTAATTTATAGCGCAGCTGAACTTCAACATACGATCACTACCGTACAATGTGAGGAAACAGCCAGCTACTCATGTAGATCAGAAAATGCAATCTCCGGAGACCAGAAATATATTCTACTAATTGTTTCCTGTAAGTGTGTTTTTTACTATTTGTAAAATTAATGTGGTTTTTTTTTTGGGGGGGGGGTTAAAACGCAGCAACTAAGTAATACTATTGTTATTTGCATATGAAGCTAAGATTTTAATGATTCTTGTCTTGACTTGTTTATTATGAGTTACCAATGCTTATTGTTTGTTATTGAGATTTAGGTGTTGGGAGAAAACAGTTGGGAGAGTGGTCGCCGGGTTCTGTTAGCCGTCGAGAACTTCAGGCATTTGTAAAAATTTGACATGTGACTTGGAACATGGCACCAACTATAACCATCCATTAAGAAACTCACGAGGGAATCTTTCGCCAAATTCGATAGAAGAAGAACTGGATGCTTGCAGAAAAGAAATGGCAGATCTTTCAATCATAGCCCTGCTTCGTTCTACCTATTAAAGGCAACTATGAAGAAAAATTGTTAGCTGCTGTATTGATCTCCCCCATTCCAATACCAGCCTCTAATCCAAAAGTTGAACTTTAATTATGCAGACTACCACCAATCTGTGATTAATTCGTTAGAGAATGCAACCTAAGACATGAAGATGATAAATATGAGCATATGCGCAATCTGATCGTGGAAACCTCACGTATTGCGGGTGCTAATAAAGTGATTTGTTACTTTAGCTTTTGATAAAATGTGAGTCTGTTTGTTACGAGGTTCAGAAACAAAGAGGAACAAGCCAAAATCAAGAAATACATTTACTTTATTTTAAATGCCTGTTTTGTTACTTTTTGTCTGATTTAAAGGTTCTCCTAGAAAAGGAACCAACGACTCTTACGTTACAGCGTTTGTGGGTGACGAAGCCAGACTGATGTTTCAAATGATTGCCTTCCCTTCGCCTAATCTGCTATCGATATTTTATTTCGGATCAGCAAATGATTCCATCTCCCGAAAGGTGGAGCATGAGAACACTGCGATATCCACGTGTTCATTTGATAACTTGTACAGTTATATGATTACTTGCACTTTTACTCTCCACAACAAAACAGTTTACCCAACTGGGTTTTACACCGCCACTTTCAGCAACATCCTTGGAAATTTTTCTCTTCCTTTTGAAGTTAAAGAGAGAATATATGAGACAACACAAGTAATTGTAGCAACAGGTAAGTTTAAAATGTTTATTATTGAAATGAGCGCATATATCTATATATATATATATATATCCTCACACTATTACTTACATTTGTATGGGCATAATCAAAGAGAACGAGTAATCAATTAGCTGTGCCGTTTCAGCAATGCTTTGAGACGTATCTGAGATTAAAGAGTAAGTGGACTGAATACTAGACTTATCTTAACACACATAGTTTTCTACGTACTAAACTGTATATATATATATATATACAAATTTTATTTGATTTTTATCCTTTTATGTTAATTAATGAAAGCTCTAGATATACTTTCTTTCTCTAAACTTGAAAAATATTTACTAAAACCTAACCTTTTGTCCTTGATCTTTTCGACAGGACAACCGCAGTCACAATCTGAGACAGCCGGATCTGTCGCCGGTGGAGTTATAGGTGCTGTCGTTTTCATCGCGCTCGTTATCAGCCTGGTCATCTTTATCATCAGAAGAAAAAGTGAGTTTCGTTAAAGAAACAATACATTGAAAGAATCCATTAAGTATGTTAAAAGTGATTAAAATGTGTCGCAAAAAGCAAACAGTTAACAATGTTACCATTCAACTTTATACAATTACAATCCAAGATATTTTTAGAGACAGTTTGACATATGGAATATTAATTTATCATTTTATATTTGTAATTACTTGCAGGAAAAAGAGACAAGAGAGGTTCACCGTGAGTATAGGTCTGCCTAGAAGTGAATGCAGTAAAGCGATAATACTTTCTTAAATCAGATTAATTATGGCATTCTGATACCGTCTAAGAAATACATTTCATACATTGCACGATATAAAAGCAACGAATGTATTCCAATTCTATATTTCATGAATACTTCATTGGTTTTTTTCTTTCAGGCCAAATCTGAAGTCGACCTCCAGAACCGACCATGGGAGAAGTACGATCATTATTTCTGAAATTAATTATTTTTTTACTGTAAGAAATGTTGTTGCGTCTTAGTTGAAGAATTAAAATGCTAATAAAAAACACTGAAAAGATTTATATCTCATCATTTATAAACACATGTAAAACACCCAAACAAATAACATTAGCATGAAAAGTCATATTTCTGCATATAAAGGAGAGAGAGAGATGCAGATTTCATAAGGAATAGAAAATTTGCAGAAATAACCTACAAGACCTTGCTTACTCTGCAGGGGAAGAAAAATTATATGATCAGCTACAGACAGGAGACGTTAACAGTCCTTCTAATTACCAAACACTAGGGCATCAGCAGATTCCAAACTACTCTGCAAAGCATAAAGGTTACTCCACATCTTTATTATTTATTTATTATTTGCTACTCTTTCCTATTTTGTATTGTACCTTCAATTTACATGCAGAATGAAAACACTAAGAAAAATCTTATCTTAATGTCATCAAAAACGAATCAAAAATGCCGATAAATCATTAAAAATGTTCTAATAGAAAAAGAAAATCGAAACATCTATGAAAAAATACTAAAAGTTTCTCTGTAAGGGAAAGAAGATTTACACCAATAGCGCTATTTATGTTCTTCATGTGGCTTATGTTGGTAAAGAAGAAGGTTGTAGAGAAAACAAATACTTCTTTGATCCTGCCTACTTTTTGAATACGTTTTGAATACCTTTGTTAAAGAGATGTATCTATGAGTGTGCTGCATGTACTGTATAACACTAATACTAGTCTTTGTATATTGCTTGCCTTGTGACATTCTCCCTATTGACATTCTTATGTAGAGACTATCATTACGTATAACATTATAATTACCTTCAACTGTTTTAGAAAAAACAAGTATTATAGACAGGAAAAAATTGTGTTTTGTTTTATTGATGCTTATTTGGTTTGGTTTCCTTTTTATTTTGCTGTTGTTGTCGTTGCTGTTGCACGTAATGTCTTTTTACGAGTTTCATTGATTTCACATTCACGCGTTCAAGTTGATTAATTTACTGTAATTCTTATTTAGATCAAGGACAGTCAAATGTGTATGAAGTCCCCATCGAGCTGCACCAAACAGAACGAGGAACACGTCCAGAGACAGTCTACCAGAACAGCACATTTAGTTAGACTGGTTCCTGTACCGCTTTTGGTTTCTTGATGTAGAAATACCTAGTTACAGCATCATCCACGACGAGAAACTTTCTACTTTAGCCCCTAGCTATACAATTAATAAGATTAAAATGTCCGGGCAGGCATGCCGCTCTGTGGATATTACCCAGCTTAAGGTATTTTTAATTGCTGTGCATAAGGATTTTGCGAAATAATGATGTCTGCTTAAAAGAACTGGACATTATTCAACATTTTCAAGCCTGGCCTTGTCTGCTATCATTAAATAGTGAAGAAAATGAATCGGCACTTAACATTCTAAAATATTTGCGTTCATCTTGTTGTATCAAGCGCTTAAAGACATGGGAAAACATATTTTGATGGACACTGACCAAAAGGTCTCAAGACTACCTGTTATCAAATTGTTATGTTTATTTAATTTCTCACACGTGTTACACTAGACCGTATATCGGTTCTGTATTGCCTTCTGTTGCCTCACATTACCTTGCCGGAACACAATGTCAAAGATATTGGGATTTTTTAACAGATGCAAGTGTTCATATACGCTGAGCATAGATATGTAACAGTCTATACAATGCATTTAAAATTAAACAGCTGAGTAAGCAAGAAGTATGCGGGGGAAAAAATATAAACATTGTTTAAAGCTATATTAAAATCTTCAATTTTTTTCTCTCACTTTCTGCTTATATCGCGCCTTTGAAGATTCTGCAAAGAATGAATAATTCGGAAGTCATATAAAGACATATACAACACTTTGAATATCCATCAGCACCATTAATCGCGCGATGAGAAAAACGATATCGCAATTCATCTTTGCCAAACAAGTGTCACGTTTGTGAAATAGTCCCTAGTAGGGATGCTCAGTGAGCATATGAATGCTTTGTCTCTGTACTGGCTTACGGTAAACTTTTCTTTCAAATCAACTGGGTCGTGTTAAAAGCCGACTAGACCTCGAAGGAAAAAAAAAACTGGGTTGAATACACAGCGACAGCTTGGTCCCGAAAATCACGTTTTCTATCAATGGCGCTCTTCATGCGGGGACGTTTGCCGGTATATTTGTTAGTACAATGAGTCTTTGTGGAGCCTAAAAGATTTGACAATGCAACACAGGGAAGAGGAGCAAATTGTGAATCTCTTAGTGAGCTTGGGAAAACGTGAAAAAAGTGGAGGCTTCAGCTACTTCAATGCGAAACATGGCGTCTAGCCAGAATGTAAAGGGGTTGAATAGTGAACTGAACGCGGATCTTAGAAAAAATAGTGGTCTAAATTTATTTCAGTGTTGCAAACCTGTCATTGTTGTGAATATACGGAACTTTGTCTCTACTTCCTTGTCTGTATGCCTTCTTTTTATCTCTCTCCCTCTCTCTCTGTCCCCTCTCTTTACTCCTCCTCCGTTAGCATAATGGTGAATTTTTTTTACAACGCTTAACGTCTGTCACCAATACATTGAGGTTTGGCTGTCCTGGGTTCAGCTCTCGTCTCGGCCGGGCTCTTCTTTGCATGTAGTTTCTGTTTTATGGGCTGGCTGCCTTGCCGTGATATAGCCCGATGTAAGATAGTGATAACTAGCAACAATGACGAAGTGGTTTACACTCGAATAAAGAAAGAGAAGGCCACCGGTTAGAAGACCGTTCAGACCAGTCAGGAATACCTCTGCTCGCCTTAGACAAACAGAATCACTTAGACTGTGCTTTCGGTGATAAGAAGGAAGATTTTTTTTAATGTATTCGTTTTATGCTTGAACTACGATAGAAACATTTATTTGTCTACGTTCAATTAGTTTAAAGATTATTTAGTAGTTTTAATATCATTCGGTAATTTTTGTAAGTTTAATATTTTTTTTATTTGCTGATCATTCTATTTGTCTATTTATCTAACCGTTTGCGCCTTCTCCAGTAGCTCGCCATAGTCCCTTTTGTTAAGATATGACAGAGGATAAAGTACTTGTATTACTATATGCCCTGTTTATACAAACCTCAGAGGAAAATATTGTAAATATTGAATGAAGGATTTATGTTCTTAAGCAAATATATTGCATAATCAATGAGTCGGTAATGAGACAATTTGGACTTCCTAATGTTGAAGAAACATCGTCTGACAATGAGTTTTCAAGATGTGTGGTTACTGACCGAGAGAAAATATCTGATTGAAGGGTGTAGATGAAAATGTGGAGGCGAGTGCGTGAATAAGAAAGGCAGAGAAAGAATGATGGGTATAGGGGAAGAATTTAGCGATTCTACTACATATAGAGCTCTGTAAAAAAAAGTTAGTCGGTAAACTCGGCCAACATAAGTAATGAAGACCAGGGAGGAGACATGTGAAACGAATACCCCTTGGCAGGGTATATCCTGACAAGTACGTTTCTATTTATAACACAATACATACAGATCACGCGACCTTATTTCTTGCCCTTCTTCATTCAAGGACTGAAATATAAACAAATAACCGCTAATCGTGAAGGTAAACACAATTTCCACACTTGCATGCTGTCCAGCACAGCTACCACTCAAAGAACAGCAGCGGAAGTTAACTCTTTCGTTTTCGCCTCACGACTTGTGTAAAGTCCACGACCTGACGCTCTCATCACTGGCAGACCATGCTCCTAACCTTTTGCATATTGTTCGGAGATGAGCAGCCCGCAACTATTACGCTGAAGTTGGTTGACTGGCGAACCGACTCTTTCTACCATCAAACATGATGGAGGACCCTTGCTACGAGATTCCGAACCTGATAACCACCCAGCAATTCCTTTCCAGGATCCTCAGTCAATAAAGACTCTCATCCCGATGCCCGTAGTTCTAGCCTAGTTGTAGTACCATTGTCGTTACGAACGTTCGCTAAACTAAGCCCATCGAACAAGTATCTGCACATCGTTACAGAAGCCTATCGAAACCAAAATATTCAAATCATTCCAACTGCAACGCTTTATAATGCGACCTGCATGTTTCATTCACATACACTTACCCTACAACAGTTATGTGGACAATAAAGCCACTACTAAATCATTTATCAACAAACCTTTACGTGGAAGATTGAGGTGACTTTACGCTAAGATAGTGCCAAACAAAACCAGATTTTCTGATCTTAAAATGGCAAATCAGAGGGATATTTAAGGGATTAGTAGTTCTGTAGATGTTAAACCCGTCATGAAAGTTTAGCATTATCACTTATACAATGTATATTTCTTTTAGTGTATCATTACACCGTTTCGCAGACCATCACATTGTTACCCACTCAAATCAGCGGTAGCGAGATTTTCCTGCACTGTGGCAATACGGGTAATTTCTGGGGTCATGTGTCTGTTAATGTGTTTGGTTCTTGTCACACACCAGCCTTCATGTGGCACAGACATTGTAACGTGGAGGGGAAGCAGCTTTTGTCTACACACGCTTACCTCTATAATGGTGACTTTTCCTGTCATGTCATCGCTAATAGGATTGATGAGTTTACTCCTTATCAGAGTCGAGCACGGTAGGAATTGCTAATATAATTATCTTAGGGGGCCAGCGTCTACTTGTGTAAATGAACCTGGAATGTTGGATTGTGATATACCAAGTGTGTGTAGTTGCATGCGTGCGTGTGAGAGGGTCAGAGGGGTGAGCGGCAATGTGGGTTCATTCTGTTCATGTACTTGTCCGTGCTTTTGTATTGCCGCAGCAGACACGTGGCTGGTGTTTGTCACTAACGTTATTCACTATTCTTGTTGGTTTGAATGTATGTCAGTTTTTTGTATACCTGAGCTATTCTAAGTAGCCTCAAGGAAAGCTCAGGAAAGCAGCGCGCAGCTTTGTTTATTTGTGTCTAAAGTTCACCACACTACCTGCCGATAGATTTGAATTAATTTCTCACCTGGGGCGTAGCTATATAACAAGGGTAAGGTGTTGCTCTGGAGCAACATGGGGAAAAAGAGTCTTGTTTCCGAAGTTATAAATCAGTGAACACACTCCGCCGACACTAGGACACAGTTGCTGCCATGTTATACGTTTGGCCCTAGGGATAAAGCAACATCTGCGAGGTCTGGACATCGCTTTAGAACTTCAAAAACAAGGCGCGTGTGCTTGAATTCCTCATGTTGTTCTAAAGCAACGCCTTACCTTTGCTTTATGACTACGCCCCGGAAAAGACAGCAAGCCACAAACAATATTATTTAATATAAGAAAACTATGCGTACTAATTATTCTACCACTAGCTGAACTGAATTACACATTCTGTAAATCTAGTAAGTTGTAAAAAGAACGAATTATTTTAACGCAAAACACATCAATAGTGAAAAAAACGATACAACAACATATATTTCTTGTTAAGAGAAGCTATTCATCAATATTTGAGTCTGTTAGAGTAAAAAGGAACAATTGTTAGGTAATTAACGAACGATTTGAGGACAGCTTGGGGAAAGGTAAGAAAAGAAACACGAAACGTCATTTGAACATGATGTGCTTTTGTTTTGTTTTGTTTAATTTTTTTTACAAGGACCGGATTTCAAACTTTTCTAGGTCCTAGTCGCTATTTGAAAAAAAAAAGTAAACTAGATAAATTTGGACTTCGTTTTAACAATATTTTGTTGTAACTCAAAAAGTTTTACTTTATTGAGGAATTGTTGTTTGCGTTCTTCACATTTTTTTGATACTATTACATATATATTACATATACACACACACACATAAATCATATAGCAGTATAACAGGTTATAGTTACAAGCATTTTAAAGAAATCGCATTTTAAAAAGCTTATTTTACCTTGTAAGTCTATTTAGCAAAAATTATCATCAGTCGTTTAATCATCTATTGCTCATTTAAATAAAATTTATTCACAAAAAGTTCTGTAGCAGAGCTCTTTTTCTATGTCGTTCGCATAGCTTGATCTGCTAACAGCTTCTTTTCGGGAAGGGCTACACGCGTTTCTAGCGAAAGCGGGGATAACTGCTCTGGAATGCCATCTGCCAAGCAACTTTCTCCCTCTCTCTATCATTTGGTCTCGCATGCACCCGCACTCAATTTAAGACGTTGTCAGAATATGTTCTGCAAAATAAACGCATCCCAATTTTTTTACGAATCACATTTACCATCAATTGGGTTAGACCTTTCCATGCCAGACATGCCTACCGCGCATGAACAAAATACACTGTGAGGTACCTTGTTAGTTATGCATCTATTGACTTTATTGTTTGTCTCTCTACAAGCAGTACCATCACAGCCAGTCCAAGTACAGACACTAAAAAAACTGAACTGACTTGAAAACCACTTCGTGATTACTTTTTTATAGTCAATACAGATAACGGATTCAACTGCTTCTTCTTTCTTCGTTCTTTTAATGCGCTTCTTTTTAGACTACGGTGTTTCACTGCTCAGGAAAATCAGGTTTTCTTCTAGCGTCATTTATTTTTCTTTCGAAGTAGTTACTAACTCATTCTTGACACACGGCTGTGGGGCATTCCACCCACTGGGATGCAAGTTTTTAGCCCTTTCTCAAAAAATCATAAAAAAATAACTAAAAGGGGTAGATGAACAATTTAAATTGATAAAGATAGATCGAAATATGTAGAAACGAAACAGCTTTACCTTGTGTTTGCTTAAAAACATACTTTTATAGTATTCCCAACCGAAAATGCCATGATAATGAGTGCGTCTCAAAACATTTTCGTGGTGACAGTACGTTTCTAAAAGCAAAATTGAAAATAACATAAGGGAGGTAACTACTGAAACAGTAAGGAAATAGTCCACAATGATTCTCTTCCTTGAATTGGCAGTGAATCACGCGTGATCACGTGTATTTTGGTGAAAAAAAAAAAATGGCTAACCGCCATCTTGAAGCACGTTGTTGTGTCTCACTTTGACATGGATTTGTACTTCAACAACCGCAAAGGAGACGAAAATAGTAAGTAATTTTAAAATTATAATGTATATTCTAATGAAACAAATATTTGTTTGGTACTTTATGTCTGTATATATTGTGTAAATAATTTTTTTGTTAATTTCCGAAAAAATTTCTAAAATGCGTACAGTCGTAATCTTTCATTTGATTTTAGTACTCGAAGACTAAACCTCTGTATCTTAAAATTTACACCAAAGAAATGTTTAAAAAATGCTCTTTAAAACGGCGTATTACCGATGGTTGCATTTACTGTAGGTTAATAAATATAAATTTTCAAAGCTGCCGGTCGAACTTTCTACCCCGGGTAGCCATTTTCGAAAAAAATAGGGTTACCATGGGAAAACGCAGAAAATTACTGTCAAACGTAAAAACTACGACACAAAAAGAAGATCACTCGATAGAAAAATGAATGAACTGTCGTCTGCACTAACTTTTTTTTCCGAAACAACGCATTTTGTGCGTGTAAAAAATTAACAAAAATGGACCTGCTGATATCGGCAGGTGCGCTGACGCTCTATAGCCGGCTGACCTGCCCAGTTGGGCAGGTGCGTCTCGAAAAAGCACGCGTGTGGATGCTTAACTATTTAAAGTGAAGCATGCAGAAAATATCAAACGTTTTCTATAAAGCACTGATGTCTATAGAAAACTGACATTTCTAAAACGTTTATTTAATTTTCAGGTGCTCCAAGACAAACAGTGCAGGACTTTTATTCAGCAACGTTCAATGGTGGAGAGGCAAAACTGGAGTTCTAGCTTACCTTACGCCTGATGTGCTGTATATATTTTACATCGGATCCTCACTAAATTATACTACTTTAAGAAAGGTGGAATCTAAGAATACTGTAAAAGTTGAGTGTACTTCTGACAATGTGTACAGGTACATGGTTACATGCACAGTGACTCTGCTCAATGAAACGATATTTAGTGCCCGAGTTTACCATGTTCACGGTTGGTATAGGCTGGAGGGGGATATAACTGCGTCTGATTTCACCTCTGCCACACGGAGTAAAGGAAAATGTGTGAGCTTTCTGTTTTATCGTGTATCACGTGCGGCCCGGGTAGAGCTCACCCTCTGTCCAGGAGGACAGGGATGGGTGTGTGGGCCCGCCCGTAAATAGCCAGGGGGCTGCTTTCTAGCGTCGTTGGAGATGGCTGTCGTGGCTTGGGCTGATAAAATGTGCGCTGTTATTTGCGCCATCGATACGGCTGTTACTGTGACTTTGTTTGTCCCAGTTGTTATTGCTGCCGACAAGGCTGTGAGTGGCATTTGTTGGGACTCTGAAACAGTCATCAGGAAAACTCTCTGCCGTGTGATCAGAGGAATACGCCGAGCTCACGGAAGGCTGTCTATGGAACTAGGGGGTTTTGACAGCTGGAGTGAGGTGTGAGGAGAGACGACCTGGGGTCCAACAAGGCAGGTGACAGGCTTATGCGCTTCACCACCATCTTACAAGCCGTACCAGATGCAAACGTGTCCTCCTATCTCCAATCTGATGGGAGGGATCGTCACAGCGAGGCCAAACGACTCAACCAGTGCTGTGCGCTATTCTGCTGCCGGCAACCGTATCGTCCTGAGGACCACTGACGCGAGGCAGACGGGTGGGCGTGTAGGACTAAACACCACAACAGCTTGACAAAGTATGACTTTTCCTTTAGAGATAAGGATAAGCGGGGGAAGGGGGTCAGTTCCGGTTCCTTTCAGAACTGTTAGAAATAAGTGTCCGTTAGAAAGGGTGCGGAGAACTGTTAAGTGTTTAGCTCCGTAAATTTTTGCTAGGGAGTAGCTGTATGCAGCCCTTTCTGACCTTAATTGTTTACCCAATTAGTCCAGGTGTGTGCTTAGTGCTCTGTCTGATAAGATAACTGCATAATCGTTTTCATCGTTGGTATGTACTTCGTTTATTCAATTTCGCATTGGTGTGATTTCATGACTCAAAGCATCTGATTGCATGTTTTGCATAAAATAAGAAAGCAAGTACTTTTGAGAGAAGGACGATAAATTGGAAACAAATGACACCAAAAACATTAAGTTTGGCCTCAGCTTGGGGGAACATGGATGTCACAGGGGCGCTAATGAAAGAGTGTTCAGCCAGTACTGAACATACATTTCTTGCAGGTATTCATTAAATCTTGTTATTACATTTGTTATTAATAAGCCTTGTAAATGTTTATTTTAGAGCTAGATCTATAGTAAACGTGACCTTAACTAATGTACACTTTTAAGAACCTAACATTTTATGAGGCGAAAGTGCAATTCAACTGATATATTTTTCTGTATTACATATCCATACATGTTATTGCATTTGAATAGTGTATCGTTCCTTAAGAAAATCATTGCACCATTTCACTGACCTGAGTAAGTTAGTTGTAAAGGGCCTTTTCTTCCGGGTAGCTTTTCGAGTACTTTCTGGCGTTGGTTGGAGCCTTGTGACTTTAGGTGTGTCTGGTGCTGTTTGCGATTTGTGTCGTTAAGTTTGACTACTTTCGGCCTGTATTATTGTCTCAAGAGTTAGCCTGGGTAAAAGCTATTCTGTCACAGTCAAAATATAAACTTTGGTGTCTACTACACTTTCGTGGATACTGATTACCTTAACGTCATGTCAACGCTAATAGGATTGATTTGTGTACTGTGTATCAGAGCAATACACGGTAGGATATCTTTACATACTTACAGACATTTACTTTTAGGTGTGTGAATACAAATCTGTGAGTGGCTGTCCCACGTACGTGCAAGTCAGTGTGTGTGTGTGTGGTGTGTGTGTGTATGTGTATGTGTGTGTGTGTGTGTGTGTGTGTGTGTGTGTGTGTGTTGAAAGTTCAAAGGAGGGTCGATAGGGTGAGTGTTACCGTTCATTGCCTGTTTCTTGTGAAGTATGTTTTTGCTGAAATAAAGACGAGCGGTTGTGTCTGCCCATTATTTACTTCTCTATTTAAGTCTTCAACACAAACGGCAGTTGTGCGGCTAAGCATAAACGGTGTAATGCTGTACTCATTTTTGCTACGGCTACACATCTTGGGGCAGAACTTTGATATGGGGAACGATGTGACGTCATAGGCTGGTCTATGTTATTTTGTCAGAGGTTTGAGGTGGGGAATGGGGTAGGGTTAGGTTTAGTTTATTAGGTACAATTGGGCCATTGAGTGGAGCGAGCAGACGACAAATGCCGCGAGCCATTTTTGTGATGGCCGTCGAATCTTACCCCATATCAAAGCTGTACCCAACTTTGAATCACATTGTCACTTGGAAGACTATGACTTGAAGCCAACCGTTTAAATATTATATTATTAGAAAAAGTTGTTAGTCGTTTTAAATTGAGATATTTATTATAGATTTATTCACTGGACACCACATTATTTAAAATATAACGATTTATGATAAAGAAAATGATTTGATACTAGGAACATTTTAATGAATTACCAATGCATGGATTTTTTTCGAAGATAAATAGTGGCATTAATGAGCAGTATATGAGCACTGAAATAAAACGCTAATAACCAAAAATTTTGCTCTGCATTTTCGCAATAAGGTGAGTAACGCTCGAAGAAATAAAAAAAGTTACACCGTTTATTAAGTTTATGATAAGCGTTATAAGTACTGTTCCATATTTGAAGTAGTAAACCTTAAAAGACACCATTATAATACCCAACCTTTTTCTGGTGTTTCAGTTGTTACAGTGTCGCTTTGTAATGACAGTAAATACCTGGAGGTAAAGGAGGGACGCAGTGACAACAGGTTTGTCTGTACAGGACTGACAGCTCAACAAACAGTCAGCTGGTTTTGGGGACAGACGTTTATACTCAAATGTACAGCATCATCGTGTGATGTAAATTATTTCTCTACACGCTTCCAGATTAGCAGATCGTTAACGACGGAAAGCGACATTACAGTTAATGTAACAGCCTTCTCAGATTTAGACAGCTCATGGATAGCTAGCCTGACATGCCAGGTGTCAAATGACAATAAGGACACTTGTCAGCTAGACGTCGTCTGTAAGTACGGCTTGTCAAGTTACAAGAACGACCGCACTTTCTTACACATCCATCTCAGCGTACAATGCTTGTTCTCTTTCCCCACATCGCTCTCTCTTGTCACTCACTCACTACCTCACACACACGCGCGCGCGCAAAAGTACACACAAAATGGGAGGTACACAAGCACGTCTATTTGTCTAACCGTCTAACTGAGAATATGGATAATAAAATGTAGAAAAGTATCATTCCTTCTAGTAAACATCATACTTGGAGTCTACTATAATCTAGTTATAGTTAGTTGGTTACAGAAATTCTGCACTAGTTCAGCTAATTGCCAACCCTTATGAAACATTTACTGTCTAACCGATGTCTCTACTATCTTCAGTTTGATTGATCTCCATAATGCTTGCTCTGTTTAAATCCAACGTCATCGAGCCAATGGCACAAAAAATACACAGTTTTTCTTGAAATTATTTTATTTTTAAGTAAAACTTAATTCTTAAAAATAGAAAAGTCAAATAAATTATAGTGTCAAATAACTATCTTGATCAGACTTATTTAATTTTGAATTCATTATTACAAAATGATAATAGTTTGTTTGTCACTAGACTTTATGATCGATTGCAACTTGATTGTAAACTAAAGGAAAATATATATACAAACCTAATAGTTTGTGAAAGTACGTTACTTCCCTTTTATGGCATATTCAATGCATATTCACATGTACTTTGCATAAAGAGAGCGCTAAATAAAATCGCAGCTTTAGCTGTCCAGTTAAAAAGATAAGGTAATAAAACGATGAAAATATTAACAAGTGATGACTTTTTCAAACTTTTTTGTCCATTACAAATCGCTGTTCAATAAAAATACAATATCAATAGTCTGACAATTAGCGATGTTGCCATGTCACTTCTGATTTTTTCATGCTTCATTGCGGTAGTAACGATCAGCTGGCGTGTATTCACGATGTTACTCCTCTTTAAATCTTTTTCAAGAAGTTAAAATATTTTTTGTTTTGTTTGTATCTGGTAAGACACTAGAGAGCATGAAATCAAAATATCGAAACGCTCATTGTGGAGGAAGTACTTAGCCCTCATTACTATGTACCACTGAACTGTTCTCAGGTATTAATTTTACCTCCTCTCCTAATCTTTCTCTCCTTAAATATGTTCGCAGCATTCATTTTTCCCTTTCTGTCTCTGTATCTGTCTGTCTTACAACCACATGAAATCTTTTAAACTTTCAGATCCTGATGAAAGTCCTAAGTGTCAGATTGAGTTTAGTGGAGATACGTGGGAAGTAACTGGCTGGTGCACTGTTTCCAAGGTCCGGTCAAGGAAAAACAGATATGGATGTTCTTTATACCAGACTTCAGAGGTATGCAAACGGTACAGAACTCTTACACAATGCCTCATATGGATTTACAGATAACTGAATTTCTCAGCCATCACACAGTTTACTGATTGATTGAAATTTTCGTGATTGCTTTTTTACACCTGGTCTTTATCAGCTAAGCCAAAGTACTGTACTGTAGTTAGCAATACTGTTTTCACTAACCCTCAGTCAACCTTATAAATGAACTCATGGCCCAGTGCTGAGTGTTTAGGGGGAGAAATGTAAATGTAAATTTATCCACACATTACCCTAACGTCTGTGTTATTGACATCTGTCTTTGCATCATAAAGTTTGTAAGTGTGTATCCCAAGCAGGACAGGCACTCGGATAATTTGGCAAAATAAGATCGTACTCTGAGTTTTCAACTATCATTAAAAAAGATTGATTCTATGTAATCCTTAAAAAACAAATTTTACTGTCGAACTTCCCTGTAAACCAGACTTTATCTCACTAACAATATGATAGTTCCAACATTCATAGTAAGTAGATTGAAAATAATTCTAGAAATTTGTAGATTTTTTAAAACTCAACGTGATTTCTTTGTGTGTCTCCAGCAACTATCTGCTTTTTTACTGGGTAATTTTGCAATGTCCCTGAAAAGCACTTCAGAAACAAATTATTTTTCTGGCACCTGTGAAATTAAGAGTGCTCTCCCTTCAGAGGGTAAATACAACTACAGTGTCATCATCATGCCTGGTGAAGTAAAGGTGTTACCTTCCGTCAATGGAAGTAACGAAATACGTAAGTTTTATAAGTCCAGAATATTTTGTGATCTAAAATTGTCCCTTAATATTATTTGATTAATATATTTTCATTTAATAGTCGCTGTCCCTGTCTCACAGCTAACAGTTAGGTCAACAGCAAGTATTTTCATACATCTAAGGATAAACCTGAAGGAACTAAAAGCTGAAATAATAATAATATTAATTATAATAATAATATTAATTATAATAATAATAATAATAATAATAATAATAATAATAATAAACATTTTATTAGGTCGTCCGTCTGGGTCTCCTGTACAAAACTGCCCGCAATACGTAACGGAGGGTGAGGATGTGAACTGCTTTTGCTACTCCAATAATCTAGGACTGCCATCTGGTTCACTTATGTGGAAAGGAACCAGCTCGTCAAAGCTGAAGATTGATAGCATAAACAGAACATATAATGGGATAAACTATACTTGTGTCTTGATGTGGAACAACACTTCTGTACAAAATGTCATCTACACATTGACAGTACACTGTACGTTTCTATGAATAATCACTCTTTAATGTCTAGCTTAAGACCTGCCTGGGATGCTAGTTTTATATACTCCATCCTCCCATGCTCCCTTCATTCTGTGAATATAATTTCTGCAATTATCTTACATTTTGCTTACGTCTGACAAACACATTTACAAAAATTCATTACGAGAAATACAAGATTGTTCAACTCACAAATACTTCACTTGTGAAAGTGGTCGAAATGTTAGTCCTTCTTCAATAAGTTGAGGATATTGTAATATTTTTTTTTATATTTCCAAATTCTAGTGAGATACTAATAGTCGATTAGCAAATTGTCGCGAATAAATGTATCGTGCGTCATGTTGACAGATGCATCCCGAGTTCTGAGTTTTAAGATTGACAACAAAGCAGACGAGGTTGTAAGTGTAAAGGAAAACACAAACGTGTCAGTTGTTTGTCAAGTTGAGGGGAGACCACAGCCAACTATACGTCTGTTAAGCAGGATCAGTGACAGCCAAGATGTGGAACTTGCCGCAGCTAATAATGCGCTGGAACTTCAATATACTATGACTGCCGTGAAGTGTGAAGCAACAGCCAGTTATTCTTGTCAATCAGAAAATAATGTTTCTGTAGATAAAAAACATATTCTACTTATTGTTTTCTGTGAGTACCCTTATTGCGTGTTCTTATTACTTTCAGACTAATTTACTTCAAAACTGAAAAACTTATTCAGAGCTTTGTTGTGTACGTATGTAGTCAAACGTTTTGCAATTCTAATGGTTTTTCTATATTTACTTAGTGCTTTGACTTGCAGTAAATATTTTTAGATAGTTTGTAATTTTTGTTTTGCTTATATATTTGAAATCTAATAATTTGACAATATATTAAGCATAAATCATTCTCGCACGATACCCGGATTAATTTCATCCTTTGATTCTTTTAGCTGTTGTTTTTTAAACAAAATTTGATCTATTGCTTTTCACAAAGCTCTCCGTCGCAAAGCTGTTTTTCCTTATCCCTATCTTGATCTACCGACAGCCTATTTTCGGCATTGGGTCCACGCGTCTCTAGTGAAAGCGGAGATAGCAGTTGTGGTGGTGCCATCTCTCTCTCTCTCTCTGTATTTTACTATCTCTCATACATATTCGCTCAATTTAAGACGTTGTCAGAATACGCTTTGCAAACAAGAACCGAACAAAATGTTTTCCGTATTACTCATTGTCAACTGGTTGGGGGAGACCTTTCCATGCCAGACATACCACGCCTTATCAGAGCACACTTGATAGTTGATGCATCTATTGACTCTAGTTTTGGTCTCTAACATCACAACCACCACCATCGCAGCCAGTCTACGTAAAGACACTAAAATAAACAGTCTTGAAGACTACTTCGTGATTACATTTTCTTAGGGAGCACAGCTTTAACTGCTTCTTTTTAATTCGTGCCTCTAATATGTTGCTTTTAGATTGCAGCTATGGAGCTCAACTATTAGTTTAAATATAACTTTATAAGTTTAAATATTGTGGCTTATGTCACTGAACGTCATATAAAATTGAATCCAGTTCTTTTTTTTAAAAAAGCGCTCAGAATAAGAGCACACACAGCATTTTCATTTCGCCTTTCGCAAACAACTTTTAGAAAGGGACATTAATGGCGTAATTAATTTATGCACAGCTTTTTTATTTCTTTTTCAGTGAATTCAGTTATTCTTCTTACTGCTCAGTTGAATCAGATTTCCCTTTTTTAGTTTTCAGTGAAATTAGTTTTTCTTTTAACGTCATTTGTCTATCTCTTTAAATAGTTTTTAACAAAACCCGTGTATTGGTGAAGTAGGCAGAAAATATCATTCGTTTCCCATTTTTGTTGTCTATATAAAACGGCAGTTTCAAAAACGTTTATTCACCTTGCAGGTGCTCCAAAACAAAAAACGCAAGATTCTTATTCAGCGACATTCAACGGTGGAGAGGCCAGACTGGAGTTTAAAATCATTGCTTACCCTACACCTGATGTGCTGTATATATTTTACATCGGATCCTCACTTAATGATAGCACTTTAAGAAAAGTGAAATATACGAACACTGCAAAGTTTGAGTGTACATCTGATAATTTGTACAGGTACATGGCTACATGCACAGTGATTCTTCTCAATGAAACGATATTCAGTGCCGGAGTTTACCATGCTGTTTTCAGCAACGGTCTTGGAAATATTTCCCTGACATTTAAGATCAAGGAGCAAGTAAACACAATAGGTTAGGTTTTAGTACTTATAGACATACATTACTGTTTATCCATTTACTTAATGATAATATAAAAGTGTGTGTGTGTGTGTGTGTGCGCGCGTATGTGAGATTGCATGTTTCATGAAATTAAGTGAAAATAAATGCTCATGAGTACATCAAACTATCTATTTTTCTTTAAAAAAAGAAAGAGCTGTATGGCAATTTTTTTCTTATACTCAGACCAGAAATTTATTTTTTGACAGCACAGTCAAAGCCTGAAGTAGCCGGACCTGTCGCTGGTGGAGTTATAGGAGCTGTCGTTGTCATCGCCTTGGCTGTCAGTGCAGTAATTTTTATCATCAGAAGAAAAAGTAAGTAAATTTTGTTTCAAACAACAATAAATCGAAGAGTCGCATTTAATATGTTGTTTATAACTGACAAATGGTAATACTGACAAAAATGGCATAGAATTACAATGCGGAACAGCTTTATAAATGTTTTAATATTTTGAATCCTGATTTAACTAATAATGACAGATCTTCTATTATTTTCAGGAAAAAGATTTGAAAGAGGCTCACGGTGAGTATAGATCTACGTAGAACAGGAATCGCCAGTAAAATTCAGGAAAACCCATATCCAGCTATACTTCGATAATGTAATGTCTGATGTTATGGCATGGCAGATTAATTAATTAATTTCCCGAAAAGGATTAATAAAGACGTTTTGTTTTGTATTGTAGATAACATCTTTAACCAGAGATATTTTTGCTTTTAATTTAATTCTGTTATCATAAAAAATACAAATCCAGGCGGTCAGCAATTCCAAATTATCAAATGACTTTAAAATTGTAAGTCTCCATATTTCTCACATTCCTTTACAGAACAGACCAATTGAGATCTTCTAAAACGGACCCTCAGAGAAGTATAATTACTTAATACTAGCCAATTTGTCAAATTTGGGTTTAAAATAATAAATTTTCTTCTTGTATCAAAATGAAAATAAATTTGCTCTCATTAATGAGTTAATTGAAATATTATGGACTTTTTCACAAGTACCACTCATAAGAGACACGCCGACAAGTAAAGGAAACAAATGAATCAAATTCAGACGTTAACATGCAGACGGAGTGGTGTATGGAAATATTTCTTATTTGGTAAGGAATGGAGGACTTAGTAAAATTCGAGATTTTTTTTTATTATTTACACTGCAGGCTCAGAAACATTATACGACCAGCTACAGAGGGGAGATATCAACAGCCCGTCTGTTTACCAAGCACTAGGACCTCAGCAAACTTCAAGGGACTTTAGGGATCATGGAGGTTACTATGCATCACTTATTTTATATTCTACAATCATTTCATCAGGTGGTAAATTTCAACATTCATTTACGATATGCAGAAAGTAGGAATTATTTCGTTTTCATTTTATTTTTTTCTAATGTCGCGCATAAACGCCTTAAATCTCATTTAATATTCGTTTAATTTTACATAGCACTTTAGAGTGATGGATTATTGCACAGAGTTTATTAATGTATTGAAGTTTGCTTTTCAGATCAAGGAAAGCCACATGTGTATGAAGTTCCGATCGATCTGCACGAAAACACAAGAGAAACTCGTCAAAAAGAGACAGCCTACCAGAACAGCACATTCTCATAAAGAGGATTTTAATTTTGTTGATCTCCAAATACACAATATTATCCCGAAGAGATGTTTCCTATTGTTAGTGTTGTGCATACATGTTTGTTCCTTTGGTTGTTTGCGAACATTTGAGAGAAAGATAACAATAGGAAAAAAATCCATTTTTTGCCAGGGCATTTTTCTTTAAATTATGTTGGAATATTTGAGATGTTATGAGCAACAAAGTTTGCGTTCCTTGTCCTTAATGCCTCAGAGACTAAGGAAATGATCTTCGACTTTCGGATAAAAAAGCTTGAGACAGTCATCGGTACTATCCATGATGATGCCAACGAGGTAGTTGACTCTTATAACTGTCTACAAGCTTAAATGGGACATCAACACTGACATAATCCTCTGTGAGAGTCAGCAACGCTGTACCCACTACAGAAACCTAGATCTTTCTCTGTCAGCTCTGTCATCCTCACTCGTTTCTATCAGTCCTTCATTGAAAGTCTCATCATTTTTTCTTTCGTCTCATGGTTCCACAGCCTCTCCCTAAGGAACAGGAATAGTCTTGTCTCCTTTGTTTATATCTGTTCCAAGTTCACCGGAATCATGCAGAAAGACTTTGCAGCTTTCTGTCATCAGCAAATCCTGAAGAAGACATCCCGTATCCTCTCTATTTCTGATTATGTGTTGACGTGAATTTTCATTCCTGCGGTCTGGCTATAGGTACGCGATGCCTGTATGCAGAACCAGTCGTCACTGCAATTCACTCATTTCACGTGCAATTCACCTGATTAACTCTACTGCCTCGTACTAGCCTGAGATGACCTAAGGCAACCAACTATATCAACTGTTACTGAGAATGTGTGTGTGAGTGAGAGAGAGAGAGAGAAAGAGAGAGAGGGAGAGAGAGGGAGAGAGAAAGTATTTCACCATGTATATGTATGTATTATCTCTATATATTATAATACGAGCACTATATGGTATTGCCCTTGTGGATAAATAAAATTGTATTGTATTTTTCACATCCATTTTTGTGTTTGTGATGACGATGAATACAATCATTATGTGATCACAACGATTAAGTAGGCACATGGTTCTATATATGTTACACAGCATGGAATATATTTATGGATTTTATAGGCTTATGGATATTATTTAATCCCACACCTTTAAATTTTGTTTTTTTCTCCCACACAAAGATCATAAATCGTCGCGTAACACCTCAAAAAATATCTGATATAAAAGTCAAATGTAGTTCTCGGATATTAAAAAAAAAAATTAAAATGCATTTATATTAATAAATATAATAATAATAAATAATAAATTAAGATTTTTATAGTACATATTCCCACTAATAGAGAGCATACTCTTAGCGCTTTAAACAAGGAAGAGACATGAACTAAATGGATAGAAGATGAGGGACGTAAGAATAAATGAAAATACTGACAACAAAAAGAAAACGAAGATGGAAAGCACAAAAAAGACACCAAGTAACAAAAACATAGAAAATTTAGCGATTCTGCAGAGAAAGATGGGTAGAAAAGTAGCAAGAGTAGAAGGGGAGAGGGTAAAAAGGAAACTCCGCCATTGCCGGTCCCAAGCCCGGATGAGAAAGGAGGAGGGTTGGGCATAGGGCTAGCAACCCTATCCCGTAAAAACTTTTATGCTACGGAAACAACGGCTAGAGAAATAACTTCATCTGGTAGAAGGAGTGATGCAGTCCAGACAACTGGCCCTATGACGGCAAGAGATCCAAGCCAAATGGAAGTCTCTGGCCCGACAGCGGAACTCCTGACACAAAACATACCATGCGAATTGGTTGCTGGAATGTACGAACTTTATTCCAGACAGGAAGGTTGTCACAAACAATTAAAGAAATGAACAGCTACAACCTCACAATGCTCGCAGTAGCAGAGGCCAGATGGACAGGTACGGGAAAACAGGTTCTTAACTCTGGGGAAACCATTATCTGGACGACCACCACCATGAAGGAGTCGCCCTTATCATCAGCAGGAAACATACAGATGCAATCTTACAGTGGAAGCCCATAAGCGAACGCCTACTCTACGTAAGGTTAAACTCCAGGTTCACAAAACTTTCTATTGTAGTAGCCTATGCCCCCATTGACAACGCTGACGAAGAAGAAAAAGACAAATTTTATAGCGCACTTCAAGCGGTTTTAGAAAACATCCCCAAGCATGATGTGATGCTCGTCATGGGCGATTTTAACGCAAGAGTAGGCAACAAAAACGAGAACAGAGAAAGAGTCATGGGGCGGCATGGAACTGGAGAACTCACTGACAATGGTGAGAGACTTATTAGTCTGTGTGAAGAGAACGATCTTATTATTGGTGGTACTTTGTTTGCGCACAAAACAATCCACAAACTAACCTGGACATCACCTGATGGAAGGACACAAAGCCAGATAGATCACATCATCATCAACAGCAAATGGAGGCGCTCCCTGCAAGACGTGCAAGTCAAGCGAGGAGCAGACGTTGGCAGTGACCACCACCTATTAGTTGAAAAGCTCAAACTGAAGTTGAGAAAAGCAAAGATTGGGCAGAAAAGAAACCAGCGTATGGATATGACCAAACTCGGAGACCCAGCAATCAAAAAGGCATTCGGCATTGCACTGAAAAACAACTTCAGCATCCTCCGAGATGAAGCAGCAATAACGATCGATACCTTTAACAAAGCCACATTAGAAGCAGCAAAAGAAACCATTGGCTACAGAACAAGCCCCAAAAATGTATGGATATCTGTGCACACATGGAACTTGATAGAAAAAAGGAAAGAGATGAAGAGGAAGCTCCTGAACACCAAATCCCCCAGGCTGAAAGAGAGGACTGCAGCACAATACAGGGAGCTAGACAAACAGATCAAGTCCTCCTCAAGGAGAGACAGGCGACAGTATATAGAACACCTCGCAGCTGAAGCCGAAGCAGCAGCCGAACGGAAAGGCGACCTATCAAAACATAAGGAAGCTACGAGGTGACCAAAGGCACAACCAGGACCTCCCGGTTAAAAGAGCAGATGGCACACCCATCACGGAAGAGCGAGCCAAACTGAAGAGATGGGGGGAACATTTTCAACAGATTCTTAATCAGCCAGAACCATCAGTGCTACCTGAAATCATCGAAGCAGAAGAGGATCTAGATATCAACACTGGACCCATTGCACTACAAGAAATTAAGGAAGCCATTCACAAAACAAAGAACGGCAAGGCACCAGGAGGGGATGGTGTATGTGCTGAAATGCTGAAAGCAGAAGAGGGAGAGACACCGCGTATTCTACAAACAATCCTCCAGGAGATCTGGGACAGTGAAGAAATCCCTACCGAGTGGAGTAAAGGTGTTATAGTCAAGATACCAAAGAAAGGAGACCTCGGTGACTGTAATAACTGGAGAGGCATCACACTGCTATCCGTCACCAGCAAAATGTTTAGCCGCATAATTCTCCAGCGCATTACAACAACAGTAGACTCTATACTCCGACAAGAACAAGCTGGCTTCCGGAAAGGACGATCATGCATCGACCATATCTTTGTGCTGCGACAGATCCTGGAACAATCGCAGGAGTGGAACAGTCCACTGTATATGGCCTTTATTGACTTTGAGAAGGCATTTGATAGCCTACATCGTGCCTCTCTATGGAAGATTCTACGTCACTATGGCATTCCAAGGAAACTGGTTAACATCATCAAGTCCTTATATGAAAATTTTGAATGCCAGGTCATCCACAACAACCAGCTGACTGAACCCTTTAGAGTGGACACAGGTGTCAAGCAGGGGTGCATCCTGGCACCAATACTGTTCTCACTGGCCATTGATTGGCTCATGCATCGTGTCACTCAGGGAAAACGACAGGGTCTACAGTGGACTCTAACCACAGTTTTGGAAGATCTAGACTACGCCGACGACCCAGGTCTGCTATCCCATAGGCACCAAGACCTTCAAGATAAGACCGAAACCCTTAGTAAGACTGCCAGCATGATAGGGCTCAGAGTCAACACTCGAAAAACACAAGTCCTAAGGAACAACATGACAAACAATAACCCTATCACAATCAGTGGGAGTCCACTAGTGGACGTAAAAGAATTTGTGTACCTAGGCAGCAAGGTAACAGGAGATGGTGACTGTGAACAGGAGGTCAACACCAGAATCAGCAAAGCCAACCAAGCTTTTGCACTGCTTAAGCACATCTGGAGATCCACTGGCCTCAGCACCCATACAAAGATCAGGATCTTCAAGAGCAACGTCCTCAGTGTCATCCTATATGGGTCAGAGTGCTGGAAGACCACAGCCTCCATCGATAAAAATCTAGAAGTGTTTCAAACCAAGTGTCTGCGGCGCGTAAAAAAGATCTTCTGGCCCAACACCATCTAAAATGAAGAACTGCACGAACAGATGGGGGTGTGCACCCTGGCAGAAACAATCCAACTGCGGTGCTGGCGATGGTTAGGTCACGTGTGCCGCATGCCTCCAGACTCAATCCCCAGAACAGCCCTGCGATGGACACCACAGGGAAAGAGGAACAGAGGGAGGCCCAAAGAGACGTGGAGGCGATCCATCGAAAAGGACCTCAAGAACAGAGGCCTATCACTGGAGACAGCCCCCAGAACAGCAGCAGACAGACCCAGATGGAGATCCCTAGCTGTTGCCTCACGCGCCAGACGGCTCAATGAGGACTGATGATGATGATTGTGTGGACTGTGTTAGGAGTAATACTCAAGGAAGAGGTGCGTTTTCAGTGCAGATTTAAGGGAGTCAGTTGTAGGAAGGTGGCGGATATGGAAAGGGAGAGAGTTCCATTGTTTTGCTGCACAGTAGCCACAAGTCATGTGACCATATGTTGTTTTTCTGGTGAGAGGAACAGTGAGGATACGGTCATCAAACGAAGAGCGTAGTTGTCTGGCTGGAACGTAAGGGATGAGAATTTTAGAGAAATAATCAGGACAGGAGCCTGTAAAGAAATTAAAACACAGCACAGTTTGTACTGAATGCGAGAACGGATGGGTAGCCAGTGTAGAAAACGAAGGAGAGGAGTGACATGATCCTGTTTTGTGGCTCTAAGCACCAGACGTACAGCGGAGTTCTGTACTCTCTGGAGTCTCTGAATGAGGGATGAGGGGCAGCCTGCCAGCAAGGAGTCGAGAAAGAACAAACATACAGACAAGAGTGTTGGTAGCGCGTGTAGAGAGAAAGTGACGGATGGCACTGATCTTTCGGATCTCATAATAGGCAGACTGACAGACAGCTGTAACATGTCTATCGAGTGTCATGTCATCAGTGACAATAAATCCCAGATTCCTAACGGATGACGTTAAGGTGATGTTGGTTTCGCCCACCTTGATGTGATTGGGCAGACTGACGACCGAAGGTTGATGTCATCTTCTATGGCACAAGACGGTTTCAGTTTTATCACCATTTAGTTTAAGCTTGTTTTTTCACCATCCAGCCCTTGACGTCGCTAATACAAGCTTCTAGAGAGCTAATAGCAGAGTGAGACTCAGCCAGTGGAGTAGAACAGTAAAGCTGCGTGTCGTCAGCATAGGATTGATGAGAAACCTTGTGAGACTGGATGCACGATGAAAGTGGTTTAGTGTAGAGGATAAACAGAACTGGGCCAAGTACTGAGGCCTGGGGAAAACCACAGAGAAGTGGAGCAGGGCGAGATGTTTGACCATCAACTACCACAGTCTGTGTCCTATCAGTGAGATAGGAGTTGAACCATGAGAGGGCAGGACCAGAAATTCCGTAGAGGGTGTGGAGTCGATGAAGGAGCAGAGAGTGGTCTATTGTGTCGAAAGCAGCAGACAGGTCCAATAGAGTTAAAGCACTATATTCACAGATGATAAGTGAAGGTGTATAGCGTCTGAAGATTATGAAATTATTTAACCAGGAAAGACCGAAGGTCTCGGAATTTATCAATCTTATTATGATTATTTAGCTTCTAAATGCTTTTTTTGCTACAGGGTGCATTAGACGTCACATCTTCATTTACCTACATAAAATTTCTTGCAGTACACACTGCAAAACGTGTAAGTGTTTCCATAAATAGTGTGGCATGTCTGTATGGAGATAAGAATCGTCTCAGCTCCAGCCACTGAAAGCAAGAAAATGCCTATAGAAATTAAAGCCCACAAGAGCACTTTGTCAGACAGACATAAGTATTTCGTTAAGAGCTCTTTTATCAAGACTCGTGAAGGCTCTTAAGACGCTCAATGGCGCTGTTTGTAAAAGGACTTGAACAGTGGGTAGACCAGGAAGATGAAACCTACATAGACTTACTGAGTTCGGTATGTGTTTGGACTTACGAACACATGCCATTGGACAAGGATGAGAGCCTCACTGATCACGAGTACAGTTTACAAAAATACGGAGTATGCATAAATTAACAAAACGAAATTAATAAATTCTAGGTTTGAAAGTGCTTATTACCATTCTTCATAGTAAAACATTTATACAGTCTTATTTTCTCGGTCAACTTCATTTTCTAAGTAGACAAAACAAAGATCTACACCAACACTAATACTATTTCTTGTCTGCTTGTACTTGTATATCTGTGTGTGTGGGAGAGAGGTGCGTAAAGTGTGAAGAAAAGAAGAAATACTGAGAGGTAGAGGAAGAGGGAGATCGTGTTGCACAGAGTGTGCAGTCATTACAATACAACTTTATTAATCCACAATGACAATTCCAAACAGTGCTCATACTAGCCATATATAGAGATAAATACATACACCTGTTGAAGAAAATTCTCTCTCACTCTTGCTCAGAACACTGCAGGCAGACGTCGTCTAACGTTTGACCCAGTTTGGTAAAGTTTTGATTTAATGTCACAGGCCTGGTTTAGGGACTAACATTGAGGACATGAGAACTTCGTTCTATACTTAGTCCAGACTTCTTTGCCAGTACCTTTGCCCGAACAGTCACACTCTGCTGTGCGTTGAAGATTTGACAATGCGACACATTGTCCTTCAAGTTGTCAGCGGTGACAAACTGCAGGTTACAAATCTCATAGTGGGCTTGGGAAAGCTTGCGAAGAGGGTTGGCGTTAAGCCAGACTATAAGACACATACTATACCGTTCTTAGATTGCTTTGCTTTAAAATTTTGTCACATTAAATATGTAGAAATATACAACTTTTTAACTTAAATTCCTTACTTGTAGTTGACATATCTATTTAAAAGGCATTATGAAAAGAAATGTGGAACTTTATTTGAAAGACAAAATGTGGGGTTTTTTTTTTGACTACTAAATAAAAGCAGCTACTTTTAAAATTACCTACGTAATCGATATGTATCATTTCTTTATAGTGAATTGATATATCCGCACCTACCATTTTCGTGAAAGCCATTTTGTTGAGTTATTTTATAGGCATTCATCACGGTGGTGTTCTTTCTGAGAAATAAGAAATATTTCGTCCTGTTTACCTAATATGTATATGTTGCTAGTGAGCGAAATATAAAGACACAACATTGTAACGAGTATTTGTGCATCACTGTGTTTCTGACTTGTTTCCCTAAATATGCCTACGTGATTTAGAAAGGTGCTCCACTTAAAAAAATATCACCCAACAACATAGTTACTGTTGTAAAGAGCAAGTAGTTATTCTATATTTAGGAGGTGTACCCAAATGGCGAAGACGAAAATCACTCAGCCATTCAGCAGCTGGTTCCTGTTACTGTTACTACTGAGTAATTCGATATGTAAGACTTTATGATCTTTCCTACCTACCCCCTATTTCTCGATCTCCCTATTAGACGTTTTTTTGTAAATATGTGACCGATTGAACACACTGTTATTTAAACGTGTAGGAGTGAATATAAAACACCTAAATTATAGTATTATAATATTCCGTCAGGTAATATTTTGTATCCACTGACAGCCTGACAGTTCAACACATAGTGTTTCGTGGATGCTGAAACGATATTAAAACCAAACTGTTTTTCTCTTATCTCTTTTTTGCTAATAAAAAACGTGCATCCAAAGTATGCAATGTATGCGCATGTGAGCTGAGACTGATTCAAGAAAATAAGGGATTATTTTCATTTGGGTAGCAGTTAGTTGTACACTTATCGAAATGTACACAGTCCTCCGTCTCTTGACTGGTTCAGGCTGCTAATCAAAGACACATCCATAAATGGCGCATGTGACCAGGTTAACAACTAGAGGTCCCCCGGTAGTGTAGTGGTTAAAACACTCGCTTGTCACCACTGCAGTGAGCGGCTCAGGGTTCAGATCTCGTCTCGGGACACTCTCTGTATGTGACACCTGTTCGCAGGGCTGCGCGGCGGGGGTTTTCTCCGGGTACTCCGGTTTCCTCCCCCCTCCCTTTCCCCCCCCCCATAGTGCGAAATCACCGCAAGGTGGAAGCACTTTCCAACTAAATAAACAAACAAACAAACGTCACAACTTCTTCACCTTTTTTGGATTAAACGGGTATTTACATCCCCGCCCCTTTAAGCGAATTATTGCAGTTAAAATCATTGTTTGTATTTTGCCCATTTAAATACACCAACACGCACGTACACACAAACCTATGTGAAAATGCATATCGTGCACACAGTTTTACCATATTGTTAATGATATATAAAATCTGTGAATTTAAAAGAACCGACCGTGTATGTCTAATTAAATTTGTGTCTGTTTGTTATGAAGATTGAAAAGTGTATGTGCATTGCAAAGAAAGAGAGAGAGAGAAAGCTTCCTACCCCTCTCTCCCCCAGCGCGCTAAAGGCGTTAACCGACCTTTGAGGAAACGACTTAGGAAACCTAAGAACACAATGACGCTGGCATGTCTGCTAGACTGGCGAGGTTTAATCCCAAACATGTCTTCGGCACGCTCCTGTAAGTCGATTTTTTGCATTGGAGGGATGCGAAATGTAGGAAAAACAGCCTCAACTGGGTCAGTCAACAAGTGGACACACTCAAGGTTATTGGCTGCTGATAGCTGGCAGGGGAGTCAAGTCAGTCGATCTTCAGTTCCTGGTGATTATTTTCTCTGTTTAGACGCATGTGGTATTATCTGTCAAGCTTGTTTTCTATTCCAGTTTAGTTCTCAGTAACTTTAATTTCTTTTCCTGCAGCTTAAATTTTTTTCCTTGGTTGTGATTGATTTCGTCTGCCTCTATTGTATTGTATTTCGTCAGTTCATAGTTCAAGGGTCGAGTATGGTGTGTAGTTCCGTGGGCGATTTCCTTAGCTGTCTTTTATTTTGTTTTTGAACACTGTTGATTTTCCTTCCTTTTGCTGGTGAGTGTGGTTGTGATCCGTCTTCTTATGGTTACCTGGCCTTAGCTTTCAGCCTGCAAATGGATGAACTGTGAAAAGAAGACCCTCTAAAGAATCAAGCGTATAATGCAGTTCTTTGTCGCATTATCAAGCTTTCATTAGATACATTTCTGTTCGTTGGTAAATAGCTACCGCGCCCCTTTCTGGTAAGAACAAAGTCAGTTGGTTGTAAATGGTTATTATTTATCTGGGGAAGCCAGACGTAACAAATGTTTGCAGATAACCTGGAGTTAACATTTTAGTTTCGAGGGGTTAAGAGATAAAAAAACCACTATACATTCTATAAAGGACGCTGTAACATGCTATCACTTTTGGTTAAAAACAACCATTATTTGTGTGCTAAGTTACATTCATTAGGACATCATGGGTGTAGCTTACATTAGTATCTCCCTTGCCTCTACCCTATCCGCCACATCTGTCCTGTGGCAATCTTGCTTTATATAACCTTTGTGGATTTTAAGAAGGCCTTTGACAGTGTAAACAGGGATGTCATCCAAAGGATTATACACCACTATGATTTCCCTTCTAAGATCATAAACATTATTAAAAGCTATACGAAGACTAGTCCTAGACAAGTTATCCTCAACGGAAAACTTACCAAACTTGTCGTAGTGAAGATTGGCGTAAGACGATAATGCATATTATCGCCGAAAATATTGGTGATGATGATTTCCCCTACACAATTGATATTTCAGAGAACATATTTCATATTCTCTAAAGGTTACATGATTCTTTTAGTCTACTAATTTGTTTCAGTTTTCGGTTTGATATGTCAATGATTATAATGTGAAGTTCAGGTTGAGCACTCTGTGGTTAAGCTAGGATGAAATTGACTACCTCTTACTTTCACCTAGAAACACACACACGCTTAACTTTGTAGATGTCTTTTTAGAGCTTGATGTGCAAAATAAGAAATTTTATGTCAAAGATAGAAAACCTCACGTTTGCTCGAACATACGCTTACGCATTTACACTCTCCTCCCAACACACACGCGCACACACAAATAAAATCAACACTTTCTATCATGCAGATATGAGACTGTGTAAGGTTTTGGTTTCGCCACAACACGTCAATGATATCGGGTGATCACTGTAATGGAACTGTGCTCCCAAGTTCACTGGGCCATGTTCACTAAGCCCTGACTAAACCTGGAAGGAATACAATGAGTCGCGTCCCCTGTAGATATACTTCTTAACACTGTCTACATGCAGGCTGACCCTGGTTATTAGTTTATCAGTGGATGTGCGTGACAAAGATAAGAATATGTGCTGTGTATAGTTATAATACAGTTGAACGTTTCTGTGGACATTTGTATTGCATTTTCTTTTTGTTGGTCAGAGTAACTTTACTGTCACTTCAGAATTTGGTAAAACATCTATGTTGTTTGAAATATCAAATCCAACTCACCGTTTTTCTTCAACCATTTAAAATGTCCAGCATTGTGTTTAGTTGTAAATATCTCTCAGATATTTTATGCCTGAAAGCTTACATATAATAATGTTTTTCGGAATGTGTAAGATTATCCGTTTATTTTTAGTGTAACGGTAACGCAATTTGTAAATTGTAAATGTCAGCCTGTCGTCAGGTGTTTTCCCATCTCTGTTCAAGAATGCGGTGGTGAGGCCACTTCTAAAGAAATCCACGCTTGATGTCAATGTGCTAAACAACTACCGCCCAGTCTCCAACTTGTCTTTTCTCTCTAAGATCATAGAGAAAATAGTTTTGACACAGCTCTGGGCCTATTTACAAGACCACCATCTTCTTCCACAAGCTCAGTCGGCATATAGACCTTTCCACAGCACCGAGACCACTCTTATTAAAGTAACAACAGATATATTATCTGCACTTGACAGTGGTCATGTCTCTCCATTAACCCTACTGGACCTGTCTGCTGCATTTGACACTATAGACCACTCTCTGCTTCTTCACAGACTCCACACCCTCTACGGGATTTCTGGATCTGCCCTCTCATGGTTCAACTCCTATCTCACTGATAGGACCCAGACTGTGGTAGTCGATGGTCAGACATCTCGCCCTGCTTCACTTTTCTGTGGCGTTCCCCAAGGCTCAGTACTTCGCCAAGTTCTGTTCATCCTGTATACTAAACCACTTTCATCTTGCATCCGGTCTCACCAGGTGTCTCATCAGTCCTATGCAGATGACACGCTGCTTTACTGTTCTATTCCACTGGCTGAGTCTCACTCTGCTATCAGCTCTCTAGAAGCTTGTATTAGTGATGTCAAGGGCTGGATGGTAAAAAACAAGCTTAAACTAAATGATGATAAAACGGAAGCCCTCTTGTGCCATAGAAGAAGACATCAACCTTCACTAGTAAGTCTGCCCAATCACATCAAGGTGGGCGACAGCAACATCACCTTCACGTCATCTGTTAGGAATCTGGGATTTATTGTCACATCAGACATGACCCTTGATAAACATGTTACAGCTGTCTGTCAGTCTGCCTACTATGAGCTCCGTAAGATCAGTGCCATCCGTCACTTTCTCTCTACACGTGCCACCAACACTCTTGTCTGTGCATTTGTTCTTTCTTACTTTGAACGTCAACCAATACATTTACAGGGGAGGTAACAAAAATTAGTGTCGCGCACTAAAGTCGCCGTAGTTATTCTTGCCGTAAACGATAAGGTACCTACCTATGGAGCGGATACCGAATGGCTAGAGCGCTTGGAAGCCTTTGTATGTTATTTTGATTTAGAAGCCCACAAACACAAACATATCAAATAATAATAATAGTGAAATTTTTTTTACATTTTTTAAAATATTGCTCTAAATAGTAAAAATGGAAAAACGATATACCATCTATACTTGTTTTTTTGAAGATTGTACAATCTAGACATAATATAGAAATATACCATAGTATTTTAAATATTAAATTAGACCTATTTGAAGTAATATTGAAACCATATCAATAATTATTAATATAAGCACAGTTAGAAGAAGCTGGAACGTGCTCACTAGTTCTTTCTTTCCCTTTCTTTCCACATCTTTCCTCTCTATTCTTTTTCCACCTCTTATACTGAGGTCAGTTCGACTAAGTCATTTCGACTAACGGTCGAGTCCTCTATAGGACGCTGGCCGCTTCATGACAACCTGCCTCCTCGCAACTCTCACTTCAACTTTCGTTCTAAGGTGCATCTACAGCCCCCATCCCGCACTGTCTGACTAGGGCCTTCTCAGTTGTGGGTCAGCGGCTTCGTAACTCGGGTGTTCAAGGCCAGAACATCAGGTCTCCCCTGGCATCAGTTGAGCCTGGGAATCACCGGCGCTTACATAAGGGGAACCGCCGCCAACGCTTCGGGCGTTTGAGTGCTTGTTGAGTCTGTGTGGTTGAGAGCGTGCATGCGAGAGTGAAACGTGTGGAGCCCGATCGCTTACCGCCACAATTAGCACTATTTACACTTTACGTGATACATTTAAATCGTTTATTAACATTTAAATCACTTCATTTTTTTCCATTTCATGCGTCCTATAGCATTTCATGCGTCCTATAGAGCAGAGATATGTAGATCTCTGTATAGACGAATCGACCGTTTGACGAAACGACTTAGTCGAACCAACCTTAGTCGAACTGACACTAGTCGAAACGACCCTAGTCGAATCGACAGGAACCGCTAAGTTTAGGGGTAAATTTAAAATCCATATTATATACTTATATATGTATGCATGTATGACAATGCAAATTAAAATAACGGCTCCAATAAGGCTTCCAATGAGTGCCCAGCTATGCATCCCGGTCCACAGACTTCAAACCCATCTTGAGCTTAACACAGAAAGCATTTCAACCGTTGTTAAAAATAAAATTACTTATATGTTAGGCGAGATAAAGTAAAACCTTTTTATCTGTTATTCTTGATCATATTAAAAACAGTATAATTTATTTAGACTGCTTCGGATTGCCATACATATTTTTTTTTTTTTGCAGAAAAGACTCTTTAGTGAGCGGGAAAAGACGGAGGACGGAAATGCAAATTGAAGAATTTTTCTGTTCTTTTGTGTGTGTGTGAGAGAGAGAGAGAGAGAGAAAATTAAATTAAGCCCCCAAAGCTGCATTCTTTTATAGTTATTTACCCATATATTTATAGAAAAGATTAACTAAATGTATCATCGAAATTATTATACTATTATATAGTTGTACCCCCTTTGTTTTCTCCTCTGTATCAAGGGAAGTAAATACGCTGCTCTTTTACGTATAATGTTTTAAGAGTTAATTACCTTTTAGTCATGTGACACTGTGTGAGATTGTTTATATCGGAGGCTTTTTCGAAGAGTCGAAATACAGAGGGGATTGATTGTTTAAACTACCATAAGTCGACTGGTCATGCTCTATTTTACTTTCACGAACTCATGTGCACAAAAAGAATTTTTATTATGCTGTTGCAAAAACAAGTAATTCCCCTTCAGCTCAGTGGACTCTCCCATCAGAACACAGTACAATGTACACGTACCGCCCGTATGTAGGGTATGTGTAGTGACCTAATGATGAGTCAGAACGAATAACCGTTAGTTAGACCGCTGAGCTCGATAGTCGTAAGGTCCTGGCAAGTATAACCGGATATTCACATTTACAATCTAACCCCAAACAGGAAAGACTGTGAAGCGTGTTCCCGGTGTCAAGAGATACTAATGCCGATGACAAGTTGAATGGCTCTTGATAAGAGCACAACATGTTTAATGTATGAGGTGCCGTATGCTACAGGGTTAAGTTCTTTCACCCTTCTGATCTACACATGAATAGTGCAAACTTTGTGTCTAGTAGAATTTTCTTTCCCCATTAAGCCGTGACAACTAGAATATTAACATCAGACTTTTGCAAGCTACAAGCTTATAGCTAAACAAGCAGGATCTATACAACCAAATCATTTGGTAGGTTCACCGAGTTCTGCGTTATTTACAACACCTAAAAAGCAATTATCAACGGCATGCAATGGTTGTCATAACATTTCTCCACCAATGATAAAGTAAAAGGTATAGGTAATCAATATAAATATTACTAGCTACGCCCATGCTATCTCGCTGTTTATAAAAACCAGCGTGTGACATACAAAGGTACACAAAAGCTGGTGTTTGAAGAGGTCCTCTACGCAAGAGGAAAAGAGTGCAGTGTTTTATTCACACTGTCTTGCCGCTGTTGCGGAGACGCAAACAGCACCTGTCTCTCAGTTGTTGGTTACAAACGACCTTGATCGACCTAGTCTGCAACCATGACAACCTGACGTGTGGTAAGGAAAATCGTGAAGGGGAAGCCCCTCTTTTTACCACCATTTTATGCGTTGGCTGACACAGGCGTCAGCCCGTATGGCGCAGTGGATCCGCGTAGGGAGCCAGTGTTAACGATGCTGTGCGGGCTGTCACCTCACTGGCAGACGACTGTGTGTTATCTAGCACACATGCCGGTGTTGTTGAGCTGTGAGGTCACCAGGCCAGCTAGTGCTGGCGCAGGGACTCTCTCTCCTTAGCCCAAGCCCTCCAACAGCAACACGCGAACAAATATATTCGGCATTAAAAGCAAAGTCGCACACTACCTATATGCCTCCACATTAAAACAAAGGCACACACCTCTTTTCACAGTTTAAACGGTCATATCACATTCTATTGTTTGATTGTGGTTATGTCTGAACGATCTTTTGTCCTGAATACCATATTGCGACTGTATAAACCTCCCATCCCACATTAATTGGCCTTGTGCCAAGTGCTAGGTGGAGGTGACGAGGTGTTGGAGTTGTAAATGAACCAGGAACACGATTCACTGAGGGTTCCGCGAACGCGCTGCTGTTACCTACACCGAAAGCCACCAACACGGAAGGAGATTGGGTTGCAGACTGCAGGTTGTCTTCATGAGACGTAAAGTCATACACAAGCTGAGTAGACGCTATTAATAGTATCAGGTCAACAGACTCTTTGTGTGTGCGGTTTCCTTGACAGCACGAACAGGATAGTGAGATCATGAGGAACATGGCAAGGATCACGCAAGGCTCTCTCTGCTTTTAGAAATCAATTATTCATGTGTTCACTGAACACTTTCCTTGAAATAGCATCCAAAGAAAACCGCTGAACGGTATTATATAGAATATCTTACATTAGGCCCAGCTGTTTCGAATGAATGAAAATTAATCTGAGTGAAAATAACACTGAAAATAAAGGTCTGTTGTGTTTTTTGCATTTGCGTAATTTTCTCAGTGTAAATCAAAAGAAATGTTGATAATAATATAAACACTGTAACATAGCGATACATGCAACCACAACGAATTTTTATAGTTTAATAGCCCAGTGTGTGTTTGCTGTTGTCAGCGTAGAGATTGTAATGACCTTGACATCAAAGTCTAAAGTAAGCGCAAGAGTTAAATGACATTTATGGGTTTATCCCTACTATTATCACCACCACCCAACTAGTGTCTTTACAACAGAACATATCTGTAGAATAGCTGGTTTAAATATTCGCAGGCACAGTTCAAGCACTTAGGTCTGAACATCTGTCCTCTGAACATACGGAAATTACCTAGCCTCTCATTTTATGCTTAATTTATTGTAAGAGCGGCGAAATCGTGACTCAAGGTAGTGCATAAAAGGTCATATAAGTTGATAAGAGGGTATTGTTATGTTGTCATAGCCCTCTCTAGAAATGCACGAGTACTCAAAAGAACAGGAAGTTCTGTGGGAACATGTCAGGTAATTTTAACGCATGCACTTGTCAACAGCCATAACTTGTAGAGGATCTTGTCATCTGCGAATAAAAATAATTTTCCTGTGGTCACTGCTTAAGAAAAAAGAAAGAGTAAATTACAAAACCAGGAATTGAATGGATACTTCTGTGTAACCGGATATTATCTTCTCGATAATGTGACTATGTTTGGTAACCGTTGTTATGTAAACGTCAATCAAATATAGTCACATATTAGACAATGATTCACACTAAGAAAACCATTTTCGGTAAAAATCTCCATTACATTTTAATAAAATAGGAAAAACAGGAAACCATTGACATGGGTTTAGAGGAAGGTAGCGGCTGCTGGTGTTTATACATAGCATCATTCTAGTTAAACGGACTCTGAACTACTTGTATTTGACCCTCCAAAGGCTGATTTCAAATAAGGGAATAACTCTGAATAACAGCTTTATTACTGTCTACAACCGAATGGAGAATGTGTGAAGTTATTTGCATCTGACACCATCTGTCATCCACCTCGCCAATAATACCTCCAACAGCTTCTTCAAAGCTTACGTACAGAAGCTGCTCAATTTGTGTATTTACTAGCTTAGAGCTTACATATAGAAGCTGGTCGATTATATATTGACAACAACATCGCGTTGCCTGCGTGGTGTAGGCATTTTATCGATATTCGTGGAACTGTCGTCTGGGTAACTCCGTTGACACGTAAATGCTTAGTCCTGGCAAAACATTTTACCGACACGTTTTCCGCCTATGGAGGTAATTGTTCATTGTGATTACTTTCTCGCCCACAGCAGCTGTTCCATATCTGAAGTGCCGAGTAAAGATGTGTTTTCTACTTCACTGGTACGCACTGAGAAGTTAAGATGACTTTGAAATGAAGTGCTCACACTCTCTCGATAAAGAGAATGTAGGTTACTTCTCAAATTTATACACAGATCATCGAGGAAATTAGGCCAGTAGCGGTGTAAAAATTTGCACTTGGCACAGACGGTTAGAAGTGCGAAGTTAGAATAGCAAGCCTGTGGGAACATACGCGGGATTAATGGTTAAAAGGTGCACGAAGGAGAAAGAATGTCGTGAAGATCGTTGTTCTCGAACGTGTCACATGCCTGCTGAAAAATTAGGTTTACCTGTTGTATCTGTATAGCTCGCTAGATTCAAGCATGCAGCTGATTTTTCTATGCCAATAAAATATTTCTATGTTCAAAAATTGGGCTTAAAATTTATGAGTTTTGAAGAAGATAGTGAAACTGCCGAGCCACGATCGTGGAGCACGAGCAACGATACGCTTGTCCTCTGTGGGTAAGGCCACAATCGTGAAAAAAGAGAATCACGATCGTGGAGCAGTAAACTGGCTCTACGGGCTCAGCGGGTTGAAAGAAAAGTGCTATCATTGCTACCTAACATGGGACGCTAACATATTGCATCCATGCCGACCGACTGCCCTTGCCGACTGTATTATGAAAGTCGGCATAGAATTTTATCCTACGCAAACGTGTCATGTAATGTTGCATCAAGCAATGACACATCCTAGAGACATTTGCTGTTTATTTAAACAAATGATCTGAAATTCCTCTGCGCGTCACGGCATGATACAATACGAAGTGAGATGAGTCACCTGGTCACCTGAAAATTATGTGACTGTCCTAAGACCGTGGCTACGGATCTAACAGCTAACATACCAGAATAAATAACCCGTGGTTTTAGGTATCTCACTTGCAAAACGTTACAGAGTCCTGATAAGAAAGTTTTCTGGATATGTGTGGAACTGTTCAATAGCTGGCTTCCTGAACCACTTTCAGGATGAGTTATAACCTCGATGGTTTCCTTTCAGAACTGAAAAGTGAAAGTGTATTTAGTTAACGCAGATTGTCAAAGATAATGATTCAGACAGAAGAATTTAAGACTTTTAGAGCCTGTCGTTGATAAGAACTTCGTCTAAGAGATGATCCCGTGTCTGATGCTGCACGAGCTCTTCTTCTCTCATTCTCTCAACAAAGATTTTATTTCGCAAAACGCACGCACAGTTACGTGCTCGTATAAACACACAAAAGAGAACACATGCACACAAACACTCTCATTCGGTTCCTGTAAGGCCGTGAAAGTGTTGATAAATTCAGTTCAGCTGTAGGCTGCAATCTCCTGTGAAGAACAAGTTAGCCTTTCTGTTGTTTATTACAAGGGTTACAAAGGTTGTTACAAGGGTTTGTTTATCACATGGGTGTTACAAAGCAACCATGGCAACTTGGCAGTCAGGTCATTGTGTTGTGAGCGTTTTCTCCGTCAGTTTTCTAAAGGCCGGTTTTACAGCTTTTGAATTGCTAGCGTATAAGGTGGCTTTAACGACTATAAATTGTTGTAAGTTTAGCTAACAAGCGGTTGCAACTCAGCGAGAGGTTTGCTGGTGATGCTGTGTGCTTAGGTCGCTGTACAGTTGTTGATCTTTACTTTGACTTGAAATGCTTTGTACTTAAAATCATACTTCTTTGTTGTAGATATTTATTAAAATATGATATTATACTGTTACAATTCTGCTCAGCGCATTAGCCACACAATGATAAGCGTACATATGTACTGTCTGCATGTGTATTAGTGGTGTATGTTGTTATCTACACACACGCAGCGTGTAAATGTGAGACACAACTTTATTTAAGATTATTATTAACAGGCATGCATGTCTGTGATAAATGTGATGTATATGTAACCGACCTACATGTATGTGATATATAAGTAAGTGACCTACATGTATGTGATGTAGCCGTGTGATGTATATGTAAGTAATCAAATGGAACGTGACACAGGTTTGAAATAAAATTAAAGTGGAGAGGGTCATATGAGTCTAACATGAAAGTTCGGCTAATGGGGGATTTATCAACCGATGAGGAGCAAGATTTTTGTTTGAAATCTATTAAGCTTATCAGATTTTCCTTGTGCACAGCAGGCACAGCCCGTTATTTCTAAAGCGAAGGATCTCATACTACAAACCACACATCAACAATCTGTGAAAAAAAGGATCAGGTCTGGTTTATCGGTCACCTTTCGACCTTCATTAGTTGTTATCTCTGTTTTTCTTTATTTCAGTTCCTTCAAATAATGATAAAGTTAAGGGCGTTGCGAGCTTTTATTTATTAAAAAATTGTGCTTGATGCTTTTGCTGATCAAATTTCAGGTACATTTTTTAAACACTTAAGCGTTGGCAACAAATGGGTTGGATTACAAATAAGCACATTTATTTATGCACCTGTTAATAAGAATTTGAAAGAAGACATACACCTCTCATTGTTTTAAGTTTTACTTTAATGAAAAGAGGCAAACAGTAAGAGGAAACAAAAGTAATACTTAACTCACTTTTACAAAGTAGTAGACTCTCAAGTTTGACTTTTTCTGAAACAGTTTCTTCAATATCTATTTTGCAAGTTCTAATCATACTTCTTCAATTTCTAAGCCCCATATTTTATTTGTTTATAGAGAATATATTTTACCAGGAAGATGCTTTTTGTCTCTCTCTCTATATATATATATATATACACACACACACACAGATACACACATATATATATATATATATCAGTGAAATGCTGATTATATTTCAAAGTCACCAACAACCTAGAATTTACATTGCAGCAAAAGAAAAATAAGCCATTTGATTACACAACACTCCAGTCTGCAAAATTACATTTTGCATGTCAAAAAAAAAAACTGGCAGTAAAAACTGCAAAGTATGTATATAATATTTTACAGTTAGTTAAATCAAAATACTAACTAGAAAATGAGTGGAGATTATTCACGTTTGTGAATTGACTTAAAATTCAACGCCAATGTACAGTTTAACAGAAAACTTGAAATTCCACATAACATTCCATTTTGAAATCAAACTTAGGCATTCCATAATAGATAAGTAATTATAAAATTGACCTTTTTATCCCCCATTACGTAGATGCAAAAACTCACAAATATTTGTACTGCTAAAGAAAGAGAGAGCTTTCTTAATCTGTTTAACATAATAAGTTGTGCTTGTGCTTAGATCATATATTGAACGGTACACTTAGATAAAGTGAACGTTTAATCTAATTACATGACATGCTCGGTACCACAAAGGAGCATATAGGTCTAAATTGAAAGGTTCGCTTAAAACTATAAAAGAAAATAACAAAGACAAAATTGAAAATGTTAAAATACATACACACATCCCTACCAAGACACACACACACACACACACACACACACACACACACACACACACACACACACAAACCATTGCAGGGCACTTTCACGAGCGAATATATCCATAGTTTTATGAAAAAATACATTACATGACTTCTTTTAACTTTTACACAGTTATACAGTTGGAATATTAAAAAATATATTTGAACTCTTGTGCATAAAAACTATTAACACACTTTCTTGTGAACATTCCGCAAACAAAACTTCAGTTAGGATAACAAAAATTAAGAGAGGAAAAAAATTAAATAAAAACTCATAACATTTTGTTACATCTCTGATGTAGAACAATTGTTGTACTCAACAAACATCACAAGAGGAAATCTACAAGTGACTAAAAACATAAACATACACCAAACTAATGACAGTGTCTCATAAGTAGTAAAAGGAATAATCTGAAATAATCTGAGCAAAGTGTCTATCCTTTCTTTATATTTTTCATTTTAATTTAAGACTTTCAAATTAGATACTCCTAATCAAAAAGACAATTCTGTTCTTCATATACCACACAATTTGTTGACTGCTATCAAGGAAAACTACATATGCACCCAAAGAAAAACACAAAATAATTATACAAATATCAATGACAATGACAGAAATTCGTTACTGAATTAATTGTCGAGAATAATAAAGTCTATTCTTTTGTCCCAGTTATGACGACAAATAAAAAACCCCTATTTTTCAAGAGCTTGAGAATACTGCAGGTGAAACAAAGTTCTTACAAATTCAGTCTTATGTTTCTTGCTGAAGTAAACCATTATGCAACAAGAAAAATTACTGCTTTTTTAATTAACTCCCCGGTCTTTTCCTGTGGGTAACGCTCTTCCGGCTTAGGTGGCAGCTGATTGATTGTTCGATTTCCTTGTCATGTTTCTATAACAGCAAATAGTATTTCAGACTTAAAAGATATTTTTCACACTCTTACTTACATACAAACTGTATGCATGAGTGTACTAAATTAATGCCCGATAAGGAATACAAAGAACAACAAATAACATGTTATATTGTTTTACCTGGCAAAAAATAAAAGTTGTGAAAAGAATAATTGAAATAAACGCTATAATGAGCACGTCTCACGGTACTGAAACTTTCAGTAATCTTTCTAGAGTTCTGAGTGTAACGGAGTGGCCACTTTATGTTTGAATGCATTTGTGAGTAAGCAGATAAAAGGAAATGTCATCCTCATTTAACGTTAATCTTTTAGCACTTACATAGATTCTGACTTTGTTTCTGTTTTGCAGTGGCGTGCGGTGAGATTTCCCACTGGGGACCAGCTATAGGGGACTGGGGGGGTGGGGGCGGTAAGCTTCGCGTTTTCCTGCATTTCTCTTGCCTCCTCAATATGTATCTCGTACTACGTAAATACTAATACAAGTAATCGACGAACAAATCAGGTTTAATAATAATAATGTTGATTATAAGATAATGATTTATGTTAAAATACCAGATGATTTTGTAGATACCACATATACCACATATGACGTTAGAAAGGGGAAATAGTCGAAAACAAGCGAGACGATGTAACGTGTTAAGTATTTTAGATTACACGCTATGTAAAAAATAAAAATATATCCTCTTTCAAACGCAATAACTGTTATTACTAAGCTAAAGCAATTTCTATCACCCGTGAGTCTAAAATATCTATATTCCGATATCAATGTATGATACTTGAAATTAGGTGTCTATCGATATGACTTTACACAGAGACATTATATGGTTTCGCTTAGTAATCAGTGGGTCTTCATGAAAGGCTTGACAGAGAATTCATGATATTTGAGAAAAAAAATCCCACAACAAAATACACCTCAGATACGAACGCTATACCTTTCAGAGAAAACGACCAGCGCGTAACCAGTACACCACGGAGCCATTGTTATCGTTGAGTGTAAACTAACCTTATTCAACAGGCTACATCGTCTCGGTTGTTTTGAACCATCATTCATTTCACCTTTATCTGTCATAAGTTTTAGGTCTTGAGTTATTTTGCCTGTGACCATTAACTGTATGCAGCTCTTCATAATGTTTAAACGTCGTTGAGCTTAGCGCCATAGCAAGTTTCATAGCTGGCAAAAACTGATTGAAAGCAAGGTTGCGCTGAGCCATCGCGGGCTCCTGATGACGTATTGAAGGGGGCCAAATTTTGTCAACAGAGTCCCTCTCCATTTAAAAAAAATTTTTGTTTTCAGTCAGTCTTGAGTTAAGTACGCTCACTGGACACCAAAATGCACTAACAAACTTAGGTTGGAGATTGTGACTGTGCAACCACGGACTCCTGTCGATCTTTAGTAGAAACTTGACACACGGGACAAGCTGGCGCTAACACAGACGTTGAAAGCACGAGAGGACCAGTAGTTACGGGGCTGGTCCCCAGCAGACCACGTGATCAACTCTATTCAACAGCAGACAAAATTAACGCAATAGCGACTGCGAAGGTTAGTTCCCTGAGTCTAGCAGGCGCTGGGGTGGCGCTACGGTTTGAAGAGGGGCAAGACACATTTTTCACCGGCGCTTTTCAATAATTCTAAAACGCTTTATGTTAAAATGTCATCAAATAAAAAAATGATTACTTGTGACTCTTAGGAGACTAGCTTAGTCCCCCCGTGTCCATGGACAGCACGCCACTGCTGTTTTGGTTCCTTGTGAAGGACTGTAAAATAAACCGCCAGAATCAAGGTCATTTCGAACTCATTTTTATTGTAGAGCAGCCATTAAAACAAAATAAATTGTTCGCACCTTAGAATTAAATGTCTAGGAAATGTTCATCTAGGGTATTTATGACTTTCAGTTAAAGAGATTACTAGAGTGATTTTTGTTTATAACATCATAAAATCATTGTGGAATCTTTCTAGGGTTTTACAAGTAACTTACTGGTCGCTTTATAGTCGAATGAATGGACTAGCAAATAAGCGGGAAACTCATACTCCGTTTACATTACTCATTTTAGCACTTACGCTGAAGCATTAGGCGCTCGATTACTAGTTTTCTTTGGACACGTAGGACATCTGAAAATAAAATGCAAGAATCAAAGTTTTTATCCACTTCGGTTTTAGTTTAACTGATAGATCAGCCATTATGATAAAATACTTTGTTCGCACATGTAAGCTTAAGTACATTTGTAAGACATTCTCGTCCAGTTAAAGACATTACTAGAGTTTCATGTGTGATTCATATCCTCTTGACGCTTTGTTTTTTAAAGAAGAATCGGGGCTTGCAGTATCGTCATATAATTTTGGTTATGGCTCCATGCAGGCAAGTCAAAAGAAGGCCTGATAAATAGCGAATGTCGATCTTATTAAATGCAATCGCTTTCTGTCAACTCAGCAAGAAACTTAGGGACAAAGGCATCGTAACTGTAACCATAACTGCTTAGAAGATGGGGCGTCGAAAGGTGTAAACGACCTTTTAGAGTGGAGCGAATAGTAAACACTCCAAGTATCCTTTCACTACACCAGGAATACATGTCCCGCTGCTTTGCGGGCAATCTTGAGACAGGCAAATTTGCTGCATCTCTGGACGAAAGCTTCTCACGACGAGGGAATCGCCAGGTACCAGCACCCAAGTGTTCGCGACGAAGACGACCATCGGGTGGACAGATATCGACTGTAATATGGCTTGGAGAGTAGATGGGCGCTGCCAAGAATATTAAATCAAAGCCAGGACGATGATAAGAAACATTACTACTAATACCATACCAGGGCGGTCATGGCCCGGGTTAATGATGACCGTACACCCTTATGGCACACTACATGAAATGGAGAGAGAGAAAAAAGGCATGCCACTGGAGCAAACAAGTCAGTCAACAAGCCAGTCACCAAGACAACACTAGGACCATCGATTGGTGCGTGGAGTGTCTGCACATTACATTAGTGTGGAAAGTTGTATAACTCACCCGCGAACTTAAACGTTAAAGGTGGAATATCAAGTAAGTTGAAAGAAATCAGATAGACCGGCGTTGAAGTAAGGCCACCATCCTAAGTACAGTGGAGACGAACATGGCGTAGGATTCTTCGTACGTAAAGAATTGTTCAAAGCAGTCATCAGCTGTTCCAAGATGTTCCCTTACCCTTGACTTTCCCTCCTATTCTCCCCCGCATTTCTCTTACGGTTGTTATCACTATTACGCATATTCAAAACTTGTTATTCATATAGTTCAACAAAGTCGAGATATTTAAGGTATTTTTTGCAAGTATAATAATCAGATCCATGAGATAGTAATAATGTCCTCATTATAGCTAATTAGAATATATAACTGTTAAAATACCAAAGAAATCATTTATCATTATTTGCTGCGTACTAGCTGTATGCTTTGTGGGTTTTGTTCCTATTTTTTGCAGTTAATGCTTGGTTTTAAGTCTGAAGCGAGAAATACTGCGTCTACATTATGATTTTATCTTTCTTAATTTATGTTGTAGTTTTTGTACAGCACATAAGTAACGGCTTTTATTTGCTTTGTTACAGATACACTTTTACCAACACTGCTTATTTCCAAAATTGACATGTATTAATTTAAAGATTTCTTGACAAATGTGTGTTTGTCTACATGTCTGTTTTTTATGCCTTCATTCACCCATCCACCGACCCGTTATAATACATTTAATCATTCATGCATTTACTGTGTATGCCTATATTTAAAAAAATACACGCACAAAACCAGTTTACCTGATTATTTTCATCATGACCAATATACCTGAAATGTGTAAATATAAACATATTATTTTTATACTATTTTGCATTAATAATTGTTGTTAATAAAAGATCATGCGAAAGACCAATTTTTACATATTGAAATAAAGCATCATGCGGCAGCAGAAAGAGACAGGTCTGAAGTCATCATTACTAGAAATGGCGTATATTCTAATTTTTTTGGTACTACAAATCTTATCTTTCATCATGCATGTCTGGTCAGTTACAGATCTTACTACTGGCATTTGTCTTAAGAAGAATGACGATATACATCTTAATTGATGTACCTCTCTATTAAATATTGATAAAACTGATAAAACATGCATCAGGCTGTTATGTAATGTAAACATTCAGTGCTGTGACGTACCCACTATGATGACACACAGTAGAACAACGCCACAAGAAAGACCAACAGCTAGGCCCAATCATGTCGAAGAGCAGTCGGAGACTTCTACCTGATAAGCAGCTGTAGACAAATGAAGCTATTGCTAATATTTACTCGCTCTGTTACTATTGACTAACTGAAAAACGTGAGCAGAGAGACAATAATACAGACTCTTAAACGTCTAGCAGAAATAGCATCTTGGAACATTTTACGTCTCTTCCTCGTTTTAAGCGCTAAGACCCTGGCCAAAGAAGACCAGCTTACGTCGCTTGACTGTTGATAGTAGAGGTTCCTGGTGTCCTACCAGTGTGGCAATCTTGTTTCTTACAAAGTCGTTGGTTTTGTGTTCTTTGTATGAGATCCGGAGCAGCCTCCTCAGACACATGTGCTCGAATGCCTGGATTCTCCTTTCTGTTTCGGCGAGTAGAGTCCACGTGTCGCATCCGTAGAGCAGGATCGGCACTACCAGGGATTTGCATAGCCTGTACTTGGTAGTGAACCTTATCTTGTGGCTATGCCAGATCCTATCTAGCCTAGCCATTGCTGCTGTTGCTGTTGCGATCCTGATGAGGATATCTTGGAGCTGCCGTCCTTGGAGAGAGTGGCTCCCAAGTACTTGAAGCTGCTTACCTCTTCGAGCTGTACCCCGTTCATATAGATCTCTGCTTTGCCGTTGCCATTGATCATAACTTTGCTCTTTTCTGTGCTGGTCTCCATTCCATATGCGTTTGAGCTGTCTGTCAGTCTGTTGGTGAGGTCTTGCAGTTCCTTGTTTGTACCTGCTAACAGATCTATATCATCTGCAAAGCGTAGGTTGCAGATTGGTCTTCCACCGATTGAAATGGAGGTATGGTGGTCATGAAGAGCTTCAAGCATGATGTTCTCCAAGAATATATTAAACAACACGGGTGATAGGGGACATCCTTGACGTACCCCTACTGTGGTACGAAAGTAAGTAGGGTGTTAAAAGCATGCCTGGCCTTGTTAATGGGGCTTCTGATGTCGTCGTCAGCTCCACCATCATTCCTAGCGATGCTTCCCAGATATGTGAAGCGGTCTGTTTCTAGGATGTTCTCTCCTTGACGATGGATTGGGAGTTCCTTCTTGTTGTTGATTTTCATCACTTCGGTCTTCTTTCTGTTGACCTTTATATAAGCCTATCAACTCTGCTTCCTCTGCTAGCTTGCTCAGTTTGGTTTGTGCATGCTGCTGCCGATGAAATAGGAGACTAATGTCATCTGCAAAGTCCAGGTCCTCTAGCTGTTTGGTGAAGGTCCACTGGATACCGGTGTTGTTGTCTTGGGTTGTTTTACGCATAATCCAGTCTATGACCATCAGGAAGATTGTCGGTGATAATATGCAACCCTGTCTTACGCCAGTCTTCATTACAAAAGGTTTAGTGAGTTTGCCGTTATGGATAACTTGGCAGGATAAGTCTTCATACAATCCCTGGATGATGTTTATGAATTTGGGAGGAATACCATAGTGATTCATCAGCCTCCAGATGACGTCCCTGTCTACACTGCCGAAGGCCTTCTCAAAATCCGCAAAAGTTATATAAAGGGAGGATCGCCATTCGATGGACTGTTCTATGATGATACGGAGGGTTGCAATGTGGTCATTGCATGACTTATCCTGGCGAAACCCTGTTTGTTCTGGTATCAGCCTCTTGTCTAGTGCCTTCTTCAGTCTCTCTAGTATTATCCTTGTCAGGACTTTGCTTAGGAAGGATAGCAGCATGATCCCCCGCCAGTTGTTGCATTGGGAGAGGTCTCCTTTCTTTAGTAGTTTAATCAGGTGACCTAATTTCCAGTCTGTTGGGACTAGCTCTTGGTCCCAGATCTTGTGTAGGAGGGGCTGTAAAATTGTTGCTGTTGCTGACGTGAAGTTCTGCACCTGCTGGTGGTATGTCAGGTAAGGACGGTTTATGAGGTCTATTCAGCATCTCTTCGAAGTGCTCCATCCAGCGGTCTCTTTGTTCTGCATCGTTTGTTATGGTCTTGCCGTTTTTGTCTTTCACTGGCTTATTTGGGTTTACGCTCCTGCTTGACAGAGTTTGTGTTATTTCGTATATTCGTTTCACATTTCCTTGTATGGCTGCTGTCTCTGCTTCCTCTGTCAGTTCATGGGTGAAGCGTCACTTGTCCTTCCTTACCGACCTCTTTACTTGGGGGTTGGCTTCCCAGTATTTTGCTCTGAGACCTTCTTTCTCTTGCTGGTCTTGGCACTTGTTGAGCTTCTGTTTCAGTCTTTTCTTGATTCAATCTTTGCCTAAGTCTCTGGAGTAATCCATTCCTTATGTTTTCTTTCCATCTTCCCTAGAACATCTGTACAGGTTGTCTTCCAAATGCTCTTGAGTGTTGACCAGTGTTCTTCCACTGATTATTCTGTCAGTCCTGAAAGGGCCTCATACTTATTCTTAATTTCACAGTTAAAAAACCTTGTCTCCTTGTTCTTTAGGTACTGAGTATTGAACTTGTGGTGTGGTCTGCCTGCTGTATTGATAAAGGATTTCAGCTTGATTTTGAAGACTGCTATTAGGAGCTGGTGGTCTGATGCAACATCTGCTCCTCTTCTCACTCTGACATCTTGGAGACTCCTTCTCCACTTTCGACCAACCGTTATATGGTCGATCTGGTTTTCTGTCTGGCCATCTGGGGATGTCAACGTTGTTTTGTGTATATTTTGTGTGGGAATACAGTGCCACCAATGGCGTGGTCATTGAAAGCGCAGAAGTCTGTGAAGAGCTCCCCGTTTTCGTTGAAGGTGCCGACGCCAAGTCTTCCCATGATGAGCAGTGTAGCAATATGATCGGTGCATGATCTACTCTGCCGAAAGCCTGCCTGTTCTTGCCGCAGTCTCTTGTTTAGGGCATACTTCAGTCTGCCCAGGATGATTCTCGTCAGCACCTTGCTGGAAATGGACAGTAGCATAATCCCACGCCAGTTGCTGCACTGGGTCAGGTCACCTTTCTTGGTTAGCTTTACCAGATAGCCAAGTTTCCAGTCTGCTAGAACTTGCTCCTGCTTCCTAATTTTCTGCAGCAGGGGGTGTAGCATCTCTGCTGCGGCTGTTAGATCTGCCTTGAGTGCCTCTGCAGGAATGCCATCTGTGCCTGCCGCCTTACCAGTTTTCAGAGACTTGATGGCTTTGATGATTTTTGCCTTGGTTGGTGGGCTGGTGTTTACCTGGAGTTGCTCGGTGGCTGGGGCAACGTCCACAATTGTTGCTGGTGGTGGCCGGTTCAGTATTTCTTTAAAATGTTCTGCCCAGCGAGATCTTTGTTCTGCATCCCCAGTAATGACGTTGCATTTTTATTTTTTACTGGCCTGCATGCATTGATGGTTTTCCTTCCTGACAAAGTTCTTGTAATTTCTTATAGTCTTTTCTTGTTATTTTGCACAGCTGCTTGTTCTGCCTCTTCTGTCATCCTGTGTGCGAACTGTCTCTTGTCGCCTCTTGCACTTTTTTTCACTTCTCGGTTCATCTCCCAGTACTTTGCTCTGAGCTGTTCCTGCTGGTCTTGACACTGGCTGATCTTCTGCTTCAGCTTTTTCCTTTCCTCTATCTTTTCCAGGTTACTATGGGTCAGCCATTTCTTGTGTTGTTTCTGTTTCTTTCCCAGAACAAGTGTGCAGGCAGCCTTCCAGGTCTCCTGTAATCCTGCCCAGTGGTTGGCCACTGTTTTTTCAAAGAGTCCCTCCAGTGCCTCAAACCTGTTTTTGACTTCACAGTTGAACTCTTCTAGCTTCCTGCGATCTCTAAGAAACTGCACGTTGAATTTGCGGTGTGGTCTGTCTGATGACTCATGAAAGGACCTCAGCTTTATCTTTAAAGTTGCTACAAGCAGTTTGTGGTCTGAGGCTGCATCTGCACCACGCCTTACCCTGCCATCCAGCAGACTTCTTCTAAACTGTCGATTAATGGTGATGTGATCGATCTGGTTTTCTGTATTTTCATCTGGTGAAGTCCAGGTGGTCTTGTGAATGGTTTTGTGAGGAAAGACTGTGCCTCCGATTACAAGGTCATTGAACAAGCAGAAGTCTGTGAAAGGCTCACCATTCTCATTGCAGTTGCCCACACCGTGCTTTCAAATTATGTGTTCTTTGTCCGTGTTGTCATTTCCAACTTTGGCATTCATGTCGCCCATGATGATCTTCAGGTCTCGTCTTGGAGTTTGATCAACCAGCGCTTGTAGGGAGTTGTAAAAGTCCTCCTTGTGAACCCTCCAAATTCGTAGTCATACAATTACTTCGCATTTCACATTTGACAGACTGACATCACGCGGCTGCTCATGCACGTGTCTTTCCTAGTTGCTCTTCATACATTTCTGTCTCTTTATGCAAACAATTTAAAGAAAGAATCGGAATGTCATATCTTAACTTTTTTAACACAATATATTATGTACCTGTTGTGTTTGACGGTAGTGTTGTAGTTCTTTCTGCAACAATCAATCAGGATATATTAATCAGATAATATAAAAATGTAAAACGAAAATATGTATGACATGCATAATGCAAGTGTTTATGTATAGAAATATACATGCATGTTTATAAGCATAACTGATATATTCTTACATGTATGCACTTCCCTGCATTTAAAATATAAAAATAGATTGTTTGCAATGCCGCAAAAGTTTCCAATATTTGAATCAATTGTAATTGTTATGAATTTGTAGGTATAGAAAACAGTGAAATTGAATATAAAGAATTATGAACATTAAACTCACTGTAGCGAAGGGGATTGCAACTGCCTCCGGTTGGCGCGCAGTTTACACTGCAGGTTAATTTTCCATCTTCATACGTAGCCCTGTCTCCCAGAAAGTTGAGCGTGTATTCTTTGGCACTAGAATCAGACCTTACACAGCTACAGTTCATCCCACCAACAGGTCCCTGACCACATGTGCCAGTTGAAGGTATCGCGCATAGACGATCAGTTGTTCCGCCTTTGCTTTCAAAATCAAAGAGAACAACAGCGTATGAACAGATCGCATCTGGAGCTGTGCAAGTAACGGCTACTATTGAACCTTCCTGAAGGTCTGGACAAGTTATTGATATGGTTTGACCCGTGACATCTGTAACACAACCATGAACAAGCATTTTTTATAATAAATGTTTGTGTGTTTGTGCAGAGAGATACCATTTTAATCGTTTTTATATCGCAACATACAGTACAGACATAAGTTAGAAAGAGGGTTTAAAGAGAATAAGTTAATGTGAAGAAAAGGAGGGAACAATCGCTACCTTTAGGACTTGAACATGTGGTATTCAAAGCTGAGAAAGTATAAACTATAGAAGCTAGTTTAAGAGACTTTTTTATCGGAGCCAACAGTTGTCGTTTTATTCAACTAACGCATATGTGCTAATATTAATAGTTAACTGTCTTCACAATAACGGGCCTAAATTTGACAAATACACAAAAAATCCCACAATAAAAAACTGGTTCACTAAATGTTCTTCTCACTCCCTTGCCTTCTTTTTTGCTGAATTCCACTATCCTTCGATCATTGATATACCCTATACCTTTGTTCAAGCAATTTCGGTAAGGTAGCTCTCTCCAAAGCTGTCGCTGTCCGAAATTTCCTCCCCACCTCTCTCTTTCTCTCTGTCTAACGAGTTAACTGTCTTTTAGAGTATCCACACTATTGGGCACATGAACTAGACAAACCTTTTTCATAAACTGTATATCCTTTCCTACGGACTGGCCTAATTATAACAAGCCTAAAATACTCGGGGGGGGGCATACTGCGGGACAGCCTTACACTTTATCTCCAGTTACTTTACTCTCCAAGCCGATTTCGATAAATACGTATACCACAGCGTATAACTATTTTCCACACATGGAAGCATTCTCGATCGTCGCTAACATCGTTTTGAAGAATAGCAACCGGGCTACGAAAAAAGTGCTCGATCGTTCTTTGTATAACCATACACGAAGGTAAAAATGCAAAAGAAACATTACCTGAAATAAATTTCATGAAAATCAAGAGTGGAGTTAGTTTAATCTCCAGGTGCAATGATTCCACTCCGTATGTGTGTGTTGCCATTTCTCGTGTGGCCCTTTTTTACAGGCCGTTACAACTACAGCCGCTTCCAACGTTCACATGTTGGCTGAATGAATCACATGGCTGTAGCCTGAGATTGTTGATTGTCTGCTAAACTCAATCTTTTCTGATGCGCTCTGTATTGCAGTCGCCTGTCGCTTATTAAAATGTTGCCTCCCTGTCTAACATATAGATAACAGAATGTGTCGGGAAGAAACGAAGCACAGCGGATGTAGACAGCCGAACTGAATTCCCTTCGCTAAATAAGACTGGCAAAGCAGACGTGACCTAGAGTCATTGAGATGTAACGATAGCTCAGCTTAGTATGAATCGATTTGTTTAACAATTCAGGTAACGTTTTTCGTATAAAAGGTAGAAGATGTTTGCTAAACTGTCAGGTATTTGGTCTATCAAGAGAAAAAAAACACACATATTGGCCGGGTAAACACAGTTGAACGCTTACCACGTTTGTCTTATTCTGATTCTCTTGTGATTGCAATAACTGGGTGTCATTTTTAACCGCCTTCTACATACCCTTAATGGATCGTCTTAGAAAATTGGAAGTTTTGTTGTATTTAGTATAAACCAGAGTCTAGATCTTTTTTATAAATTGGATAGAATGGACTTCAAATTGCAAGTCATGTTTACGTAATTAACAGGGAATGCTTCGAAAAAGATGATGATGATGATGGTGATGATGATGATGATGATGATGATGATGATGATGATGATGATGATGATGATGATGTAGTGAATTTGTACAGCGCCATAGACCGGTCCTATGAACAGGCTCATGGTGCAACACACTCCCACCAGCCCCCTCAAAAAGCAGACATTGATGCACGCAATATAATATGCAATATTGTTGTCTAGAGAATGCCACATGAGATAATAAGAATGATATATAGCAAGGTGCTCTGTGCACAAATCATTAAAAAAAACTTATCCAGTCATAGAATGATAGGTGGGTTTTATTGTTTTGGCTGCTCATTAGGTTGCATGCAGAATATCTTTTTGAAAATCCAAAATGAGTTCAAATGCCATCAGAGGAGAAGCACTGCACATCCACCAATATTTTAGTGTCAAGACGTTCAACTGTTCGTCAGCTTTCACAGATTAGGATATGAAAGAGGTACAGATAAAGTAGTACAGGTCCACAACGTCATTATTAATCCAGGATAAAAAAGATAAATATATATATATATATATAACTGGAAATAGTTCTTGTCCATAGAGCACTTCATCCTAGATAAGCTGGGGTCTACATGACCACGGGCCAAAGCAAAATCTGTAGATGTAGATCAAACTGTTGGCAGAGGCGTCGCTTCAACACAAAGGCCATGCACAACAGTTAACAAGACATCAAAAGGTTATAGTCCACGCTGCTGGTGCACGTTGATCTAGAAGCAAAAATGTGGCGGAGATGAGAAATTTTCAAATTTTCAGTGATCAAAGTGAACAAAATATGACTGTAAAGATCTCTAGTCAACAAAATCATGCGACGAATGGCGCAAGAAACCGTCACGACCAGGCTGGCTTTTGATGTGAACGCAGAAGACCGTAGTTGAAACCAAACGGCCGCAGACAAGCAAATCATTAAACAGAAAGACGAAGAAGCATGTGTCAAATTTTAAGCACGAAACTCACAATAGATCATCAAAGACAACAAGAAATACAGAGAGCTAGTCCCCTCCAGCCGGTTAAGCGAAGGGACATTACCTTTTGACTAATACATTTACTAATGAAGCTAAATTGTTCCTGGGTTTTTATCCACGTAAATGGTCGTTGAATGAGTACGTTTGCGTTACGTTAAGCAGCTGATTATTTATAAGAGAGTTACGCTTCTACTTATAGATACTGTTCTTCAATATAGTTTAAAATTGTCCATTGCATTGGAATATACAAGCGTATCTTTCTTTTAGAGAATCGCTACACCTTTTCGCTTAACTCTTGTAATATTACCCAATCAGATCCGTCAGCTGTAGCAAGTTTTCCCTTCCCTGTAGGTTTAGGAGTACTTTCTGACGTCGTGTGTCAGAGCCTTATGATCCTATGTGTGTCTTGCGATTTGTGTCATTGAATAGCGAATATTGCTATATTGACGAGTAGCTTACGCTAAAGCTATTATAACGGAGAGGAGCAAACAGTTTCCTTTAAATGACTTGAACGTCATGTCAACGCTAAGAGGATTGATTTGCGTACTGTGTATCAGAGCAACTTACGGTAGGATCTCTCTACATACTTGCTTTATTAAGGGTACTTGTTTTTATAGTGTGTGGGTACAAATGGGTGGGGGGAAGATGATCTCCCACCTAAATGCATTTATGTACACGCGCCTGTATATGTGTGTGTGTGTTTCTGTGTTTGTGCATGCGTGTGTGCTGCTGGCGTAGGGGGGGGGCAGTCCTAGCGCCAATGGTAGTGGAATTGAGTTGAGGTATGTGTGTGTTTGCCTGCAAAATTGATGACACGCGTTTGTGGATTAATGCTCCTTTTCCTTTACCTGTAGCTTTAAAAGTCTCCTGCTTGTGCACTTCATGTGCGTTCATAAGCTTTGTACTCAAGTTTCCTAAAAGAACGATAAACGAACGCTAAACATCATCTGTATAGATTCGGCTGTTCGTTTTTGAAACTAGTGCATAGCACTTATTCTCATTAACTTTTACTTTTGCAATTACCCCTCAGAAAGTTACACCAAACTTAAAGTAATGTTTACTGTAAGAAAACTGCTTGCCCTATAATTTTAAAGAAAATGTCATAAATACCGCTTAATTGACTGACAACGCATTTTTTAATCTAATGATTCTTATTGAAGAAAACATTCTATTGTCGCAAAGACCACACGGCGTCCTGTCACCTGATCTCATATAACCTTCATCTGACTTAAAAACATAAAGAAACAACAGAAAATGTGTAAAGCTCAAAATATATAAACTTTTACTTGTTACACATAATATCGATTATTTCAGGGCTAGACAAGCGTTAAAAGAACCTTTTTTACGCGACCTTCCTTTTCTGATGTTTCAGTTGTCACAGTGTCCCTGTGTTACGACAGTAATTACCTGGAGTTAAAGGTGGATCGGGATGACAACAGGTTTGTCTGTACAGGACTGACAGGTCAACAAACAGTCAGCTGGTTTTGGGGACAGACGTTTATACTCAAATGTACAGCGTCATCTTGTGACGTAAATTATTTCTCTACACGCTTCCAGATTAGCAGAACGTCACCGACGGAAAGCGACATTACAGTTAATGTAACAGCCTTCTCAGACAGCTCACAGCTATATAACCTGACATGCCAGGTGTCAAATGACAATAAGGACACTTGTCAGCTGGACGTCGTCTGTAAGTACAGCTTGACTACTTTTTGAAAAAAGAGCGCACTCACTCGTATATATGTAGACGTCCATGCATATCTCACTCACTCACATAAGATTACCCCCATTCAAAGACTATATAGTTACGCACGTTTTTACGACAATGATGCAAAGACGTTCATTAGCGGTCATGTATTCGTTTAAGTTACCAACATCTTTTATTTCCTTCGCGAATCATAAAAGTATGCCAAAACATAATATTAGCTTGATTTTCAGTATGATTTATGAATGAATAATTTTCCAGATTATAACATCTTGACTACAACACAGCCATTGGGAACTTAACTGAAAATCAATGTAATTGACACGAAATTTAAAAACTGGCAGTTGAAAAGATCCCAAAGAAAATCGTCATCATCAACAGCAAAAACAAGTGTCCAAAAACAAATTAAGTCGTATATATAGGCTATGTAATAAATAATATTCATACCAGATCATCCCAGATCTATGTAACTATCTATCTGATTATTAGAAAAAAACATTTTTATGGAGAAATTTGCACGATGTCAGTGGAAACTTAGTTGTGTGGGTAGGTTTTGTAGTATTTCTAGAAGTGCTACTCTTTATTTTCAAGGATATTCAGTGTCGTAGACGACCTAGATAATGTGAGATTCAGGGCTGTATGACGTGTGCGAGAGCGGGAGCGTGTAGCGTCATGGAAAGTTGCGCCCTACGTCATCACTTCTGCAAAAGACAGCCAATCACTTTCTCACAACGGTTCGCTTAGAGGCGTGCTGTTCCCGTTGCCACACGCGTTTTCCTTACGCGTCGCCGATCTCAAACTAACCTCATTATTCTCATAATTCTAACTCATACAGCTTTAAAAGTCTAACTGCAACAAACGCAGTCAAAAAACAAACAAATAGACTGTATTCTACTCATTTAAGTTTTAGTAATGCTTCATTTTTAAAGCAAATAAAGAATTTTTAGATAGATTTATTATTGTAAAATAAATTACACAAAAGTTTTCTCATTTGATTGCACGCTAGACCTCAATCAAGATAATCAAGGGAGACTATACGCAAACAACGGCTGGCGGTTAAACAATACTAATAATCCCCCTTCCTGCCTTTTGTTACTGAAATCTTCATAAGAAAGATTGTTTTGTGAAACGTCACTGCATCAGCTAGCTGTTCACACATACGTAGATAAGAAGATTAAGATCTTTACATCTACTGTAGGTCATTTTTAATAACTTAGGTGTTCGCCGGCTGGTTGTTTTGTGCTAACCATTCTAGCATTCAAACGACTGAGAGTTTCGCACACCACCGCGTGGCAAAAACAATTAGTTGAACCTGTCTCTACCAACATTAGTGACCCGCCACGATGTAAGAAGAGAGGGCGCAGAGGGGGCGTGAAGCGAAGATTCAAGTAGCTTCGCCTGGACAATCGACCCAGGAATCCACCTCTTCCTTCTGTTCTGCTATCCAAAGTCCACTCGATTCGTGGCATGTCTGATGACCTTAAATTCGTGGAAACACAACTTTCGTCGACGACGACGACGACGACGACGACGATGATGATGATGATGATGATGATGATTAAAAAAAATTATAAAGACAGAAGTGGTACTTGGCCTTAAAAGTCCGTCTTAAGTAAACAAATAAGTTCAGTCTTTTCCAAAACGTGATTGCTGAGGTGATTGCTGACAGTGATGATGGCAGAGCATTCCACAGCTGGAGAAGAAGATGGCCGAGTGGTTAGAGCACTGGTTCAATGCCCTATAGGCGCAGCAAACTCCCCCCCCCCCACTCTACCCAGCTGGTCAGGGGCAAAACTGTTCAGAAGCTGTCGTCAGCAAAGAACTGACGTTCCATCTTAAAACATTCAATTACACGTCCAAGCTGTGAAGTGTAAACCGAAAATAGTAAAAGATCCAGAATGGATCCAGGTGGCACGCCACACACCAGAACTTGCAGAGCCGAAAATCACTCTCTGAGATCTATCGGCAAAATCCACTGCAGCGCAGCGCCCTCGGTACCAGCCTCTGACGACAGTCTCTGGAGCAGCAGGCGGTGGTTGATGGTGTCAAACGCACTAATCAGTTCAAGTAATACTAAAAGCACTAAGTTTCCAGAGTTGACACTACAAGGAATGTCATTTATTACACGTAGAAGAGGAGTTTCTGTACTGAAGCTAGGATGATACGCTGACTGAAAATTATCTAGGCAGCCATAAGTATTAAAATTGGTCACAAGCTGCTCTGCGACCACCTTCTTTGTCCTGATGCTTTTAAATTTATTTTAAGAGATTTCAATCACTGTGACCTAACATCGATTCGTAATTAAGACCTGTGACCCGTATGTGACATGTGCTACTACCCGGGGTAAGACCACACTCGACCTCGTCTATGGAACTGTGCCACGTGCTTACAGATCTTTACCCGTGCCCAGTCGCGGTGCGTCGTATCATTTTATTCCATCAAAAGCTGGACTGCAGACAATATTGCAAGCTTACAGGGCTGTTTTGAGTGTTTCAACTGGGATGTCTTTTTAGACGCATGTGCTAATCTGGACGACTTAGTAAACACCATCTCTTCATATATGTCCGTTTGTGTCGATAGCACCATTCCATCAAAACAGTTTGTGCGTTATCCTAACAACAAACCCTGGGTGACCAAGAGACTAAAAGCAGTGCTTAATAAAAAGGAAACATGTGTTCTTCACGGGTTCTGTCCAAGTCAAAAAACTAGTACATTTAGAGGTCCGTAATGCTATCCGTCAGACCAAGGTGAATTATAAGACTAAAATAGAATCTCAGTTTAGTACAGGTAACATCCGATGAACTTGGCAGGGACTCAAGAACATGGCCAGTGTTAAAGATCGGCTTAAGAAAGGCAAAATCTTGATCTCAGGCGTTGACAGTGCGGCCCTACCTAATGCTCATAATGCTTTCTTTGCTCGTTTTGAGACTAAGGACTTCTCGAAAATGTAAGTTATGTTTATCCGGTCCAAAGGGTTGAGATTTGTCAAGAACAAGTTGTGAAGCTGTTTCAGCGAGTAAACATTGGTAAGACTTCTGGACCAGGTGGTATTTGCGCCAGAACATTACGTTTCTGCGCACACCACCTACAACACAATTCAACCACATATCCTAGCTAGAGTTTACCTTTCATCGTCAGCTAGTGTCATCAATGATTACCATTTTGGGTGACAGGCAGCAGCGAGTTCTTGTCAATGGCACCTTTTCCAACTAAGTCACAACGTGCACCGGCTCACCTCAAGGCTGTTTTATTCCCGCTTCTGTTTATTTTGCATACCAACTGTTGCCATAGTAACCATGATGGTAAATATCTCGTCCAATTCTATGATGACACTGCACTGCTCTCTCCTTAGAGGGCCAGCAGATACCCAAGTGCAGGTTTGGATGAATTTATTGCCTGGTGCGAAGACAATTTCTTAGAACATAAAGTGAGTAAAACGAAAGAGATGGTGTTTGATTTGCGTCAATATTCTCCACCAAGTCCTGTAAGTGACACCCACGACAAGGAGGTGAAAATTGTTCTTGCTTTTAAATACCTGGGCAACATCTTAGACAGGCGACTTTGCTGGGATGTCAACTCTCAAACTGTCGTGAAGAAGGCTCAGCAGCGTCTCTTATTTCTCCGGTAGCTGAACTCTTCCGCTGTTTATCACCAGTTTGCTCAGCTATTTTTTAGAGATCGCACATAGAGAGCGTGCTGTTTGTCTCGTTTATGTTTCTACAAAAGTTTATCGGTGAAGGACAAGAGCAGCTGACATCGTGTAGTATCCACCTGCTCCAAAGTGCGCTTCAGACTCTATATAATGGGCAGTGTCTGTAATCCTTCGTGATGACAGGCATGTTCTGTCAGGAGAATTCGTCCGCTCCCTGACAAGGGCTGAATTTTGTCATTTTCCTGTGGAAGTCGGGACGGATCACCGGGAGGTAACTCGATTAAAATGTTTTAAGACAACTTCTGACTTTTATTTAAACATAGCAATGTGTGTTCCTTTAAGTTTAAAAACCAAAGAATCCATTTTTAAAGAAAAGTCAAACTGTATAAAAGTGACCCCTAACACCTTTCGGGGCCTTTAGTACGAAACTTCTCTGTGCGAGTTCAGACTCATTTCGTCGTGGCGGGTCACAAATATTCATTGCTATGTACTTTTTGTTATTTGAAATGATGTAGCGTACTGTTTTTAATCATCATGCAAAATATAGTACAGTGTGAACAATTAGAAGTACCCGTTGCAAAGGGAAAACCTAGTGGAATAGTTGAAAATCTAGGTTCGGGCTATAGTGTTGGTGTCGCACTTCTGCCTTATGCACGAGTCGTGCGTACGCGCGGTCAGACAGACTAGCATAAGGTAGAATAGATAGCGTGGGAAAACGAATTAGCTTGTAAGGCAGTGTTACGGCAACAGCCGCCTTGCTGGTGCCAGCCAGAGTAGTGGACAAAAGGAACAGGTATGCTTCACTGCCGAGTATCTCTTTGAGATCGGCTAGGTCGGGGGAATGGATGGCCGCTTACGTCAGCACTAGCGCAGGACAGAAGCGGGTAACGGCGGTTATCGCCGCAGGGGGGGTTCTTCTTCGAGAAGAGATCACAGACCACGGTGCGGCCGTTAATTGTAGGCTACGTGTCCTAGTGTGGGACGACAGCGCTTGTTGTTATTGTCACTGACTGGACACCAGTAGTGAATGGAGAGGTAGACGTGATGACGACGCAGTCAGATCGCGTCACTAGTAGAGGGGGCAGGAATAAGTCAGGATTGACCACCTGTCTGTCATGTGTTAGCTAGGTAGTGATTGGATGTAGCTATGTAGCAGAAGGTTGGAAGGAAGAGTGTATGTATGCTTGACCAATCGTGAGAGAGAAGGATCCTCACGGATGAGGATTTAGCATAGAGACCGGCGAGAACTCGTGGTCTTCGCACTGGAATCTCGAGGGAGAAGGTTGTAGCAGAGATCTGCTCAAGGCTGTTCAGATTCTCCGCTGAGAGTTAGTCTGGGAATCGTGACTACTTCAGCACAACCGACTTCAGAGGTGCGTTAAGACCCACTCTTGGTACAGAGTGCACAACGTTTGCATCACCAGTGGCTGTCGGTCGTAGACAGCAGAGGTAAAGCTGGTAGAGAAGCGTTGGTCCTCAGGCGCGGTTAAGCTCTGATCGCAGTCCGGCCTTGAGGAAGAGTCACGTGGTGGCACGCGGCAGTGCCAGAGTCTCTGTGTTCGTGGAAAAGGCAGCGACGACTGGCGGAGTGACATCTACGGATTTTCAGACGCCCTCCACATCGCGAGAGACATTCTTGTGTAGAGAGATAAGTGACGAGTGTAGTGTGTTGTGTGGTAATTAAGCTATTAGTGACTCACGTTATCTGGATTAGGAGTAGATATACCGGGAAGCCTAAAGAGCGAGCTAACGTTAATTTGCAGCATTTGTACCTTTTATGTTCATTGATCAAACTCTCGATAATTAATAATTGTTTTAATATACTAAATTGCCTTGTGTTGTTCTTGGGGACGTACGCTGGGGGCTCGAGTCAGTGAATCTTTATTTGCAATTTAGTATAAGTGGGTGCGTACACGTACATGTCGGCGTGAGTTGGTCGAGGTGTCGAGAGTGTGATTAGCCCGAGGCGACGGCAATCGCAGCCTCCGACCATCTTCGCGTGCCCTTTCCCCGGAGTTCACGACACACATATTCTATACACGTTCACATATTCTATACATGTACACACTTATTCTCTCTATGTATACACATACTTATTGCACACAGACACATGCAAAAAAAACTCCCGGTTTTGATGTACACACCAACAAATTTCCATTTCTATACTTATTGCATACAAAATCATACGAAACACATGTGCAATCTTGCACAAAAACCTACATGGAGGCACACTCACACACTTGCACAACTCACCACTGGATACAGTCAAGGAGACCATTTCAACATTTAGTACTGACTCCACGGAGCGGAGCTTGAGAGGCTACTGCGTTACAGTAGAAACTGACTCTGAGACGGGATTGTCATAGCTGGATATGTCTCTACCTGACACCCAAGGAGCACGTGGTGAAATAAGCAGTGGTTGTTGAGATAAACCATTTGGAGAAACCAATCATTGCTTATATCGCCTTTGTATTTTTTAAGCACGAAAAAGTATTCCTACTGACATTTTATTGAGAAACATAGGTGTTCATGCTGTTAAGTGGGACCTAAAATGGCCCACATTTAAAGTCTTGTCTGGAATTGTCGACAAGTCCACAAACCTTAGGCCACTTACGTAATTAAAGGTGGGTTGTGTACCGGCTTTTCAACAGATGTTGTATAAAGTAGTGGCTGAAACGAGCCGAGAGTAAGCAGCTGTTCAGCGGCGGTGTTAATGATGTCAGTGACGGCGAGAGTCATCTGGCTGGCGGAGCTTACCACCATGGTACGAGAAAGAAACAGTCGTTTTTGTCCTACCGCCACCTATAGGCAATGCTAGTTGTCAAGAGAGTGTGGTCTTCCTCTGGTTTTCGCTGGTTGGCTGTGGATTGTTTGAACTCTTCTGGATGTGTGCTCGTCCAGTGGTATTCCTTGCCCGCGCCTGTGTGTGTGTGTGTGTGTGTGTGTGTGTCGGGGTGTTACAAAGTGAACCGAGTTAACAAAAACATCATAGCACACTTCTCAGCGCGGGGTTGGGAGAAATCAAGCACTTGGTCAATAGTGAATACGTCTCAGCTTTATTCAGCTCCAAGAGACGTTTTTGGCCAGGAGGGCAAAGACTCGGTAAAAGGTAGGAAACCATGGGTTAGAGAAAACTCACCCACGGGTTCAGTCAGTGTCAATGGACGTCAGAACTGCTAGCTGTCATTATGAAATTCCAAGAACTGCACGTCTAAATCTTGGGCTACATGTGAGAGGTAGAAGTTAGACACAAAGGCCGGCAGAATGAGTCGTCGTTCTCAAGGGAGCAGAGAACGTCTGAGTTTATTCCTTCGCACTCTAAAGCATCTGAGTCGAAAGGTACGTCGGTCATGGTGTTGTTTATTCAGCGGCGGCTGTACCTTCCGGCGGCTGCCGATGTGTGATGTATAACAGTATAGTCGGGTGAGCAAGCAGTCGTCGATAAACCAATGTGTCGTTCGTGGTCTGGGACAATGCTCGGTATCCGTGTTGCTGATGGAGGAGTCGTCACTCTCTGTCGTGGTTTGCGGACCGAGAGTGAAAACTGATGACAGACAGCTGCACGTGGCGCTTCAAGAAGAGAGTCATCGGCGTGTAACAACTGTTGGGGGCGTCCATTTTGGGGGGGGGCATACTTTGCATTTCCTTGCTCTACAGAGGTGATACGTGGACATCCAGGCAATCGAGAACAAGGCAAGAAGGAGGCTTTTCCAGATCTCATACCGAGAACAATGAACCAACTAATGTTAACGAAACAAGATTGCCACACTCGTAGTACACCAGGAGCTTCTACTTTCAACACTCCAACGACGTAAGCTGATCACCTTTGGCCACGTGACACGCACGACGCTTTGTCGAAGACTATCATTCAAGGCACTTTTGAGGGTAGTCGACGCCCCGGTGGCCTGAGAAAGAACTGGCTTACGAACGTCAAAAACTGGACTGGTCGTTCTGTACAGGATCTGCTATCACCCAAGATAGGCAAGAGTGGCGTGCCTTGTCAGCTTCTACGTGTATCCATGCTCTCCCCAGCGACAAGTGTCGGTTAAGGGACGACTGACTGTTAAGACTAGTTACTAATCTAATCTCAAGCTTGGATTTGCAACGTGTAGAAACGAGAGGCAGGAAGAATTTGCAGTACAAGAGGAGAAGTAGGGACTGTCAGAACTATGTTGATGGACGTATGCAAGTGAGAGCGTATGCTAGCTTAATGAGAGTTAGCAGCACTGTTACATCGGAAGAACGGATGGCACGGATAGTATTGATTAGTATTAGATGAGCCAGATTGTTGGATGTATGCATTTGCATAGTATTCTATGTTTAAGAAATCTTCATTGGTGTATATTAAGTCTAACATCAGGGTTATAACGTTCCCCCGTAAGATAATGTTAATGCGGCTGGAAAGAGTTCCCTCATGACTGTCACCCATCAGCGTTTGACTTGTAAACGCAGGAACATTGTAATACACTCACTACGAGGTATAGTCGGACTTTAATAACCGTTTGCTGACTATGACGTTTTTGTCAGCGGTTTAGAATGACGTTCAAGATCCAAAAGGAAACTGAGTGAGATAGACCAAAAGTAAAAAAAATAATCACAGTGCTTCAGCAAGATGAAGGTATTGGAAGCTGAGCTGTTAAGATAAAGCAAACGTATAAATTGGAAAAGTTAATAAGTTGACAGAGCGGAGTTTAATACTAAGTGGTAGAGAGACCGAGTGGCCTGACTGGCATGGAAGAGGATCCAGTATGCTTGTGATGGTGTACACAAGATGCCTGGAAACCACTCGTTACTAAACTTTCACCAAGACAGGTGTCAGGTTTGTGCGTCTGTAGCTGCTTCGCGATATCACCACGATTAACATGGATCGATGACTGGTGATTTTAAACAGCGAGAAACAAAAGAAGAGTTGTAGAAAAGAAAATAACTGTTCAACTCAGTTCCTAAGTGTGGGAGCAGACTTTCCTTCAGGCCTTCTGTTTTTATACTGTCTAGATAAGTTGCTCACTTTGTGTTCCATTAAAGCAAATTAAGCCGGTAGCAGGGATGTTAGGGGCGAGTGGGAGCTGTGGCTGTCACTGTGTGATATTGTCCCAGTCAAAGTGACAGTAGAAGTCATTAAGCTATTGAGGGTGAAGTCCTAATATGTGTGCAGAAGTTTTCTTCTGAATTGATACCTGCGCATTACAAATAATCATCATCATCATCATCATCATCATCATCATCATCATCATCATCATCATCATCATCATCATCATCATCATCATCATCATCATCATCATCATCATCAGTAAGAGATGACGCAACATTGGGGCCCGCCTGTACTATGTTAAATAACCGTTTACTGACACTGAATCTTTGGCAGCGGTGCAGGATGAAGTCGAGGATCCAAAATTAGACTGAATTGGAGACCAAAAGCCAGAAACCTATCACATAGATTTTGCAGTATGAAAGTGTTGAAAGTTGAACTTGAAGTCGTGTGGCATGTGACAAAACCCGGGAGTTGCCGGACTGAAACTGAGACAAGAATTTGCTCTTTTTGTGTGGCTCTAAATAGGTCATATTTCGCCCGAATGAAAACTGTGTCATCAATTGAGCTGTATGCTCCGCTTTTTGTCCTCGGGATATCCTTGAGACTCGTGTTGAACAATGAATGTCAATTGTAATAACTTTTATTATTATATACAACAATAATTCGCTTTAAGAACGCAGTGTAACAACGCTTCCACTACACATAATCCACTCTCAAATATATCCTCCTGCAAAAGTTTACACGATACAATTGCTTGTTGTAGCGTAATGATCCCGAGGTAGAGAATCATATTTATAAAGTATATTTAACCTACATGGCTCTAAAAATTAAAAGCCATCAATGTGTGAACTTTTAACTGTGTAACATTGTTTATATAAAACTTAAAACGATGTTAGAAAAAGGTGTGTATTTCTCACAGCAAGACATACAACATTACATAAATTTGGCTCAGCAAATGGTTCTTGTTAAACGTAAATAATCTTTGAAATTTTGAAGTAATTTGAGCGTTAAAACAGGTCCTGGCTTCAAAGACATTTTTAAAAAAGTGTTGAATATATTCAGAGGATTCTTATTAACTCAAGATTTTAAAATGCATAACGTTATTCACATCTTTGCCATCCTTTGTATCATTATTGTTTTCCTTTTGAATTAACACTGTCTTATTCTTTTGTTTATTTAAACTCTGTCTACACTTATTCAAAATATGTATGAGGAAATTGCATATGTCAACTGCTAAAGTGTTTATGATTCAATTTCTCCACACCCCTCAAGAGGAGAATGCATAAAACTGGTTGATGTCTGGTGACTGATGTCACAATGATTAAATGAATAAAACATTCTTTAAAATCTTTCCAGACTTTACTGGCAATTCTAATCTGCCTCGCACGTTTTAGAAATAAAATTCTGTTGCGCACTTGAGATGTTAAGGTTAGACTGATGAAATGGAAAAGAATAGGGGTTTAACATAGATGGCTGCTTGTCTCATTCATTCATGGATAGTTCCTGATTTAATATGTGTCTGCTGTAGATCCTGCCGAAAATTCAAGATGTCAAGTTCAGTTTAATGGGAATACATGGCTAGTAACCATCTCATGCTCTGTTTCCAAAGCCCGTTCAGCGAGAAATAATTATCGATGCTTCCTGTACCAAGTTTCAGAGGCAAGTAGAACTATCTTTAAAAGTTTGTAAAAAATATTGTAGGATAAGAAACTGTAGTGATTACGAATGTCATTAACTGACATACTATTACGAAATGCAAAAATGATGAAAGTGTCTTTTGTTACGGTAAAAGTAATGGTGATGTCACCATATTAAATTAAGCGACGAAGCATAAGTCCCATGTGCCTATGTCGTCGTCAATGGCTCATTTACGGGTCCTAAATCCGAGTCTTTGCAGTCAAGATATTTGAAACGACGCACTTCAATTTCAGATTGATACAAAAGTTTTCACGCTGGCAAATCGGCGATACACGCCGGCAATACAATCCAAAGGAGCAATTCCTGTTTTCAAACGGCGACACACGCCCGCGATCACTTTCTCTTTTACTTTGCTCTGACTCGATTACTTGACACTCACTCTCACAGCTTATATACAATGTAAAAGAAACATCCAGCATCTACTAGTCACGCACGCGCTGTCTCGCACCAAACAAGCAGGTCAGACGCGGTCAGTTACCCATCACAGGGCTGGCAGTCACCAGACGGCACCTCGCACAAACCGCCACAACATTAAATTCGTAACACCTTTGTGTTCTATTTATTAAATGAAATTCGTACTAATTTTAATTTTCAAACAGTCTTTCAGTATTACTCAGAAGACTATTGGAATAGAAGATTCGATTGTGATACACGGTTTTGTTGATTATTTCTACTAAAACTATGGCATTTTTAAGTTTCTAGTCTAAGCTTTACGTTGTAGGCTTTCCAAGCGACATCACTCGGATCTTATACTATGGACGTAGTGCAAGGACAATCTGGATATGTCTCAGGCACGTGTAACATGACCTCCTTTCTGCCACCCGAAGGACGATACAGTTATTATGTAATTATTATGCCAGGGCAAGTAAACACGCCCGCAACATTCATCGGAAACAACACCATCAGTAAGTGCCTATGATTCTTCTTAATCTTTATCTGCAACATTCAATTATTAAAGTGATACTAATAATTTGTGATGATGTATTCATACTGAGGTAATTTTAAAAAAGTAAGAAGCAGCACTTAACACACATGGCTAATGAAACAGAACAGCATATACATAACTATGCTCTCTATGAGTGTGAAAATCGTAATTTATTATTATTATTATTATTTATTATTATTAGGTACATGAAGATCTGAATAAAATCTGTCACTACTTAACTCAAATGGCAGGTGTTTAGACACATGCCCATCATGAACATCAAAGCAACCTAAGAAGATATAGTAGATATCCTATAAAATCACAAAATGAAATTGCACGGAAAAAAAGAAAAATCATCTATACGTTTGCATCCCAAATCCTCATTCCATGGTGTTTATCATTCTTTCAAAAACTACTGGGGTTGAATGTGTGTTTGTGTGGTTTCAGGTCGACCTAAAAGTGCTCCAAAACACAGCTGTCCCGTGTACGTCAGAGAAGACGACCCTGTAACTTGTGTTTGTTCTGTCGACGACTTGGGTTCTCCTCCTGGGCGACTGACGTGGAACAACACGAACTCAGAGCAGCTTATACTTCCAGGGTTGAAGATGGACCAGCATGGAGAAAACTACGTGTGCAAACTGACCTGGAACAAGACAGTCGTGCAGCTTGTGACCTACACACTTCTCATTGCTTGTAAGCTTTCACGGCAGTAGTTGTTCACACGTTGCTTCTCTAGTTCAGTAGTTTCTATGCTAATCTGCAACAAAAGCACATGTAGATATTATGATTGAGCAAGCTAGTAATGTGTACTTGGCATATGCCTGAGTTCATGGGAAAACTCTTATTGGATGGCACACGCAAAGTCTGTCTGTCTGTCTGTCTGTCTGTCTGTCTGTCTGTCTGTCTGTCTGTCTGTCTGTCTGTCTGCTTGCTTGCTTACTTTTATGTAAATGGCCAGTTACCAGTAACAGCCACTTGGTCTGGGCGTCAAGATTACACTGAACTATAGAGAGTAAGTGCTACACCTGATTTCCTTTTTCCGTTGAACGCTAACACATTGAAAGGTGTCGGAAGCCATAGTGGTGCTTGTCCAATCCTGTGACCTTTTTTCTTCCACACGACGTTAATTTTAATCTCGGCCTTACAATAAAGAAAAAGAGCTCCAACATCTTTCTTCTTGACTTCCGGTCACAAGTAGTGGTCGTGAAACCTTTCCTGTGAGCAATAAAAACACTCTCTCTAGATAGCGCATTTTTTAAAAAGAGAAACTGGGATACCACTATAGTACTTCGTGACATTTCAATACATGATAGTAGACACCGATCGGACATTCGCTAATCCAAATTAACCCTCGAACAATTGTAAAACGCGTTATTCCTACCATCCTATCTACCGAGCAAATGACGGTTCATACCTTTTCAAACTCCTGGAAATTTCACGTGACTGAGTTTCTCTGACCTCTTCTTCTTTTCCACCAAACCATTGTGATATCACACTGGGACTCTCGCGTCGGTGAGTCCGCCTGAACTAGTTCGTTGCATCTGCGCTAAACTAATTCTGATGATCATACTCATCTTGGATACTACTCACAAAACTCCAAGGCAAGAAGCAGATTTGGAGCATTGAATAACAATTAAAGTACTGATGCATGAATGGCAGAATGGATGACCCGTACTTGTTTGCTCTTTATACCTTTGTGTCACAGTGCTCCACAGTGCACCAGCAACCATGAACATGGATTTTGTCAGTTTTCCTCTGAGCAAAATATTACACATATCGAGGAGTCTTTTCTGTGATATGCCGGGCACACTCGAATATTCTGCCTTTTTGTGGAGTAATAAATGACCATTGCGATTTGCTGGAAAAAGGTGGTATTTCTGACAGTAGCGTCTTGATTTCTGGATCACTCTTGTTAAACCAATCTTGACGGAGAGCTGAGGAAAGGCTTTTTTTAGAGCATTTGAGTGAACTGTATTTGGGAGGGATTTCCATTTTAGTACCAGACTGGATATACGGGGATGTCCGGCAGCTTGTTGGCAAGAGTACAAGAAAACTTTCCCGCGTTTCTAAAGATCTCTCTTGGAGACATTAAAGACCAACCTGAATGGTTTGCATTTTTTTGCGTATATCGGTAGATATAGGCGACATAACCATAACCTGTAAGCTGCAGCCTCCAAACCTCATCCGTTAATTAACTATCCACTAAACAAGTACGCGATAAGCACCTCGTAGTTCTAAAAAACTGCTACTTTAGTACGAGAAATGCAAACTTCAACGTCCGAATAATCCCAACTGTCGTTCATTCTCTCCCTCTTTCTCTGTTTGGTGTTGACGGTTGCCGATGTTGTGAATGGTGCACTAGTGTGACGTAGTACACTGTTAGCGGCGCTCTTTGATTGAAGATGCGAATCGCGTACTTTGCTAACGGATGATTAATTAAAGGTTGGGTTTTGGAGGATTAAATTTAGGTTTAGATGGTGAGCGATGTTCAACATGGCGGATGGTCGTGTTCCTCCCTGTGGCGGAGAAATTTTACTCTAATACTGAAGCTATGATGTTGAAGATGGTTTAAAAACTGTGTAAAAAGCTACTCCATGGGATACTAATGAGCGCAAATGATTTGGAAAGAATATCTCTGCATATGCTGTGCTTTTCTTGTGAAAAGAAGAACCTTCGTTTAGCGCTGTGAGTATCGCTTTCAAAAGGCTTGTATCTGAACTATAAATAACTCTAGTCGCTGGATAAAAAGAGGTCTGGTATGTCACCAAAACAAAGAAAAGACAAGAAAAAAAAGAAAGTCTCCAGCTCAGAAGGAAGTACAATGGAAGGAGGAATAACGGATAACCCCAAAACATTGGATGGGGAAGAACGAATGGGCCGTCACCGTGAGAGGACCACCAGCAGTACTAAAAAAGGTAGACCATCTCAGTCTCGGGACCGGCAGCAGACACTACTTACACAGGCCTTCATAGTTAAGCAAAGCGATAAAGACAGTGCCACTTTTGTAGAAAGGCTGCAAATATTACAAAAAGCGACTGATTCTCTGAAGCTACTAATAGAGAATAGTACGTGTTCGCTTACACAGCAAATAGACAGTAAAATAGAAATTATTACCAGCACTCTGTTCGAACTAAGAACAGAAAACGAACAATTGAGGCAACAACTAGAGCAAACTCAAAAACAAGTTGTATGCTTAGAAGAGGAGGCACAGAATTTGAGAACACAATGCACAGAACAGAAAGAACAGATCAACACGCTAGAGCAATATTCACGGCGCGATTCTGTGCGTGTGTTCGGAATACAAGGCGATACCAAAGAAGAATCTGAGGCAGACTGTGAGAAAAAAATATTGTATTTGATACAGCACATGCTTGGCCTGACAGAAATGAACAGTGCCAAAATCTCGGCCCTTCATCGAGTAGGGAAAATGAGAGAAAATAAAACTCGGCCAGTGATTGTGAAATTTGTGTCACGCAAGGACCGAGACAATGTTATCAAAGCGCGCAGTCGACTCAAAGGTTCAAAAACTGTGATTACAGACGATCTCACCAACTTAAATGCACAAAGATTAAATCGCCTCAGACAGCACGAGGGAATACTAGATGCTTGGTCTGCCGCATGTGGACGGCTGTTTGTGAAACTGCTGGACTTGTCGATAATGGAGGTGAGAAATGGCGACACAAACCCTATCGAGAAAAAACTGTTAGGGATGCCAAAGGAAGATCGCCAGCAGCAGCGGCAGAGCTGGGATAGACAACATCGTAATCACCAAAGAGAACAGCGATGGCAGACTGATCGACCGCAACACCACAGATCAGGACAAAAGAAGGGGGACAATGGCCGCCATTGGACCTCACCATCACGCTCGCAGTTCTCCCCAACCACCTATTCTACTCCAGCGACTAACTGGGTAAAGGCGCCAAGACAGGGGACAGAAACAGCTACAAACCCTCACCAGAACGAAACGTACAAGGGACAGCACCCACCTCCAAGCGATGGCAGCAACATCGACATGAGAACCTAAGCAGAACATTGGATGGTTCGGTCGCACACAGTGCTACATAAGTGTCAAGAACAATGTGAGTTCGTGAGTAAAAGTGTTCTGCTTGAGGCATCTGTTGAAAACAGTGATATTGGGATGCTGACATGGATCACTCACGCTGACATGGGGCCTAGTGGACAATTTGTGCGTTGTTTTGGTGGGGACTGATGATTCATGGATACATTCACCTCAATCTCTTCTCAAAACCTGTATGTATGGAAACTTGTTATTCACCCTCTCCCTACTTCTTATTTTACATAGTTTTTCTCACTCTTTTAATAAGGGCGGGGAGCAAAGAAGTGAAACAGTAGTCCATATGATGAAAGAGTGATATGGAATCTATTCCTGGTAGTATGTATACCCTCTTGGCATATTGACATCACCCACACACTTGTGGTAGTATTCCATCTCACCCACCCACCACCGACATGTGAACACAGTTTGTCCGCAGTTCTCTCCCCTTTCTCTTTCTCTCCCTCTGTTCCTTCTCTCTCCTAAAAGACGGTTCTTAGTATTCATTTGAATCCTAAACTAATTCTACACTTATCATTCATATCCCAAATCTACCTTTACACGAATGTTTGACGTATATACATACACAAGTAAAAAACTAACTCTAACACACAGGTGTGCAGTGAAACTTGCATTAACATCCCGCTCTGTAATAAAATGCATCATCAACATATTGGCTCGTCGCTGAATATCGCTCATGGCAAAATATGCCAGTCTCCCTTTTTGTTTTTACTTGCATTTATGTCTTTGTCTTTGCTACCTTTTTTTCTGTCTTCGATACTGTGACTACTACTGTCCACATGTGCTCGACTTGATTTTGCCTTTTGTCACCAAGTATATTGTTCTTTGTTTACATGTAATAGCCAGACCAAGAATGGAGAGGTTAGCAATAAAATGGTATAATTTGACAACTGTACTGCTGCTTAGAAACAAAATTAAACATGACTAGCATTAAGATTTGCTCTGTTAATTGTCAGGGACTGGGTAACTTACAGAAAAGGAAAGATGTATTTAACTATATTAGACAAAAAAATTATTCAATATATTTCCTACAAGATACACATTTTGACCCTAAGCAAGAAAGGTATATTAGATCTGAATGGGGGTATACATGCCTTTTTGCATCCAATAATACCTCCTCTAGAGGTGTTGGAATTTTATTTAAAAATAATTTTGAATTTAAAGTTAAGAAAGTGTGTAAGGATGAGAAAGGGGATTATATTTTGGCAGTAATAGAATTTATGAGCGAGAACTTCTTACTAGTCAACATTTATGGACCCAATAAAGATACCCCAGAATTTTATGTGAAATTAGAACGTTTAATTCAAGATATGCAGATTAGTAAAGTTATAATAGGGGGCGACTGGAATCTAGTTATGGACCCTAACATTGATTACCATAATTACAAACATATAAATAATCCGAAAGCCTGTGGAAAAGTAGAAACACTAATAGACAACTTAGAACTAATAGATATATGGAGACATCTTAATCCAGAAATAAAGCGATACACCTGGAGAAGAACCAACCCTTTACAACAAAGTAGGCTGGACTTTTTTCTTATTTCAGAATCTTTACTTCAATATGTAGCCGAGGCAGATATTGAATTTGGATATAGAACAGACCACTCAATGATTACTCTTACTCTTCAGTTTGGAGATAAAATAGCACATCACACTTTATGGAAGTTTAATTCCTCCCTCCTTAAGGATACTCACTATGTGAAGGAAGTACATGAGACTATTGACAGAGTTGTAGAACAATATGCTGCACTCCCTTATAATAGAAACAGTTTATCTGAGGTTACAGTACAGGACCTACAATTAACAATACCAGACAAATTGTTTTTAGATGTACTACTTATGGAAATTAGAGGGAAAAGTATAGCCTATTCAACAATGAAAAAAAAAGCATCCGAGTTAGAAAGGAATTTAGAAAAGGAAATTAAAGAGCTAGAAAACGAACAAAATAAAAATAACTCAGTCCTGAAAAGGTTGGAGGAAAAAGAAAGGGAATTAAGATCCCTTAGAGAAAAGAAAATGGAGGGCATCATAGTACGGGCAAAGGCAAGATGGTTGGCAGAGGGAGAAAAAATTAGTAAATACTTTTGTAACCTCGAGAAAAGAAACTATGTCAATAAAAGAATTATGAAACTCACTAAATATGATGGAAGTTGTACCACAGATGCAGAGGAAATAAGGAATGAGACTAAATTATTTTTTGAAAGGCTATATCAAAAGGGAGAAGTAGACCAGTGTGAAATAGAGGATCTAGTTAACGGTATTCCTAGACTGCCCATCATGGTGGCAGAAGCTCTTGAAGGTGAAATAACCATAGAAGAAGCAGGAGATGTCCTCAAGAATATGAAAAATGGGAAAAGTCCAGGAACCGATGGGTTTACAGCAGAATTTTTTAAGTTTTTCTGGAAGAAATTAGGGTCATTTATCATAAGGTCACTCAACGAGGCCTTCAGAGATGGAGAACTTTCACATCCTCAGAAGGAAGGCCTCATTACTTGTTTACCTAAGGGAGACAAGGCTAGAGAATTTATTAAAAACTGGAGGCCGATATCGCTCTTAAACGTTGTCTATAAAATAGGTTCAAAATGTATAGCCACACGTATTAAAAAAGTATTACCATTACTGGTCGCGGATGACCAAACAGGATTTATGGCTAATAGATACATTGGGGACAATATTAGATTTATATATGACCTGATAGTATACCTCGACCACAAAAATTTACCAGGTTTACTGCTTAGTTTGGATTTTGAGAAAGCGTTCGATACCATAGACTGGTCCTTTATGCACAAAGTATTAAAGACATTTGGATTTGGGACTGATATCTGTAACTGGATAAAAACATTCTACCAAAACATCAAGTCAGCTGTTATGGTTAATGGAAGAATATCAGATTGGTTCGAAATAAAACGTGGATGTAGGCAAGGTGACCCAATATCGCCGTACCTATTCATACTTTGTGCTGAAGTCTTAGCAGTAATGATAAGGAAGAATGTTAGTATAAAAGGTATTAGAATAAATCAAAAGGAACACAAAATATTACAGTTTGCTGATGACACACAAATCTTTATGGAGGGTGACGAATCGTCTTTTAACAACACTTTGGTTACATTGGATAAATACAGTAGAATGTCAGGACTGCAAATAAACTTTGAAAAAACAGAAGCTATCTGGTTAGGTAATAGGAAAAATTCCCCCATAAAATATGCCCCATACCTGAAGTTTAAATGGAACCCAGCAGAATTTAAAGTATTAGGGATATGGCTAAGCACTAAGTTAGAAACATGTTACACTCTTAACTTTAAGGAAAAATATGTTGAAACAAGAAATTTAATGAAATCCTGGCTTAAAAGAGCTATTACACCAATGGGAAGAGTGGCTGTGCTAAAATCATTAATACTATCTAAATTAATTTATTTATGGATACTGCTGCCCAACCCCCTATACAAGATATACAAGAACTGCAAAAGCAATGCTTTAACTTTGTGTGGGATGGAAAACCTGATCGAATAAACAGAAGTTGTAGTGAAAACTGTTCGTAATGGTGGCTTAAGTATACCTCACATTTACCAGTATATAAAAGCGCTAAAGTTAATATGGATTAAAAAGCTAAATGTCACTAAACACCAATGGAAAGATGTTGTGATAGAAATATATCCAAAACTCATAAATCTAGATAAATATGGCCCAAATATGTACCATGACACACAACATAAAAATAACTTCTGGAAAGATGTATTAAATGCCTATAAGGAATTCTATTATTGTGTTAAGCCAGAAACAGCAGAGGAGGTGATGGCAGAACCAATACACTTTAACAGTAGATTTCAGCTTGACAAAAAGATTATTTTCTTCAAAAACTGGGATAGTAGGGGTTTATATAGCATTCAACATTTTTATAATGAATCTGGAGTACTTTTGTCCTTGGGTGAAATTAATGCCAAGTATGGAACGACAATAGACATAGTTACATCATTGGGATGTGCTAAAATAATTAAAAACTTTATTCAGTCAATGGGCATTACAATAAGGAACAACACTGCCCTAGAAACACCAAAAACTATTAAACTAATCAATTCCATAAAGAAAGGTGCCAAATATTATTACGAAATATTGACAGAAAGCACAATCAGGCCCAAATGTTGTGATAAGTGGGAACACAAAATGGGTGTCCATTTACCCTGGAAAATAATCTTTTCAAAGGTTCAAAGAATAAAAGATATCAAACTGAGATGGTTTCAATGCAGAATTACCCATAGAATTCTAAGTACAAACTCCCTGGCAGAATATATGGGGCTAGAAAGTAGTAATAAATGCACTTTCTGTGGCAATGAAAGGGAGACAATTGAACATCTATTCTGGCGCTGTAAGGTAACCCAACTATTTTGGACAAGTCTAGAAAAGGCAATAAGGGAAAAATGCTCTAATAATACTAAATTAACACTTAACGAATCTGTAATACTATTCGGATATGAAGCAGAATGTCCATTGGATAAGACGTTAGAAAATATACTAATAGAAGCAAAGTTCTTTATCTATAAATGTAAACTAGAGAAGAAACAGCCAGACTTAAGAGTTTTTATTCTGCAACTAAATGGAAAATACAAGATTGAGAAATTCAATGCACTTGTTAACATGAAATTACAGGAATTTATAATGCACTGGTCTGATTATATGAATCTTATAAGTTTAGCTGGAACTATATAACTTCACATATTCTAGAAAACACATAAAGAAGGAAGGCATCTCTCCATGTATGCAGATTATTTTTATGTTAATATATCAAACTGGTGGAAAGGATAATGAAGAATAAGTGGTTAAAACTGTTATATGTATGAAAATAAACTGAACACTTCCTGTGGATCAGGAACAATTGTACATTGTGTGCTTGTGGATCACAACTATATTACCAATGTAAGTAGGTACAGCGTTTTGTAATAGTACACGAGGGCATTGTCTTTCTTCCCTTCTCTAGTTTTTGTTTTTTTTTCTTTCCTCACATATTTAGAGGTTTTAATAGGTGTATGTTATATATATATATATATATATATGCCAATTGGATTTCATTTCCTCCAGTGTAAATGTGTAACTTATTGATCCTACAATTGTCATGCAAACCAGGAACAGTTGTGTGTTTGTGCAGCGTTTTTAGGTACAGCTTTGTGTAATGCTACATGTGGACACTTTCTTCTTGTCTCTCTTTCTTCTCTCTCTTTTTTCTCTAATTTCAAACATGGATATCAAACACTCTATATTTATATTTGTGTTCTGTGAAGTGTAATATGGAAAAAAATGATGTATCCATGAAAAATGAAGATTAAACTGTGTAAAAAAAATAGGTTTAACTCGCTTATATCTATTGATATCTGCCAAAAAACGCAAACCATTCTGGTTGGTCTTTAAGCCTTTCTGCAGTCTTCGCTATCCTTGTGACGTAAGTTTTAGACTCCATGAGTATATGATCATTCAAAAGTCACCATGAGGCATGGAATCAGAGCTATGATTTTACAGTGGAAGCCTTCGAGATCAATGAAACCTTTATTGCCTTCTGTAATATGTAATAGCATCAGAAACTGAAACAGAGTTCGAGCGAACATGCCATCAGAACAAAACTTCCAAAGCGTGTGACTCGTTTTCGACAACGAAGTTTTGTTCAATGAAGACGTTTGGTTTTTATAAGGATACTTTCATATTTGTTTATGTTCTCATGCTTGTCATGATGAATTGGTTAACTTATGTAAAGAAAGAATGCAAAATATGTTTTCTTTGAATATATGTACAGATCCACCAACTCAGATGAGCTTCAAGTTAAACAGCGACAGCGAGAACGCGGTCGTGCCGGAGAAGAGCCCAGTGACTATGGTGTGTCAGTCTGACGGCAGACCCACACCTAACATGACCATCACAGACATCACCAATGGTAATCGTGTTGTACACAGCCTGCCTGGAGGAAACGTGACTCTAGCAAATCAAAGAGTTGAAATACGATATGTAAAGGCCGTGGTTCAGTGTGAGGACGCCGGTGAATACAACTGTTCTGCTGATAGCGTCATCGGCAGAAAATACCAGGCTGTCACATTATTTGTCAAGTGTAAGTACACTATTTTTTCTTCCCCTTTTTTCCTAAGAGAAATGTGATATATTTCTATCTTTAACCACTTGGTTGCATATTTTTATTTTAAATTTATTCATGGATTTCATGCGTCTAGCATCATGTGACTTCGATTTTACAGAGTGATCGAGTAATAATTTATTGATTAGTTTGTCCAAGGGACCATGTATACAGGACAGCAAGTATTTTAATAACAAAATGACAATTCACACACACACACACACACACACACACGCACGCACACACGCGCAAGCACAGACTCCACCACTCGGCGATAGACGTTGCAACACGAATCGGCGCTACGTCTTAGGGACGAGCAAACACACCTACTTCTTTACAGACGCCGCCCAACCGGCGTGATACAAAATGGCGCTGCCTCTTGGGGACCAAGGACAACAACACTCCTGGGTCAAATACTCTATGATACTGCGCCTATAACAGCTATACAAGAGAATAGCAAACACAAAGTACTGATACACATCTATATAAAGTATACAGAAACAATTCAACTTACACAAAAAAATCCGAGATACACAAAAATATGTATACCGCACTTTTTCTATGAAGACAAAGCCTCCTGTCCATAGTAAATAGGGTTCCTCCTCTTGTCGTGTCTGCTAGGGAAGTGAAGCGCTGGCCCGCGACAGTTAATTATATTGTCTTCCCCTGTGACACAGTTCCAAGCTTTTTTATAAACTTTTTTTACCACTTTTTCTTAGTTTTAAATGTATAAATACTGTTAAGAAACGCACCTCCCCGTGTAGACAGGTTACACCACACATAGACTACACGAGGCGCTTCACGTGTTCTTTCAATCAACACAAAACAAAGTTCTGCACATGGGTTTCTCGAGCTGTAATTCAGGCGGGGTTTCTAACTAAATTAATTAGGTCTCAAGATATATCAGTAATCAATCTATAAATCAGTAAACATAAATCAATATATCAATGAACGAGCATGATTCAAGACACTGTTCCCCTTCAATAGATCGATTCATCACAAACAACTCTTACTGCTACCGCACCCACTCTCCTTTAGAGTTCCAATTCATCAATTCTCAAACCGAAAGAGACGTATATACAACGCGTCCTGCAACGAAAGTCTCATGTCCCATATGAAAAGACCAAACTTACTGTTCGTGGTTCATTGTGCATTCACTCCCTCACTAGCACACATATAGAATTATCTCCCTTGCTCCGGTTGATTGGCGTAATCCGAGGATTGTACTCCCTTGGGTCAGGCACCCAGCTATTTGAAGGCAGTACTTCCAGTCGTAGGGCACTCAGCTCACAGACGACACTAAACTCCTGATAGTATGGCACACAGCTCACTGACGATATTATATACCAGATAGGATGGCACACAGCTCACAGACGATATTATATTCCAGCTCACTGACGATAATTTACTGCGGGTCGTAGGGCCCTCGGCTCACTGACGACACTCTTCCTCCAGTCTTCTCGACTCCCTACACTAATTCCATTTACTGCGGGTCGTAGGGCACTCGGCTCACGGACGGCAATCTTCACCCAGTCTTCTTGACTCCCTACACTAATTCCTTGGCTAGGCAAGGAATTAGGTAAAGTCCCCACTCGCTTTCACACCATAAAGTCTCCTACGTCCTTACACTAGGACGTTAGGTAGGGGAATCCATTAGCTCAGCTCAGCTTGCTTGCAGGGCATCAGTGAATACTTTACTCAGTCGTTCCCTGAACCATACTCACATTCATCTGGTTTTTTCTACAAAAAGGGAACTAACTCCTGCTAAAAAAAAGCATTGTTCTCCCAACATATACACACACAAGGGCGACAAACCCTGCTGAGTAAAACCATCTGGGGCGACGAGCCCCTTTCCCTAACAAATACCTAGTCTTTTAACAAATCCAATTTTCTCGTTTAGAGCTACATTCAAGTCAGCAGACTTCACTCTGTCTCTATGATATTTCGTCGTTTCCTCGTGTCTCTTAATTTTTGTTTTATTTGTGCATTTTCTTTAGCTAAATTATCCACTTTAGTCTTTGGCAGTCGGATATTCCATTCAGCTTGAAAGAAGAGAATCTGTAACGGTCACATACACAAGGCCGCCTAAGCCATCACTCTCATGTCTATGAACACATAGCAGATCGGCAAGAAACAGGCACATTTCCGTTAATCTTTGAGTGAAATCGATGACAGTCTTCTCACAACTACCTTGACAGTTTAGCAGTCCACCGAGGAATATAAAAGATAAAAATTGCCTTATTCTGAAGTTTTTCACCATGTCTACAGCCGTGCCTGGCTTAGACATGTGTTTATTTTTACATCCTTGCCTTCACACAGGAAAAGAAAAACAAAAAATGGAAAGAAAATTGTTTATATTTGAACTTATTTATGTGTATAATTAATTTATTCTGTATTTATTCTCTAACCTTCTGTACTTGTACTATATATGTTAAATTACTATGTAGTTCTAATTAGAAAGTGAAGATTATTTATTATTCAGGCTCACCTAGAAGAAATCCAGCTGATGCTAACGATACAACTCCAACTGTGGAAGAAGGAAATTCTGCGACTATTGAGCTGATCGCTTACCCAACGTCTGTAAATGTGACCACGTATTTCCTTGGACCGAACAATGGCAGTAATGAAACAAATGCTAGAGAAGGCGTTTTTTTGTGGGCTGCAAATCAATTCCCCCCTCTAGTTATAAAATTATCTGCACGATAACTGTCAATAATGTGACGTCGGATACAGCTGGGTTCTACAAGGTCATTGTCATCAATCAGGAGGGAAACGTCTCATTTGTTTTAAAGGCTCTACCTCGGAATACCACAGGTATGATTTTATTTTTCAATAATACTGAACTGTCTTTGGGATGGGAGCGAACTGAAAAATATTGATTTTGCTGGAATTTTCAGACAAAATGCATTTTGCGAGCGAGGAATCAGGTGTAACATAAGTAATGGTCAAAATGTGTACCTAAGCTTTATACTAAGTGGGGCGATAACAGATATTACGCATCCTGTTAGCATTACTTAAAATTCCTATTTACATAAGACCAGTCTTCACTATATCCATGAAAAATACACAGCTTTAAAGTCCAACCCGATTGCTGAGCAAAACTCGCTGAAAACAGAGCACAAAGTATCACAAAAACATGCTCCGGTGGTCTTTTATGACTGAGAGGCATAAAAGATTTTATATTAATATTTTTCTCTAAAGCACGCCTGGATTTGTAGATAAAACAGGAAGTGACGAAACGAACGTATTTCTAAAAAAAGCATCGTTTGCACTGGCATAAGCCGAAGAGAAAAGATGCAATCCTCGGTAAAAGAAAACTGACCAGGACACATTGTGCTGTTGCTCAATGTTCTCTTTGACACTCAGATGGAGTTAGTTTGTACTCGTGAAGGAAATCCTAAGGATAATGGCACCACGAGCCAGTGGATTAACTTTGTTCAAACAGGCCATGCGAACTTTGTCCCCACAGCGTTCTCATGAATTTTCTTAAAACGTTTCAAAATCGATTGTTATCCAGTAACTTATACAGTACAAGCAAGTCTTGGGCTTTCAGTAAACTGAAGAAATCTTATTCCTACAGTAGTGCTTACTATATAAAAGCACAAGATGTTAAAACCAACTACGACTGCTGGTAGATTAAGCACCAAATATGCAACATCGACAGTTTCTACACTGGATCTGGTCTACAAGTAACATCGCGTGATAGTCACAAACACATCATCATCAGTCGAATCCAGCATAATGCTGAAGACAACTGACAGTGTGAAGGCACCATTGATGTGCGTGATCGAAACAGCTAAAAAAAAGAAATTGAGGGTGATAAACATATTATAATGAGCTTAAACGGGAACACGTGCGATCGAGTATCATAAAGTAAATAGAAAATTGTGCATGCAGCTAAATTAGTAAGAAATAAGTTTTTACATAAAAATGTTTCAAACTATCATTATATTTTTAATTGTAAAAAAATCCAAAGCAGGAGTCAGTTGTAATTATTGTTGCCCATTAAATTTTTATTTGATTGACTTATCAGTCTGTTGAATGAATTCAGATAATTATTTAATTTAATTATTTTTAACTTCATTCGAAGCTTCTAAATAAAGTTCCAATCAGTAGGGCTGTATTCCTAATTCAGCTGTTTCATTTTTTGGGCGAAAAAAATTGCTTCTTGAACACGACAACCTGAGTGATGTTTCTTCATTTGACTCGAAGACGTGCAAACTCGTTGTTATAAATAGTTCGATCACGTGAGAGAACTCTTCAGTATAGGAGAGTAATTTTTCCCCGCCTTCCTAGTTGCAGGTGAGAATGCCAATGTTTGAAGTCTTATATCTTTAAAATTAAGGATCATTATGTACTCATATTTTTTAAGAAATAATGTTGCGAGCGATGTGAACTTTAAATAATATACATTTTCTTCATTACCTCACGCACACAAACATAATCACTCTCTAAAACATGCACTCAAACACAAAACCTCCATGACCATACACTCACACTTTGTATACACTGAACACCACCCACGCTTACTTGTGCACGGGCATTTGCACACCCGAGTTAGGTAATGCACTCCAAGACTTTGAAGTATGCTGCCCGCATACTGGCCTTGCTGTTGACGATAAGATGCTTTACAGCGCTTCTCTTCCTGCGAAAATTCAACCATAATCTCCTTCGCTTTATGGGAAGTTCCCTGGTGACTATTGTTACTGAATAATCGGTCTTAACTCTGACTCTTTAGAACGGTACAGGAAGAGTTCAAGGACTCTACATCGGACTGACTGACACAAAGAACAAATTCCAAGAATTACAAAGGAATGCGTAGGAGCCAGGAAATTCATGCGCCGGAAGATTAAGTGAAGAGCTCTAAGCACAGCGTCTTCCACGACTGACTTATCTGATGTGCAACTTGGAGAGGGACTAGGCTGCATGTGGTAATGCTGAGGAGATGTCACCCCAGTGCTTTCTTCATGAAAGGTGTCAAAATAACAGGGCGAAGTTCGTTCAGAAGCAGTACGGTTTTCTTGAGGACAGGGTTAATGCAAATTTGAAACGGTGAAGAAACAACAAAGGTTTACAATATACCACTCGATAGACAATATTTGCGTCCTCCTTTCTTCCAATAAAAATTACGCTCATAATAAAGTACTATGAAGTAGTTAATTTCAAATGGGTCTCTATCTCTCTCGCACAACTTCTTTAAGAGTACAAACGATCATCTTTTTTTAAGCAGCACAAGAAGGAACAACAGTCAGCATCAAATCTGAAGAATCTCTTGTCGGTGCGATTGCTGGTGGAGTTGTTGGTGGGGTTGTTGTTGTTGGGTTGGTCACCTTAGCGGTCGTTTGTTTCGTGCGACAGAAAGGTAAGTGCATCGTACATTTTGTTTCAAGTCAAACTAATATCCTTTCTCTTAGTCTAAATTATGTTTTGCTATATTTATCACTACCGAAAACTTGGTGCTTTACAAAACAATCAGCTTGCTAATTCAATTCCATGAATGTAATTATTGTCAATTTGGTATAGGCATAGTATAGTATTTTTTAGTTTTTGTGTCAGCTACTGCAATTATCAAAATAGTAATGTAATATTTTATATAATCTGTATAATGGCATGAGTAGAATGGAGAATAATTACAAATTTTATTAGAAATTAATTAACACTGGAATACTTCCAACAATGCTAAAAGTTTGTTTAATGAATGTTTGTTTCTTACAGGAAAGAAAAATAAGAATAAACTTCAGTAAGTATTACCTTTAGTATTCAGCCTAATGCAGTACAAAACTAAAAAACGTTTAATTTGAAAATAAAAACACAAAATATTAAATTTATTAAAATTTTTATCTTGTGCTCTTTTTTCTTACTTTTAGTTTGCACTTTTACCTATCTGAGTTTCATTTTTTTCTTTTCTTATTAATTTAGACTATTAATTAATTTGTTAAGAACTACTTTATGTATTGTTGACTTGTATACACATACAAAAATTATGAAAGCAGTAGACGACTATAATACGAGATACAGCAAAACTTTCCTGTGATGACTTGTTAGAATCCATCAAAACCAGTCTGCTTTCATTCCAAGAAATGACTTTAAACGATCATTAAATCAAGTTCATATTTTAAATGTTAAAAGTAATACGTTTAAAAAGTCTTCGGGTGCTTTTCTTTTTCCTTTTTGTTTGGTTATATTTTTCACCCATTTTTAACAGGATTGAAAATTTTCTTGTGAACTAACCGATTGTTCCACTTTGACTTACTCCGCCGTTTCTGGCACTCGTCCTCGGTACCTCTCCGAACTCACTCCCATCTATATATCTGCACAACATATTCGCTCATTTTGTGACACAAAGCTTCTGCGAGTCCCACTAAGACAAAGTCGTATGGACAGACGTCTCTCTCCTACCAAGCCCCATTATGTTGGAACTTGGAACAGATTACCCGTCAGGCTTGGTCACTCTCATTCTCTAACCTCCTTTTAGTCCAAACTTAAGACACATCTTTTCAGATCGACGACATTAATTTGACACTGTTCTGATCATTAGCATGTTTAATGTATGAGTAGATGGGTGCTGTAAAAGTGAGCGTGTCTGTTATATGCGAATATACGGGCATAGTTGTTGAAGATTCAGTCTATTTATTATTTATGTAAGCATAAAGCGCTATAAGGAAATCTTTGGAAAGGTGCTATATAAATCCTCATTATTATTATATATCTTAATATACTTTTAATACAAACCCCTAAACTAAAAGAATAACAATGACAAAGAATTTAAAAATATTAAAGAGAAAATCAATTTTCTGCGCCATTGTGAAATTTGTTCCCTGAAAGCCAGTTGCAGGCATGTTTGCTCAGTAAGATGGTAGCTGATTTTATTTGAACAACGCAACGCTTTGTTGGCAATATTAGACGTTAGCGTTTAATATCTACTCTTCGGGCTTGGGTCGATTCGACTTTCCGTGTTGGGACAATGTAGTGTTACGTGGGTCATGATGGTCGTGGTGGAGTTCATTTAGCTAAAAACAGAGGGTCATGATGGTCGTTGTGGAGTTAATTTAGCTAAAAATAGATGGTCTATGTGGTTTAGGTTAGAACAACGGGTTATGCAATGAACAGGCAGTCTCTTTTAAAATATACTTAATTTGTTTTATGTTAGTTTTGCAGAAAGTCATAATATAGGGCATAAAGTTGGCAAGAAACAGTTTATTTTATTCACTGAAATGTTCGTAATGTATTTCTCGACACGTGGCTTTTGTAAAAGGCCGTAATAGAATACAAACTGTAGTTTGTTTGGATAGTCGTAAAGAACGTTTATATAGCGAACTACGTCCGTGACAATTTTTTGGGTCGTACCTATGAGGAAGGTCTTAATAAAAGTGTTTTTACTATGTATCATAATTCGCAGACATATCTTGCAAACATATTCTAATTGTATAATTTCCTTTACTGCCAACACATTTTTATGATTAATCAGGTCCCAAAAGTCAAGAAACGTCGCCAGTCGAGATTCAGGTTGGTGTTAACCAAAGCCTAAAAGGCCTTTCTTTACCTAATACATGCAGTTCAAGGATAAACCAAGTTTGGGAGAGTTTTGTCCTGTTAAATACGTGTTTGTTTGTTTGTTTGTTTGTTTGTTTGTTTGTTTGTTTGTTTGTTTGTTTGTTTGAGTATGCCCATAAGAAGCACACATTTCTTACACAAAATACACAAAACACGTTCGATTCTTTCAGTTGTGCAGACAAATTATGCACCTGATTAAGTGTTAGATTAAATATGTCCACATGTTTACAAACACGCATCCATATGTGCACAAATCATGCGCTACGTAAATTGTTTCGAACTCATCCTAGTCAAAAGAATTTAACAAACTCCGTAGGGGAATGAATTATTTAACAGAATCAATGCGCTTAACATGTATATATCTTGACTACTGACTATTAAATTAACAAAATCTCACATGGTTTTTGCATTCGGGAACAATTAATCCTGCATTGAATACTTATTTGAAAGGTTCATTCTTCATAAAAAGAAACAAGGGACCATATCTCTTGTATTTGCTTATGAACAACAAATATATATTGTCACGAATTAAGCAAAATATGATATAATAACATTTGCTACTCACCTAAATGATGTATGCTAGGAAATCATCACTATTCAGATATTTAGTCTAGAGTGTTAGGACAACTGCAAGGGTTCGTCTAAGATATTTTTTCTATTACCTGTGTAGATAGCGTACTTACACCAAATGCCATCTATGAATCAAGTGACACGCGACCATTGGCTTCGGAACAAAATGATAACCGACAGTCTGGCAAAGGTACATGTTTTTGTAAAATTGTTTGTTCTGAGATGTGCACAATCAGGTTAATTAAAAATCCAACTTGTCTGTTAATAATAGCAATTGTTGCTTTCGTAACTCATGAATCCCGCTTCATTATTCTTTATTTAGCTACAACCTTAAACAAGTGGTCAGCTATGGTGGTCCAACAAACGCTTAAAAGTTTATTTTTTATAAAAACTGGTATTTTATCTTGATCTTTAACACTTTAATTTTGTTTTGCTGCTTTAGTCGATGGAATTGTATAAAAACATTTTCAGCACCACTTTCGATGTTCCCAGTGAAAGAATCCGCTTATGAAAACGAGGCTTTCCACGGAGACTCTGCAAAAATAAAGAAAAACAAGGTTATAATTCGAATGATTTACATAAACATATTATTTTTTTTAATTCGCTCTTTTCATGAAACCATACCAGTCAGTGATCTTTTAAAAACGGGTACCTGTTGAAGATTTCGTTTCTCTGGTTTGGTAACCAATCTCTGTAATATAAATTAGCTTGAAAAAAATACATAAGAAATTATTTAATATCTGGTATACTATTAATTATTTCACGGTCAGGAAGTCGCCAATTGTAAACCATCTTTTATATTTTGAATGAATTAGTCTGAATAGAATGTGATACGTTTTATGGTTACGAGAACAAGTTTACGCAATCAGCATAAATATCCTTGCAATTATCTGCATATTTCAGAACAAAGTAATTAAATGAGTTTAATATTTTTCTTTTCCAGGGAAAAGGAGTTGAAGAAGCAAGACGTCGAAATAACGAAGGATTGAACTATACAACCGTTGTGTTTTCTAGCTCTCCCAACACACAACCTCAGACACAAAAATTAGACCCAACGGAATATGCCACCATCAGACAGGCTCGTGATCATTAATACTTGGCGACAGAAAACTTGAGAACAGACACTGGTGTGTGTGTGTGTGTGTGTGTGTGTGTGTGCGTGTGTGTGTGTGTGTGTGTGTGTCCATGTATATCAGTGACATGCTGATTATATTTCAAAGTTACCAACAACCTAGAATGTAGCAAAATATAGCAATTACAAACTTCAACACTCGATGAAATTTCTTGATACCGCAATAAAGCAAATAATGCATAAGCAAAATGATTAACTTCAAAAATGACCTGTTACATTTGATGTAAGTGTAGAGCAAGATGTCTAGTCTACAAACACCACAAATTAAGTACAGTTACTCTTCATTCACAACTATTACAATACACTTATGTGTTTGTAAAAAAAAGGTATTAGGGCCAATACAATGCTTATCATGTTTTTGTCTTTTAGATAAATATAGATTGTTTCCATTCATATTGTGCCATCGCGCAGGACAGATTTATTAAACAGATTGCACTTAGTTTGATTCTGAAATTCTTCCATAAAAAGCTGTTTTGTCAGCAACAAACAATTTAAAGAAAGATACTCAATGTCATATTTTACCTTTTTTAAACAGAATATATTATGCACCTGCTGTGTTTGATGGTAGTGTTGTAGTTGTTTCTGCAATAATCAATCAGGATATATTAATCAGATAATATAAAAATGTAAAAAGATAGGCACTGGGACATCAGAAAGGCAGCCTGAAAATATGTATAAGATATGCATAATGCAAGTGTTTATGTATAGAAATATACATTCATATTTATAAGCATAACTGATATATTCTTACATGTATGTAAGAGTGAACTTTTATAGTGCACTTCCCTGCCATGAGAACAAGCTTGAAGTGCATGTTTTAATTAATATTATTGGTGTGAATAAGCGGGATTTGGCTTTTATGATACGCAAAATTTCAGAATAGCTTTCAGTATTTTGTCCTGCAATGACTGGTTGGTTGTTTGATTTTATACTATGTTAGCAAGGCTTTATCATGGTGAGTTACATTTCTTCAAAACGGTGAAAAACAAGATAGCAGGTGAGAAAATAACAGCACCGCTTACATTTTAAACCAACAAAACCAAAAAAGGACAATATTAAAGTGTGATGTGGCCTACAAGACCATCATTAAACCAGAGGCTGTAAATAAAACACAAACCTTGAATACGATGGTAAGGTCCTACCATCTTTTGAAATGTAAAAGAGCTGCCAGTGGCGTGGACTTAAAGAAGAAAGACAGTACAAAATTTCTGGCAGACAGAACATTACAACAGTAAAGTGTCCCTCACACCTGGGAAAAACTGGTGGGGGTTTGCTTCATAAAAGGCAGGAGTGCATGGCATAGGTGTGTCCCATCATCATTCAATTACTACCTCCTCCTGCAGCACCAAACTGTACATATTGAATAATTGTAAATAACTAGTTCAAAGAAACTACGTAGGGGATACATATGTCAACTCAGTTTGTGAATGGTTTGGTCAGGAGTACAAAAAAACGTCCAGAGTGTGTGGATTACCTTTGTATTTGGCTGATGAATCAATAATCAATGTCTCCGGCCCAAGTGTTTTATCAGTTTCAAATAAAATAAATGTGAGGGTGTTTCTAATTACATTGTTGATTATATTCCTCTGAGGATTACTAAGTGAAGTGGTGTCTTTGTATTCATGGGAATAAGCTTACCTCTTATCGTCTTGCATGGAGTTGATATCAGCCGGAACAACACCGTCATATAGGAGCTTTTTTATAAAAATTGTTGATGACTTTGATCTCCTGTCACTTTTGTATGACAATGAACATGTTCACAATGGCGCTCTTCATGACTTTGTCCACTGGTGTGACGAACACTTCCTTGTCTTGAATGCCTCAAAGACTAAGGAAATGATATTCGACTTTCGGAGGAACAAGGCTGAGACAGTCATAAGTGCTATCCATGATGATGTCATAGAGGTAGTCGACTCTTACAAATATTTAGGTACCATCTTCGACAACAAGCTTAAATGGGGCGTCAACACTGACATGATCCTCCGTAAGAGTCAACAACGCCTGTACCTCCTACGAAACTCAAATCTTTCTCTGTCAGCTCTGTCATCCTCACTCACTTCTGTCAGTCCTTCATTTACATTATCATCACTTTTTCTTTCATCTCCTGGTTCCAAAACCTCTCCCTAGTGAACAGGAATAGTCTTTTCTCCCTTGTTAACATCTGTTCTAAGTTCACCTCTGTGTGTGTGTGTGTGTGTGTGTTTTATTTAGAATTGCCATATTCGGTCGACAGGATGGATATTGCCCACCCGTATATTATTTTTATACCATTTTGCATTAATAATTGTTGTTAATTAAAGATCATTCGAAAGACCAATTTCACATATTGAAATAAAGCATCTTGCGGCAGCAAAAAGAGACAGGTCTGGTCATCATTATTAGAAATAGCGTATATTCTAATTTTTTTACTACGAATCTAATCTTTCATCATGGATGTCTGGTCAATTACAGATCTTACTCTTGGCGTTTGTTTTAAGAAGAATGACGATGTACATCTTAATTGATGTACCTCTTCATTAAATATTAATAAAACTGATAAAACATGCATCAGGCTGTTGTGTAATGTAAACATTCAGTGCTGTGACGTACCAACTATGATGACAGCAAGTAGAACCATGCCACAAGAAAGTCCAACAGCTAGGCCCACACATGTCGAAGAGCAGTCGGAGACTTTTACCTTATAAGCAGCTGTAGACAAATGAAGCTATTGCTAATATTTGCTCGCTCTGTTATTATTTACTAACTGAAAAACGTAAGCAGAGAGACAATAATACAAACACCTAAACGTCTAGCAGAAATAATGAGTATTTTAAAACGCGTGTACAACACCCCAAAAATACACGCAATAAGATTAAAAGCTACCCAGAAGTCTCAGAAATAAATAGACACATGAGAATGCCGAGAGGCACACATCTTTCCTTTGGAAGTCATGCAAAGACTGGTACAGTATAAATGATAAAAAAGAGTCATTATAAAAAATAACAAAGAAGGTAATAGAAGGGAAAACAGGATTGTTTAAAAACGCAGATGCGTTCCGTAGTTATTCTCAGAAACTTCGTTATATCGCATGTAACCTCCTATACATAAACCCAAACACATAGGACGAGGAGAGATGAACCTTTTTATCTGCCAAGTGCCATTTCGATGTTTATAATATCATTCACGGTTCTTATAAAATTATCAACTTAAAAATAATTTAGCATGTACAATTGTACACTTCTAGTCTGGCTGGCACTGACTTTCCTCCGCGTCAACGCAATGCAGGCCACGGGAAATCCGATGAGAAACAGACCTGTCTACCCGGTCATGTACTCTAATGTGTCCTCTCTGTCCCGTAATAGCAGTTCCCTGCTTTTCTCTTATAATTTATGTAATTTTTCTTATGATTCACCTAAAACATATGTTTCTATCAAAGAGGCTTCTAGATTTATTGAATTTTGAGTCCTGCCTGCGTATGCCCGTTACGGGCAGTATTCGGTCCACATGATGGATATTCCCCACCCGTGCATTAGATAATAAAAATCAATCGTTTTTATTTGAATGGGAACGACACATCCTTAGGACTTAAATTTGTACATAATACACCAGATATATTCAAAAAACTAGCACTTACAAATCAAAAAGAAAACTCTAAAGAAAAGAACAAATTACTGAGAAAAAATGGAGATAATTATACTGTATATGTTTGGATTTTATAAGCCTAAATAAACAGATAATATTACCCATTTTTTACCATTTTTGAAAATAAATTCACCCATTATTGTGAAATGTACTATATATTACATAGTCATAGAGTCAACACTTGCACTTGAAGTTTGTATAAGCTTTTTAGTTACCATTAAATGAGACATTCTAGTTAAAAGGTATTCTTAGATAATAAATGAAACACGTATTCATTAAATATTATTTAGTAATACAAAACAAAATACTGCAACATGTGAATCATCAATCTTTGAACCAGTTTTAGTGAGTAGCAACTATTTGAACGCTTCTGTGAAGCCAAAAAATTGTTTCACAAGCAGTGAAGCAGGTAATGGTAATAGTAACGCCACCCTGTGCCACACACGACACAATCTCCAGCAAAATACACATTATAGAAAGTGACAGAGGTAAGTATCCATTCATAAAATAAATAAAATTTGAAGTGAGTATATAATGATTTTAAGATGTCAGGACTGGGAGAGAGATTCAGTCTTGAACATTATCCAAGTTGGTGATTGAGAACAGGTGAAATTTCTATAGAACAAATTTTTTTTTCAATTGGTGTTTTACGCCGAGCCAGCAACTAAGGCTATATCGCGGCAAGGCAGCCAGCCCTGTAAACAGATGCCACATGCAGAGAAAGAACAGCGTGCCCGAGACGAAAACCGAACCCCGGACAGCCAACCTTCACTGTATTGGTGACAGGCGCTAACCGTTGCGCCACCAGACCGCCTCTATAGAACAATACTTGATTTAAAAAGTGGAAATCATACAAAGTGAAAGTGTTTTTGTCATGTGCTTAACCTGATATCACTTTTGTGAGAGAACATCATTAACCATTTTTCAAATTTCTAACGAAAATTTATATATTAAAAACAAAGGTCTTTTTCTACATCTCAAAGAAGGCAGGTTCAAACGTTATAGGCAAGATGGAACCTATGTGATCGGCGCACCAAACCACGCCGACGATTCTATTTATGTGGGTTTCATGAGGACGAACCACTTATTTTCGGAGACAGATCAATCTTTTGCATTAAAAATCCACGGCAGTTACTGAAGATCCGCCATTACAAAGACCGAAATATCCGGAATAAAAAAAGATAAAACACACACGTGAAGAAGAATCATCTCCGCCAAAATTAAGCACAACTGCGGCAGTTATGCAAACTCTCCAGTCACCAAAAGAAGTAGCAAGAGAAAAGAGCAGCAGATATCACAACCATTAAGTTGCCATCTTGCATTCGTTCATTATATGTTTGAACCCCAAAATTGTGAAGGTCCGAAACCCCAAACACACTATGCTCAGGCAGCAGACGCCAAAGAGCGACTTCACAACAGCACACGGTCAGCATCGTTGATGTTACTCAAATTTTGCAAGCTGCAGGTGACCATTACAAACAATATATGTTTGCTTAACGTACTGTCACAAAGTCCCCAAGTGTAAAAATTTACTTTTGGAACTGGATTAAATGTTTATATGGGCATAGTTTTTAATATGGTTGTTGGTGCAAAAACAGTAAAGAAAAGAAAGAATTTAGTCAGCACAAATTAAAGCCAAAAAATAATTCAAATATATATTTCGGGGTATGCTGTATCAGATATTTCTTATCATTTACTGTTTGAACTTTACTAACAACATATTGTGTCGCCGGTCACATAATACGGTGGCTTGAAAAGATGAAGTACATTTTCAAGGTGTTAGTGCAGCTTACTCTGTGTTTTTGGACGAAAAAAGCATGATTCTGTATACCAGGTACGACCCATAAAGACGCTTTTCCGGTGGCTCAAAATCCTTTTGTTTCTTCCGCGTATACGTTACTGGGTTACATTAAGAAGTGTCTCTCGCATTTGACAGAGTACTGTGTAGGCACGGTGAAGTCAGCTATACACACACGAACAAAGCTGATTCATTGCTTTGTTAACGATGAATCCTGTGGGAACGAATGCACACTTATTCCTTCAACGTTTTTCTATGCATTTAACAACCATACAACAGTTTCCATATCAGCCCTTGGGCTTTTGAGATTATGCAGTTTCTAAATAACTTGTATTAGCCATGCTGTCGTCAGTCAAGATGCCAGCGGTACTGACGCTTGGGGTCCAAAAGAAGATTTGAACTGGTGAGGAAATCTTTTCATGTTGGGGGCATTAATAAGTGATACAAGAGGAGTCTTGTGAGCGCGATAAGTGTCACCATTCGGGTAGGTCTTTAAGGAAATCTGCGGTTCTATGCTTACAGGTTATTACCCCTTGTGATTCTTGAAAACAGTTGGAAAAATGATAAGTTGAAATAAATATAACATGCTAGCTTCTTAATTTTAAATGATTTACACAGAAAGCACCTGTAAGCACAATACACTAAAGGACATACGTGGATCACAGACAAATATACAGCACACAAGCTAAGCACCCAACACCAGTGAGTCAAAGAAAGTATATTAGTGGGTATTCCGAGTAGTCACCAAACACAAAAATTATATTTTTTCTCGAGAAGTGTTGTGAATTAATTCTGCATATTTATGATCTAGTTTGTTTCCTGTGTTAGATTCTATGGTTGTATGATTTTAGACGAATTTTTCCTCCTAGTAGTTACTGCTTTTCAGACACCAGAAAATGTCACCTTTTTAATAATAATCAGGTTCACTGTACAGTTTTTTCCATCAGTCCATGATTCTTTTTAAGTCGATCGTCTGTTTCTCAGATAATAGTAATTAAGCTTGATAGGCAGATACGCTAAAATCTACGATATCTGAGAAGAAGCTAATGAAAACTTTGTAAAATTTTGCAATGAAATCGTTTAAAACTGTGACTTCTTTGAGATTTGTAAGCATGATTACTAGTTTGATCTCGCTGCCTTTACATTATGTTCTGTAAAATTGACCCTAGGCCATCTTTGATTTATTGTGCCTCCTTACTTCACATGAAGATATAAATTTCCGTTTTCTTGCGTAACTATTCATTTTACACAACTGATTTTTCGCATCTTTCAAGGCGTTTCCAGTATCTTCGGTGGTCCCTTCTCTTTATTAACACTTTATCACATGCTGTTATTTATAGTAATAACGTACCTTAGTTTTATCAGACATTGGTTACAGACTGAGAACAATTGGTATTGTCTTCCTTGTGAACCCTCCAAATTCGTAGTCATACAATTACTTGGCATTTCAGCAAAGCAGCTTGAGGTTTGTGAGACTTAAGCAGGCACATTTGACAGACTGACATCACGCGGCTGCTCATGCACGTGTCTTTCCTAGTTGCGCGTCATAATTTCTGTCTCTTTATGTAAATTGTTTTGTTTCTTTTTCACCAGGATCCAGCGCTGCACTCTCTGTTTATATGGCACATTGCCGATGCATGAGACCCACCAGTCACGGGAGACTAAAAATGTCGGCTTCCCATCGCATCCTTTGTGACCGTTAGAGTGACGTCCCTTCGCCTAACTGCTCCTCTACAAGACTGCTGCATGTTGAGGACGTCCACTTGGAACAGCCTGCAGCTGTTGCGGGATGGTGTTCTCAGCAGGGTCATGAAAGAGTTGTTGCGATCCGACCCCATCCGCCCGGTCTTGATAGACAGCCTTTTCCCGGCACTGGACGGACGGCTGAAGAGCGTATTTCAGAAACTGGACATGCGTGCAGACAACTGGCTTGGACAATGTGCACGTTGATGATGGCCTTTGATACTGTCTTGTTGGATTTGGACTTCAGGACTTGCGCGGTGGTGTGGGATTCATATTTTCATCAGTGAACTTGAGCGTGTGCTGGCGTTCCAGTGAAACTTGTGCCTTCTGTTGGATGTTGCATTTTCTGTGGAGTGTATGACATGTTTGATATTTGTTGTATGGAGTGTATTCCGGATTGTATGACATGTTGGATATTTGTGCTGAGGACTGTGTTCTTGCTGTGTGTGACGCTGCCCTGTGACGTGGAAGAGACGGGCCGCTACACACCCACATTTTGTCGTCATCTTATTTTGTCGTCATCTTATTTTTTGACGTCAGCGCCTTGAGCTGTCCACAGGCAAGGATTTGGCGCTATACAAGCCAACATTATTATTATTATTATTATTATTATTATTATTATTATTATTATTATTATTATTATTATTCATGCCACTTCTTAACGACTTTAACTCTACTATTAGTTTTCTGTTCGTCGAGTCAACCGGCAAGAGGTTTAAACATACTAAGAGTTAAAACAGGGTATATATATGATTATATAAAATATATATAACTTCAGAATATATATATATATATATCATATTGAAACATACGAAACGGACGGAGATGATCCAAACGTGTCATTTCACTCATTTGTATATAAAGAGTCACCACCTTCGCAGTCTTAGCAGTGATCCTATCGTGATCTGTTACCTGAGAAACCAAAAGGTATAGCCTGGTTAAAGTAACATTACACTTACATACTGTCAATCAATCAATCAATCCTCTTCGTGCTAGTTGCACATAAGGCCTCAACCAGAGCCCGCCACTGATGTCGATCGGCTGAAACCCGCTCCAGGCGACCCCATGTCCAGCCCTTTTCTTTCATATCCCTTTCCACTGTTCTTCTCCAGGTTTCCTTTGGGCGGCCTCGTTTTCTTCGGCCGTCTGGAGTCCATCGGAGGGCGATTCTGCAGAGGTCTGCTGTCTGCTGGCGGGGCACATGTCCAATCCACCGCCAACGCCTTCGTTGAACCTGCGTGGTGATGGACTTGGTTTCAGTTCTTTGGTGGAGTTCTTCATTCGTGATGGTGTTTGGCCAAAAAATGTTAAGTATGCGCCTGAGGCATCTGTTTTGGAAGACGTCAAGCCTGTTACCGATGTTTTTGGTCATCTTCCATGCTTCTGATCCATAAAGGAGGGTGCTGATCAAATTTGACTTAAAGATTCTCAGCTTGGTCTTCTGGCTCATGTTTTTTGCCTTCCATGTGCTCCTGAGTGAGGCAAAGGCTTGGCTTGCTTTCGCCAGTCGGGCTCGAATCTCCACCTCCGCATCCCCGGTGTTAGACATCTTGGACCCAAGATAGGTAAAACTGTCAATTTCCTCAATCTCCTCCATTTAGTTTTATATTTTCTTGGACTCTGGCGTTCACTCTCATACTTTTTGTTTTCTTTGCGCTGACCTTCAAGCCAAGATTTCCACCTGTTTCTGAGAAGGCATTTGTTTTCTCGTGCATGTCTTGGTGGCGGTGTGACAACAGGGCAATGTCATCAGCAAAGTTCAAGTCTTCCAGCATTGTTGTAGTTGTCATAATCATGGTCCATATGATCCCTCTCCTCTCTCTGTCGGTGGAATTCTTCATGATCTAGTCCATGGCCAGGATGAAAAGGAACGACGACAGAATGCAGCCCTTCTTCACCCCAGTACTGAAAAAAGTTCAGAGCAGGATCGCTCAGGGCGAAATCCTGCTTGCTGAGGCCGGAGGTCTTTTTCAACGGTTGCTGTCAGTCTTGACAAAACAATCTTGCTGAAGACCTTGCTGGTGATAGAAAGAAGTGTTTTACCCCTCCAGTTATTACAGTCTCCAAGTTCTCCTTTCTTGGGTAACTTGAAGATGAGCCCTGTCTTCCACCATCGGGGATCTGTCCTGATTCCCAAACTTGCCTGAAGATTTCAGTCAACATGGGAGCTGTCACATTCACATCTGCTTTCAACATCTCTGCTGTTATTCCATCTGCCCCTGGTGCTTTGCCGCTTTTCATTGCCTTGATTGCTGCTGTCACTTCTTCCAGGCTTTGCGGGTCTGTGCAGATGTCAAGGTCTGTATCTGCTGGCTGGATATCTGCGAGCTGAGGGGGGTCTGGTCTGTTCCCTCCAGCGCTGTAGTTTTTCTGCCTCTCCCTAGACAACATTTCCGTTAATGTCTTTCACTGGCACTTCACTGTTTTTGAACTTATTGTTCAGCTGTTTATTGATTTTATACAGTGTCTTCAGGTCATTTTTTCCTGCTGCTTCTTCTGCTTCACCTGCCAGTTTCTCTATGTAGTCCCTTTTGTTGGTTTTGATCATCCTCTTTAACTCTTTGTTTATTTCTGTATATCTTTGTCTGTGTTGTTCCTTCAGGCTTTCAGATCTGGTGTTGTTGATTTTCTGCATGGTTGACTTTCTCTCTTCTATCCTTTTCCGTGTCTCTTCTCTGATCTACTGTTCTTTCTTTTTTCGTTGGAAGCCCAGTATTTTCTCACCTGTTTCCTGCAAGACTCGATTGAAGTCCTCTAAGGTCATCTCCTGTTGATCCCCTAGTGCCTGGAACCTGTTCTTTACTTCCACTACAAAGGCCCGTTTGGTGGCTGGGTCTTTCAGTCTGCCGGAGTCCACTCTCTGCTGACGTGCCTGTTTTCCTCGCGATCGACGTAGTTTCAGAGAAACTTCTGCTATCACAAGAGTGTTGTCACTGGCAACGTCTGCTCCTCTGTAGGCTCTGAAATATTAAAGTGAGCTCCTCCATCTTCGGTTGATGATTACATGGTGTATCTGGTTCTTTGTGATCCCGTCTGGTGACGTCCACGTTGCCTTGAGTTGGAAGAGTGTGCCTCCAATCAGTAGATTGTTTTCTTCACAAAAGTCTGCTGTCACCGCCCCTTTTTCACTTAACGCCTGGACATTTGCGGGTTCTTTTCTTTTAAATAAAACAATTCTTTCTTCTTTTTAAACGTATATACATTTAATTAAATGATCAAAATATGGCAAAATACTTAAAAGAAATACTAAGGTATCTAAATATCAAATAGTATATAAACAAGCACCAAGTCACTTTTCGATGATTCACAAACAAATATTCTAATCCACAAACGCCTCTCTTAATAAGGTGCCGTCTCTCGGAACAAGTCACCCAACATCATACCACAAACGCTTCTCTTAATATGGTGCTTTCTCGGAACAAGCCACCCAACATCATACCACAAACGCTGCCTCTCGGGGTCAGACGTTGAACTAGAAATGGCGCTGCCTCTTGGGGACGAGCGACCCAACCTTTTCTTTATTGACGCCGTCTCTCAAAACAGGCGTTATACAACTCCATGCTAACTCCATTCCATGCTAACTTCATTCCATGCTAACACCATTCCATGCTAACTTTATTCCATGCTGTGACATTCCTCCCCCTCTTTACAAAAAAAGGACACACCATTTCTTTACATATTCACATTTCATAAACTTTTCTACAGTTATCAACATCCAGCATCAAATGGATTTAACTCCAAAATGTAACATAGGCTGCTAGGCCACAAAATATGCAACAATATGCTAATTTACTATCTTCCCAAAGCCTATATATTAGCATTTCTTTATGCCATGAAGGTTATTTGCTTCTATCAGCCACACAGGCTATCCAAGCAGCCACAAAGGCTATTCTTTCAAAACACTTGGCATAAGGACATAGCATATAGCATAAAACAGGTCATCAATTAAACACATATAGCCTAACACATAACATGTAATCACAGAAATAAACAAAGTCTCTTCAGTTAGATCCAGTTTCCATAGTCACATAGGTAGAGATGGTCTAAATTAAGGAGACCCATTTTCTTTTTCTTTTTTTTATGAACTCTCATAATTTTCATCCCTTTGTTCCTGCATTTCAGTTCAAAGTTCAGCAGTAGGTATTGTAATTCTGTGAAAGGGGTTATATTTGAGCCTTCTACAAATGCCTGTTCTTTCTTGGTTGTTCCCAGCCCTGTTATCAGTTCTATAAAACTTTTCTGTTAGATTTCAAGATCTGTGGACAAGATACCACCGACTATCTTCTTCTCTGCTATCTCTTCAAACCCAGATATTCCTTTTTAGTTTCTTACCGTTCTCCATATCTTTGTTCAAATTCTCTCATTTGCTTTGTCAAGCGTTCCACGGCTCAGCTAGCCTCCAGACTGTTTGATTTCTCGACTTCCAGAGATCCTTCCAGGTCTCTAACAGGATGCTGTATGTTTTCTGAGTTGAATTTCGTTTCCAAATGAGCTGCTCTTTCTGCCTCGATGTTTCCCTCTAGAGATTTTAATCTTGTGATAGTCCTATCAAGATCTTTCTCCAGTCTTTCCTCGCGTTCCTTGAATAATATGATTTCTGCTGAAGATCTCTGTAGGTCTTCAGACTGATTCTTATATCTCAATTCCAGTTCATGAATCTTTTCTTCAAAATTACCAATAGTTGACTTCTGTTGTTGGCACAGCACAAACAAGCGATCTCTTTCCTTTTGGTAAATCTCTATCTCAGCCTTGAGTTGAGCAATTTCTCTGTCCCTATCCCTGATCTCTAATTGCAATCTACTCTCATAACCTTCTGCATTTTCTTTAGATTTCTGTAAGTTCTGTTGTAGGGCTCTGATATCATCACTTAGGTCTCTGATTTTGTGCGACAGTTCATCATGAGCCTCTTGAAGAGCAAGTTCTCTCTGCAACAATGGCTGTTTGGTTGGTGACAACTCACGTTTAGCCTTGGCCATCTCAAGCTCTACATTATGACGAGTGGCTTCCCTAGGTTTTGGTTCTCGGACCCTATTTTGATGGCAATTTCGGGCTATGTGACCATATTTTCCACACTGGTAACATTGTATGGGAGGAGCCCAGCGTGATGAATTCTTGAAGTTTGATTTCTTTAGTGGTGTTGTCCTGTGTTTTTCTCTTTTTGTCCGATTAGTAGTCATTCCATGCTAACTGCGCCTATAACAAAATTACAACAAATGAAATTACTAATACTTATAGATCTATGTCTCTAAAAAATACAGGAAAAATTCACCTTATGCAAAATAATCCAAGTTGCTAACAAAAACACAATAACGCACCTTTCTATGAAGACGCAGCCTTCACTTCCCCACACGCAGTGTCTCGGCACTTGCCGTGTCTCTCTGAGAAGTGAAGCGCTGCCTGGCAACAGTTAACTAAAAACTCTTCCCCCTTTCTTCTCTCACTATCTAAAAAAAGTATCCTTATGACTCATGCGCCAGGTGCGATTTGGACATCCTCGCTGTACTGGCTATTAGCCTCCATGTCACCCCTCCGTTGTCATTGATGGTTCCAATTCCATGCTTGCCCATGATATGCTCCCTGCAGGTGTTGTCACTTCCCACCTTGGCATTGAGATCGCCGGTGATGAGCAACATATCATGGGGTCGGACGCTCTCCGTGGCTGCCTGGAGCTGATCGTAAAAAGCATCCTTGTCTTCTGCCTCGGAGTCTTCTGTTGGTGCATAGCAAACTAGCACTGTCAGCTTGGTGTACTTTGAATGGAATCTTGCTAGTATGCCCTAATGCTAGTCTTCTTTTCCCTGTGACGGTCCATCTGACCTCGCTGACTCCCAGGATGTCCAAGTTGTAATTGTCAAACTCCTTGACTAGTTGGGGCAACCTGCCAGTCTGATACAAGGTCTGGACGCTCCAGCACCCCACCCTCAACTTCTGCTTTGCTCATAGGAGTCGCTCTGTAGAGTGTTTTAGGGAGACCCGCGTGAGCGGCTGAAGTAGCACCGTAAGACGTTTTACGGAGGGTGTTAAATATTTTTTTCTTCGATTTGTATAGGTAAAAAGGGAGCTAACTGCGGAAATCGCTTAAGGAATCATTTATCTAGAGTTACCTTCCTTGTCATTGTTTACTCGATTGTTTCTTTGACAAAATTTAGAATTTTCTAGACCTAGTCACTGCCTTTCGAAAATGGCGATTCATAGAACGTTTTTCAGTGCAAAAGGCACTCGAACTCTATTTCAAGATGATGTATGGCGACTAAACCGACGTGCTTGTTGCACAGGCTCATTCCACGTGTGTTTCTGACATATAAACTGGGTTAGGGGCCATATTTGTGGTCATAGGACCTAGTCTTGTGTGGTCTCGTCTACTCCAAAACAACCTTTTATGGGATACCGTATACTTACCCTCCCGGATATCTAACTGTAAAAATAGTCGAGGTAAAACATGTGCATTCTACTAATATTTATCTATCTAACAAATCAAAATCCATAGCAATATCCTACATGGTTATATTTTTACAATTTTCTGAAAATGACAAAAATTCTTGCGTCCAGAGAAGACGGCCTTTGACGAAGGGGCACGACTCCAGTGAGTTAAATAAATCCACCATCGGGGCGCCAGCTCCCTCTCGGGTTTCACTGTTGTCCGTCATAAGTCCAGTTACCTGGTGTGTTTTATTACCTTCGCCATCCGGAATGAGTACTCTGGTTTTGGTTTCTGTAACGTGCATTTTTTATATGGTGGGGTAGTGAGCCCTACCACAACCTAATTTACCCGCTAGGTGTGGTGTCCACCTTAGTCGCCTCTTACGACATGCCTGGCTGGACTTCAGGGACCCTATTCTTACAATGCTCGATAAGCATTGTTCGATAAGCTCGATAAGCATGTTCATCCTGTCCAAAGGGTTGAGATTTGTCAAGAACAAGTTGTGAAGCTGTTTCAGCGAGTAAAAATTGGTAACGCTTTTGGACCAGGTGGTATTTGCGGCAGAATATCACGTTTCTGCGCACACCACCTTCAACACCATTCAACCACATATCCTAGCTAGAGTTTTCCTTTCATCATCAGCTAGTGTCATGGATGATTAACTTTTTGGTTGACATTAGCAACGAGTTCTTGTCAATGGCACTTTTTCCAACTAAGTCACAACGTGCACCGGCTCACCTCAAGGCTGTGTTTTATCCCCGCTTCTGTTTATTTTGCATACCAACGGTTGCCACAGAAACCATGATGGTAAAAATCTCGTCAAATTCTATGATGACACTGCACTGCTGTCTCCTTAGCATGCAAGCAGATACCCACGGTGCAGCTTTAGATAAATGTATTGCCTGGTGCGATGACAATTTCTTAGAATTTAATGTGAGTGAAACGAAAGGGATGGTCTTTGATTTGCGTCGAAATTCTTCACCAAGTCCTGTAAGTGTCATCCACGACAAGGAGGTGGAAATTGTTCTTTCTTTTAAATAACTGGGCACCATCTTAGACAGGCGACTTTCCTGGGACGTCAACACTCAAACTGTCGTGAAGAAGGATCAGCAGCGTCTCTTACTTCTCCGGAAGCTGAGGTCTTCCTCTGTTTATCACCAGTTTGTTCAGCTATGTTTTTTAGAGATCACACATAGTAAGCGTGCTGTTTTTCTCGTTTATGTTTCTAAAAGAGTTTATCTGTGAAGGACAAGAGCAGCTGACATCGTGTGGTATCCACCTACTCCAAAGTACTCTTCAGACTCTATATAACGGGCAGGGGTTGAATTTTGTCATTTTCCTGTGGAAGTCGGGACGAATCACGGGGAGGTAACTGGATTAAAATGTATTAAGACAACTCCTAACTTTTATTTAAACATAGCAAGTTGTTTTCTGTAAGTTTAAAAAACAAAGAATCCATTTTTAAAGAAAAGTCAAACTGAACAAAAGTGACCTTTAACACTTTTCGGGGCCTTTAGTACGAAACTGCTCTGTGCGAGTTCAGACTCATTTCGTCGTGGCTATGTACTTTTTGTCAGTTGAAATGATGTAGCGTGCTGTTTTTTTATCATCATGCAAAATTGAGTACAGTGTGAACAATTAGAAGTACCCGTTGCTAAGGGAAAACCTAGTGGAATCGTTGAACATCTTTGAACCCGCTTTTCTCAAAAAGGCCGCCACCGTACTCGCATACTTTAAGCCTTCGTAATCCACTCAATTTTAAGAGTAGTAGAAAAACTTTTGTATCAAAAGAAAGGTCAGAACCTGTATATTTTTAAAATATGCAATTTGCAAAATCTCACATTTCCGACTTTTAAGACATTTAGCGGTGGAGGGTCACATACCCCAACAGACCTAAAATCATAGGAATAGATAAGATACAGGAGGATCTGCATGAAATAGCAAAGTGGCTCAAATATAATGGCTTTAAACTTTCAGCCACCAAAACACAGGCAATAATATTCCAAAAACCAAACCAGAAGACAGAATACCCCAAATTAACACTAAACCAAACAACCCTTGACTACAGTCCACAGATACAATTTCTAGGAGTTATCTTCTCGGAAAAAACAAGCTGGACCCCGTATGTAGACAAAATAACAAAATCTGCCAAAAAAGGAATAAACCTAATGAGAGTAGTTAATGGAAATAACTGGGGAACTAATCCTAAATCTCTCCTTAACCTCTATCAGGCCCATGTCATGTCTAGACTACTATACGCAGCCCCACTGCTAGTCCACCTTAGAGTAAACCAACTAGCTAAACTTCAGTCAGTACAGGCCAGGGCACTAAAAGAAGTTCTGGGAGTACCATCGTACACACCAAACCTAGCAATACTGGCGGAAACAGGTCAGAAACCTATAGAATTAATAATAAAAGAAAGGACAGCTAGCTACTACTACAAAATTCAATGTCTCCCACCTGACCATCCAGTCCGACAGATTCATATTCAACCCCACAGACACAGAACAGGCCGCCCCACCCCACACCCCACACTACAACAACACATACAACACTTAGAAAACACAAAGGGAGCAGAAACTAACATAACAGCTCCTTACCCACCAGACAACATACAAACACCACCCTGGACACTTCCACACCCACAGATAGACCTTGACCTCACCAAATACAACAAAGAACAACACCAAGCCCAAATCACTGCAGAAACAAAGCTCAAGCTAAACACCACATACAAAGAACACGTGCAGATTTATACTGATGGATCTCATGACCCAGTGACAAACACAACCGGATTAGGAGTATACCAACCCGGTAACATCACCATCTCCAGCAGACTCCCAAAACACACTTCAATTTTTACAGCTGAGTTGACGGCCATACTGACAGCTCTCCATACACTTCATCTCGGAATGAAGGACACAACGCAACAACAATATGTAGTAAGTTCAGATTCACTGTCAGCACTTCAGGCTTTAAAAAACAAATCCTCAAACAGAATAGATATAGTATACAAGGTACTGTCCATCATAAAGAAAATCAACCAGAAACAGGGAGACATTAAGTTCTTTTGGGTTCCTTCCCACATAGGAATAAAAGGAAATGAAGAGGCAGATAAACTAGCTAAACTGGCAGTAAAACAAGAAAATAACCCTAAAGTCACCACCCTAAACATCTCTATTTCACCAGCAGAGAGAAAAATAGCTATAAAACCAGCAATAAAAATAAGGTGGCAAGAAAAATACAAAAATGAAGGTATAGGTACTAGAAGACTGATAGACGACCAGCCTAGTCTCACCTTGATGTACCTAACATCAATCAGGTCGGACCAAACTAAAATAACCAGAATGAGGCTTAGTGGAGAATATTATAAAATGTATAAAGACCCACCTTCATGTGCCTGTGGGGACAGACTTAGCACCCCGCATGTACTGTTGGAATGCAATGAAAATAAACCAGAGAGAGAAGAACTAAAACATTTCCTAGATAAGTATAGGCTGGGACTAAACCTCAGAAACTGCCTCAACCCACCTAAAGAACTATGGAACAGTATACTGTCACTAGTAGTAGTTATAGCAACAAGCCACCCAAACTCTAGTCTAATATAAAATAAGAATAGGGGTAAACAGGACAACATAGCCATCCACACTGGAAAAAAAATTGAGGAAGAGCAATACATGGAACCAAACAAAGAAACACAATACACCACCACGGTACACGTGGCAGGACCCCTAAACACTGGCAACAAACGGCACCAGCAGCAGCAGGAGGAAAGAGGGCAGCAGCACTGTAACGACTCATGCAAACTTGGCAGACCAATAATGGATGAAGAGGGCACAAATACAATACACCACCCATGCAGACTTGGAAAACCTAAACACCCACAAAAATAGAGGGCACGCACAGAAGTGAAACCATGCATCAGGCACCACAAAACAGCAACCCTTTCCCCACACTCCCCAAAGACCCCATCCCCCACAGTGCGAAATCACCGAGAGGTGGAAGCACTTTCCCTTTCAAAGCCAACAACATAAAAAAGGGTCACATACAGTCTCTATATGTATGCAGAAACTTTCTATATGTAAACGCATAAACGCATAAACTCTCTATTATGTATACACATATATTCTATACACGTACACATATTCTATACATGTACACACATATTCTCTCTATGGATACACACATATTCTCTCTATGGATACACACATATATTTCTCCAGCGCATTACAACAACAGTAGACTCCATACTCCGACAAGAACAATCTGGTTTCCGGAAAGGACGATCATGCATCGACCATATATATTGTTTTTAAACCTTTTATTGTTCATAAATTCTGATCATCATTATCATCATCAACATCATCAAATAACTACATTGCAACATTAAACCATACATGAACAATGTCTATCAACCGCATACTTATGAAAAAGCACCCCCCCAACCCACTTCAAAAGAAAAAGTCTGGCAAGTCTTTTCACAGGGCACAAATATCACCTAATTTCTTCTTTTCCCCAACCACTCACATATGTACATGAACTCACATATAACCCACACTTAAAATGAGGAACTGACAAAAATAAATAGGACCCTGGGAGAAATCTGTGCCACAACGACAAAGCAGCCTGGCACTAAGTTCACACACATACTTTCTGCAAAACAGACTGCAAGGCAGCTTTTCCTCTTGAAAACATGAGCAGAAAAAAGTTACATAAAGAGGAGATGATCTTCCCCCTGTATTTTGGCATGCAGGCACAAGAGGCAAAGGATTAACAAGAATGGCCAACAGTAAAAGTAATCTTCATACAACTGCATCGACCATATCTTTGTGCTGCGACAGATCCTGGAACAATCGCGGGAGTAAACAGTCCACTGTATATGGCCTTTATTGACTTTGAGAAGGCATTTGACAGCCTACATCGTGCCTCTCTATGGAAGATTCTTGTTAAGGACAACACAAAGCGCCGACCAGGACACGTACACAACACTGACCAGCACGGAGTTGCTCACGTGTTCTTTCACACCACAAATCTCAAATACCTGTTCGTTGGTTACTCGCAGTGTAATCACGGGGTTTCAAGCTATTATAAGCATATATAGATCAACTACACAATATATCAAATACACAGCGGTTCCTATTCTCTATAAAGTCACACCACAGATAAAACAACATCGGGTACTCGCCCCTTATAAATATCATCAAGCATGAATCACCATATTACAATAACCCTAAAGGTACATATTATATAGATATATATACGTCACTCTCTCTCTCTCACATCTTCAATCATCCATTAACCGTAGACCAGTCTTCTTGCTAGTAGTCACAACTCTGCAAATGTTCACGTCCGACAGTTCTCAACCCGTATTTCCAACCGGGCATACCAAAGTCCCCGAAGAAATCTTATTTAACAGGAATGATCAAATTCACTTATTGTCAACGTCAGTCTCTAAATCAAGTACTCGCTGCTATACCCCAGGTCACCACACACAGGAAGTCGAGGTAATATACTCCACACACGAAACAACGATAATCCTGGCGTTGTACACACAGTACTGCTGACGGCAATGATCCGATGATAGTAGAGAGTTTGAGATCCACTACGCGTAGGGAGACGTGTGCGGCAACGAGAACGGCGAGCCTCTAAGCCTACCCGTTGTGAGAAAGCGATTAGTTGGATTTTGTGGATGTGATGATGTAGGGCGCAAATTCAGGTGACGCTACAGGTTGCCGCTCCCGTACGCGTCGTGCGAGCGCTGAATCTCAAACTCTCTATTACTGGGCGCGACTCACTCCAATCGTCGTAGACATATACTCCAGACACGTGACGACGATAATTCTGGCCGTTGGACGCTCAGTACTTCTGACGGCGATGATCCATATGTCGAAGTGCAGTCAGCACTTCACACGACGATATTACTGGTCGTGACACACTCTAATCGTGGGAGACCGTATATTCCAAACATGTAACGACTATAATCCTGGCCGTTGTACACTCAGTACGTCTAACGGCGCTGCTCCATATGTCGAGGGTTATTCTGCACTTCTCACCTCCAAGTAATTCCTGAAAACCTCAGTTTTCCATGAATGTTCACACTAATGCATAAATTCATCTCAAACTTTCATAGCCAAAACTCGCAACCGAAAATCAAAGCACAACATTTTATCGCTAACCAGTATACCATTTATCAATAAAAAACTTATTTCCCACCTTGTCTCTGCATTAGAATTAGACTGATTCTCTTGGAAGTCACACAGACTTGACAACAACGTCTATCTCTTTCTACGTTTGATCAGGGAATAATCAGAATCCACTCACGCGTCGTACTGTGACTATTTCGCTCACTCGTTCTTTCGTAAACCCAACTCACATTCTTACTTTCGCATGCAAGGGAAACTAGCCTTGCGCCTTAGTACCTAGCAGGGAACTAACTCCCTTACTGTCACGGTTCGATCCGTGACAATCCTCCCTCTTTCGGTAAAAAAAAAGTACACCTATATCTTTTTCTATCACTACAGTTTACCTTCTTTCCCTGTTGATAACAGTGATTACTCTAAATAACAAGGAATTATTAAGGAATTTGTTGATCGATTTCCGCTCGAGACAGCGTCGGCCAGTTGGTTACAAGTGCCTTTAGTAGACTCTACTTTCAAGTGGTATTCTTGCAGTGCCAATGCCCATCTCATAACCCTAGAATTTTGTAGGGGGTTGTCATAAAAAAAATTAAGGGCTTATGATCGGTTTGCAAAATAAAAGGTACCCCGCACGAGTACCGAGATAACTTCAATACTGACCAAACAATTGCTAAGCATTCTCTTTCAATGGTGCTATATCTAGCTTCCCTTTCTAATAGTTTTCGACTAATGATGGTGACAGGTAACAGTTCTCCTTCTATTTCTTGTAATAGCGTCGCTCCTATGCCGTCTCCACTGGCGTCCGTCTGGAGGATGAAGGTTTTTGTGAAATCAGGTAGGCGTAGCACGGGGGGGAGTAGATAGAATTGTCTGAATCTTCTCTCATGCATTCTGTCAGTCTTCACTCCAGACGATAGCTCTTGGTTTATTTCCTTTTGTGAGGTTAGTAATGGGTGCAGTTTCAGAAGCAAAAATTCGGGATGTACCTTCTATAGTAGCTGATGAGACCCAATAATGAGCGGACTTGTTTCTTACTTCTCGGGGTGGTAAGTTTCAGGATTTTATTTATTGTTTCCACTTCGGGTTTCATGCATCCTTGGCCTATCTGGTGACCCAGATAGGTTAACTCCTGGTAGCCAATTTCCACTTTTGAGGGTCTGACAGTTAAGTTATACTGTTTTAGAGTTGACGATCCCAGGTCGGGCTGTCTGTAAGTATGTCATCGAAAAAGTAGAAAGTGTTGGAAGGCTCTAGCTTTAGATATCCCATCACTCTTGCGAAGGTGGCTGGTGCTGTTACCAGACCGAATGGCATTCTAGTCCATTGGAAAAGCCCCAATGGTGTCTGGAAGGCTGTCTTCTCTTTGTCTGTGGGTTTCAGTAATATAATAATAATAATAATAATAATAATAATAATAATAATAATAGTGAAGATTTTTATAGCGCGTATTCACACTCATAGAGAGCATGCTCTTAGCGCTTAAAACGAGGAAGAGACGTGGACTAAGTAGACACAGAACAAAGGGGACGAAAGAAAACGACAGTACTGACGAAACAGAAAACAAGGCATCAAGTAACAGGAACAGAAAAATATAGTGATTCTGCGAGAAAGATGGGTAAAGTAGCAAGAGGGAAGGGGGCGGGGTTAAGAAGGACGAGCATTGTGGACTGTGTTAGGAGTAATGCTCAAGGAAGAGGTGCGTTTTCAGTGCAGATTTGAAAGATTCAGTTGTAGGAAGGTGGCGGATATGGAAAGGAAGAGAGTTCCATTGTTTTGCAGCACAGTAGCCAAAAGTTTCATTAAAAGTTTCATGGTATCTGCCAGTAGCCTTTGGCCAGATCCATTTTACTAAAATACTTGCAGCTTGTAAGTCTTGAAAATAAAAACTCCGGGTCGGGAATTGATTCTGCATTAAATATCGTTATCCGGTTGAGCGCCCGTTAGTCCGCACAAAATCTTAGACTCCCGTCTTTCTTTTTAAATAGTAATAGAGGTGACGAGAACGGAGAATTCGATGGCTCTATAATTCCTCTTTGTAACAGTTCTTGAACCTCAGTGTCAATACGCTGCTGTGTATTAAAATGCACAGCGTAAGGTTTCTGTCTTACGATGGAGTCTGCGTTGAGTCGTATTTCGTGTTGTATGGGTCCATTGAAGTTCCCAGGTTCTGAAGTTAAAGTCTCCTGGAACTGTTCAAGCACTTTCTGGACTTGGTTCTTTGTGAGGCTGAAAGACGGTGAACTATTTTTACATCTTGGATATTGTCAAAGCACGGGTGGTGCTACACACACACTCACGCCCGACAATTGCTCGTTCTTTCAACAAAACAAAAAACGATTGCCCTTGACGGCACACACACAGGCCGTGTCGACGAGGGAGGTCTCGGGATTCGCAGCGTAGATAATCCTCGGAGACGTAACGGGGCCTAGAATGCTCAACTGGCCAGCTTGCCCGTCCTCAATAACGGTCAGTTATCCAGACGCTGTGGGGTCCGGTCGCTGTCCAGACAACGTCGCCTGTCCTCGATGGTAGTACTTTATCCAGCCGCTGCTGGGTCAGGTAGGTTCCCGGTACTGTCGCCCTCACCATTAAGACCACTTCTGGGCGAGTTTTTTCACACAGGATCCGTATCGCGCCGCATCCAGCGTCGATCGACACCCTCCTGCGTTCTATCCTTCACTCTCTCTCTCTCTCTCTCTCTCGTGACTCAGGCACGTCTTACCCCCTCTCTCAAGTATCCCGGGCCTGAGCGCTTTTTATAGGATTTCTTTCCCGCCCAACTCCACTGCTGAGCTGTGTTCACCAAACTTAACCCTTACTTCTATACCGATCACGTTCTTTCCCGCGTACACTCTATCCACACGTGTAAACCTTAAGTTGTTATGGGGTTAAAATAGTGTGAAAAGCTATGGCAAGGACTGGTCCGTGACACACGGACTGGTCCGTGACAACTATTTTCTTGAGCTGGCATCGTAGGTATTGATATCGCATCGGGTTCTGAAGACATTTCTAACACGGCGATATTGCTCGTCGGTATGGGAGTAGGTGTTGTGAAGATGGGTTCCGGGCAAGTGGCCCCTCTTTCTTGGGGTGTTATAAAATCAAGAGATAAAATTTCTGAAAACAGGAAATCTGGTGCGGTCAATGCAGAGGGTGGCGGTTTTGATGTAAGGGAATCAGCCAGCGTGGCGACTTGCGCGGGTATTCTCTTGTGATACTTTTTGATCATATTGATGTGGAACAATCTGTCTTTACCCCCTGATGTTTACGAAGTAGTCGGGGTGCTTCTTCCAGGTAACCAGGTACGGTCCCTGCCACTGTGCGAGTAACTTATTCATTCTGGTAGGTCGCAACAATAATACTTCATCTCCTTCATGCAACTCTCTAGCCCTTGTTTTTTTGTCGGAGTAGTGCTTTTGTTTGGTGCCTGCCACCTCTTGGTTCTGTGTAGCCATCGTTGACAACTCCTGGAGGATATTCTTCAAGTCCAACACATATTGGAATATGGGCTGGTCCTCTAATGGTCATAGGGTTTTTGTTCACGATGATGCTAAAAGACTAAGGGGTCCCCTAGGTTGTCTGCCAAATAACAGTTCAAAGGGCGAAAACCCGGCACTCTCGTTGATCATTTCTCTACTGGGGAAGAGGACTGCGGGTAAGTACTGATTCCAATCGAGGGGGTGTTGGGTGGTAACCCTCTTTAGCATGGTTTTGAGTGTACCATGATAACGCTCGACTATTCCATTGGTCTAAGCGTGGTAGGGGGTGGAATGGAGTCCCTTGAATTCTAAGGTCTTGAATATTTCCGCCATGATTTTGGAGGTGAATTGCGTTCCTCGATCTTAAAGGATTTCCTGCGGGAATCCAACGCGGCAGAAGAGGGAAAATAAGGCGTCTGCTACAGTCTCTGTCAATTTTCTTTAGTGGTACTGCCTCAGGGTACCGCGTAGCGATATCTATCATGGTCAGGATGTGGGTGTGGCCTGCGAATGATGATGGCCGGATGGGACCCACGAGATCGATGGCTAGGCGCGTGAATGGCTCGTGGATTATAGGTGTTTTCACCATTGGCATTGGGTTATTCCTCCCCTTGGAAGTAGTGCGCTGACAAATGTCGCATGTTTGACAATGGGTTCTGACGTCTTTCCGTACTTCTGGCCACCAGAAGTGGGTTAAGATTCGACGCATCGTATTTCTTACTCCAACATGCCCTGACAGAGAGTTATCATGACCCAGAGCGAGGACAGTGGGCCGTAGTTGATGTGGGACTTCCAACTGTCGCAATGCCGATTTGTCGAATAACCGGTCTGTTAGGGAAATGGGGTCGTCACTACTGATGGTTTACTCAGCAGGGTTTGTGGCCCTTGTGTGTGTATACGTTGGGAGAACAATGTTTTTAGCAGGAGTTAGTTCCCTTTTTGTAGTGAAAAGCAGATGAATTTTTGGTTCAGGGGACGACTGAGTAAAGTATTCACTGATGCCCTGCAAGCTAGCTGAGCTGAGCTAATTGATTCCCCTACCTAACGTCCTAGTGTAAGGACGTAGGAGACTTTATGGTGTGAAAGCGAGTGGGGACTTTACCTAATTCCTTGCTTAGCCAAGGTAGAGAATGTTTTTTGTTTATTAATCTTTGTAAGAACCTTTTTCTTTAATGCTTGGTCTGGAGAGAATGACGAGCGTTTATGCGATTTGAAGGTTTTAAGAAATAAGTACTAATGTTGTGAGGGTAGAATATAATGTGAAAATGCAGTGGTCTGAGTATTCATGAAAGCATAAGTATTTTCAGGAATTAGTGTAGGGAGTCAAGAAGACTGGGTGAAGAGTGTCGTCAGTGAGCCGAGTGCCCTACGACCCGCAGTAAATGGAATTAGTGTAGGGAGTCGAGAAGACTGGAGGAAGAGTGTCGTCAGTGAGCCGAGGGCCCTACAACCCACAGTAAATTATCGTCAGAGAGCTGTGTGCCCTACGATCTGGAGTATAATATCGTCTGTGAGCTGTGTGCCATCCTATCTGGTATATGATATCGTCAGTGAGCTGTGTGCCCTACAATCTGGAATATAATATCGTCTGTAAAGCTGTGTGCCATACTATCAGGAGTTTAGTGTCGTCTGTGAGCTGAGTGCCCTACGACTGGGAGTACTGCCTTCAAATAGCTGGGTGCCTGACCCCAGGGAGTACTATCCTCGGAGTGCGGATTACGCCAATCAACCGAAACAAGGGAGATAATTCTATATGTGTGTTAGAGAGGGAGTGAATGCACAATGAACCACGAACAGTAAGTTTGGTCTTTTCATATTGGACATGAGAATTTCGTTGCAGGACGCGTTGTATATACGTCTCTTTCGGTTGGAGAACTGATGAATTGGAACTCTAGAGGAGAGTGGGTGCGGTAGCAGTAAGAGTTGTTTGTGATGATTCGATCTATTGACTCATTCTTGACACACGGCTGTGGGGCATTCCACCCACTGGGATGCAAGCTTTTAGCCCTTTCTCAAAAAATCATAAAAAATAAGTAAAAGGGGTAGATGAACAATTTAAATTGATAAAGATAGATCGAAATATGTAGAAACAAAACAGCTTTACCTTGTGTTTGCTTAAAAACATACTTTTATAGTATTCCCAACCGAAAATGCCATGATAATGAGTGCGTCTCAAAACATTTTCGTGGTGACAGTACATGTTTCTAAAAGCAAAATTGAAAATAACATAAGGGAGGTAACTACTGAAACAGTAAGGAAATAGTCCACAATGATTCTCTTCCTTGAATTGGCAGTGAATCACGCGTGATCACGTGTATTTTGGTGAAAAAAAAAGGCTAACCGCCATCTTGAAGCACGTTGTTGTGTCTCACTTTGACATGGATTTGTACTTCAACAACCGCAAAGGAGACGAAAATAGTAAGTAATTTTAAAATTATAATGTATATTCTAATGAAACATATATTTGTTTGGTACTTTATGTCTGTATATATTGTGTAAATAATTTTTTTGTTAATTTCCGAAAAAATTTCTAAAATGCGTACAGTCGTAATCTTTCATTTGATTTTAGTACTCGAAGACTAAACCTCTGTATCTTAAAATTTACACCAAAGAAATGTTTCAAAAAATGCTCTTTAAAACGGCGTATTACCGATGGTTGCATTTACTGTAGGTTAATAAATATAAATTTTCAAAGCTGCCGGTCGAACTTTCTACCCCGGGTAGCCCTTTTTTGAAAAAAATAGGGTTACCATGGGAAAACGCAGAAAATTACTGTCAAACGTAAAAACTACGACACAAAAAGAAGATCACTCGATAGAAAAATGAATGAACTGTCGTCTGCACTAACTTTTTTTCCGAAACAACGCATTTTGTGCGTGTAAAAAATTAACAAAAATGGACCTGCTGATATCGGCAGGTGCGCTGACGCTCTATAGCCGGCTGACTGCCCAGTTGGGCAGGTGCGTCTCGAAAAAGCACGCGTGTGGATGCTTAACTATTTAAAGTGAAGCATGCAGAAAATATCAAACGTTTTCTATTAAGCACTGATGTCTATAGAAAACTGACATTTCTAAAACGTTTATTTAATTTTCAGGTGCTCCAAGACAAACAGTGCAGGACTTTTATTCAGCAACGTTCAATGGTGGAGAGGCAAAACTGGAGTTCTAGCTTACCTTACGCCTGATGTGCTGTATATATTTTACATCGGATCCTCACTAAATTATACTACTTTAAGAAAGGTGGAATCTAAGAATACTGTAAAAGTTGAGTGTACTTCTGACAATGTGTACAGGTACATGGTTACATGCACAGTGACTCTGCTCAATGAAACGATATTTAGTGCCCGAGTTTACCATGTTCACGGTTGGTATAGGCTGGAGGGGGATATAACTGCGTCTGATTTCACCTCTGCCACACGGAGTAAAGGAAAATGTGTGAGCTTTCTGTTTTATCGTGTATCACGTGCGGCCCGGGTAGAGCTCACCCTCTGTCCAGGAGGACAGGGATGGGTGTGTGGGCCCGCCCGTAAATAGCCAGGGGGCTGCTTTCTAGCGTCGTTGGAGATGGCTGTCGTGGCTTGGGCTGATAAAATGTGCGCTGTTATTTGCGCCATCGATACGGCTGTTACTGTGACTTTGTTTGTCCCAGTTGTTATTGCTGCCGACAAGGCTGTGAGTGGCATTTGTTGGGACTCTGAAACAGTCATCAGGAAAACTCTCTGCCGTGTGATCAGAGGAATACGCCGAGCTCACGGAAGGTTGTCTATGGAACTAGGGGGTTTTGACAGCTGGAGTGAGGTGTGAGGAGAGACGACCTGGGGTCCAACAAGGCAGGTGACAGGCTTATGCGCTTCACCACCATCTTACAAGCCGTACCAGATGCAAACGTGTCCTCCTATCTCCAATCTGATGGGAGGGATCGTCACAGCGAGGCCAAACGACTCAACCAGTGCTGTGCGCTATTCTGCTGCCGGCAACCGTATCGTCCTGAGGACCACTGACGCGAGGCAGACGGGTGGGCGTGTAGGACTAAACACCACAACAGCCTGACAAAGTATGACTTTTCCTTTAGAGAAAAGGATAAGCGGGGGAAGAGGGTCAGTTCCGGTTCCTTTCAGAACTGTTAGAAATAAGTGTCCGTTAGAAAGGGTGCGGAGAACTGTTAAGTGTTTAGCTCCGTAAATTTTTGCTAGGGAGTAGCTGTATGCAGCCCTTTCTGACCTTAATTGTTTACCCAATTAGTCCAGGTGTGTGCTTAGTGCTCTGTCTGATAAGATAACTGCATAATCGTTTTCATCGTTGGTATGTACTTCGTTTATTCAATTTCGCATTGGTGTGATTTCATGACTCAAAGCAGCTGATTGCATGTTTTGCATAAAATAAGAAAGCAAGTACTTTTGAGAGAAGGACGATAAATTGGAAACAAATGACACCAAAAACATTAAGGTTGGCCTCAGCTTGGGGGAACATGGATGTCACAGGGGCGCTAATGAAAGAGTGTTCAGCCAGTACTGAACATACATTTCTTGCAGGTATTCATTAAATCTTGTTATTACATTTGTTATTAATAAGCCTTGTAAATGTTTATTTTAGAGCTAGATCTATAGTAAACGTGACCTTTAGCTAATGTACACTTTTAAGAACCTAACATTTTATGAGGCGAAAGTGCAATTCAACTGATATATTTTTCTGTATTACATATCCATACATGTTATTGCATTTGAATAGTGTATCGTTCCTTAAGAAAATCTTTGCACCATTTCACTGACCTGAGAAAGTTAGTTGTAAAGGGCCTTTTCTTCCGGGTAGCTTTTCGAGTACTTTCTGGCGTTGGTTGGAGCCTTGTGACTTTAGGTGTGTCTGGTGCTGTTTGCGATTTGTGTCGTTAAGTTTGACTACTTTCGGCCTGTATTATTGTCTCAAGAGTTAGCCTGGGTAAAAGCTATTCTGTCACAGTCAAAATATAAACTTTGGTGTCTACTACACTTTCGTGGATACTGATTACCTTAACGTCATGTCAACGCTAATAGGATTGATTTGTGTACTGTGTATCAGAGCAATACACGGTAGGATATCTTTACATACTTACAGACATTTGCTTTTAGGTGTGTGAATACAAATCTGTGAGTGGCTGTCCCACGTACGTGCAAGTCAGTGTGTGTGTGTGTGTGTGTCTGTGTGTGTGTGTGTGTGTGTGTGTGTGTGTGTGTGTGTGTGTGTGTGTGTGTGTGTTGAAAGTTCAAAGGAGGGTCGATAGGGTGAGTGTCACCGTTCATTGCCTGTTTCTTGTGAAGTATTTTTTTGCTGAAATAAAGACGAGCGGTTGTGTCTGCCCATTATTTACTTCTCTATTTAAGTCTTCAACACAAACGGCAGTTGTGCGGCTAAGCATAAACGGTGTAATGCTGTACTCATTTTTGCTACGGCTACACAGCTTGGGGCAGAACTTTGATATGGGGAACGATGTGACGTCATAGGCTGGTCTATGTTATTTTGTCAGAGGTTTGAGGTGGGGAATGGGGTAGGGTGAGGTTTAGTTTATTAGGTACAATTGGGCCGTTGAGTGGAGCGAGCAGACGACAAATGCCGCGAGCCATTTTTGTGATGGCCGTCGAATCTTACCCCATATCAAAGCTGTACCCAACTTTGAATCACATTGTCACTTGGAAGACTATGACTTGAAGCTAACCGTTTAAATATTATATTATTAGAAAAAGTTGTTAGTCGTTTTAAATTGAGATATTTATTATAGATTTATTCACTGGACACCACATTATTTAAAATATAACGATTTATGATAAAGAAAATGATTTGATACTAGGAACATTTTAATGAATTACCAATGCATGGATTTTTTTTGAACATAAATAGTGGCATTAATGAGCAGTATATGAGCACTGAAATAAAACGCTAATAACCAAAAATTTTGCTCTGCATTTTCGCAATAAGGTGAGTAACGCTCGAAGAAATAAAAAAAGTTACACCGGTTATTAAGTTTATGATAAGCGTTATAAGTACTGTTCCATATTTGAAGTAGTAAACCTTAAAAGACACCATTATAATACCCAACCTTTTTCTGGTGTTTCAGTTGTTACAGTGTCGCTTTGTAACGACAGTAAATACCTGGAGGTAAAGGAGGGACGCAGTGACAACAGGTTTGTCTGTACAGGACTGACAGCTCAACAAACAGTCAGCTGGTTTTGGGGACAGACGTTTATACTCAAATGTACAGCGTCATCGTGTGATGTAAATTATTTCTCTACACGCTTCCAGATTAGCAGATCGTTAACGACGGAAAGCGACATTACAGTTAATGTAACAGCCTTCTCAGATTTAGACAGCTCATGGATAGCTAGCCTGACATGCCAGGTGTCAAATGACAATAAGGACACTTGTCAGCTAGACGTGGTCTGTAAGTACGGCTTGTCAAGTTACAAGAACGACCGCACTTTCTTACACATCCATCTCAGCGTACAATGCTTGTTCTCTTTCCCCACATTGCTCTCTCTTGTCACTCACTCACTACCTCACACACACGCGCGCGCGCAAAAGTACACACAAAATGGGAGGTACACAAGCACGTCTATTTGTCTAACCGTCTAACTGAGAATATGGATAATAAAATGTAGAAAAGTATCATTCCTTCTAGTAAACATCATACTTGGAGTCTACTATAATCTAGTTATAGTTAGTTGGTTACAGAAATTCTGCACTAGTTCAGCTAATTGCCAACCCTTATGAAACATTTACTGTCTAACCGATGTCTCTACTATCTTCAGTTTGATTGATCTCCATAATGCTTGCTCTGTTTAAATCCAACGTCATCGAGCCAATGGCACAAAAAATACACAGTTTTTCTTGAAATTATTTTATTTTTAAGTAAAACTTAATTCTTAAAAATAGAAAAGTCAAATAAATTATAGTGTCAAATAACTATCTTGATCAGACTTATTTAATTTTGAATTCATTATTACAAAATGATAATAGTTTGTTTGTCACTAGACTTTATGATCGATTGCAACTTGATTGTAAACTAAAGGAAAATATCTATACAAACCTAATAGTTTGTGAAAGTACGTTCCTTCCCTTTTATGGCATATTCAATGCATATTCACATGTACTTTGCATAAAGAGAGCGCTAAATAAAATCGCAGCTTTATCTGTCCAGTTAAAAAGATAAGGTAATAAAACGATGAAAATATTAACAAGTGATGACTTTTTCAAAACTTTTTTGTCCATTACAAATCGCTGTTCAATAAAAATACAATATCAATAGTCTGACAATTAGCGATGTTGCCATGTCACTTCTGATTTTTTCATGCTTCATTGCGGTAGTAACGATCAGCTGGCGTGTATTCACGATGTTACTCCTCTTTAAATCTTTTTCAAGAAGTTAAAATATTTTTTTGTTTTGTTTGTATCTGGTAAGACACTAGAGAGCATGAAATCAAAATATCGAAACGCTCATTGTGGAGGAAGTACTTAGCCGTCATTACTATGTACCACTGAACTGTTCTCAGGTATTAATTTTACCTCCTCTCCTAATCTTTCTCTCCTTAAATATGTTCGCAGCATTCATTTTTCCCTTTCTGTCTCTGTATCTGTCTGTCTTACAACCACATGAAATCTTTTAAACTTTCAGATCCTGATGAAAGTCCTAAGTGTCAGATTGAGTTTAGTGGAGATACGTGGGAAGTAACTGGCTGGTGCACTGTTTCCAAGGTCCGGTCAAGGGAAAACAGATATGGATGTTCTTTATACCAGACTTCAGAGGTATGCACACGGTACAGAACTCTTACACAATGCCTCATATGGATTTACAGATAACTGAATTTCTCAGCCATCACACAGTTTACTGATTGATTGAAATTTTCGTGATTGCTTTTTTACACCTGGTCTTTATCAGCTAAGCCAAAGTACTGTACTGTAGTTAGCAATACTGTTTTCACTAACCCTCAGTCAACCTTATAAATGAACTCATGGCCCAGTGCTGAGTGTTTAGGGGGAGAAATGTAAATGTAAATTTATCCACACATTACCCTAACGTCTGTGTTATTGACATCTGTCTTTGCATCATAAAGTTTGTAAGTGTGTATCCCAAGCAGGACAGACAGTCGGATAATTTGGCAAAATAAGATCGTACTCTGAGTTTTCAACTATCATTAAAAAAGATTGATTCTATGTAATCCTTAAAAAACAAATTTTACTTTCGAACTTCCCTGTAAACCAGACTTTATCTCACTAACAATATGATAGTTCCAACATTCATAGTAAGTAGATTGAAAATAATTCTAGAAATTTGTAGATTTTTTAAAACTCAACGTGATTTCTTTGTGTGTCTCCAGCAACTATCTGCTTTTTTACTGGGTAATTTTGCAATGTCCCTGAAAAGCACTTCAGAAACAAATTATTTTTCTGGCACCTGTGAAATTAAGAGTGCTCTCCCTTCAGAGGGTAAATACAACTACAGTGTCATCATCATGCCTGGTGAAGTAAAGGTGTTACCTTCCGTCAATGGAAGTAACGAAATACGTAAGTTTTATAAGTCCAGAATATTTTGTGATCTAAAATTGTCCCTTAATATTATTTGATTAATATATTTTCATTTAATAGTCGCTGTCCCTGTCTCACAGCTCACAGTTAGATCAACAGCAAGTATTTTCATACATCTAAGGATAAACCTAAAGGAACTAAAAGCTGAAATAATAATAATAATAATAATAATAATAATAATAATAATAATAATAATAATAATAAACTTTTTATTAGGTCGTCCGTCTGGGTCTCCTGTACAAAACTGCCCGCAATACGTAACGGAGGGTGAGGATGTGAACTGCTTTTGCTACTCCAATAATCTAGGACTGCCATCTGGTTCACTTATGTGGAATGGAACCAGCTCGTCAAAGCTGAAGATTGATAGCATAAACAGAACATATAATGGGATAAACTATACTTGTGTCTTGATGTGGAACAACACTTCTGTACAAAATGTCGTCTACACATTGACAGTACACTGTACGTTTCTATGAATAATCACTCTTCAATGTCTAGCTTAAGACCTGCCTGGGATGCTAGTTTTATATACTCCATCCTCCCATGCTCCCTTCATTCTGTGAATATAATTTCTGCAATTATCTTACATTTTGCTTACGTCTGACAAACACATTTACAAATATTCATTACGAGAAATACAAGAAAGATTGTTCAACTCACAAATACTTCACTTGTCAAAGTGGTCGAAATGTTAGTCCTTCTTCAATAAGTTGAGGATATTGTAATATTTTTTTTATATTTCCAAATTCTAGTGAGATACTAATAGTCGATTAGCAAATTGTCGCGAATAAATGTATCGTGCGTCATGTTGACAGATGCATCCCGAGTTCTGAGTTTTAAGATTGACAACAAAACAGACGAGGTTGTAAGTGTAAAGGAAAACACAAACGTGTCAGTTGTTTGTCAAGTTGAGGGGAGACCACAGCCAACTATACGTCTGTTAAGCAGGATCAGTGACAACCAAGATCTGGAACTTGCCGCAGCTAATAATGCGCTGGAACTTCAATATACTGTGACTGCCGTGAAGTGTGAAGCAACAGCCAGTTATTCTTGTCAATCAGAAAATAATGTTTCTGTAGATAAAAAACATATTCTACTTATTGTTTTCTGTGAGTACCCTTATTGCGTGTTCTTATTACTTTCAGACTAATTTACTTCCAAACTGAAAAACTTATTCAGAGCTTTGTTGTGTACGTATGTAGTCAAACGTTTTGCAATTCTAATGGTTTTTCTATATTAACTTAGTGCTTTGACTTGCAGTAAATATTTTTAGATAGTTTGTAATTTTTGTTTTGCTTATATATTTGAAATCTAATAATTTGACAATATATTAAGCATAAATAATTCTCGCACAATACCCGGATTAATTTCATCCTTTGATTCTTTTAGCTGTTGTTTTTTAAACAAAATTTGATCTATTGCTTTTCACAAAGCTCTCCGTCGCAAAGCTGTTTTCCTTATCCCTATCTTGATCTACCGACAGCCTTTTTTCGGCATTGGGTCCACGCGTCTCTAGTGAAAGCGGAGATAGCAGTTGTGGTGGTGCCATCTCTCTCTCTCTCTCTGTATTTTACTATCTCTCATACATATTCGCTCAATTTAAGACGTTGTCAGAATACGCTTTGCAAACAAGAACCGAACAAAATGTTTTCCGTATTACTCATTGTCAACTGGTTGGGGGAGACCTTTCCATGCCAGACATACCGCGCCTTATCAGAGCACACTTGATAGTTGATGCATCTATTGACTCTAGTTTTGGTCTCTAACACCACAACCACCACCATCGCAGCCATTCTATGTAAAGACAGTAAAATAAACAGTCTTGAAGACTACTTCGTGATTACATTTTCTTAGGGAGCACAGCTTTAACTGCTTCTTTTTTATTCGTGCCTCTAATATGTTGCTTTTAGATTGCAGCTATGGAGTTCAACTATTAGTTTAAATATAAGTTTATAAGTTTAAATATTGTGGCTTATGTCACTGAGCGTTAGCGGTGATAAGTTCTATCATATAAAATTGAATCCAGTTCCTTTAAAAGAAAAGCGCCCAGAATAAGAGCACTCACCGCATTTTCATTTCGCAAACAATTTTTAGAAAGAGACATTAATGGCGTAATTAATTTATGCACAGCTTTTTTATTTTTTTTTCAGTGAATTCAGTTATTCTTCTTACTGTTCAGTTGAATCAGATTTCCCTTTTTTACTTTTCAGTGAAATTAGTTTTTCTTTTAACGTCATTTGTCTATCTCTTTAAATAGTTTTAACAAAACCCGTGTATTGGTGAAGTATGCAGAAAATATCATTCGTTTCCCATTTTTGTTGTTGTCTATATAAAACGGCAATTTCAAAAACGTTTATTCACCTTGCAGGTGCTCCAAAACAAACAACGCAAGACTCTTATTCAGCGACATTCAACGGTGGGGAGGCCAGACTGGAGTTTAAAATCATTGCTTACTCTACGCCTGATGTGCTGTATATATTTTACATCGGATCCTCAGTTAATGATAGCACTTTAAGAAATGTGGAATATACGAATACTGCAAAGTTTGAGTGTACATCTGATAATTTGTACAGGTACATGGTTACATGCACAGTGAATCTTCTCAATGAAACGATATTCAGTGCCGGAGTTTACCATGCTGTTTTCAGCAACGGTCTTGGAAATATTTCACTGACATTTAAGATCAAGGAGCAAGTACAAACAATAGGTTAGGTTTTAGTACTTATAGACATACATTACTGTTTATCCATTTACTTAATGATAATATAAAAGTGTGTGTGTGTGTGTGTGTGTGTGTGTGTGTGTGTGTGTGTGTGTGATTGCATGTTTCATGAGATTAAGTGAAAATAAATGCTCATGAGTACATCAAACTATTAATTTTTCTTCAAAAAAAAGAGCTGTATGGCAAGTTTGTTCTCATGCTCAGACCACGAATTTATTTTTTGACAGCACAGTCAAAGCCTGAAGTAGCCGGACCCGTCGCTGGTGGAGTTATAGGAGCTGTCGTTGTCATCGCCTTGGCTATCATTGCAGTAATCTTTATTATCAGAAGAAAAAGTAAGTAAATTTTGTTTCAAACAACAATAAATCGAAGAGTCGCATTTGATATGTTGTTTATTACTGACAAATGGTAATACTGACAAAAATGTCATAGAATTACAATGCGGAACATTTTAGAAATGTTTCAATATTTGGAATCCTGATTTAACTAATAATGACAGATCTTCTATTATTTTCAGGAAGAAGATTTGAGAGAGGCTCACGGTGAGTATAGATCTACGTAGAACTGAATACAGGAATAGCCACTAAAATTCAGTAAAACCATGTCCAACTATACTTAGATAATGCAATGTCTGATGTTATGGCATGGCAGATTAATTAATTAATTTCCCGAAAGGGATTAATAAAGACGTTTTGTATTGTATTAAAGATAACATCTTTAACCAGAGAGAATTTTGCTTTTAATTTAATTATGTTATCATAAAAATTCAAATCTTGGCAGTCAGCAATACCAAATTATCAAATGACTTTAAAATTGTAAGTCTCCATATTTCTCACATTCTTTTACAGAACAGACCCAGTGAGATCTTCTAAAACGGACCCTCAGAGAAGTATGTTTACTTAAGACTAGCCAAGTTGTCAAATTTGGGTTTAAAATAAAATAATAAAGTGTCTTCTTGTATCAAAATGAAAATCAATTTGCTCTCATTAATGAGTTAATTGAGATATTATGGACTTTTTCACAAGTATCACTCATAAGAGACACGCCGACAAGTAAAGGAAACAAATAAATTAAATTCAGACGTTAACATGCAGACGGAGTGGTTTATGGAAATATTTCTTATTTGGTAAGGAATGGAGCACTTAGTAAAATTCGAGATTTTTTTTTTATTATTGACACTGCAGGCTCAGAAACATTATACGACCAGCTACAGAGGGGAGATATCAACAGCCCGTCTGTTTACCAAGCACTAGGACCTCAGCAAACTTCACGGGACTTTAGGGATCATGGAGGTTACTATGCATCACTTATTTTATATTCTACAATCATTTCATCAGGTGGTAAATTTCAACATTCATTTACGATATGCAGAAAGTAGGAATTGTTTCGTTTTCATTTTTTTTTCTAATGTCGCGCATAAACGCCATAAATCTCATGTAATATTCGTTTAATTTTACGTAGCACTTTATAGTGATGGATTATTGCACAGAGTTTATTAATGTATTGAAGTTTGCCTTTCAGATCAAGGAAAGCCACATGTGTATGAAGTTCCGATCAATCTGCACGAAAACACAAGAGAAACTCGTCAAAAAGAGACAGCCTACCAGAACAGCACATTCTCCTAAAGAGGGTTTTAATTTTGTTGATCTAGAAATACACAGTATTATCCCGAAGAGATGTTTCCTATTGTTAGTATTGTGCATACATGTTTGTTCCTTTGGTTGTTTGCGAACATTTGAGAGAAAGATAACGATAGGAAAAAAATCCATTTTGCCAGGGCATTTTTCTTTAAATTATGTTGGAATATTTGAGATGTTATGAGCAACAAAGTTTGCGTTCCTTGTCCTGAATGCCTCAGAGACTAAGGAAATGATCTTCGACTTTCGGATAAAAAAGCCTGAGACAGTCATCGGTACTATCCATGATGATGCCAACGAGGTAGTCGACTCTTACAACTGTCTACAAGCTTAAATGGAACATCAACACTGACATGATTCTCTGTGAGAGCCAGCAACGATGTACCCACTACAGGAACCCAGATCTTTCTCTGTCAGCTCTGTCATCCTCACTCGGTTCTATCAGTCCTTCATTGAAAGTCTCATCGCTTTTTCTTTCATATCCTGGTTCTACAACCTCTGCCTAGGGAAAAGGAATAGTCTGGTGTCACTTGTTAATATCTTTTCCAAGTTCACCGGAATCAGGCAGAAAGACTTTGCAGCCTTCTGTCATCAGCAAATCCTGAAGAAGACATCCGTATCCTCACTATTTCTGATCATGTGTTGACGTGAATTTTCATTCCTGCTGTCTGGCTGTAGGTACCCGATGCCTGTATGCAGAACCAGTCGTCACCGCAATTCATTCATTTCACGTGCAATTAACCTGATTAACTCTACTGCCTCGTACTAACCTGAGATGACCTCAGGCAACCAACTATATCGAATGTTACTGAGAATGTGTGTGAGTGAGAGAGTGAGATAGAGGGGGAGAGAGAAATTATTTCAACATGTATGTGTATGTATTATCTCTATATATTATAATAAGAGCACTATCTGGCATTGCCCTTGTGGATAAATAAAATTGTATTGTATTGTTTACATCCATTTTTGTGTGTTTGTGATGACGATGAATACAATCATTATGTGATCACAACGATTAAGTAGGCACATGGATAATATATATGTTACGCAGCATGGAATATATTTATGGATTTTTATAGGCTTATGGATATGGATTTAATCCCACACCTTTAAATTTTGTTTTTTCTCCCAGACAAAGATCATAAATCGTCAGGTAACACCTCACAATATATATGACATAAAACTCAAATGTAGTTCTCGGGATATTAAAAAAAATTAAAATGCATTTATAATAATAAATAAATAAAGATTTGTATAGCGCATATTCTTACTCATAGAGAGCATGCTCTTAGCGCTTAAAACAAGAGACATGGACTAAATGGATAGAACACAAGGGGAGTAAGAATAAATGACAGTACTGACGACAAAGAGAAAACAAAGATGGAAAACACAAAAAGGCACCAAGTAACAGAACATAGAAAATATAGTGATTCTACAGAGAAAGATGGGTAGAAAAGTAGCAAGAGCAGAAGGGGGAGAGTAAGAAGGACGAGCATTGTGTGGACTGTGTTAGGATTAATGTTCAAGGTGAGTTTTCAGTGCAGATTTGAAGGATTCAGCTGTATGAAGGTGGTGGATATGAAAAGGGAGAGAGTTCCATTGTTTTACTGCATAGCAGCCAAAAATCCTGTGACCATATGTTGTTGTTCTCGTGACAGGAACAGTTAGGATACGATCATCAGAGGAAGATCGGAGTTGTCTGTCTGGGATGTACGGGATGAGAAGTTTAGAGAAATAGTCAGGACAAGAGCCTGCAAAGAAATTAAAACACAGCACAGACAGTTTGTACTGGATGCGAGAACGGACGGGTAGCCAGTGTAGAAAACGAAGGAGAGGAGTGACATGGTCCCGTTTCGTGGCTCTAAGTACCAGACGTGCAGCGGAGTTCTGTACTCTCTGGAGTCTCTGAATGAGGGATGAGGGACAGCCTGCCAGCAAGGAGTTGCAGTAGTCAAGTCGAGAAAGAACAAACGCACAGACAAGAGTGTTGGTAGCACGTGTAGAGAGAAAGTGACGGATGGCACTGATCTTACGGAGCTCATATTTTGGCAGACTGACAGACAGCTGTAACATGTTTATCAAGGGTCATGTCTGCGGTGACAATAAATCCCAGATTCCTAACGGATGACGTGAAGGTGATGTTGCTGTCGCCCACCTTGATGTGATTGGGCAGACTGACGAGCGAAGGTTAATGTCTTCTTCTAAGGCACAAGAGGGTTTCAGTTTTGTCATCGTTTAGTTCTAAGCTTGTTTTTTTTACCATCCAGCCCTTGACATCGCTGATACAAGCTTCTAGAGAGCTAATAGCAGAGTGAGACTCAGCTGGTGGAGTGGAACAGTAAAGCTGCGTGTCATCAGCATAGGATTGATGAGAGACCTGGTGAGACTGGATGCAAGATGAAAGTGGTTTAGTGTACAGGATAAACAAAACTGGGGAAGTACTGAGCCTTGGGGAACACCACTGAGAAGTGGAGCAGGGCGAGATGTTTGACCATCAACTACCACAGTCTGGGTCCTATCAGTGAGATAGAAGTTGAACCATGAGAGGGCAGGACCAGAAATTCCGTAGAGGGTGTGGAGTCTGTGAAGGAGCAGAGAGTGGTCTATTGTGTCGAATGCAGCAGACAAGTCCAAAAGAGTTAAGGCACTGTACTCACAAATGATAAGTGAGGGTGTATAGCGTCTGAAGATTTTGAAATTATTTAACCAGGAAGGACCGAAGGCCTCGGAACTTATCAACTTATTATGATTATTTACCTTCTAAATTCTTCTTTTGCTACAGGGGGGCATTAGACGTCACATCTTCATTTAGGTAAATAGATTTCTTGCGGGTTCACACTGCAAAACGTGTAAGTGTTTCCACTCATAGTGTGGAATGTCTGTATGGAGATAAGAATCGTCTCAGGTCCAGCCACTGAAAGCAAGAAAATGTCTATAGAAATTAAAGCCAACAAGAGCACTTTGTCAGACAGATATAAATATTCGCTAAGAGCTCTTTTAATACGACTCGTGAAGGCCCTTAAGTCGCTCAATGGCGCTGTTTGGTGAACCCAAGTAAAAGGACTTGAACAGTGGGTAGACCAGGAAGACGAAACCTACATAGACTTACTGAGTTCCTTATGTGTTTGGACTTACGAACACATGCCATTGGACAAGGATGAGAGTATCAATGATAACGAGTACAGTTTACAAAAATACGGAGTATGCATAAATTAACAAAACGAAATTAATAAATTCGAGGTTTGAAAGCGCTTATTACCATTCTTCATAGTAAAACACTTATACAGTCTTATTTTCTCGGTCAACTTCATTTTCCAAGTAGACAAAACAAAGATCTACACCAACACTCATAACCATTTATTGTCTGCTTGTACTTGTATATCTGTGTGTGTGTGTTTGTGTGTGTGTGTGTGTGTGTGTGTGTGTGTGTGTGTGTGTGTGTGTGTGTGTGTGTGTGTGTGGGAGAGAGAGAGGGGGGTGCGTAAGTTGTGAAGAAAAGAAGAAATACTGAGAGCTAGAGGAAGAGGGAGATCGTGTTGCACAGAGTGTGCACTCATTACAATACAACTTTATTAATCCACAACGGCAATTCCAAACATTGCTCATACTAGCCATATATAGAGATAAATACATACACCTGTTGAAAAAAATTCTCTCTCACACTTGATCAGAACACTGCAGGCAGACGTCGTCTAACGTTTGACCCAGTTTGGTAAAGTTTCAATTGAAGGTCACAGGCCTGGTTTAGGGACTAACACTGAGGACATGAGAACTTCGTTCTATACTAAGTCCAGACTTCTTTGCCAGTACCTTTGCCCGAACAGTCAGACTCTGTGGTACTTTGAAGATTTGACAACGCGACACATTGTCCTTCAAGTTGTCACCGGTGACAAATTGCAGGTTACAAATCTCATAGTGGGCTTGGGAAAGCTTGCGAAGAGGGTTGGCGTCAAGCCAGACTATAAGACACATACTATACCGTTCTTAGCTTGCTTTGCTTTAAAATTTTGTCAAATTAAATATGTAGAAATAAACAATTTTTTAACTTAAATTCCTTACTTGTAGTTAAAATATCTATTTAAAAGGCATTATGAAAAGAAATGTGGAACTTTATTTGAAAGACAAAATATGGTATTTTATTTGACAACTAGTTAAAAGCAGCTACTTTTAAAATTACCTACGTAATCGATATGTATCATTTCTTTATAGTGAATGGATATATCCGCACCTTCCATTTTCGTGAAAGCCATTTTGTTGAGTTATTTTACACACATTCATCACGGTGGTGTTCTTTCTGAGAAATATGAAATAATTATTTCGTCCTGTGTTCCTGCTATGCATGTGTTGCTAGTGAGCGAAATATAAAGACACAACTTTGTAACGAGTATTTGTGCATCACTGTGTTTCTGACTTGTTTCCCTAAATATGCCTATGTGATTTAGAAAGGTGCTCCACTTAAAAAAATATCACCCAACAACATAATTACTGTTGTAAAGAGCAAGTAGTTATTCCATATTTAGGAGGTGTACCCAAATGGCGAAAACGAAAATCACTCAGCCATTCAGCAGCTGGTTCCTGTTACTGTTACTACTGAGTAATTCGATATGTAAGACTTTATGATCTTTCCTACCTACCCTCCTATTTCTCGATCTCCCTTTTAGACGTTTTTAGTAAATAAGTGACCAATTGAACACACTGTTATTTAAACGTATAGGAGTGAATAGAAAACACCTAAATAATAGTATTATAATATTCCGTCAGGTAATATTTTGTATCCACTGACAGCCTGACAGTTCAACACATAGTGTTTCGTGGATGGTGAAACGAAATTAAAAGCAAACTGTTTTTCTCTTATCTCTTTTTTGCTAATAAAAAACGTGCATCCAAAGTATGCAATGTATGCGCATGTGAGCTGAGACTGATTCAAGAAAAGAAGGGATTATTTTAATTTGGGTAGCAGTTAGTTGTACACTTATCGAAATGTACACAGTCCTCCGTCTCTTGACTGGTTCAGGCTGGTAATCAAAGACACATCCATAAATGCCGCATGTGACCAGGTTAACAACTAGAGGTCCCCCGGTAGTGTAGTGGTTAAAACACTCGCTTGTCACCACTGCAGTGAGCGGCTCAGGGTTCAGATCTCGTCTCGGGACACTCTCTGTATGTGACACCTGTTCGCAGGGCTGCGCGGCGGGGGTTTTCTCCGGGTACTCCGGTTTCCTCCCCCTCCCTTTCCCCCCCCCCCCATAGTGCGAAATCACCGCAAGGTGGAAGCACTTTCCAACTAAATAAACAAACAAACAAACAAACGTAACAACTTCTTCACCTTTTTTGGCTCCAGGCCACTTGGGATTAAACGGGTATTTACATCGCCGCCCCTTTAAGCGAATTATTGCAGTTAAAATCATTGTTTGTATTTTGCCCATTTAAATACACCAACACACACGTACACACAAACCTATGTGAAAATCCATATCGTGCACACAGTTTTACCATATTGTTAATGATATATAAATTCTGTGCATTTAAAAGAACCGACCGTGTATGTCTAATTAAATTTGTGTCTGTTTGTTATGAAGATTGAAAAGTGTATGTGCATTGCAAAGAAAGAGAGAGAGAGAAAGCTTCCTACCCCTCTCTGCCCCAGCGCGCTAAAGGCGTTAACCGACCTTTGAGGAAACGACTTAGGAAACCTAAGAACACAATGACGCTGGCATGTCTGTGTCAAGAACGCACGGGACGTGTAGACAGGTCACATACAACACACACTGACCTCACAGCGTTCTTCACGTGTCCTTTCACACAACAAAATACAAAGACCTGCACGTGGGTTCCTATATCTCTATAATTAAAAACAAAATCCAAATATTCTCCCACACTCAACGAATTTCAAATAAAAGTTACATCCACATATATCGCAGCTAAATTAATGATTACTTAAGCCCTACTAATATTCTAAGTATCCTTTCAACTACGTAAATGTCTTCTTTCAACCTTCCACTCAAACGTCGCTCACCGTGTCTTCTCTATATCAGCTTAATTTTCTGTCAATGTTCAACAGTTTCTCAAAACGTACCTGACCACTTCACACTGTCAATGTCTGATCACCACTCACGCACCCACAGATACACACTTGCCTGTAATAATCCTTGAAATTATATAAAAATACACACCACTACGAATCTTCAAAAGCACAGGAATTACTCCAAGATAGAATCCACTGGCAGAAACACAGCAACTGACGAATCTTTTCACACCCACACACACAGCAATATTCCAATTTTCTGAATAAACCAGTAGAAACACAGCAACTGGCGAAACACTAACCTATATACTCCCAGCAATACTCGAAATGCCGACCTTGTTTACTTTTCTCTAAAAATCACACACTCACCGGTACATTCCACTCAAAACATCATTTGTCCTTTCTCTCTAGAAACTTCCGCGCCCTTGCAGACGACACCCCACGTCATACTCATCTTTTACGTCACGCCTTTCAACCATAGCAAAACGTACCCCCCAAGGGCAACTAACCCTGCTGTACAAAAGAAATAAGGGAGCTAACTCCATTTCGGTCATTCATTACTTTCACGGGTCTATCCGTGACAATCCTCCCTCCTTCGAAAAAAAAATGTTTCATACATTTTTTCCATCACTATTGTTTCCAATACAAGCTCTTTATTTCTTCCTTCTTTCCCTGCTGAGAATAGTCCTTACTCTAAATAATAGAGTGCTCTTACAAAAAAAAATCTTATTAAGGAATTTGTTGATCTATTTCCGCTCGAGACAGAGCGTCGGCCAATTGGTTTAGGTTGCCTTTAATAGACTCGATTTTGAAGTGGTACTCTTGCAGTGCCAATGCCTATCCCATAACCCTAGAATTTTTGTAGGGGGTTGTCTTTAAAAAAATTAAGGGTTTGTGATCGGTTTGCAAAATGAAAGGTACCCCGCACAAGTACCGAGATAACTTCAAGACTGACCAAACAATTGCTAAGCACTCTCTTTCAATGGTGCTATACCTAGCTTCCCTTTCTAATAATTTTCGGCTAATGAAGGTGACAGGTAACAGTTCTCCTTCTATTTCTTGTAATAGCGTCGCTCCTATGCCCCCTCCACTGGCGTCCGTCTGGAGGATGAAGGTTTTTGTGAAATCAGGTAGGCGTAGCACGGGAGGAGTAGATAGAATTGTCTGAATCTTCTCTAGTGCAGTCTGACAGTCTTCACTCCATACAATAGCTCTTGGTTGATTTCCCTTTGTGAGATTAGTAATGGGTGCAGTTTCAGAGGCAAAATTCGGGATGTACCTTCGATAGTAGCTGATGAGGCCCAATAATGAGCGGACTTGTTTCTTACTTCTCGGGGTGGTGAGTTTCAGGATTTTGTTAACTGTTTCCACTTCGGGTTTCATGCATCCTTGGCCTATCTGGTGACCCAAATAGGTTAATTCCTGGTAGCCAATTTCCACTTTTGAGGGCCTGACAGTTAAGTTATACTGTTGTAGAGTTTGTAGGGTTCCGGGTAGGTTCCCAAGATGAAGATCCCACGTCGGACTGGCTGTAAGTAGGTCATCAAAAAATGGAAAGTGTTGTGAGGCTCCAGCTTTGGGTATCTCATCACTCTTGCGAAGGTGGCTGGTGCTGTTACCAGACCGTATGGCATTCTAGTCTATTGGAAAAGCCCCGATGGTGTCTGGACAACTGTCTTCTTTTCTTGCGAACTCTCCTAATTTTCATTCCGTTGTTTTTGTCTTCCAGTTCAAAATTCAACAGTAGATATTCTAATTTTTTAAAAGGTGTTACATTGGAGTCCTCTACGCATGTATTTTTCTTCTTGGCTGTTCTCAGCCATGTTATGAGTTCAATGAAACTCTTTTGGTGGACTTCATGGTCTGTACGCAGACTGCCACTGACTATCTTCTTCTCCACGATCTCTCCCGTTATATGGCGTTTCGAGTCCACATACTCCTTGTGAGTTTTTCTCCTACCACAATGTCTATGCTCGAGTATTCTGATTCGTTTTGTCAAAAGATACTCTGCTCTGTTAGCCTTCGCATAAGCTGATTTCTCCATATTCAGATATTCTTCCAGGTCTCTAACACGTAGCTTGAGGTTTTCTGAATTGGATTCCGTTTCCCGATGAGCTTTTCTTTCTGCCTCGATTGTGCTATCCAGATCTTTCTTCAATCTTTCCTCACGTTCCTTGTAGGCACTGATATCTGCTGAGGCTCTGAGTAGGTCGTCAAACTGACTCTTATGCCTCAACTCCAATTCGTGAATCTTTTCTTTCAGATCACCAAGGGTCAACTTCTGTTGTTGGCACAGTACCGCCAATTGGTCTCTTTCCTTCTGGAAAACAACTATCTCAGCCTTGAGTTGAGCAATTTCTCTGTCCCTTTCACTGATCTCTAATTGTAGTCTACACTCTTGACCTTCTGCGTCTTCTCTAGATTTCTGTAAGTTCTGTTGTAGGGCTCTGATATCATCACTTAGGTCACTGATTTGGTGCGACAGTTCATCATGAACCTCTTGAAGAACAAGTTCTCTCTGCAACAATGGCTGTTTGGCTGGTGACAACTCGCTTTTAGCCTTGGTCATCTCAAGCTCTACATTAGGACGAGTGGCTTCCCTAGGTTTTGGTTCTCGGGCCCTATTTTGATGACAATTTCGGGCTATGTGACCATATTTTCGACACTGGTAACATTGACTGGGAGGAGCCCAGCGTGATGGATGGTACGGGTCATCAGACTCTGGCCGCTGTGGGGGTATATATCCTCTTCCCTTTCGATAGGATTGCTTCTTGTATTTTAATTTCTTCGGTGGTGTTGCCAGGTGTTTATCTCTCTTTGACTGAGTAGTGGGCGATGATGGATGGAAGCTGTTGTCCACAGTAGCAAACACGGATGCTTCCGTCCTCCTGGCCAAAGACTTGTTAGGGTGTGCCTGCCGATAGCGCTCAGCATGTTCCGCCATAGCTGTAGTTGTGGACAAACCCTCCTCCCGCATGAACACCTCTAGGTCTTTGGATACACTTTGATAAAATTGTTCTCTAATAATTAAGTCTCTCAGATGGGCATAGTCTTTTGGTATGTTTGCTCGGGAAATCCAGCGGTCAAGTAATACCTCTAATCTGACGAGAAAGAAAGTCATGGAATCTTTTTCCCGAGGACGCACAGTTCGGAATTTCTTTCTATATTCTTCTTCGGTATCCTGAAACACCATTAATAGTTCTTTTTTAAGTTGTTCATAGCTCGCTTCACCCTTGATATCTAAGGCGTAGTACACATCCAGAGCTCTGCCTTGCAAGTGAAGGGCTAAATGCAGGGGCCACAGTTCTGCTGACAAATTCAATAGTCGGGCTTGTGTTTCGAATCTACATATGTAGTCGTAGATGTCGCGGCTATCTTCTTGGAAAACGGGTAATTCTGGAATATGTCCCTCTGGAATACTGTATCTTTGCGCGTGGCTGGAAAAGTCATGCCTTGATTCTGAACTCAGCTTCTGTTTCTCCAACTCAAATACTCTTTCTGCTTCCTTCTCTCTAGCTATTCTCTCTGCTTCTTTTTCTCTAGCTATTCTCTCTGCTTCTTCTTTCCGTTCTAATCTATCAGCTTCTTCTTTCCTTTCTAATCTTTCAGCTTCTTCTTTTCTTTCTCTGGCTAACCTTTCTGTCATCCTGTCTTGCCTCTCCATACACTGGAAAATGTATTTAGTAAGTTCCCCCTCTCTTAATCTTAACATCTCTCCTTCCCTCTTATAATCCTCAACACTTCGCTGGGGAATTTCCATTTTCAATGCTATTAAATAAGAACCCTAGAATATAAACTTTCAAACCACTAACCCTAAGCTAAGTCAAGGCAGGTTACAACAAAAAAATGTCTATAGCAATAATACAACAAAATCAAAATCAACTGCTTACACAAGGTTAAATCACATTAAGATCCACAATATCAGACAACACAGAAAGTAATCTTCCAATTATACCAAGCGGTTATCAAAACCCTAATAGCAAAGGAATATAATTTCACAATGTAACATAGGCTGCTAGCCCACAAAACATGCAATTATATGCCTAGGCTACTATCTTAGCATCTCTTTACGCCTTAGAGATTTTATCAGCCACACAGGCTATTCAATCAGCCACACAGGCTATTCTATCAGCCACACAGGCTAGTTAGTCTGCCACACAGGCTATTCTAACAGCCACACAACAGCCACACAGGCTAGTCAGTCTGCCACACAGGCTATTCAATCTGCCACAAAGGCTATTCTAAAAGCCACACAGGCTAGTCAAATTTGCCACACAGGCTTTTCAAATTTGCCACACAGGCTTTTCAAACTATTAAAACAGATGGCATAGAGGCATAGCATGGAGTATATAGGCAGGTCATCAATTAAACACACAGAATAATATAATAACACATTACATAGTACCTTAACATCTACTGCATCAAATGTTCACAAATTGTTCTCAAACTGTTTCACAAAAATAATCAAAGTTTCTTCTGTTAATTGAAATCATCGATTTACTGAGGCACACAATATTTAAGTAAGGAAACCCAAAACTTTTCTTAAAACTTCCAAGAAAGGTAACTACAGGATAGCGAACAGTCACTCTCCCTTGCGGTTACTTCACACTCTTTTACACCCAGAGGAGAGAGTTGAGAAGGAAAGACAAGACTCAAAGTAGATACAGAGGCTCCGCTAGGCCCTTACTGTGGAGAGAACTTTACAAACTCCACAGACCCGTAAAGCTGGAGACGGGGTGACAGCACCAAACGATACAAACCCACGACAGATCACGTCGGGGTCACCAATGTCAAGAACGCACGGGACGTGTAGACAGGTCACATACAACACACACTGACCTCACAGCGTTCTTCACGTGTCCTTTCACACAACAAAATACAAAGACCTGCACGTGGGTTCCTATATCTCTATAATTAAAAACAAAATCCAAATATTCTCCCACACTCAACGAATTTCAAATAAAAGTTACATCCACATATATCGCAGCTAAATTAATGATTACTTAAGCCCTACTAATATTCTAAGTATCCTTTCAACTACGTAAATGTCTTCTTTCAACCTTCCACTCAAACGTCGCTCACCGTGTCTTCTCTATATCAGCTTAATTTTCTGTCAATGTTCAACAGTTTCTCAAAACGTACCTGACCACTTCACACTGTCAATGTCTGATCACCACTCACGCACCCACAGATACACACTTGCCTGTAATAATCCTTGAAATTATATAAAAATACACACCACTACGAATCTTCAAAAGCACAGGAATTACTCCAAGATAGAATCCACTGGCAGAAACACAGCAACTGACGAATCTTTTCACACCCACACACACAGCAATATTCCAATTTTCTGAATAAACCAGTAGAAACACAGCAACTGGCGAAACACTAACCTATATACTCCCAGCAATACTCGAAATGCCGACCTTGTTTACTTTTCTCTAAAAATCACACACTCACCGGTACATTCCACTCAAAACATCATTTGTCCTTTCTCTCTAGAAACTTCCGCGCCCTTGCAGACGACACCCCACGTCATACTCATCTTTTACGTCACGCCTTTCAACCATAGCAAAACGTACCCCCCAAGGGCAACTAACCCTGCTGTACAAAAGAAATAAGGGAGCTAACTCCATTTCGGTCATTCATTACTTTCACGGGTCTATCCGTGACAGTCTGCTAGACTGGCGAGGTTTAATCCCAAACATGTCTTCGGCACGCTCCTGTAAGTCGATTTTTTGCATTGGAGGGATGCGAAATGTAGGAAAAACAGCCTCAACTGGGTCAGTCAACAAGTGGACACACTCAAGGTTATTGGCTGCTGATAGCTGGCAGGGGAGCCAAGTCAATCGATCTTCAGTTCCTGGTGATTATTTTCTCTGTTTAGACGCATGTGGTATTATCTGTCAAGCTTGTTTTCTATTCCAGTTTAGTTCTCAGTAACTTTAATTTCTTTTCCTGCAGCTTAAATTTTTTTCCTTGGTTGTGATTGATTTCGTCTGCCTCTATTGTATTGTATTTCGTCAGTTCATAGTTCAAGGGTCGAGTATGGTGTGTAGTTCCGTGGGCGATTTCCTTAGCTGTCTTTTATTTTGTTTTTGAACACTGTTGATTTTCCTTCCTTTTGCTGGTGAGTGTGGTTGTGATCCGTCTTCTTATGGTTACCTGGCCTTAGCTTTCAGCCTGCAAATGGATGAACTGTGAAAAGAAGACCCTCTAAAGAATCAAGCGTATAATGCAGTTCTTTGTCGCATTATCAAGCTTTCATTAGATACATTTCTGTTCGTTGGTAAATAGCTACCGCGCCCCTTTCTGGTAAGAACAAAGTCAGTTGGTTGTAAATTATTTATCTGGGGAAGCCAGACGTAACAAATGTTTGCAGATAACCTGGAGTTAACATTTTAGTTTCGAGGGGTTAAGAGATAAAAAACACTATACATTCTATAAAGGACGCTGTAACATGCTATCACTTTTGGTTAAAAACAACCATTATTTGTGTGCTAAGTTACATTCATTAGGACATCATGGGTGTAGCTTACATTAGTATCTCCCTTGCCTCTACCCTATCCGCCACATCTGTCCTGTGGCAATCTTGCTTTATATAACCTTTGTGGATTTTGAGAAGGCCTTTGACAGTGTAAACAGGGATGTCATCCAAAGGATTATAAACCACTATGATCTCCCTTCTAAGATCATAAACATTATCAGAAGCTGTACGAAGACTAGTCCTAGACAAGTTATCCTCAACGGAAAACTTACCAAACTTGTCGTAGTGAAGATTGGCGTAAGACGATGTTGCATATTATCGCCGAAAATATTGGTGATGATGATTTCCCCTACACAATTGATATTTCAGAGAACATATTTCATATTCTCTAAAGGTTACATGATTGTTTTAGTCTACTAATTTGTTTCAGTTTTCGGTTTGATATGTCAATGATTATAATGTGAAGTTCAGGTTGAGCACTCTGTGGTTAAGCTAGGATGAAATTGACTACCTCTTACTTTCACCTAGAAACACACACACACTTAACTTTGTAGATGTCTTTTTAGAGCTTGATGTGCAAAATAAGAAATTTTATGTCAAAGATAGAAAACCTCACGTTTGCTCGAACATACGCTTACGCATTTACACTCTCCTCCCAACACACACGCGCACACACAAATAAAATCAACACTTGCTATCATGCAGATGTGAGACTGTGTAAGGTTTTGGTTTCGCCACAACACGTCAATGATATCGGGTGATCACTGTAATGGAACTGTGCTCCCAAGTTCACTGGGCCATGTTCACTAAGCCCTGACTAAACCTGGAAGGAATACAATGAGTCGCGTCCCCTGTAGATATACTTCTTAACACTGTCTACATGCAGGCTGACCCTGGTTGTTAGTTTATCAGTGGATGTGCGTGACAAAGATAAGAATATGTGCTGTGTATAGTTATAATACAGTTGAACGTTTCTGTGGACATTTGTATTGCATTTTCTTTTTGTTGGTCAGAGTAACTTTACTGTCACTTCAGAATTTGGTAAAACATCTATGTTGTTTGAAATATCAAATCCAACTCACCGTTTTTCTTCAACCATTTAAAATGTCCAGCATTGTGTTTAGTTGTAAATATCTCTCAGATATTTTATGCCTGAAAGCTTACATATAATAATGTTTTTCGGAATGTGTAAGATTATCCGTTTATTTTTAGTGTAACGGTAACGCAATTTGTAAATTGTAAATGTCAGCCTGTCGTCAGGTGTTTTCCCATCTCTGTTCAAGAATGCGGTGGTGAGGCCACTTCTAAAGAAATCCACGCTTGATGTCAATGTGCTAAACAACTACCGCCCAGTCTCCAACTTGTCTTTTCTCTCTAAGATCATAGAGAAAATAGTTTTGACACAGCTCTGGGCCTATTTACAAGACCACCATCTTCTTCCACAAGCTCAGTCGGCATATAGACCTTTCCACAGCACCGAGACCACTCTTATTAAAGTAACAACAGATATATTATCTGCATTTGACAGTGGTGATGTCTCTCCATTAACCCTACTGGACCTGTCTGCTGCATTTGACACTATAGACCACTCTCTGCTTCTTCACAGACTCCACACCCTCTACGGGATTTCTGGATCTGCCCTCTCATGGTTCAACTCCTATCTCACTGATAGGACCCAGACTGTGGTAGTCGATGGTCAGACATCTCGCCCTGCTTCACTTTTCTGTGGCGTTCCCCAAGGCTCAGTACTTCGCCAAGTTCTGTTCATCCTGTATACTAAACCACTTTCATCTTGCATCCGGTCTCACCAGGTGTCTCATCAGTCCTATGCAGATGACACGCTGCTTTACTGTTCTATTCCACTGGCTGAGTCTCACTCTGCTATTAGCTCTCTAGAAGCTTGTATTAGTGATGTCAAGGGCTGGATGGTAAAAAACAAGCTTAAACTAAATGATGATAAAACGGAAGCCCTCTTGTGCCATAGAAGAAGACATCAACCTTCACTAGTAAGTCTGCCCAATCACATCAAGGTGGGCGACAGCAACATCACCTTCACGTCATCTGTTAGGAATCTGGGATTTATTGTCACCGCAGACATGCCCCTTGATAAACATGTTACAGCTGTCTGTCAGTCTGCCTACTATGAGCTCCGTAAGATCAGTGCCATCCGTCACTTTCTCTCTACACGTGCCACCAACACTCTTGTCTGTGCATTTGTTCTTTCACTACTTGACTACTGCAACTCCTTGCTGGCAGGCTGCCCTGACTACCTCATTTAGAAACTCCAGAGAGTACAGAACTCCGCTGCACGTCTGGTACTTAGAGCAAGGAAACGGGACCATGTCACTCCTCTCCTTCGTTTCCTACATTGGCTACCCGTCCGTTCTCGCATCCAGTACAAACTGTCTGTGCTGTGTTTTAATTTCTTTGCAGGCTCCTGTCCTGACTATTTCTCTGAACTTCTCATCCCTTACTCTCCGGCCAGACAACTCCGCTCTTCCTCTGACAACCGTACTCTGACTGTTCCTGTCACCAGAACAACAACCTATGGTCACAGGACTTTTGGCTACTGTGCTGCAAAACAATGGAACTCTCTTCCTTTCCATATCCTCCACCTTCCTACAATTGAATCTTTCAAATCTGCACTGAAAACGCACCTCTTCCTTGAGTATTACTCTTAGTCCACAATGCTAGTCCTTACCCCCCCTTCCCTCTTGCTACTTTACCCATCACTATTTTTCTCTGTTCCTGTTACTTGATGCCTTTTGTTATCTGTTTTTGTCAGTACTGTCGTTTTCTTTCGTCCCCTGTGTTCTGTGTCTACTTAGTCCACGTCTCTTCCCCGTTTTAAGCGCTAAGAGCATGCTCTCTACGAGTGTGAATATGCGCTATACAAATCTTCACTATTATTATTAATTTAAATGCAGCAAAATTTAGAGGCATTTAGATGTAAATCTTGATAAATATAGGTAAAGAATGTATTAGTATATTAAAATGCCTATGCTACTTTTTCTTATATGGTTTGTTGAACTTCTCACTTATCTATGATTCTGCCGCCTTTAAGCTGTCTCACTCGCTATAATGTGAGTCACACTGATATGAGACATTACTGCTTGGTTACAAGAGGATTCTGAGTAATGAGATAATGAGTAGTTGCGTTCTTCTAAGTAGCTCTAATTCTCTCTCAATCGGTGTGTATGCGTGCATGTGTATGTTTATGTATGTGTGTGGGTTTGTGTCCGTATCTGTGCGTGTGTGAGCGTGTTTTTGTACGTGTGTGTGTGTGTGTTTGTGTGTGTGTGAGAGAGAGAGAGAGAGAGAGGGGAGAGAGGCATTAGAAAAAAAGAGAAAAATCTGTTTGCACATATTTAGTTCTTCGTCGCGGTTACAGCAGACAAGGGAAAGAAGTCGGCAGTTTTGAATATCGCTAAGAGAGGAGCTGGGGATACATTTACGGTAAAGTCTCAATTTCAATGCGAAATCTAGAAGGAGGCCACGAAGTAGACGTGCGTCGGGAAACTTAATTCTAGTAGCTTTGGAAGGAACAGGTAGTGCCTTAAATAGTTATTGTCATGAAATAAAATACCATATCTAATTTTACAGTCCATCATAACACGCACTTCTTGCAGCAACTGATATTTGGGCGTCTTTTACCTTCCTTGTCTCTCTGTAGCCTTCTCTTTAACAACACACATCCTCACGTGTATGTTTGTTGTGAGAGAGAAACAGAGTGCATATGTTTGTGATTCTTTTCACGAAATTTTATTTAACACACATAATATAAATACATCACATTACCCATTTCAAATCCATTTTCATTCCCAAGACACATTCTTAGGTATAAGAGGTGGAAAAAGAATAGAGAGGAAAGATGTGGAAAGAAAGGGAAAGAAAGAACTAGTGAGCACGTTCCAGCTTCTTCTAACTGTGCTTATATTAATAATTATTGATATGGTTTCAATATTACTTCAAATAGGTCTAATTTAATATTTAAAATACTATGGTATATTTCTATATTATGTCTAGATTGTACAATCTTCAAAAAAACAAGTATAGATGGTATATCGTTTTTCCATTTTTACTATTTAGAGCAATATTTTAAAAAATGTAAAAAAAATTTCACTATTATTGTTATTTGATATGTTTGTGTTTGTGGGCTTCTAAATCAAAATAACATACAAAGGCTTCCAAGCGCTCTAGCCATTCGGTATCCGCTCCATAGGTAGGTACCTTATCGTTTACGGCAAGAATAACTCCGGCGACTTTAGTGCGCGACACTAATTTTTGTTACCTCCCCTGTAAATGTATTGGTTGACGTTCAAAGTAAGGAATTGTGTGTGTGTGTGTGTGTGATAAGAATGAAAGAAAACAAAACCATGCCTTAGAGAACATACGCTAACGCACTCACATCCTTCTTCCAACACACATGCACGCACATACGAATAAAATCCACTACAGCAAGCTATCGTGCAGGCATGGAACCCTGTAGGGTTCTAGATTTTCACAGCACGTCTTATGTAGCTAAAACAGTCAAGCCTGTAACACATCTACATAGGTCAGAGAATGAAGCATGAAACAGTCGGCACTAGAAAATATCTAGAGGCAAAGCGAATAGTGTTTTATTCACACTGTCTTGCCACTGTGCTTCAGTTGTTAGTTGTAAACTACATTGGGTGTGCACAGTTACCGAACAACATGGCAACCTAAAAAAAATAATAATAATCCTGCGTGAGAAGCCCCTTTATTTCCCATAATTTATGCGTTGACTGACAGAAGCGTGAGCCCGTATGTTATCAGGCAAGCTTGTGCCCCAGTCCCTACAAACGAAAGTGCTAGGACAGCTAGGTGGAGGTCAAGAGGTGTTGGAGTTGTAAATGAATCGGGAACACGATTCACTCAGGGATCCGCGATCGCGCTGCTGTCACCCACACCGTAAGCCACCAACACGGAAGGAGATTAGATCAGAGACTGCAGGGGCTGGTTGCACAGCATGTTTCTAAACTGTTCTAAAGAAGCAAAATCTCTTTTCTGCCATTAGATGCATTGCGCAAGAACATGCAAAAAATTGTACTAACAGGATGGAAAGACAGACTTTATCTTACTTCTAAGCAGTTTTAATTTTTAAAAAAATTCGAAAATTGTGGTCTGCACTTTAAACTGATTATCTAAATAGATTTAAGGCCTGAAAATGTTTAAAATTAGAAATGTGTTGGGCAACTGGCCCCGGGGCTTTGTGTGAGAAGTGGAGTCACGCAGAAGACAAGTAAAGGCTATTAATAGTATCAGGTAAACGGTCTCGTCTGATTAATTATATCACTTTTATCATGTTTTCCTTTCGCTTGGAAAATACAAAGGCTAAAATCTCATGTCACCAGTCTTCAATTCAAGTTTCCTTCGCAACCTTTATATCTTTCTGGATATCAATGTCTGTTTTAGAGTTCACTCTTCAAGGCCCTCTTGTGGTCGCAAAGATGAAAACTTATTTTGTAACCGAGGACCACCTCTTTGACATGGTGTTTATGTCAGAGTCAATCATGTTAAGAGCTGCAAATTCTACTACAACTTTCACGTGAAAGGGCTCAGCTACATTAAAGACGAACCTGAATTGATTTTTTTTTGCAGATATCAACAGATAAAGGCGATATAGGAACTAACCTGTAAAGTTTAGCCTCCAAAACCCATCCGTTATCTTATACTTGATCCTATTTCATTACTCTATTCATTATGAATCGCGTCACATGGCTTTTATTGATCAATCTTGTGTGGCTACTTGTCCTTTTTAGAGATCCAGCTTTTAAATCACATCGACTTAAGTATAATTTATTTGATTGAGAATGACCGCGGTTGCTGGAAATAGACTTGTCCTCTAAATGAACCTGGTTAAATGGTTTAAATGTATTCATTCTAGTTATGTACTCTAAAGAGTTTAGTATCAAAGCTAAGTTTGGTAACCGGTCGATTCGACTAGGGTCGTTTCGACTGAGGTCAGTTCGACTAAGTCGTTTCGACTAACGGTCGAGTCCTCTATAGGACGCTGGCCGCTTCATGACAACCTGCCTCCTCGCAACTCTCACTTCAACTTTCGTTCTAAGGTGCATCTACAGCCCCCACCCCGCACTGTCTGACCAAGGCCTTCTCAGTTGTGGGTCAGCGGCTTCGTAACTCGGGTGTTCAAGGCCAGAACATCAGGTCTCCCCTGGCATCAGTTGAGCCTGGGAATCACCGGCGCTTACATAAGGGGAACCGCCGCCAACGCTTCGGGCGTTTGAGTGCTTGTTGAGTCTGTGTGGTTGAGAGCGTGCATGCGAGAGTGAAACGTGTGGAGCCCGATCGCTTACCGCAACAATTAGCACTATTTACACTTTACGTGATACATTTAAATCGTTTATTAACATTTAAATCACTTCATTTTTTTCCATTTCATGCGTCCTATAGCATTTCATGCGTCCTATAGAGCAGAGATATGTAGATCTCTGTATAGACGAATCGACCGTTTGACGAAACGACTTAGTCGAACCAACCTTAGTCGAACTGACACTAGTCGAAACGACCCTAGTCGAATCGACAGGAACCGCTAAGTTTAGGGGTAAATTTAAAATCCATATTATATACTTATATATGTATGCATGTATGACAATGCAAATTAAAATAACGGCTCCAATAAGGCTTCCAATGAGTGCCCAGCTATGCATCCCGGTCCACAGACTTCAAACCCATCTTGAGCTTAACACAGAAAGCATTTCAACCGTTGTTAAAAATAAAATTACTTATATGTTAGGCGAGATAAAGTAAAACCTTTTTATCTGTTATTCTTGATCATATTAAAAACAGTATAATTTATTTAGACTGCTTCGGATTGCCATACATATTTTTTTTTTTTTGCAGAAAAGACTCTTTAGTGAGCGGGAAAAGACGGAGGACGGAAATGCAAATTGAAGAATTTTTCTGTTCTTTTGTGTGTGTGTGAGAGAGAGAGAGAGAAAATTAAATTAAGCCCCCAAAGCTGCATTCTTTTATAGTTATTTACCCATATATTTATAGAAAAGATTAACTAAATGTATCATCGAAATTATTATACTATTATATAGTTGTACCCCCTTTGTTTTCTCCTCTGTATCAAGGGAAGTAAATACGCTGCTCTTTTACGTATAATGTTTTAAGAGTTAATTACCTTTTAGTCATGTGACACTGTGTGAGATTGTTTATATCGGAGGCTTTTTCGAAGAGTCGAAATACAGAGGGGATTGATTGTTTAAACTACCATAAGTCGACTGGTCATGCTCTATTTTACTTTCACGAACTCATGTGCACAAAAAGAATTTTTATTATGCTGTTGCAAAAACAAGTAATTCCCCTTCAGCTCAGTGGACTCTCCCATCAGAACACAGTACAATGTACACGTACCGCCCGTATGTAGGGTATGTGTAGTGACCTAATGATGAGTCAGAACGAATAACCGTTAGTTAGACCGCTGAGCTCGATAGTGGTAAGGTCCTGGCAAGTATAACCGGATAATCACATTTACAATCTAACCCCAAACAGGAAAGACTGTGAAGCGTGTTCCCGGTGTCAAGAGATACTAATGCCGATGACAAGTTGAATGGCTCTTGATAAGAGCACAACATGTTTAATGTATGAGGTGCCGTATGCTACAGGATTTAGTTCTTTCACCCTTCTGATCTACACATGAATAGTGCAAACTTTGTGTCTAGTAGAATTTTCTTTCCCCATACAGCCCTGACAGCTAGAATATTTATATCAGAATTTTGCAAGCTACAAGCTTATAATAAACAAGCAGGATCGATACAACCAAATCATTTGGTGGATTCACCGAGGTCTGTATTATTTACAACACCTACAAAGCAATTATTAACGTCATGCAATGGTTGTCATAACATTTCTCCACTAATGATAAAGTAAAAGGGATAAGTAATTAATATAAATATTACTAGCTACGCCTATGCTGTCTCGCTGTGTACAAGACCAGCGTGTGACACTACAAAGGACACAAAAGCTGATATTTGACGAGGTCCTCTACACGATCTCTAGAGGAAAAGAGTGCAGTGTTTTATTCACACTGTCTTGCCGCTGTTGCGGAGACGCAAACAGCACCTGTCTCTCAGTTGTTGGTTACAAACGACCTTGATCGACCCAGTCTGCAACCATGACAACCTGACGTGTGGTAAGGAAAATCGTGAAGGGGAAGCCCCTCTTTTTACCACCATTTTATGCGTTGGCTGACACAGGCGTCAGCCCGTATGGCGCAGTGGATCTGCGTATGGAGCCAGTGCTAACGATCCTGTGCGGGCTGTCACTTCACTGGCAGACGACTGTGTGTTATCTAGCACACATGCCGGTGTTGTTGAGCTGTGAGGTCACCAGGCCAGCTAGTGCTGGCGCAGGGACTCTCTCTCCTTAGCCCAAGCCCTCCAACAGCAACACGCGAACAAATATATTCGGCATTAAAAGCAAAGTCGCACACTACCTATATGCCTCCACATTAAAACAAAGGCACACACCTCTTTTCACAGTTTAAACGGTCATATCACATTCTATTGTTTGATTGTGGTTATGTCTGAACGATCTTTTGTCCTGAATACCATATTGCGACTGTATAAACCTCCCATCCCACATTAATTGGCCTTGTGCCAAGTGCTAGGTGGAGGTCAAGAGGTGTTGGAGTTGTAAATGAACCAGGAACACGATTCACTCAGGGATCCGCGAACGCGCTGCTGTTACCTACACCGAAAGCCACCAACACGGAAGGAGATTGGGTTGCAGACTGCAGGTTGTCTACATGAGACGTAAAGTCATACACAAGCTGAGTAGACGCTATTAATAGTATCAGGTCAACAGACTCTTTGTGTGTGCGGTTTCCTTGACAGCACGAACAGGATAATGAGATCATGAGGAACATGGCAATGATCACGCAAGGCTCTCTCTGCTTTTAGAAATCAATTATTCATGTGTTCACTGAACACTTTCCTTGAAATAGCATCCAAAGAAAACCGCTGAACGGTATTATATAGAATATCTTACATTAGGCCTAGCTGTTTCGAATGAATGAAAATTAATCTTAGTGAAAATAACACTGAAAATAAAGGTCTGTTGTGTTTGTTGCATTTGCGTAATTTTCTCAGTGTAAATCGAAAGAAATGTTGATAATAATATAAACACTGTAACATAGCGATACATGCAACCACAACGAATTTTTCTAGTTTAATAGCCCAGTGTGTGGTTGCTGTTATCAGCGTAGAGATTGTAATGACCTTGACATCAAAGTCTAAAGTAAGCGCAAGAGTTAAATGACATTTAAGGGTTTATCCCTACTATTATCACCACCACCCAACTAGTGTCTTTGTAACAAAACATATCTGTATAATAGCTGGTTTAAATATTCACAGGCACAGTTCAAGCACTTTGGTCTGAACATCTGTCCTCTGAACATACGGACAATTACCTAGCCTCTCATTTTATGCTTAATTTATTGTAAGACCGGCGAAATCGTGACTCAAGGTAGTGCATAAAAAGTCATATAAGTTGATAAGAGGGTATTGTTATGTTGTCATAGCCCTCTCTAGAAATGCACGAGTACTCAAAAGAACAGGAAGTTCTGTGGGAACATGTCAGGTAATTTTAACACATGTACTTGTCAACAGCCATAAATTGTAGAGGATCTCGTCATCTGCAGATAAAAATAATTTTCCTGTGGTCACTGCTTAAGAAAAAACGAAAGAGAAAATTACAAAACCAGGAATTGAAAGGATACTTCTGTGTAACCGGATATTATCTTCTCGATAATGTGACTATGTTTGGTAACAGTTGTTATGTAAACGTCAATCAAATATGGTCACATATTAGACAATGAGTCACAATAAGAAAACCATTATCAGTAAAAAAAATCTTTACTACATTTTAATAAAATAAAAAAACCAGGAATCCATTGACATAGGCTTAGAGGAAGGTTGCGGCTGCTGGTGTTTATACATAGCATCATTCTAGTTAAACGGACTCTGAACTACTTGTATTTGACCCTCCAAAGGCTGATTTCAAATAAGGGAATAACTCTGAATAACAGCTTTATTACTGTCTACAACCGAATGGAGAATGTGTGAAGTTATTTGCATCTGACACCATCTGTCATCCAACTACCCAATAATACCTCCAACAGCACCGTCATAGCTTACGTACAGAAGCTGCTCAATTTGTGTATTTACTAGCTTAGAGCTTACATATAGAAGCTGGTCGATTATATATTGACAACAACATCGTGTTGCCTGCGTGGTGTAGGCATTTTATCGATATTCGTGGAAATGTCGTCTGGGTAACTCCGTTGACACGTAAATGCTTAGTCCTGGCAAAACATTTTACCGACACGTTTTCCGCCTAACTATGGAGGTAATGGTTCATTGTGATTACTTTCTCGCCCACAGCAGCTGTTCCATATCTGAAGTGCCGAGTAAAGATGTGTTTTCTACTTCACTGGTACGCACTGAGAAGTTAAGCTGACTTTCAAATGAAGTGCTTACACTCTCTCGATAAAGAGAATGTAGGTTACTTCTCAAAGTTATACACAGATCATCGAGGAAATAAGGCCAGTAGCGGTGTAAAAATGTGCGTAGAAGTTTCAAAGTGCGAAGTTAGAATAGCAAGCCGGTGGGAACTTTCGGGGGATTCATGGTTAAAAGGTGCACGAAGGAGAAAGAATGTCGTGAAGATCGTTGTTTTCGAACGTGTCACATGCCTGCTGAAAAACGAGGTTTACCTGTTGTATCTGTACAGCTCGATCGATTCAAGCATGCAGCTGATTTTTCTATGCCGATAAAATATTTCTATGTTCAAAAAATGGGCTTAAAATTTATGATTTTTGAAGAAGATAGTGAAACCGCCGAGCCACGATCGTGGAGCACGAGCCACGATACTAAGCGTATCGTTGCTCATTGTCCTCTGCGGGTAAGGCCACAATCGTGCAAAAAAGAGAATCACGATCGTGGAGCAGTAAACTGGCTCTACGGGCTCAGCGGGTTAAAAGAAAAGTGTTTAGTCGTCAAAGTCTTATCTAAATTACCCCTCTGGTGAAGGAACTGTAAAGTACGAGAGCAGTCACAGCTGCTCTCACGATGGAGCAAACCACAAAATAACTTGAGTAGTCTCTTAATAACTATTCCAAGTCTCGTCTTTCGTGTCTATTTTTTCAAACGCCAGCCTGTCCAGCCAGTGAGTTTACAAAGTTATTGCTATTCCCCCAAAAAGCGAAAACAAAATAAAGCTATTTGATGTAGAATGTTTTACTGACTTCAACAAAGCAAATTATCCTTTTAAAAATATGAAGTCACTATAACCATCAAGCTTTTGAAAAAATAACATTTGCTTAAATTAAAACAGTTAAGAAATAAGGTTCATATAAACATATTGTTTCGCCACCTAAGGTAATGAATATCAAATAATATCTGTAAAGCGCATTTTTCCGGGATAGCGATGCGTATGTCTGAGACTGTAACGTTTTGGTGGGGAGTCTTTAGGTGGTTGCTTGCGGGCCGTGCGTGGACTCGAATGTGCGACCAAGCCAATACAAAAAGGCCCGGCCAACGATTAACACATCTAATGTCTAAAAAAATAGAAAAAGACCTAAACGCTGGTGATGATGAACACATTGTCATGATTGTTCTTGGGTTGATCAAAGAGATAACTGAGTTGATGATCGCATATCAGTGAGCCGGTAGCTGAGCAGATGATTGCAGGCGGCTAAGCAGATCGCCGTGCAGAATTTGCAGGTTGCTGAGTAGATAACTCAAACAAGACCAAAGAAGACCAGCTTACGTCGCTTTACTATTAAAAGTAGAGGTTCCTGGTGTCCTACGAGTGAGGCAATCTTGTTTCGTACAAACTCGTTGGATGTATGTATTTTGTATGAGATCCGGAGCAGCCCACACAAGCACTTGTTCTCAAATGCCTTCGGTGTCAGTGAGCAGAGTCCACGTGTCGCATCCGTAGAGCAGGATCGGCTCTACCAGGGATTTGGACAGCCTGTACTTTGCAGTGAACATGATGTTCACGATCCTGATACGGATATCTGGCGCGAAGCTGACGTCCTTGAAGAGAACCGATACTTGAAATATTGACGTTGTTGAACGTTATTTGGTAGAGTCACTTCTCATCCTTCCAGGCTAAGCAATTCTTGCCCTTGCACGCACGCACTCTGTCTCACGGTTAATTAACAACATATTGTTATACTATCACGGTTGATTATCAATAATTATGTTGTTATGCTATTGCTAGGTGAAAGATGGGTGATGGTGGACAATCTCTCTACACTCTACCAATAAAGTGAACGTTTAATCTAATTACATGGCATGCTAGGTTCCATGAAGGAGCATATAGGTCTAAATTGAAAGGTACGCTTACAACTATAAAAGAAAATAACAAAGACAAAATTGGCAATGTTAAAATAAATACTTAAAATAAATTCTTACTGTATGCACGAGTGTACTTAGTTAATGCCTGATAAAGAATGCAAAGAACAACAAATAACATGTTACATTGTTTCACCTTGCAGAAACATAAAAGGTGTAAGAAGAATAATTGAAATGTATGCTACATTGAGCACGTCTCACGGTATTGAAACTTTCAGTTATCTTTCTAGCGTTCTGAATGGAACTGAGTAGCCACTTTATATTTGAGTGCATTTGTGCGTAAGCAGATAAGTGGAAATGTCATCCTCCTTTTACATTAATCTTTTAGCACATAAGTCGATTCTGACATTGCTTCTTTTTTGGTTCCTTGTGAAGGGCTGGAAATTAAACCGCCAAAATCAAGGTCATTTCTAACTTTCTAATTTTTATTGTAGAGCCTTCAAATTTTAGTAACTGTCTAGGAAATTTTAATCTAGGGTATTTATGAGTTTCTAATAAAGAGATTACTAGAGTGAGTTTTGTTTAAAACATCATAACATCATTCTGGAATCTTTCTATGGTTTTACAAGTAACTTAGTGGTCACTTTATATTCGAATTAATGGACGAGCAAATAAGCGAAATACTTATCCTTCGTTCACATTACTCGTTTTAGCACTGAAGCATTTGGCGCTCGATTAATAGATTTTTTTGGACACTGTGGACATCTGAAAATAAAATGCAAGAATCAAAGTTTTTATCCACTTCGGTCTTACAGTATAGAAGAACATGGCATAGGGGTGACAAGACACTTAATCCCCGGACACTTAATCCCCTAGACACTTAATCCCCAGACACTTAATCCCCAAATCGCGACACAACACTCAAAACTGCTATTTTGTGAACTATAAATAGTATAACCGTAAGAGAAATGTGTCGCGGGGTAACTCTTATAAATGTTGAAGTTAAGTATTATTTGAATTTGAATTAAATGTTTCATTCACTTCATAATTTTTTGAGTTGAAATTTCATTTTGAGGATTAAGTGTCTGGGGATTAAGTGTCCGGGGATTAAGTGTCTGGGATGAAGTGTCCGGGGATTAAGTGTCTGGGATCCGCCATAGGATTCTTCGTACGTAAAGAATTGTTCAAAGCAGTCATCATCTGTTCCAAGACGTTCCCTTACCCTTGACTTTCTCTCCTATTCTTCCCCGCATTTCTCTTACGGTTGTTATCACTATTACGGTTATTCCAAACATGTTATCCATATAGTTAAACTAAGTCGAGATATTTTAAGGTATTTTTGTAAGTATAATAATCAGATCCATGAGATAGTAATAATGTCCTCGTTATAGCTAATTAGAATATATAGCTGTTAAAATATCAACGAAATAATTTATCATTATCAGCTGCGCTTTACAACAATGTTTAAATATTGTCCACACGTTTCCATTAAAAGAGAGGGAGTACTAGCTGTATGCTTTGTGGGGTTTTGTTCCTATTTTTGCAGTTAATGCTTGGTTGTAAGTCTGAAGCGAGAAATATTGCGTCTACATTGTGATTTTATCTTTCTAAATTTATGTTGCAGTTTTTGTTAAGCAGATAAGTATTTTCGTTCGGTTGTTTTATTACAATTGGCTTTTATTTGCTTTGTTACAGATGCACTTTTACCAACACTAATTCAAAAATTGACATTTATTAATTTAAAGATTTCTTGACGCAAACAAATGTGTGTTTGTCTACATATGTCTACATATGCCTTCATTCACCCATCCACCGACCAGTTATAAGACATTTAATCATTCATGCATTTACTGTGTATGCTTATATTTTAAAAATATACACGCACAAAACCAGTTTACCTGATCTTTTTTATCTTGTCCAATACACCTGAAATACACTCTACCAACATACAGCTACCAACTTTACCTGTGAAGACGACAGACTTACCAGCTAGACTTATCTAGGTCGGTCAATTCCTTGGACCACCCTCTCTACCTGGTAGTGGGATGTGCTAACGACGCACGGTACAGCATTGCCCGGTCTTCGCTGCCGTTAGATTGTAGTTCTCAATGCTTTGAAAACTTCTCGGTCTGAATGCCGGCGTTTCGTTGTGAAACATCTACTTACCTAACCTAACTAGCTCTTCCCAAGTACCGGCCAGCCATCATGCTTGTCAACCTTAAGTTGCTATCATTACTACCTAACATGGGACGCTAACATGTTGCATCCATGCCGATCATTTGTATATAAAGAGTCACCACTTTAGCAGTCTTAGCAGTGATCCTATCGTGATCTGTTACCTGAGAAACCAAATGGTATAGCCTGGTTAAAGTAACATTACACTTACACACTGCACACATATATAAAGACACAGCTAACTTACAGAAATATGAATGCCTCATCTTCCTCACTATCACCTTACTCCCTGTCACTCATGTCACTTTGACTTCCCGCACTGTGTTGTAAAACTTCATACGACTTTTGAGACCGCCCTTACAGGTCGTGACCTCGCACACCTTGCTGTTTAGTAGTTGTTATTTCTCTGGGGTCTGGATTCCGCAATATTCTTGCAATAACCTGTTTCTGAAATTTGGTAGATCTTTCAGTCAGTTCAGGCTGCTGGTACTGTTTCCTTCTTGTGAAATTCTGGGGTGGCTGGTAGTTTAGATCAGAGAGAGTATTGATCTGTTTAATATAAGACCTGAGTTAATTTTCACAAAAATGTTGGCCATATTGGCCCAGCACTGCTCTAATGTTTCTGTATGACGGGCCCATTGAAGGAGAAGACAGTTATCTTTTGTAAGGTCTTCCATGATGACCACAAATCTCTGTCATGGTTGTGCCTTCAGTTTTTTTTCTGTTTGTAATCACTTGTTCATGAGTCTTTCTGGACACAAAGTGGATGATGATCACTCGTGGCTGGTTCTGGTGTAGCCTTTTCCCTAGTCGATGGACAGAATCCAAATCTCTTTCTGTGCTGTGTTTTAGCCCCAATTTGTAGCTGAATAGTTTTATGACAGTTTCATGGCATTGTCTGGTGGTCTCACCTTCTGGTTCCGCGACGAAATAGATTGTCAGGCTGTATATCCTGGAGTGTTGCTCGTTAGCGTTGGTTCTGTTTTCTGCCTTCTGCACTTTAGTGTTAGCCACTTTACTGTCATCTTGTGCAACCTCCTGCCGCTTTCTCAATTCTACTACTTCAACTTCTTGTTGAGTATAGAAGATTCCATTCTCTCTCTTTTTGTAGCGATTTTGTCAATTTTTACTTCATTGCTATCTACCTTTTCTAGTATAAGTTTTTCGGCGGGTGTCATCAAGATTTCTTGAGAATTTCACGGTGACTGAAGCAATGGCTGATTGGTTTGTGATGTTATTCATAAGCCATAAAGACATAGTAAGCTAGGATTTTTAATTTTCCTTACCTTTTTCTTCTCTAGCCGTTTTTCTTTGGATGGTTCTAGATACATTTTGCGCCCTACGCTTCTCCGCTGTGGGCCGACTGCCTGCTTTGTCGTGACGTAAGTTAAGCGCCGTTCAACTGTCCTCCCCACATAACTTTTTCAGGTTAAATCATCATGTGCTTTTGTTTTACATTATTTAAGTCACAGTGGTGTTGTGAAACCACTTGAGATTTGACCCTGGGACAATTCAGTGTTGGGGCGATGGAGTCTTAGGGTGAAATCAACTCCTTATTCAGGATTGTGTGTCTTGCCTAAAAACGCTATATTGTGTTCCTGTTTTGTAATTGAAATATTCTGATGCTTTGTTTGAGAGCATGAGTCTGACAAAACCCTATTCATTTGTTTAATGATACACTGGCTGTTAAAAACCTTTTGTTTAAACTATGGGAACAATTTATTACACAAATAAACATGGATAGAGCAGAAAATAGCAATCACAAACTTTACCACTCGATGAAATTTCTTGATACAGGAATAAAGAAATAATGTGTACACAGAATGATTAACTTCAATAATCACCTGTTACATTTGATGTAAGTGTAGAGCCAGATGTGTAGTCTGCAAACACCACAAATTATGTACAGTTACTCTTCATTCATAACTATTAAAATAAACTTATGTGTTTGTAAAAAAAAAAGTGTCCCATCGCGCAGGACAGATGTATTAAAACAGATTGCGCTTAGTTTGGTTCAGAAAGTCTTCCATAAAAAGCCGTTTTATCAGTACCAACAATTTAAAGAAAGATTCGCAATGTCATATTTTACCCTTTTTAACAGAATATATTATGTACCTGTTGTGTTTGACGGTAGTGTTGTAGTTGTTTCTGCAATAATCAATCAGGATATATTAATCAGATAATATAAAAATGTAAAACGATAGGCACTGGGAAATCAGAAAGGTGAACTATTAAGGCAGCCTGTAAATATTATAAGATATGCATAATGCAATTGTTTATGTATAGAAATATACATTCATGTTTATAAGCATAACTGATATATTCTTACATGTATGCACTTCCCTGCCACGAGGACAAGCTTAAATTGCATGTTTTAAGATTATTGGTGTGAAAAAAGCGGGATTTGGCTTTTATGAGACGCAAAATTTCAGAATAGCTTTCAGTATTTTGTCCTCCAATGACTGGTTGGTTATTTGATTTTTATACTATGTCAGCAAGGATTTATCATGGTGAGTTACATTTCTTCCAAACGGTGAAAAACAAGATAGCAGGTGATAAAAGAACAACACCGCTTACATTACAAACCAACAAATCCCCAAAAAGACAGTATTAAAGTGTGATGTGGCCTACAAGACCATCATTAAACCAGAGGCTGTAAATAAAACCCAAACCTTGAATACGATGGTAAGGTCCTACCATCTTTTGAAATGTAAAAAGAGCTGCCAGCAGTACAAAATTTCTTGCAGACAAAACATTAGAACAGTAAAGTGTCCCTCACACCTGGAAAAAACTGGTGGGGGTTTGCCTCATAAAAGGCGGGAGCGCGTGGCATAGGTGTGTCCCATCATCATTCAATTACTACGTCCTCCTGCAGCACAATATTGTACTTATTGAATAATTCTGAATAACTAGTTTAAAGAAACTACATATTTCAACTCAGTTTGTGAATGGTTCGGTCATGCGTTAAAAAAAACGCCCCGAGTGTGTGGATTACCTTTGTATTTGGCTGATGAATCAATGATCAATGCCTCTGGCCCAAGTGCTTTCTCAGTTTCAAATAAAATCAATGGGAGGGTGTTTCTATTTACATTGTTGATTATATTCCTTTAAGGGTTTCCAAGCTCTTTGTAGCAGAAAAGCTCAGGATGGAAAATTTCATACAGCGTTTCAAGATCCTTAGGGAAGTAGTAAACATTTATTTAACTGGTGGGTTGCATGCGATATGAGAGTAGAGAATTTTTTGTTACTGTTTAAGCCACTGCCAGGGAAAAATGTCCCCTGTTTACAAATTACTGACGGTGTTTATCCCCATTCCCAATTATATAGCTATCTCAGCCAGACTCCAAAACTATGCATCAATATGTACAGCTGGAGTGAGGCATACAACAGCACTGAAAGGGAAGTATGAGTAGAAATACACAAATAAAAACAAAGAATCTAAGTTACCTATCCTAGAGATATTACTTTTTATAGTTAGTCTGGACAGACGATCTTTGACTCTGTCTGTATTATGCAACAAAGGAAGAATAGACAGCGGGAAGCCGGGAGACATTCAGTTAGGAGTTAGGTTGAACAGTGAGAGAGCGAGAGAAGAGACGATCCATAGAGCAGTCAGAAAAAGTTGTGTCTGAATAAATATATGTATATATGTTGAACCTGAGTCGTGTATTGGTATTGGGAGAGAGAATACATGACACTAAAAAATAAGTAAACTAGCAACTCAGCAATATTCTCCTGTTTTACAATTTAATTAGATCTAACCATTTTAAAGTAGCCAAAGTAGTAAATAGACATATTCCTTCTAGGTACATGCAGTAGGAGTTTTACAGCATCTTTTCCAGCTGTCTGTAGAGTCTGGTAACATTCCTGACATTTGGAAACTTTCACACATTGTGCCTGTCCCAAAAACCACTAGGCCCTAGTCAACACGACGACTTCAGACAGTCGCTCTTACCTCACTCATCATGAAATCAATTGAAAAAATGACTGCTGTTGATCAATAGTTTGACCCGCTGCAGTTTGCCTATAGAGCTGGACGAGGTGTCAATGATGCTAAGTTGTTTATACTTAATACGCTGTACAAACATCTGGAGAAACCTAAAGCTCTTGACAGGCTTCTCTTTGCTGATTTGTCTTCTGCTTTTAACACTGCGCAACCTCGCTTGTTAGCGGAGAGTCTAGTTTCAGACTTCCATCTCTCCTACCAATTAACTCTCTGGATCCTTTACTTTTTAACAAACAGACAACAGAGAGTTTCTATTAATGATCTTCTCTTAAACCTTCTTGTCACCTGTACAGGTTCCCGTCAAGGTTGCTTCTCTCAACTTCTGTTAATACTCCATACTAATAGTTGTAGAAGTACTACTAATAGGAGCTTTCTTATAAAATTTGCTGATGACTTTGACCTCCTGTCACTTTTTATGATAATGAACATGCTTACAGTGGCGCCCTTAATGACTTTGTCCGCTGGTGAGATGAACACTTTTTTTTATCTTGAATGTCTCAAAGACTAAGGAAATGATCTTCGACTTTCGGATGAACAAGCCTGAATCAGTCATCAGTGCTATTTATGATGATGCCATCGAGGTAGTCGACTCTTAAAAATATTTAGGTACCATCTTCGATAACAAGCTTAAATGGGGCGTCAACACTGACATGATCCTCCGTAAGAGTCAACAACGCCTGTACCTCTTACGAAACTCAAATCTTTCTCTGTCAGCTCTGTCATCCTCACTCACTTCTGTCAGTCCTTCATTTAAATTTTCATCACTTTTTCATCATCTCCTGGTTCCAAAACCTCTCCCTAGTGAACAGGAATAGTCTTGTCTCCCTTGTTAATATCTGTTCTAAGTTCATCTCTGTGTGTGTGTGTGTGTGCTATTTAGAATTGTCCTTGTGGATAAATAAAGTTGCATTGTATTACTGTTATTCTCTTGAATATCTTGCATAGAATACGACATTTACAATGAATTTTTGTGTCTGATGACATATCTAACTGAATAATTCAATATAGCAACACCATGAAGTTTATATATATAACACTGTGTAAAATGTGATGTTCCAGCGTGTCTCGATTGTGGATCAGGGAAACTTCTTATAATAAGAATCATAAAATATACTAGTCTTCTTTGCTTCATTCATTTTACATGAATTGCTCTACGGGCCATCTTCTCTACCTCACTGCAAATTTGACAATTTTTTCATCTAAGCCCCTCCTCTTCCCCCTACAGTAGATGTTGGATTCACGTGTGTCGACAGCGTAAACTAAAGCCTCTGATCCCGTGTAAGCTGTTTGTGCTGTTACTATGTTGATGTCACATCTTAATTAGTAATCTCTGTGCACCCCCGATATGGATACCTATGGATCTACTTGTCTTCGTCACCGTTCAGCGTCTTAAGGTCTTGAGTTGTGCTTCCCTATTGCTATGAGATTCGTGTGTTTCAAACAGTTTAACATACAGGTGAAAAATTCGCCTCGAAATGACTGACTAATCTACCCGTCATCATTTTGATACAATACTGATCGGACATGTTTCTTTGCACAATTCTGTTGTACTGCTTTGTATTTAAGTGTGCAGCTATGTCTCTATATAATTGTTGTTGAAATATTAGGCCTGTCTTTGAATGTAAGCTACCCATTTTGAATCTTCACCTTAACTTTAATTATTTTGATTGTTATGAAGCGCATTTATTGTACAATATAAAAAATGACTTGTATAAATATGTGTAATAAGTTAGGGGTAGGTCTTGTATTGTTTCCTGTATGAATGGTGTCTTCTGTTTGACGTCTTGTGTGCGTCATTTGTTCTTCGTCATTTTGGAAAAGAATAACGTAAAAAAGAAGAAGAAAAGGACGATTTAGTGGTCAGATATGAAAGAAGGAGCAACGAGTTATTCGTTTAACTCTCTACACAACTGATATTTAAATTCAGTTTACTGGTACTGCTCAGCTGTAGTCATTGAAAGTTTCATAAACTAAACCTATTTAAAGTAGTATTTCTATCCGTGTAACTGGCTATTACAATAATTATAAACATCAAGGTAAAAGATGAAGCATTGCATTTAAAATATAAAAATAGATTGTTTGCAATGCCGCAAAAGTTTCCAATATTTGAATCAATTGTAATTGTTACGAATTTGTAGGTATAGAAAACAGTCAAACGGAATATACAGAATTTTGAACATTAAACTCACTGTAGCGAAGGGAATTGCAACTGGCTCCGGTTGGCGCGCAGTTTACACTGCAGGTTAATTTTCCATCTTCATACGTAGCCCTGTCTCCCAGAAAGTTGAGCGTGTATTCTTTGGCACTAGAATCAGACCTTACACAGCTACAGTTCATCCCACCAACAGGTCCCTGACCACATGTGCCAGTTGAAGGTACCGCGCATAGACGATCAGTTGTTCCGCCTTTGCTTTCAAAATCGAAGAGAACAATTATTATTATTATTATTATTAAAGTAGATTTATATAGCGCAATTTTCAACCCCAGAGTCGACTCAATGCGCTTTCCAAAAAAAACAACAGCGTATGAACAGATCGTATCTGGAACTGTGCAAGTAACGCCTACTATTGAACCTTCTTGAAGATCTGGACAAGTTATTGATATGGTTTGACCCGTGACATCTGTAACACAACCATGAATAAGCATTTTTTATAATACATTTTTGTGTGTTTGTGCAGAGAGATATAATTTTTATATCGCAACATACAGTAAAGACATAAGCTAAAAAGAGGTTTTAAAGAGAATAAGTTAATGTAAATAAACAGGAGGGAACAATCGCTACCTTTAGGACTTGAACATGTGGTACTCAAAGCTGAGAAAGTATAAACTATAGAAGCTAGTTTAAGAGACTTTTTATCGGAGCCAACAGTCGTCGTTTTATTCAATTAACGCATAGGTGCTAATATTAATAGTTGACTGCCTTCACAATAACGGGCCTAACTTTGACAAATACACAAAAAATCGCGCAATAAAAAACTGGTTCACTAACTGCACTTCTCACTCCCTTGCCTTTTTTTTGCTGAATTCCACTACCCTTCGATCATTGATATACCCTATACCTTTGTTCAAGCAATTTCGGTAAGGTAGCTCTCTCCAAAGCTGTCCCTATCCAAAATCTCCTCCCCACTTCTCTCTCTCCCTCTGTCTAACGATATAACTGTCTTTTAGAATACCCACGCTATTGGGCACATGAATTACACAAAACTTTTTCTTATACTGTATATCTTTTCCTACGGACTGGCCTATTTAAAACAAGCCTAAAATACTCAGGGGTGAGGCATACTGCGGGGCAGCCTTACACTTTATCTCCAGCTACTTTACTCTCCAAGCCGATTTCGATAAATACGTATACCACAGCGTATGATTATTTTCTGTGGCCTCTTATCCACCATCGGAGAGCCTAGCACCAGGAGGTGAAACGCACGCGCACATCCACACACAATAACACACATGGAAGCTTTCTCAACGGAGAGAGACTGGTAGACTGTTGTGAAGAAAACAATCTACTGATTGTAGGCACACTCTTCCAGCACAAAGACATCCACAAGGCAACGTGGACATCACCAGACGGGATCACAAAGAACCAGATAGACCATGTAATAATCAACCGACGATGGAGGAGCTCACTTCAAGATGTCAGAGCCTACAGAGGAGCAGACGTTGCCAGTGACTACACTCTTGTGATAGCCGCAGTTTCTCTGAAGCTACGTCGATCGCGAGGAAAACAGGCAGGTCAGCAGAGAATGGACTCCGGCAGACTGAAGGACCCAGGAACCAAACGGGCCTTTGTAGTGGAAGTTAAGAACAGGTTCCAGCCACTAGGGGACCAACAGGAGATGACCTTAGAGGACTTCAATCGAGTCTTACAGGAAACAGGAGAGAAAATACTGGGCTTCCAACGAAAAAAGAAAGAACAGTGGATCAGAGAAGAGACATGGAAAAGGATAGAAGATAGAAAGTCAACCAAGCAAAAAAATCAACAACACCAGATCTGAACGTCTGAAGGAACAACACAAAGATATACAGAAATAAACAAAGAGGTAAAGAGGATGATCAAAACCGACAAAAGGGACTACATAGAGAAACTGGCAGATGAAGCAGAAGAAGCAGCAGGAAAAAATGACCTGAAGACACTGTATAAAATCAATAAACAGCTAAACAACAGGTTCAAAAACAGTGAGATACCAGTGAAAGACATGAACGGAAATGTTGTCCTGGGAGAGGCAGAAAAACTACAGCGCTGGAGAGAACATTTTGAGTCGGTTCTGAACAGACCAGACCCCCCTCAGCTCGCAGACATCCAGCCAGCAGATACAGACCTTGACATCTGCACAGACCCGCCAAGCCTGGAAGAAGTGACAGCAGCAATCAAGGCAATGAAAAGTGGCAAAGCACCTGGGGCAGATGGAATAACAGCAGAGATGTTGACAGCAGATGTGAATGTGACAGCTCCCATGCTGACTGAAATCTTCAGGCAAGTTTGGGAATCAGGACAGATCCCCGATGCGTGGAAGACAGGGCTCATCTTCAAGTTACCCAAAAAAGGAGATCGTGGAGACTGTAATAACTGGCGAGGTACAACACTTCTTTCCATCACAACCAAGGTCTTCAGCAAGATTGTTTTATCAAGACTGACAGCCACCGTTGAGAAAGACCTCCGGCCTCAGCAAGCAGGATTTCGCTCTGGGCGATCCTGCTCTGAACTCATTTTCACTCTGTGTTAGATTCTGGAGTAGAGCAATGAGTGGTACGCACCGCTGTACATTAACTTCATCGACCTGGAGAAGGCTTTTGACAGCATCCACCGCGAGTCCTTATGGAAGATCCTGAGGCATTACGGAGTCCCTGCGAAACTTGTCCAGGTCGTTGGAATGCTGTACAGCGATTTCAAATCTCAGGTGGTCTGTGACACGGAGCTCACAGCCCCCTTCAACGTCAGTACTGGGGTGAAGCAGGGCTGCATTTTGTCGCCGTTCCTTTTCATCCTGGCCATGGTCTGGATCATAAAGAAGTCTACCTACAGAGAAAGGAGAGGGATCAAATGGACCATGACTATGACAGCAACAACAATGGTGGAAGACTTGGACTTTGCTGATGACATTGCCCTGTTGTCACACCGCCACCAAGACATGCAGGAGAAAACAAATGCCTTCTCAGAAACAGCTGGAAACCTTGGCTTGAAGGTCAGCGCAAAGTAAACAAAAAGTATAAGAGTGAACGCCAGAGTCCAAGAAAACATAAAACTAAATGGAGAAGAGATTGAGGAAGTTGACAGTTTTACCTATCTTGGGTCCAAGATGTCCAACACCGGGGATGCGGAGGTGGAGATTCGAGCCCGACTGGCGAAAGCCAGCCAAGCCTTCGACTCACTCAGGAGCACATGGAAGGCAAAAAACATCAGCCAGAAGACCAAGCTGAGAATTTTCAAGTTAAGTGTGATCAACACACTACTTTATGGATCAGAAGCACGGAAGATGACCAAAAACATCAGTTTGACTTATTACAAAACAGATGCCTCAGGCGCATACTTAATATATTTTGGCCAAATACTATCACCAATGAAGAACTCCACCAAAGAACTGAAACCGAGTCCATCACCACGCAGGATCAACGAAGGCGTTGGCGATGGATTGGACATGTGCTTCGCCAGCAGACAGCAGACATCTCCAGAATCGCCCTACGATGTACTCCAGACGGCCGAAGAAAACGAGGCCGCCCAAAGGAAACCTGGAGAAGAACAGTGGAAAGGGAGATTAAAGGAAAGGGCTGGACATGGGGTCGCCTGGAGCGAGTTTCAACGGATCGACATCAGTGGCGGGCTCTGGTTGAGGCCTTATGTGCAAATAGCACGAAGAGGATTGATTGATTGAAATGTACAAAAAATTGTTGGTGGCAAGAATAACTCCAGCAATCTTAATGTACAATGTTAATGTGTGTTCATTCCCTTGATCAAAGTCACGCATTGCTTGACGAGCAGATAAGGAATTAAATGGTATTAAAAATAAACCCGCCTACGAACAAACGCTTACACACTCACACCCTCCTCCTAGTACACATGCACTCGCATACACCAAGTTATCATGCAGACATAAATCGATGTACGGTTATCGTTAGCCGTGACTAAACAAGGAAGCAGGCCAGGAAATGGAAGGGGTTTCATGAAACTGAATTGTAAGAGCAGACTGTCTGGGTTTGACAACTTGAGACTCAAGTGGCTGAAGAAATGACATAAAATACCGAGTTATTTTTCAAGACCAATAATAGCGCGCACGTGCAATAAGTGGGTCTTTCCCATTTCTTATCTCTCTGAATCTCTCTCTCCGTCGCGCGCGCGCGCGCGTGCGTGCGTGCGTGTGTGTGTGTGTGTGTGTGTGTGTGTGTGTGTGTGAAGGGGTGGGGGTGCATGTGAATGTGTGTGTGTGCATGTCATTTGACTAAAGCAGAATAGGTCAATAATTAGAAAAGAAGATCAAATTGTTAAAATAATATCCACATGATTACAAGCACGTGCTGCAGTAAAACAGTTCAAGCATGTAACGACCTGTTTGGCAATGTGACCCGCACGACACCTTGTCACAGACTGTCCTTCGAGGTATCTTAGAGACTAGTCAGCGCCGTAGTCATAAGAGTAAGAGCTGACAAAGATGTGCTCACTATCGCCCACAATAGTCAAAAGTGGCGGGTCCTTTCAGCTGCCTCCTCTATCCATGTGCTCCCCCCAACGATCTGTGACAGTTGAGGGACGACTGACTGACTGACGTACAGATCAAGAAAATATAACTGCGTTATCCAGAAAAAACTAAGAGCGATGAGACAGTTGATATCAAGAGAGAAAAGAAGAGGCTACAGGCAGGAAACAGTCCAGTACAATGCCCATGACGTCATCAATAAGTGTAGGGGCTACAGTAGGCACCACAAGTACAACAAATCCAAGCAGAAAAACAACAAGGAGGCGAGCTAGCTCCCCCCCTCCCCCATACAAAAATACCTGTTAGGCGAGGGGACATTACTCTCAAAGAGTTAATTACATGGTCACGATTATTGCAAAATTTAGGCAAAACCCTTGTGACTGGAAGTAGTCGCAGCAGCATGGAAAACACGAACGCTAGCAACAGCTTGCATAAAGAAGGATTACACAAAATACAAAGGTAATCTACACATTAAAAAACTAAAGCCACGCATTTAACTCTATGCGTTCATTTTAAGTCATCCTAATAAAGGCATTTCTCAATTTAAAACCAAAAACAATCATAAATTCTTGTGGGAAAAATACGCAATATAATTAATTGATGATGATGATGATGATGATGATGATGATGATGATGATGATGATGATGATGATGATGATTTGACAGCCGAGCTCGATAGTGGAAAGGACCTGAAAAGTACAATCGGATGCTGGATCACAAAAATTTGCAATATAACCACAAACAGGGATGATTGTGAAGCCTGTTCCCAGTGTCAAGAGATAGTAAAGTCGGGTGACAAATTGATGGCTCTTGATAAGAGCACAATGTTTAATTTATGAGGCAGCGTATGCTACAGGGGTTAGTTCTTATACCTTCTGATCAACACATAAATAATGCAAATTTTGTGTTTAGCAGGATTTACTTTCCCCTCAAACCCTGACAGCCAGAATATTTATATCAGACATTTGCAAGGTTTAAGCTTATCGCTTAACAACGGGCTAATGCTACAGCTAGAAGATACGACCAAATCACCGAGATTTACCGAGTTCTGTATTTTTTACATCTACAAAGCAATTATTAACGGCATGCAATGGTTGTCATACAATTTTTCCACCAAATATAAAGTAAAAGGTATAGGTAATCAATATAAATATTACTAGCTACATCAATACTGTCTCACTCTTTATAAAGCCAGAGTGTGACACCCACCAAGGTAAGATAAAGTATTATGCACAGTCTTTGAGGCAAAGCGTGCAGTGTTTTATTCACACTGTCTTGCCGCTGCTGTTCAGACACAAACAACACTGGTCTCGTCTTTGTTGTTTGCTGCAAATGATCTTGAGTGTGGACAGCTTCTGATCGACCCAGTTTGTAGCCATGACATCCTGACGTGTTGTGAGGAAAACCTGCAGGGGAAGCCCCTTTCTTTTCCTCATTCGTTTGCTGACAAAAGCGTGAGCCCGTATGGCGCAGTGGGTCTGCCTTGGGATCTGCCACTGCACAAGAGCTTGTGCGGGCTTTCACTTAGCTAACAGACGACTGTGTGTTATCAAGCACACATGCCGGTGCTGTTGAGTTGTGAGGGAATCAGGTCAGCTTGTGTCCTTCGCGCGCTGGGGCAGGGTCTCCCTCTCCTTCTCTTCCCTCCCCCATCCAACAACACGCAAACAAATATATTTAGCATTGGAAACAAAGCTTCACGCTACCTTCCTGTTTGACTATACATTAACACAAAGGTTACAAACAATTTTAAACGTACAAGTGAAATGGACACATCGCATTCTTTTTTTAAACTTATTAACGTAGATTGTGGCTATAATTATGCATAAGACATTTTGTCCTGCATATCATGTGTGTGTGTGTGTGTGTATCTGTGCATGTGCTAATGGTGCAACACCACAAGCACATAACTGTCATGTGATTGTTCGTTTGAAAAGGTGACTGTATAAAAAACCCCTCCCATCTTAAAAGGGTTTGTGCCAAGTGCTAGATGGAGGTCAAGTGTTGGAGTTGTAAATGAACCAGGAACAGAATTCACCCAGGGATCCGCGATCGCCCTGTTGGTACCCACACCGAAAGCCACCAACACGGAAGGAGATTAGATGTGACTGCCGGCGTTGCGTGAGACGTGAAGTCCACACAAATCCAGTAGACGCTTTTAATAGTATCAAATAAATTGAGTCTTTGTGTATGCGGCTTCCATGACAGCATGAACAGAATAATGAGATCATGACGCACACTGCACAGATCATGCAAGGCTCTCTCTGCTCTTAGAAATCAATTATTTATATGTGTGCTGAGCACGTTCCTTGAAGTAGCGTCCTGACTTGGAGTCGTTTGATAGTTTCCCTAGTAGACCGCTGAAAATATAGAATATCTTACATAAGGTAAAACTACTTCTTTCGAATAAATAAAAATTAATTTTGGTAAAAATAACACTGAAAGTACGCCTCTTCCCCTCATCGTTTGTTTTGTTTCTTGCACATGTGTATTTTTCCGTGTGTAAATCAAATGTTCAGTTTTATAGTTGTAACAAAAATATTTTTTGATGTAATATATCTTAATTTTAACAGAGAAGTACCTATAACCACAATGATGTAAAAACAATATTACTTTACTAATTTTACAATAGTTTTAATAGCCTAGTATGTGTTGCTGTTAACCGTATTAGATTACTTAGATATTGGCATGCCATATCGAGGTCTGAAATAAGCGCAAGAATTAAATGACATTAGTGAGATCATCCGTACTTTTATCACCAGCATCATACTGGCATCTTTGCAAGAGAAGCTCTTTGCTAATAGCTGGTTTAAACATTTACAACCACACTGGTTCATGTCAAGTACTTAGTTCTCAGTTCTAATTAAAGTCCTCTGAACACACTGACAATTACCTAGCCTCTCACTCTGTCCATATTTTATCATAAGAACAGTGATGCTGTGACTCAAGGTAGTCCATAAAAGGTCATATATCTCGAGAAGAGGGTATTGTTATGTTGTCATGAGCCTCTTCTAGCTTGGCATAAGTATTCAAAGAACAGTAAATAATGTGGGAAGACGTCAGGTATAATTTTAAGACAGGAACTTGATAACAGCCTTGAATTGTTCAGGATCTACTCACCTGTAAAATAATATTTTTCCTGTGGGCACTGCCTAAGAAAAAGGAAGGAAAACTAAGAAAAACAAGAAATGAGTGGACACTTTCTCATCAAATTCTTAGTTTTCCTACCTCATCAAGTTCTCTGATCATACTGCATTGTTGACTCTTTTACAGGAACATACAAAAGATCATGGTAATGCCTTAACAAATTTTGTACAGTAGTGCGATGAGAACTATCTAGAGATGAATGTAGATAAGACTAAAGAAAAAGTTATAGACTTCAGGAAGATCAAAGAGGATTTTGTTACTCCCAGTGTGATAGATAGTACACCTGTTAAAATTGTTAACTCCTTCAGGTATCTGGGAACTATTTTTGACAGTCAGCTCGAATGGAATTTAAACACTGAACACATTGCTAAACTTGGCCAACAAAGAATGTATCTTTTGCGTAAGTTAAATAGTTTTTCTGTTAGCCAAGTAATCTTAGGCCGTTTTTACCAGTCATTCATTGAGAGTCTTCTATTTTTCTCATTTGTATGCTGGTTTCACAATCTCTCTGTTCATGATAGGAATAGTCTGAACAGTGTTGTGAACATCTGTTCAAAGATAATTGGTATCAAACAGAGGGATTTAGCTTCTTTCTGTGACCAGCAAATAGTACGGAAAGCATGTTACTTGCCCACTTCCTTTTCCTTCTCATGTTTTCAATTGTTTCATTCAGTGTTGAACTCGAGCACATTCCCATATTCAAATTGCCCAATGGGACAAATAAAGTTGGTCTTTGTCATTGTCATTGACTTCTGTGAAAGGCCTTCTTAACCGGATATGTATATATATATATATATTCTCATTCATGTTACTATGTTTGACAGTAGTCGCCATGTAAAGTTTAGCCATATATGGTCACATATAAGACAAAGAGTCACACTAAGAAAGCAGTTTTTGGTAAAAACATCACTAGATTCTAATAAAATATAAACCAATCAAAGAAGTTCAAAAATGATAGGCATGATGTTTGCTCCATCATCTTGAAACTTATTCCATCTAAAGATAAGTTTATAAATAGTGTTCATTGATGTATGTATGAACTGAGTTGTAGGTGCTTGGTCAACCACTAAACGTATTCTATCATGAATCGTTCTAGGAAAAAATAGCACATTAAAAGTATACACAGAGAGAGACGCACACAGACTTATTATTCTCAGCAGGTATCCTAGAAAAAGACTTTGTTAGTATCATAAATGTAAGTCCTATACAAAATAGGATGCGTCTGATCAACGATGTTACCTTTATTAATTCAAAATAAGTTCTATGCACTAAATAAACCTTTTAAATGTTCGTTGCTGAGTACTGCTTTTACCCGCTACACTCAGCAAGCAGGATGCTTTAAGACTTGGACACATGCGAAGAAACATCGATTTCATGTGTGTGTCAGTGTGCTTGGAGAGATTTCTGGCTACGTGGGCAACTGTTCAATGACTAGCTTCCTAAAGCACTGTCAGAGCGAGCTGTCACCCCACTGGCTTCCTTTCATAACTGAGGAGGGGGAAGTCTACGTAGTTAGGGCTGATTGTCAAAAAAGACGACTTAGACAGGACTGTGCGGGTTTGACGCTGACGCTTCTTTTCATGAGTGTAGTAATGTTCCTTTAAATTAATTCTTTTCTGCCTGTAAGCGCTGAGTGCTTTACCTTTGTCAACTGCAGGGGTCAATAATGCGGCAAATCAGCCATGACAACGAATCGAGCTGTCAAGTGTCAAGAACGCATTTTCGTCAATGCAGTTTTAAAGGGTCGTTTGCACAACCTTTGGTTGGCTAACGCGTAGCAGATGGTTAAAATTAACAGAAAGTGTGGGCAGTTTAGCTAGCAGGCGTTAGCAATTAAGAGAGTAGTTTAAATCGGCCCCAGGCTTTTCCCCACACCACTGTACACTGTTGATAGCAACAGAGTATAATAGCTCAACTGGCGTACCAGGAACGCGTGGAGATTGCTACAGGATCCAATTAGTCCAGGGATCGTAGATATATGAAACGAGAACAAGTCGTTTCTCCAGGGCATAAGGTCTTGTTTCTCTAGTTACAATGCGACGCCGAGACCCCACGGAGACTAATTAACGGGTTATTTTGTTTGCTTGTTTTTAACCCAGGGCATCCTTGCCATCGCTTTACAACTACGGCTCCAGAAGTTAAACATCATCTGCTGGATCTAAACATTGCTTATTTTAAGAACAAAGATATTGTGACTCTCGCTGTCCATAAAAGTCATCTAAAGTAATGAGAGAGTATTATCATGAATAGCAGCTTCCGGTAGCAAACGACGACAACAATAGCAGCAGTAAAGGAATATAAACGTGGTAACTCCTGCAGCATGGAAGGATGCTACTGTGCAAGTTACAAATGTTTTGGTGTAAGTTTTTTTCGCCTTCCGCGGCCAGGTATATCAAAAGAGCAAGACGAGTGGCGAGCGGCTGTCATTAATGTTATAGGCCAGCGGATTCAGTCCAATTTCCGTTTCTGGAGACGCAGCACGACGATGGAATCTATGTCCATCGTCGTGCTGCGTCTCCGGAAACGGAAATCGGATTGATTCCGCTAGCCGAGACTAGCGGTTCAGAACTTCGCAAGAGGCTAAGCGTTGGTCTCGGCATTTCGTCAGCAGTCCAGTAGATCAACGTTCATGCTACAACCGAATTGAGAAGTAGCGCATCAGTCTCATCCACCTTAACAGTAATACCTCTGACATTACCCTAATGGTTCATATATATATAAGCTGATCAATTGTGTATTGCATAGAACATCACGAAGTGCGTTGTTTTTTTTGTTGTTGTTGTAGGCATTTTATCGACATTCGTGGAAATATCACAAGCATCAGTTGAGTCACTAATGCTTCGTCACAGCAAAATATATATATATATATATTAGACACTTCTTCCACCAAATTATTGCCCAACACCGCCCGAAAAACAAAAGTTTACGTTTTACAAGATATGGCTAATTTTTTTATATCAACTGTTTTGCCCTTGAATGGAAGTTCAAAAAACGCTTTTAGTACACTTGTCACACTCTCAGTTGCCATGGAAACGATCCAAAATGGCGCCAAAACAAACATTTTAAAAAAGCTTATAACTCTGTGAAATTTGCGCGTAGGCACAAATTGTTTTTTACATAGTTACTTAATGGGAAGATCTACAAAGTGACCGCGGGAAATTGCCAAAATCAACTTACTTATTTTTTTATGAATTTTTTTGTAAAACAGGGTGTTAAAATTTAAGAAAGTTTTATGTAAAAAAGTATAACAACTAAACTACTAAATATTTTTTTAAACGCCTCGGTGAAAATGTTTAAATATGTATAAATAAACTGTGAACCAAATTTCAAGTTTATATCACATGTGAATATAAAGTTATAAGGATTTAAAGTAACCAAAACAAGAAACTAAAATAACCCACGAATTCTAAACAAAACAAGGAGGATTTTCAAACCAGTGACCATGTTTGTTAACAAAATTTACAAATTTCTAGATGTTCTTATGAAAAATCACTTTGAGAGTGGATAAATGACATGTTGACATTTCCTAATATGCTAATATCTCAAAATGGCCAAAAATTAAGATTTAGGGGAGGTGTCTGGCCTTAATCTCCAGCAACAGCTTATTTGTCTATAAGAAATGAGTAAGCATTCTGTTGCTACCTAGTCCTAGATGGTTTTTGCTGTGCACAGCACATACACGAGAAAGCGAGGTAAGGCTGACAATGAAATAAAGGGCCTACACTTTCACAATAAAGTGAAGGTAAGGTTCTTGCCAAAGTTGTACGCAGGATACAAAGAAGGAGAAAAATAGGCCAGTTGAACATTTGCAAAAGTAACTATAAAAATTGTATTTGCAGCAAAGATTCAGTGTGTGTTACGAAGGAGGATTGTTTGTAGAGTGATGTAGAAAATTTATGAACGAAAAGTTTCTTTCCAATCGTTGTTCTCGTATATAAAAATCACATCCGTAAAATGCTGCAAGGAAAATTCCTACACAGACTATGTTGACTGACTAGCATGTGTTTCTTACTGAAGTAAACCTGCATGCTAACTGATATTAGATCCTGGTATGTGGTACTAGTGTGAAAGCTAATGTTAGGAGCACTAGCACCAAGGGTATGTTGAAGGGTCCTATAGTTGGGGATGGATGGATAGATGTACATATTTATGACACTCTAGGCATCTCGTAAACCAGCTATATCCTAACAGAATTAATTCTCCAAGAAAAGCAGGAGACTAAATGTTTGCACACACACACACACACACACACACAGAAATACATGCTTGCGCTATTTGCTGACACATACACCTACTACCCTAGTAAAATCTCGAGCCTGACATGCAGGCTGTATAAAGAAGACTAAAAAATGTGGAAGAAACTAATTATGAGTAAAGAAATGTTAAGATAAAGTATAAAGCTGTGTACACATAGTAATACTTACAAGACTTCATCAGTTAGAAAACGGAAATGGTCTTGTTTCTGACCGCTAATTATTAACGCGAGTTTACCATCATGAGATAAGATATACGAGTTAAATTTGTTTCTCGTTATATGGTTTTGAAAAAAAAATTATATTAGTCCTTTAAAAATCGTGTCTATATAAGAAAAAAGTGGGCTTAATACATATATATATATATATCTTAGTTAAAAAAACTTTAAAGGTGTTGCTATTAACAACTGCATTCAGCAAACAATCAGGTGGCTTAAAATGTGCGCCGTTGGGAAAGCGACATGGGATACACGTTTCGTGCTTATGTCTGTGTGTTCCCTAGGGATAGATAAAGTGGTATTGTATTGTGTTGAGATTTGTGGCTATGCCCGCGCGATGAGACTCCGGCTCCTGTTCTGTATGTAGCTGGCTTCCTGGGCCAGCTATCACCCTGCTGAATTCATTTTAGAACGGAAGAGTTAAAAGTATTTGCCATCACGGCAGATAGCCAAAGAACTATGAAGTAGTAAGGTCTTACTGCTGACAAGAACTTATTGCGGTAGATGCAAGTAGCTTTCTGTGTGTATTGCTTGTGATGTTGCGAAAGCTCTCATGCTCTTAAACTTTTGACACAGGATGTATCCGCACACCACAAACAATCAGGCACACACAATGTCTCATATTTAAATAAATATAGAGAGATGCCTATAGAAATGAGCGTACGCGCGCACACACACACACAAGCGCGCGCGTGAACAAGCTCTAATTTTGTACGGGCTCTGTGCAACGTGATAAACTAGTTCAGGGACAGAGCTTTGCAATCTTGTAAAGAGAGTTAACCTTTCCGTATCGTAAGTCGGAATTTTAAGGTGATAATAATACCGCTGGCGTTTACTTGCTGCCTCTGAGTGTCGTGTGCTTGACATTCGTCAACTTCAAGCGTCATGGGCGCAACAGAGATGGTCTGGCAAATTGGCGAGCAGTCAAAGTTATTGTGTCGTGAATATTGTTTTCTTTGGTAAAGTTTTTTTATTCAGAGGGCAAACCACTCTTAGCAATTTCGCTAAGTCGCATGCTATAGCCATTTTGCTAGAGGTTTGCGGTTAATACGTCAGGCTTAGGCTGCCCCAAGCCGCTGTTCCATGTTGATAGCAACAGTTTATGGCAGATGCCGTACCAGGAAGGTGGCTGTGCATAACGGTAGATTTGGAGTTGTAATTAGAACAGGTGCGTCTGATTGTTAAGTAAAAAAAACGTATTGGCAGGCAAGCCTTTTCTTAACATCCACATGTCAACACACTTCGACCTTAGAAATTGTATGTGTGCGAGCGTGGGTGCGCGTGCGTGTGTGCAAGTGCTTTCAAGCTTGTTTCATTCACGGTTCCTATGAAAGTTTGGGAAGGGAAACATCAAGAGATCTCGAGACTTTATTTTGCATACAGCAGGAAGAACTTAAAAGTGTAGAGGGTCAGATGAGATTGAGAAGAAAGGCTAAGTAATGATGGGCTAATAAATAAACTAGAAACAAGATCAATTCTACGGAAATTTTTAAAGCTTATCAGATGTTCCCATGCACCACAGGTCTGGTTTTCACAATTTCCTTACACCTTTTATTATGTGTCATCTCTACTGCTTCGGGTTTTAGTAGCTTTAGCATTGTGATTAACTTGAGGCGGTTGTGAGCTACCATTTCTGGAAAATATTAAGCTGGACACTTTTGATGATTTAATTACAAAACGTATGTTGTTTTAAATCTGAAGTAGGGGAGCTGTTTCAGAAACAAAACTAATTAGCATATTTGGAATTATTTGCTCTAATGAAATTGTTATCTTCCTTTTCAGGTGAATTTTACAAAGAGACATTGTAGATTTTACAAATGATGCTAAATTACAAGCAGTAAGAAAACTTGAGGAACGGACAGAAAACCGCTTGCATTTACCAGTTTTACATAAGCTCTCACTTGAAATGACACAATTAAATGCAATAACCACTGCTGTACATTTTCTTGATTTTTAAAAGAAAACAGACTTTAATACAAGCTCATGGTTGTGCTATAAAATTGAATCAAATATTAATTTTAATGCATAATCAAACTTTAAGATCAAACTTTTGTGGAGAAAGTTTTAGAACGAGTCACTATCTTTTAATAATCCACTTTTACATGTGTAATCATGATGGGAACTCATAATAATATGATAATGACAGAAAAACAAAGCCACACGTTCCATTTATATATTTTATTATTTACAAAAATAAGTTTTGTTATATCCATCACTCTAGGTTGATGCTACATTTCTGTATTACAGATCACACTATTACATGTTATTTTTCAGAAAAATACCGTTTTCTAGTTTTCTTTAAAACAAGGTTACATAAATTAAATGTTTACTGATTAGTAGTTAAACACCACTGCTACATTGACCATAATGACATAGTACAAATTCTAGAAAAGAAAGTCGGATTGTGAAAGAAAAACCAATCAGATTAAATATCAGCTTAATCTAAGAATTTACTTTATGGGATGGTTTTCTCAGGATATGATCGCCCTTAAACACAAGGAGCAAGTTCTATGCGCTTCAGGCATGTAAACAGTCAGAGATAGCATTACTAGTTTCACTCTGCATATGCGCACGATAAGTGTGTCCCAAAGAATGCAAACTCTAATTGTAAACCCACCTACATTTTAAAAGAAGCCTCTTCTATAATGATTCCATCAAAACGTTTGTTCCGAAATACTAGGAGCAAGGCTAAGGTATCGTTCTTGAGATAGATATTGATGCCACTTTTGCTGATGAGAAAATGTAACAGGATCATGCTTGCTGCCAAACAGTCTTCTTAAAGAAAATAGCTTTAGTTTTCTTCAGACATCCCTGAACAAAATATGGGACTCAATCCCAAGACCTCAACACGATGATTTGACCTTGGATTCTGATCATTAGGTACGCACGACTTTGAAATGTTTTAAAACAAATTATGGAAAAATAAACTACACATTACAACAATAAAACTCAAAAATATAATAACAATCCAAGTTAAGAGAAAGAAACAGTTCGTATCTTCTATCATCGTTTGAATTGTACTTTATTGTAAGGAAATTAAATATATAAAATCGTTTTTCAAATACGGCAATTTTAATACAGGATTACGCACAATTGATGATCACTGCGGTGCGTAGTCATGTATTCAATGGATTTTAATGGTTCTGGCTTATTGTGTGTGTGTGTGTGTGGTTCATACTTGTATAAGCACAAGATCATTATAACTCGCAAAGATAACAGTGTGAGAGAAAGAGAAGGTGACTGTGGTACTAGACACACACACACACACACACACACACACACACACACACACACACACACAGACAGACTATATGTATATATATATATATACATTAGAACAAAAATCACAGTAATTATTTCACACCTGTTAAATAATAAAATGTCAAGTCTAAGCATTCATTTATTTATTCACTTGTTCACCTGCCCCTCCGTCCATGCAGTGTGCTATAACACAAAACGGTTGAACGGATAAAACAAGGGGAAAATGATATTTAGACGTGCTACTCATTGACTGAGAAACATACACTTATGTAGTGCTCAGACCAGTCGATTTTCTTCGTCGATCTACTGTACTGCTGGATCCTGCGTTACTCGTGTCTGCTCTTTGTCATTTCTTGTTGACTATAACATAAAGCCGTATGACAGGTTAGTTAATAATACTAATGCAAAAACTTAATAGCATTTTTCAAATGAAGTTTGATGGAAGATTAAAGAACAAAAAGAGAAAATGAAACAGTGCTGAGATTGAACTAGCTCTATATTACACGTATCGTGCCTCTCAAGCGGTTGTGTTTTGGTAGAGTTTGACATAGGTTTCAACATTTTTTATTTACTGGTTTTGTGTAATAAAAATATGAGACTTAAATTCTTCGGTCAATGAAAAAAATCATTAAGTAAAAGAAAGCCATGAGTATAAAAAATAAGCTTCCATAAATCCCTTTGTACTTAATGTATAAAGGTTTCGACACGTGTAGCGAATTTCTAAGCACTGTCTCATCTCATCACCGTTGATTTATATTACTCTTTAAACTGTTGATGTTACTTACATATGTCTGCTCAATCACGTGTATTTATTTCTCAAGGTTGCTGTATATCGTCAAAAACAAAAATAAACAAACAAAAAAACAAACAAACAAACAAACGACAAGCTTCTTCCCTATAGCATCACGCTATGTACCTGACCTATTTGGAACTTTCAAACAGAGCGAGGAGATAGAGTATCGACAGCTATACTTCGTGACTATGAGTTACCTGAGAAATTATTTCGCCTCAGATTTAGAGCCTTCAACTATACTGAAAGTTCAAATCATTAAACATCTTACTTTGGAAATTATACCACCTTTCAGAGTGTGTTTATTCATTGTTCACAAATAAAATACACGTGCATGCATCGACCTCTCCGCTTAATCGGTGAATGCATTTTAATAAATTGTATAGAAAAATCATATTTCTGTATATTTAGGAAAAGATCTTTTCCCAAGATCAAGAAAACTGCATACCTCTTTTTTCTTCTTCTTCTTATCTGAAAAAATATGTAATGTATATATTAATGTAAAGGTGAACCCTATTATATAACACTTTAATTTGAAAAAAAAATTGTATATTAAATTCGACGTTCGATTTATAACACAAACTACTAACGCCAGAAACTGCATTATAAAAACAACCACATGTGAGAACAAACGATATACTTGTTTAATCCGGTACGGTTAGTGATATAAATGAATGTAAGTTAGTTGCACAAAGAACTTTAAAAACACCCTAAAATGTGGTAAATTTCTGGTAAAAAAATAAACTATTTTATCAGACAGTGGCATCATATTTTCAGTAAGTCGTGAGATGAGATTTGACACCATGGTTTAATGTACTCCTTCACTTTGACTATATAAAAAGTCGCAATGTTTATAGGATTAAATAAATCATGAGAAAAAATTTTACCAACATATGCTACTTACAAATAATGAATACAACAATCCCGCACACAATCCCGCCGCCACCAACTCCAACGATTACACCAACAATGACGTATATATAAGTCTTTTGGCCGGTGTCGCTTTTCTCTGCAGACATGTATTCGTAAATCCGTCAGTTCATTCACTCATTTTACTTGTTCTTTCACATACAACAGCTAACGTACGTCAGATACATAAGAAGAAAGAGAACTTAAAATCGCTGCGAAACAAAAGAAGCATAAATATACCACAAAAGAAAGACGTGTAACACCGCAGAATCAAGTCCGAGAAAGAAAGACGCGTAAAGAAGCAGTCAACATCTTTTCCCTTCTCAACAAACGGGCGGCAAATGGCTAGTTAAATAGTTCAAGTAATTTTTTACTGTGATCAGGAGCACACACAGCTCACTTATGGACAGGAACTTTCACTGGGGTATATTTTGAAACCGCCAGTGCCACACATTTGGAATACCAAATATTAGTCTAAGAAGAGACATGGGAAATATTAAGAACATTTGTTCTTTTGCAATTTAAAAAATCACATTTTGCAAGTGCATTATCATTTCATAAACATGGCGGAGAGTTTGACGTTAGTTCTCCCATAGGTAATTCATCATCATCATCATCATCATCATCATCATCATCATCATCATCATCATCATCATCATCACGTTGACTGCTACTAGCTGATCACCAGTGAAATTCGCATGACGGTATCGGTCGTCTGTAAAACCTGGCTAACTGCAGCAGCTGACGAAACTTGTTCCTCAGGTCTGAGCTGAGCGGAAGTGAATAGGTCTTGCATCGAACGACCAATTTACTCCTTAAAGTTCTCCAGTTATTATTATTATTGTCCACTTCGGCGTCAACCAAGGCGCCCTAAAGAACGATCTTATGGCGTCGTGTCAGACGACACGGCCGAACCGCACCAACTTACGCCGATTCTTTATCGCGAGAAGGATTTTTCTAGTGTCCCACGACGACGGCGATTATGCTCTGTGAATATCGTTGCTCTTGCGTTCCATGTAGGAGATTCGAAGCTTCGCTATCAGCAAGCATAGTCCATGTCTCGCTATTAGCAGGAAAACCCCATGTCTCGCAACCGGGACGTGTACAACCTATAGCTGGTGATCGGCCGACCATTGCTGCTATCGCTGTTACGAAGCTGGTGTGAAGATCTGCCATGCAGCAGCCATCTTTGTAACATGCAGTGCAAAATACTTTAACTTGCTTAACTTCTAGAGCTGCACTCCATTCATGTGTGTTCTGCTTTGCCCTGCCCGCTGGTCTTGACCATGACTCTCTTGTAACTGATGGTCTCAAAATCGTATATATACACAATATATGCATATAGATATACAGATGCAATATACATATAAACTTCTATACATATATAGAGTGTTTGGTCGATCTCCTTGACTGCATATTGGAAGCAAACTTCAAAGAGCTCACCAAAATACCGCTCGTACTCTTTTCCGCAGGCAAAAAGTCGACCATGCTATGCCACTAATCTGCGTGCTTTACTTGGTGTCAGTCTGAGCTCGGAAAAATTACAAGATCGCACACTGTGCTACCGGTGTCTTCACGGCCTCGACCCAAAATTCCTGTCTGAGCTACTGACGCCTTACCACCCGAGTCACTCTCGTCGGTCAGCTGGTGTTGCAGTCCTCTCTGTACCACGCATCAGACGCTCCTCACCCGTCTATGGCCTCACTGTTTGGAATTTTGTTCCTCTCTTTTTCTTCGAAAAAATTTGAGAGTCTTCAAACTCCGACCTCAAAACCCATTCTTGACTGACTCTTTATAAACTATCTTGCGCAATCAATATTACTGTTCCATTCGCTCCTCAGCTTACTATCCATGCGATTAACTCATGTTTGCCATAGTGTCATCTGTTTGCTGACGCTTATGGTTCTTATGTTGGTATCAGTTTGTTTAGTCTTTTGCGTACAGCGCATTTAACTTGTATCCACAAGAAGTAATGTGCTTTACACATGTTGTTAATATTATCAAGTCATTAAGATTTACCATTACAGCATTGGCTAGGAATTTCAGCTGTTTTATGTCACTCACTTTGTTGAAGCTGTTTCAAGCACTGATTATTATAATAATATTGCGTTTTTTTATTATTTGAGACGAATATAACAAGTAGCCTATTTGTCGTGATGCTTTTAGATAAATTTAAAAGTTATACAATGCCTAAGCATTGACAATGTACATATATGACACTTTCTGTAAAGTAAAGAAATTAATGTATTCTAAGATTGTAATCGTTCCCATGTATGTCAAAGAGGGTTCTTTTCCATTATGTTAGATTAAGACAGATTAACAGTTCTATTTATTCTCTAACAGAAAGAGAACTGAAATAGGAAACCACAAAGTTAACGAACTCTTTTACAAAAGATTGGAGAGAAATACATAGTATTTAATTTAGCAATCACCTTTAAGCTCATAATCATCATCGTGGTGATTAACGTTACCGTAACGGCATGCGTTTAAAAAGGCCACGCGTGCAAACGGAAATGCTATTTTATAGTTGGAAAAAGTATAAGATGGCAATATTAACAATGTAGGATATGATCTATTGAAAGAGTACTAAAGAGTCTTAAAAATCAAACAACGAATGGGAAAATGTACACAAGATGTAAAATATCTCGAGTAATATTACGTGTGTGTGTGTGTGTGTGTGTGTGCGAGAGAGAGAGAGAGAGAAAGAACGGGCTGCTCGATTCTATTTCTTTTTTATTTGTTTCACAGTGCATTATCTGGCATTCAGAAACACAGTCTGTCCCTATCTTTTAAATGTTTGTGACTGCGGCTAAAGCACGCAGGCATGTATATATATATATGGTTCGTTTCTCAATTGGTTGCCGATGATTGCCATAACTTCAGAAAATGAAGGATTTAGTGTTGCCGGGGTTTGGATGATACCTCGACACACAGGCAAACCGAAAGAAAAAAAGTGGTAAGATAAACAATAAAATGATAGAAACCCTTGTCCGCTTCAGAAAGATGGTTTACAATCATATAAGAAGATGCGCAACATTGTCGGTACTTTCAAAGTAACAAATCATGTTACTAATACACATGCCACCTCAGAAAGCTAGCAAGCGAGAGAGGGTGGGTGAACGGGGGAGTGACGGAACTACTGTTAGCAAATGTTCTGACAGGAAATATTACAAAGTGTTTCCTCTCTCCCGGTTCTTAAATTATATCAACAATCTAACCGTAGTTCGACGACAAAGGATCTATTCACCGCGTTCATGTAATTATCTCCCCTCAACCTATTCTTCACGCAGACCACTAGGGTCACTGCGCGCAACGCCGTCGTCGCTGTTTACATAGCGGATTTCGCGCTATGACCCATCTTGTAGCATTCAGTATCTTTGATTCAACACAATAGCTTATGTTTTCCTTTGGAAGAATAAAAAGCTAGACGATTCGCCTTCTAGACTGACGTCATGAGCAATCAGTTCGCAACTTTTGAGTAGTCCGCGGGAGAAATGTTTGAAAGAAGAGTTACTTCGCCTAGATTTGGACAAACAACGAGACAATCCTAGTACAATTATGAACTTAGGGCAGTGGTTCTTAACCTTGCTTGCGGTACTGAACCCACCAGTTTCATATGCGCGTCCACCGAACCCTTCTTTAGTGATAAATCAAATAAGATTTTTTTTCCAAATTCAAGGCATAGGTATATGTTTTTTTACTGGTACACAAAATGAACCGTGCATGAACATCACCTTGATCAAAGAACAAAACCAGCACAGTGCATGAAGTCACAACAAATTATATACCTGCAAATCAGTGTGACGTCTGCTGTTTTTTTGAGAGACCAGTTCAGATATGCGTGGCTTCACCTTGCCAAGTGCTACTCTCATGTCATTTTCACAGCAAAGTCTGTTCCTTTTCTTTGTTTTTATGTCCAGCATCCTCGAAAAGGATTGTTCGCAAAGATATGTTGCATCAAATTGTATAAAAATTCCAGGGCTTTCTTAGCAATAATTGGCTACCTTTGCAACTGTCGACACCAAAACATTGAGAGTGTTGTTGTTGTTCTGAAGAGTTGCTGTTGAACCTGGCTCTGCTGAATTTCAATGATTTCGTCGAGGTATTCATACGTGACATCTGTTGTCTCATCAAGCAAGGGTGAACAGCTGTCTCACCCTTGCTTGATATGACTCTCTTGTAGGGAAATATCCGTCGAGAGACTTTCCAAGCTCATCTGCTTTTACTAGCGCACCAAAACCAGACTGTCTTCCCAGCATGACGGGAGTTCCCTCCGTACAAACTGCAGAAACCATATCCCATGTAAGGTTGTTGTCTCTGAGGAAGTCATCCGCAAGCTTCTTCACATCGGCTGCCTTAGCTATTATTGTAAGAGGCTTGCAAAATAAAAACTCTTCTTTTATCATGTTGTCTTTCACATAGCGCACGAAAACAGCAAGCTGGCTTAGATTAGAGACCTCTGTGGTCTTGTCGAGTTGAAGGCTGAATTTTGCTGGACTTGAAATTAGATCTGTGTCTACTTGAGCCAACATTTCTTTACTCATGCACTCTATTCTGTCACTGATGGTGTCATTTGAAAGAGGAATTTGGGTTAATTTACCTTTGGCCGCTGTTTCGAGTATCAGATTCGCCATCTATAAGGCTGCTGGTTTTATGAGTATTTAACCGATGGTGTGCGGCTTGCCCTGCTTTGCGATCAGGTAAGCAACTTCGTACGATGCGGTGAGGATCGGTTTGTTCACGGGTACAAATCCAAGAGCAGGCAGTGGCCATTTCATCGAATCTGGCTCTTTTCACCTTGAATTCAGCAAGCGTTATGTTCTTGTATTCCCCATCTCATGCAGCTTCTAGAAGTGTTCCTTCAGTTTTGCCGGTGCGAGACTAGAGCTGCTCAACTTGGCATTGCAAATCATGCAGTTAGGACGTGATACATCTGAATCCATGTTGTACATATTCGTCCGACCACTTTCTTTTTTTGCTCAACATAGTATGGATTAAAATATTAAGAAAAAAACACACAACGTACGACTACGACAGTCACACGGTGACTACTGAGCACACTAAATTCCCCGCAGAACTGATTGGCCAATTAATGTAACGTGATCATCTGCAGCAAGCGGGGCGTGTCATCACGAATTTACATACTCAGTCCGGTGTGTCTTGACCTCCGTTGCGGAGGCTCCGCCGGACCCCTGTGACCGACTCACCGAACCCCTAGGGTTTGATAGAACCCCGGCTAAGAACCACTGACCTAGGAGTTTTGTAACTCCGATGCAAGGTACCCTGCAAGACATAAGAACGGACGAGCAACAACTTACTGGCGCTGCTCTGTCTTTTTGTCTCGCCTGATGTGCTCTGTCACTGGACTTTGTTTTAATGCGTTCTGGGTCGTGCCTACCACTAGACCTGCGGATGTACGGCCTCCTTCCATCTCGGTGGAAGTTTCTTTTCAATCTCTCGACGTGGCATCCTTTTCATCTTCCTGGCTTGTGTGTGAATGCATGAATGAGATATGACTGCTTTATCCCGTCTGAATTAAGTGTGGGGACAACAGTCTGTATTTTATATGAACGTTTCTTTAATTCGGGCTTGGAGTAAACAGTCCGCTATAAATGCGCACGCAAATTTATAATGTCTGTTAATAATAATAAAAGTGAGCTTGTATACCGCCTTATGTATCCTCCTTTAGGACGAACTCAAGGCGCTTCACAAATGACAGATGGTGTGACGTGAAAATAATGTGACGTCAGAACAAAATAACTGAGCTGCAGGTTATAGGGCAGCATCTACACACAGCACCAACACAGTCCGCAGGCTAAATATCAAACGTCACACAAGCCGTAATACACTCCCTAGTCAATGTAGTTCAAATAGTAAATCCTACAAACGGCACACATCACACTAGGGCGACGAATCAGCCCCAGCACACGCAAACGTGTGGGCGACAGCAACAAGGTGGGCGACAGCAACATCACCTTCACGTCATCTGTTAGGAATCTGGGATTTATTGTCACTGATGACACGACACTCGATAGACATGTAGCAGCTGTCTGTCGGTCTACCTACTATGAGCTCCGTAAGATCAGTGCTATCCGTCACTTTCTCTCTACACGCGCTACCAACACTCTTGTCTGTGCGTTTGTTCTTTCTCGACTTGACTACTGCAACTCCTTGCTGGCAGGCTGCCCTGACTACCTCATTCAGAGACTCCAGAGAGTACAGAACTCCGCTGCACGTCTGGTACTTAGAGCAAGGAAACGGGACCATGTCACTCCTCTCCTTCGTTTTCTACACTGGCTACCCATCCGTTCTCGCATTCAGTACAAACTGTCTGTGCTGTGTTTTACTTTCTTTGTTGGCTCCTGTCCTGACTATTTCTCTGAACTTCTCATCCCTTACTCTCCGTCCAGACAACTACGCTCTTCGTCTGACGACCGTATTCTAACTGTTTCTGTCACCAGAACAACAACATATGGTCACAGGACTTTTGGCTACTGTGCTGCAAAACAATGGAACTCTCTTCCTTTCCATATCCGCCACCTTCCTACAACTGAATCTTTCAAATCTGCACTGAAAACGCACCTCTTCCTTGAGCATTTCTCCTAACACAGTCCACACAATGCTCGTCCTTCTTAACCCCGCCCCCTTCCCTCTTGCTGCTTTACCCATCTTTCTCGCAGAATCACTATATTTTTCTGTTCCTGTTACTTGATGCCTTTTGTTTTCTGTTTCGTCAGTACTGTCGTTTTCTTTCGTCCCTTTGTTCTGTGTCTACTTAGTCCACGTCTCTTCCTCGTTTTAAGCGCTAAGAGCATGCTCTCTATGAGTGTGAATATGCGCTATAAAAATCTTCACTATTATTATTATTATTATTAAACGTTCACTGGTCAACAAAATTCAAGGAGACATGATGCCCGCAGAACTGCGCCGATTGTCAAGTCTGCTTGTTAAAAGGAACCGAAGCCACGGAAACCAAAGAGGCACCGTATTCCAAACGCATGATGGCAGGCCCATCAAAAAGATACACAACCACGAGGAATACGTCAGATAAGACAAAAATATGACAAAGCTCTGCCCCCTCCAGCCAGTTAGGCGACGGGATATCACTTTAATATAGTATATAGTATATAGTATATACAGAGGTAATTCTAGGATTTTAAAAAGAGGGGCCTTGGGGCCCTCTCAATGGTAAAAAGGGGCCCTTCAAATGAAACAAGGGGTCCCTCAAAACAAACACATTTTCACTACTTTTCCTGATAGATATTTGGTATGCAAAAAAAAATACTTTATTAATCACAAGAAATTGAAGATTTATCACATAATTATCTTTCATCATCGATCATTAGTATGATCATAGCATCCTAAATTTGCAAACCAATTAGTATTTGTGTCCATCTAATTGGGCTATAAGCTAATGTTTAGACACTTTTCATTTATCTCATTAGTGCAGGGATTTAAATGTTTCTCCTCGAGGCAACTTCTACGAGAAGACTTTATTAGGTTTTGATGGCCGAGGCCCTCTCTCAGCCTGCATTGTGGTATAGCATAAGGAGGCACAGCTTTCCAAGAACCAGCAAATTGGGAAATGAATCCCTCTAAAAATCAAATATCAGTTTAAACAGCTTGTGGAATCTCTCCGATATATGCATTTTGCGTTAGCGCGCCAGCCACGTATGTTTGCGGGCGCATGGACATGCTTTCAGACTATGCGCCCCTCAGCTAAATTTTGCGGGAATCCCGCAAGGCCGCAGCCTAGAATTACCTCTGTATATAAGCACCGATTCAGTATCTATCCTTCGGTAGAGAGGTTGCCAGTGTCCGTTACGTAGGTCAGTCTGTTACCTGATGATATAACTGTTTTTATGAAGTACAGATCTAAACAATTTTAATTTGACAGACTGAATTGTAAAATGCCCAAGATTCAAGATCTAGGCATCCGTGGTATCATCATTCCAAAGGAAAATCAAATCATAACTATCATCATTTAGTGTCTTTTGTGTAATTCTCTTTTTTGTTGTCATCTTTTGTTTATTCGGAACCAATTTCCACGGTTTAGCTATAAATCTTTTGTTCTTAGAAGATTGATATGCGTTTTCTTTTAATATATTTACAGGGCGTAATTCTAACTTTTCTAGACTTAAAATCCTATATTTCAGACACTAGTTTTTCCTCCTTGCAATCCCAGTATTTGATCAACTCATCATCTTTTATTACTTTTTTGTTCGTTTAAATTATTTAATGATACCCTGGACGTTAATTCTCTCTCTCTCATTTAAATTATTGGGATGCAGCACAAGTAAAACTGGATTGAAAAAATGATAGCAATTATAAACATTACCACCTGATGGCAGTTTGTGATACAGGATTAAAGCAAATACCTTATGAACATCCTAATCTGTGAAAACGTCATCTGTGAAAGCTGAAAGACAGTTGAGCGCTTTGACTCTATTGTATTGGTGGATTTTCACTGCTTCTCTTCTGATGGCTTGTGAACTCATTTTGGTTTTTAAATAGGCATTTTGCAGGCAACCTAAGGAGCAGCCCTCCCCACCCACACCCCCCCAAAAAAAAAATCCTATCCCTCTATGACTGGACTAATGGTGTGGGCAGAAACATTTGCAGCCTGGATCAAAGTTTTCAAATGATTTGTGCATGTTTGGTCAGCTTCTTGCCACATATTATCTGGCATTCTCTAGACAACAATGTTGCATGTTATGTTGCGTGTAGACTGTGTTGTCTCTTTGTCTCTTGCCATAGGATCGGGATATGGCACAACATAAATTCACTGTATTATTATTATTATTATTAAATAAGGTATACACATAAATACTGTACTTAGATAATCACCTGTTACATTTGATGGAACTGTAGAGCCAGATGTGTAGTCTGCAAACACCATGCAGAAATAATTAAATACAATTGCTCCTTATTCTTTATTTTTACAGTAAACTTGTGTGCTTTTAAAGAAAACTGTTAGGGTCAGTAAAATACTTCTTACTTTTTTGTCTTTTGGATAAATATAGACTATTTTAATTTATGATATAGCTGGGTTGTCTAAACATGGAATTGACAAACCAACTTTCAACTATATGAAGAGCAAAATGAAGTTAGAGAAAATTTCTTTTATGACAAAAACGTATCACCTGCTGTATGTGATAAAAAGGTAGTACTGGATGTGTTTTCTGCAATAACCAACAAACACATGATGATAGTCAAGAAAAAAACAATATGGTATAATTTTAAAACATATGTGATTAACATTACATTTTATGGTTTAGACTATCTTAATGAGCTATTTGTATTAGTAGATAAATGCATTAAATACATAAGTATATACAGCAATATCACCTTCAGATCATCACTTGCCAAGTATCTGTCTTTTACTACTACCGTATTATTCCCACGTCTTTTGAATTTGTACAAGTCTCCTCTTCGGCTCCTGATTGCTCGATGCACCTGCTCTGCATCTACAGACCTCCTCCTAGCTCCAGGAACAAACTTACAGCCTCTACATTTTTCGCCGAATTCCATGATCTCTTGGATTATAGCAATGCACTAATTGGACCCTCCATACTCCTCGGAGATGTGAATGTGCACTTCGACAACATTTCTCATCCTGACACTGTCAAAATGTCAGAAATGCTGCACACCTTTCGTCTCGTCCAGTCCGTGTCGCAGCCAACTCATAAAAGAGATCACATCTTGGACTGGGTCATACATCGACCTGATGACCACTTAGTCCAGTCAGTTGATGTTTCCCACGATCTCTCATCTGACCACTACTCTGTTCTAATCGAACTGGATTGCAAATGCCCATCATCGGCGCCAGTTTTCACACCCACTCGCCCATTACAAAATGTGGATAGACTAGCATTCAAAGCACAGCTGCAGATGGCGCTCCTCCAACCACCCTCTGCCGAGCAACTTGACTGTGTTTTACGTCGAGTAGTTGATGACCATGTCCCAGTGTCTCGACGTCTGATGCGCCAGTCTAAATGTGCGCCTTGGTGTTCACTGATCCGTGTCGAACTCCGCGACCTGAAGCGCACGCGCCGTCGAGCTGAACGTGTTTGGCGGAAGACTGGACTCGTCATCCACAAAGAAATTTACAATGCTGCAAATCGAAGCGTTGCAAAATGCATTTATGAGGCTAAAACATCATATCTTCAGGGCAAAATAATTAATTGCACCTCCTCCAAAAAGCTTTTTGCCGTTTGCAATAAAATGACTGGATCTCGTACAACAACACCACTGCCTACTGCCTACCCTACTTCACTACTGCCGCAAGTTTTTAGTGATTATTTCACCAGCAAGATATCGGACATTCGTTCATCCTTAGACTCGGTGTCGGCGCTTGACAGCATTTCCTGTGATGTCCTCTCAGGATGCGCCATGACCAAGTTCCTACCAGTCTCTGAGACCGATGTAAAAGCGGTTATTCTAAAAGCCAAACCAACAACTTGCGAGTTAGATCCGATGCCCACAAGCCTTCTGCTCGAGTGCCTAGATACTCTACTTCCTGCCATCACACATATTGTAAATGTCAGCCTGTCGTCAGGTGTTTTACAAACTCTGTTCAAAAATGCGGTGGTGAGGCCAATTCTTAAGAAATCCACGCTTGATGTCAATGTGCTAAACAACTACCGCCCAGTCTCCAACTTGTCTTTTCTCTCTAAGAGCATAGAGAAAATAGCTTTGACACAGCTCTGGGGATACTTACAAGAGCACCATCTTATCCCACAAGCTCAGTCGGCATATAGACCTTTCCACAGCACCGAGACCACTCTTACCACAGTAATAACAGACATATTATCTGCTCTTGACAGTGGCGATGTCTCTCCATTAACCCTACTGGACCTGTCTGCTGCATTTGACACAAAAGACCACTCTCTGCTTCTTCACAGACTCCACACCCTCTACGGGATTTCTGGACCTGCTCTCTCATGGTTCAACTCCTATCTCAGATAGGACCCAGACTGTGGTAGTTGACCGTCAGACATCTCGCCCTGCTTCACTTCTCTGTGGTGTTCCCCAAGGCTCAGTACTTGGCCCAGTTCTGTTCATCCTGTACACTAAACCACTTTCATCATGCATCCGGCTCACCAGGTTTCTCATTAATCCTATGCTGATGACACGCAGCTTTACTGTTCTACTCCACTGGCTGAGTCTCACTCTGCTATCAGCTCTCTAGAAGCTTGTATCAGTGATGTCAAAGGCTGGATGGTAAAAAACAAGCTTAAACTAAATGACGATAAAACGGAAGCCCTCTTGTGCCATAGAAGAAGACATCAACCTTCACTCGTCAGTCTGCCCAATCACATCAAATTGGGCGACAGCAACATCACCTTCACGTCATCTGTTAGGAATCTGGGATTTATTGTCACTGATGACATTATAAACATGTTACAGCTGTCTGTCAGTCTGCCTACTATGAGCTCCGTAAGATCAGTGCCATCCGTCATTTTCTCTCTACACGCGCTACCAACACTCTTGTCTGTGCGTTTGTTCTTTCTCGGCTTGACTACTGCAACTCCTTGCTGGCATGCTGCCCTGACTATCTCATTCAGAGACTCCAGAGAGTACAGAAGTCTGCTGCGCGTCTGGTGCTTAGAGCAAGGAAGAGGGACCATGCCACTCCTCTCCTTCGTTTTCTACACTGGTTACCCGTCTGTTCTCGCATTCAATACAAACTGTCTGTGCTGAGTTATAATTTCTTTGCTGGCTCCTGTCCTGACTATTTCTCTGAACTTCTCATCCCTTACTCTCCGGCCAGACAACTCCGCTCTTCCTCTGACAACCGTATCCTAACTGTTCCTTTCACCAGAACAACAACCTATGGTCACAGGACTTTTGGCTACTGTGCTGCAAAACAATGGAACTCTCTCCCTTTCAATATCCGCCATCTTCCTACAGTTGAATCTTTCAAATCTGCACTGAAAACGCACCTCTTCCTTGAGCATTACTCCTAACACAGTCCACAATGCTAGTCCTTACCCCTCCCCCTTTCCTCTTGCTACTTTACCCATCACTATTTTCTCTGTTCCTGTTACTTGATGCCTTTTGTTATCTGTTTCGTCGTCAGTACTGTCGTTTTCTTTCGTCCCCTGTGTTCTGTATCTACTTAGTCCACGTCCCTTCCCCATTTTAAGCGCTAAGAGCATGCTCTCTATGAGTGTGAATACGCGCTATACAAATCTTCATTATTATTATTATTAGAGACTTATACAGGACTGATGTCTCAAATTATCTGAGGGCTTTTGCACTGCTGCTGAAAATTTCTGCTGATATGCAGAAGTCATAAATAAATGAGTGATTAAAATGTATTACCAATACTGCAGCCTACCTTACTGTTATGATAAAAACAAGTAGCAGCAGCACCAGGACACTTGATAGTGAAGATGAACAATAGGAATGGAGAATGTTACAGTTTCAGAGGCATGTAAGACATCATGAGAATAAATATAGGTAGTAGAAAGGAATAATGCATTTTGTAGTTTAGATCATTCCCCATCATATTGTGAAGATATCAAATATATTTACCTCAAACTAATGTCAATGTTAATGAATTTTTAAAACACAAGTGCTTGTTTACAAGAAATGGAAATAAAGCATTATAAACAAAATCTTCATACAAACTTAACAAGAGACACTTGAAAAATCACAGATCATAATAAGGAAGGGGAAAAATCAACCGAAAGCTGAAACTGAGATTCATGAAAGGTGATTTTCCCATTGTGTAGGTAAGTTTTATTAAATAGATTTTGCTTAGTTCGATGTATAAAGTCGTTTTGTCAGTGGCAAACAATTTAAAGAAAGATTCACAATGTTATATTTTCTTTTCAACAGAGACATTATGCAAAATATACCTGTGTTTGATGTGTTGTGGTCGTTTCTGCAATAATCAATCATGATATCTTAATCAGGTAATTTAAGAATATAAAAAGATAGGAACTGGGATTTCAGAAAGGCAAACTTATTAAGGTAACCTGAAAATATGCATAACACATGCATAATACAAGTCTTTATAAAAATATACATTTATATTTTGTATAACTGAGATATTATTAAATGTATGCTTAGCACAATTATAATGACTGTGCACTTTTATAATGAACTTACCTGGTATGAGGACCAGCTTAAAGTGCTATACATGTTCTAAGATCTAGGGGATTTCAAATTTTGTGATCAGCAAATTGTCAGGAAATAAAATAGCTGCCAGTGAAGTGGACATATACAATAAAGACAATGAGCCATCTGTAAAAAGAAATTGCTCCCATGGACAATCTAGATGAAGGAGAAGTAATTAAAATATTACAGCAGTAATCACTCACACCAGAGACAAACTGGTGGAAGTTTGCTTCATATAAGGTGGAAATGCATGGCATAGGTGTGTCTCATCGTGTCAGTTACTTCCTCCTCCTGCTGCGCAATAATAAATAATTCAGAATAACTAGTTTACAGAAACTACATGGGGGATACAAATGCCAGCTTAGTTTGTGAGTGGCTTGGCCATGAGTGGGAAGAAAGCTCTGAGCAAGTGGATTCACCTTTGTATTCAGCTGATAAATCAACGATAAGGCCAGTACTGAAGATCAGAGCCCCTTCTCAGATTCAAATTAGACTAGTGGCAGTGTGTTTTACATTGTTCATTATATTCCTAGGTGGATTACTAAGTAATGTAGTGTTTTGATTTGTGGGCAGTAGCTTCCCTCATATCTTCCATGGAATATACGTTAATTTTCTTGTATGATGTTTATGTTAGCTGCGAGACTACTGTCAGACATCATAAAGTATAAATGTGATAAGTTCCCTATTTATACAGTAGACAGACCTAGCTCCCTCCATAAACTTGTATGTTGAACTCACGTAGTAGAAAACCTCAGGATGATGAATTTCACATCAACAGTTAATTAAGGTCCTTAGTGGGAAAGTGAAAATTTATCTAACTGGTGGGTTGCAATATTGGTTGAATGCAGTGTTTTGCTGCTGTTGAAACCACTGTTTGGAAAAAGTGTTTCCTCTTTATAAATTAACAAAAGCTGTTTTCTAGTATGAAAGACTGTAAGGATATGTTGAGTAGAAATAGTTTTTTTAAAGGGAGATCACCAGCGTGTTTGTTAAAACCTACCCACTTATTATTTTAAAAAAAACATGAAAGGTACTAGTTTGTTTGGGCTCAGTATAAAATATCTGGATGCCAACAGGCAGATCTTTTTCTTTTGTTAATTTTAAAAGCACATGGATGAATTTTATGCACCAGTGATATGTGTGTCTGTGACAATTCTTAGGGGGCAAAAACATTATAGCACAATGGCTAAGCAAAACCTTACAAACACCTCAATGGACAAAGCCACTGTTAGACTTAGTTCTCACAAAGTACAACAAAGAAGAACACGCCCTGAAAACAGCTGCAGAATCCAGACACTAACCTACCAGAACGTATAAAGACAATTTCCTTCCTTACATAAATGGATCACATGGCCCTAACAATCAACTAAAAAATCAAATTTATGACAGAATAGTTTTAGTGTATGAAATAATAAATTTCACAGACAAGATTCATAAAGCGGACATTTTAATTAAATTACTGTAGGTTCTTTGTAATTTAGGAATAAGAGAAAATGAAGAAGCAGTTGTACCTGACAAATTTGCAATAAAACAAAACCCTACCTCAACTTTCTTATTTCTCCAGCAGAAAGAAAGGTAGCCATCAAGCCAACATGTAAGAAACCATGGAAGGAATAGAAATACACAAATAAACATAAACTAATAAACAAACTATAAATGAAATTTCATAGTGGATAGCATCGATATTTAAAGATTCCAAAGATAAATAAAAGTCAAGTATATATGGAATCTGGGAACCAGTACAGTACACCACCACTGTGTATTCGGCATGCCTCCTGGACCCTACAAGCAGGGAACAACCAGCAAAAGGGCATCAACAGCAGTAACCAGAACATACCTTAATCAAAGATAGTAAATACTACAAGATGGGTCATACGGGATTTTCTGCGGTGACAGCGAAGCAAGCGCCACCAAACGGACCCCATGATGGTGGCTCAAGCGAAGTTTTGCGCCATTAATTGCACTAATTCATGCTACAAATGTTCTGGAGATTTCCACTGGATGAAGCAAGGTTAACTCATGATCATTTTCACAATAGTTTCTTTATAGACATAAATATTGCTTGCTGAAGATTATCAATACTGAACAATGTTGTCTGCTACACTTCATTTTCATGAGTGTATACATAGCATGCCTCGTCAAAAAGTGATCATAGATTTCATAATATTGGTAGGTTGATCAATTTTATGATAGATGTGAATTCATTTTGTCGTTTGTGTGAAGTTAATGATTTGTTGACAACATTTGTTTTGGTAATTAAAAGAACGAACAAAGAGATCCAGTTTATATGCAGCCTGCATCAGTACTATTGATGGCGGGTCTTTTTTTCTTGACAGATGCAAGCAGTGCCTACAATGGAACAGGCAGAAGACTTACTGAGGAAAAATATAGGAACTTTGTTTAAGTTTGGCTACTGCCTGTGAAGTTATCATTTTGAGGACACAGTTCGTGAATGCCAATCAATCCTCTTTGTGCTAGTTCCACAAAAGGCCTCAACCAGAGCCCGCCACTGATGAGTTCGTGAATGTGGCTACACAGATTATGCTGATTTGGTGTGCTGTGCCATCAATTTTCAATGTGCCAAACCCATCATCGCATCACATCTGAAAGACAACCCCCTAGAAAAGATCTCTGATATCAGGGTAAAATTCATCAACTAACAAAAATGCTGAAAACAAGGTGTGTATTATGTGCACATATCTGTACATTTATGACAGTGCATGTGTGAACTCATTACATGTGCATTATAAATATGTAAATAAAAACAAAGCTACAGTTCTGGTTTCCGTATCTGTCCCAGTATGTAAGTGCCTGTACATAGTATATTTTTATTTTTCAGAGAAACCTAAACAATAAGAGGTACAATACAATACAATTTTATTTATCCACTAATGCAATTCCAAATAGTGCTTGTACTAGCAGTAATTACTAGCAGTAAATCCTTCAAATCTGCACTGAAAATGCACCTCTTTCTTGAGCATTACTCCTAACACAGTCCACACAATGCTCGTCCTTCTTACCCTCCCCCTTCTGCTCTTGCTACTTGTCACCCATCTTTCTCTGCAGAATCGCTATATTTTCTATGTTTCTGTTACTTGGTGTCTTTTTGTGTTTTCTATCTTTGTTTTCTGTTTGTCGTCAGTACTGTCGTTTATTCTTACGCCCCTCATGTTCTATCCATTTAGTCCATGTCTCTTCCTTTTTTAAGTGCTAAGAGCATGCTCTCTATGAGTGTGAATATGCACTTTAAAAATCTTCATTTATTATTATTATTAATACATACATATACATGATATAGAAGAGATAATACATACATATACAGGATATAAAAAGAGATAATACAGATATATGTTGAAATAATTGCTCTCTTTCTCGAGTGTGATCACACACATACACACACATTCCCAGCAACAGTAGATATAGATTGGGACCTATGGTGACCTTAGGTCACCTCAGGCTAGTACAAGTTCACAATAGAGTTGATCAGGTAAATGGCATGTGGAATGAATGAATTGCGGTGACAATTGGTTGTGCACACAGGAATCATATACCTAGAGCCGACCAGCTAGAGTGAAAACCCACATGCCAATACATGATCAGAAATAGAGAGGATACGGGAGCCCTTCCTAAGGATTTGCTGATGACAGAAGGCAGCAAAGTCCCTCTGCCTGATTCCTGTGATCTTAGAACAGATATTAAAAAGTGAGACAAGACCTATCCTGTTCCCTAGGGACAGATTGTGGAACCAAGAGATGAAAGAAAAAGTGATGAAAATTTCAATGAAGGACTGATAGAAATGAGTGAGGACGACAGAGCTGACAGAGAAAGATTTGAGTCTCTGTAAGAGGTACAGGCACTGTTGGCTCTTACACAGGATCATGTCAGAGGTTCCACATGCACAAGACATCACTGACAGCCTACCTGATGTTTCATTAAATCTCCAGCTGTTACCTAGTAAACAAAAGCTGCAACATGAAAAAAAGCATTATCAGAACAGATTCTACCAACTAAAAAATACTTTAAAGGCAGCTTCATGTGTCAGCAACCAGAAACTGTCAACAAAATGGAACAGCTCATCAAAGATTTGTCTGAACATCTACCTCAACTTGCCCTTGATTTTGTGGTGACACAGATCTGAATATGTAAAAACCAAAGAGTGAGATGGTAAGACAAGATAAGTTCATTGCATTGTCATTATATCATATAAGCCAAAAGCCATATCACATGGTTAAGAACATTTTTGCCCTTCCAAGCATTTTATTACTAAGAGGTGCAATGGCAAAAGTTCATATCTATCCAGGATTTAATGACAATATCCCTAAGGCACTGAAGAATAAAGCTGCAGGAATGTCAGCTGGGTCACACATTATTCAGGTATTGGAAGACAAATTCAAAGCTAACGGTGCAGTTTCAAACACAGACTTGAAACGTTGCGATTTACTAAACAACAAAATTTATTCATCGCTTGCATGTAATTATCTCCCCTGAATATTTTTCATGTAGACCGCCATCATCTTTGTTTAATGAGCGAATTTTGCGCTATGACCCATCTTGTAGTATTCAGTATTTTTGCCCTGATCCCCTTCCATACCCAGACCTCCCCCTATCCTTAATCAGCTTTAGGTGGAGGCAGCTTGCCCTTTCAAAAGCAACAAGAATTATGATTTTGTTGCTCAAAATCAGAGGCTGACTAGAGCAGTGCTCACTGCTTTGTAATGCCTCTGGCAATACATTAACTAATGTTGTTATGTCTGAGGTGATGGTGACACTGGTTGTCATGTCAGCTAAGTACTTCAAAAGTTATGCAGACATTGCAGGCTCACTTTCTTAATTACTTTTTAGGCAAGACACAACCTGGAATTTTGAGGTTATGCACGTTATGAATGTTCAACATGTCATCTGTCTACTTCCAAAGTGATTGTTCCTAGAACCATGCAAAAATATGTATAATTTGTCACTCAGTGACTTATTTCATATTTTTTCTTGCTGTGCTCAGAATTAGTGATAATACAGATTAATAGAGAATATGGAAAGAAGAGAATGTTTGGGGAATAGCAACAGTCTTTTGATTAACTGGTTTATAAATATATCAAACACCAGCAAAAAGAGCATTCATTTGCCTTTTGTCTAGAAGCCATTCATGGCCTATCAAAATCTCTACACACGTTTCTGTTATTTTCTAGACATGACTGTTACGAATTAAATAGCGTAGCGGTGTGCGCGAGGTGTAAACCGGCGCCGCCATTGCTTTGTTGTGGTATTTGACCCCGGCTGACCTGTCCAGCAGCGGCCAGCGCGGCGAGGACAAAGCATATCTAGACTGTTCTAGTGTGTGCCTGAGCGAGTGAGACTGATGCAAGACTTAGCACCTGGATTGTTCGGTGTGGGAGAGCGCATGCGTGACGGGTAGGTGCAGGATAATTCTAGAGAACTGTGTACATGTATATATAAGCGGTGTGAGTGAGTGTCAAAAAGAAGAGAAGAAGACGAGGTTGCAGCAGACAGAAAGGTTGAAGCAAGCGACAGCAGTAGAGAGACTGTGTTGCCGTTAGAGTGTTGGTTGTCGTGGTCAGGCGAGCGTGACGTGTGTAGCTAGCGTACGTGTCGCTGAGAGGTCAGAGGTTGTGGAGAGCTGTTGTAACTGTGTTGGACTGTGTGTCACCGGTTGCCAGCGTGTAATGCCAGAGAGGAGACATTTGCTGTAAATAAAGTGTTTTGCTAAGCGGCTCGGCTGTGAGGGCTGTTTTCTTGAGAGAGATTGGCACCGCGGATCGTGGACCCATAACGAGCCATTTGACGACGGCATAGGCATCTGGGTCCTATGTTACGCCGTTAATTCAAATACGGAGACAACACCACCATTTCCATCCGTAACATCTGGGGGCATCGTCCGAGATCTGCATCGTCAACCTGCTCTGCTACAAGAATAGCTGCGACAGTCAAGACAGAAACTGTAAGTGAATTCTCTCTCGTTTTGAGATTAACACCAAAGGAAGCGACGTATAACGTGTAATCATGGAACACGTGATGAATTTGGTGAAGATAGGCAAGGAGTTGGGTCTCGAAGGAGACGAATTAAGAAAGTTTTTGGAACAGAAAGAGAAGGAACAGAAAGAGAAGGAGCAGAAGGATAGGGAGAGAGAACAGAAGGATAGGGAGAGAGAAGAAAGAGCTGCAGAACGAGAGTTTAAAAAACTGCAGCTACAACTTGAACATGAAGAAAGAGAAAGACAACGAGCGCACGAACTAGAGATGGCGCGACTGAGACCAGCAGTCACCAGCTCAGAAGTGTCTATGAAACATGAGAGGCCAAGACTGCCAAAGTTCGTTGATGGAAAAGACAGTATGGACAGTTATTTGCAACGTTTCGAGCGCCATGCCGAGTTGTCCAGTTGGCCGCGAACCGAGTGGGCAGTGTCACTGAGTGCACTGTTGTCAGGGCATGCACTAGATATTTACTCCCGCATGCCAGCAGAAGCAGCTCAAGACTATGATGAGCTGAAGCAAGCTTTATTGAGTGGCTATGATTTCACGGAAAACGGATTCAGACACCGTTTCCGTGCCAGCAAGCCAGAGAAAGGTGAGAGCCCCGAGCAGTTCGTAGAAAGAATTAGAGGGTACTTACACAGATGGATCGAGCTGGCCGGGCAAGAAAAGGACTTTGAAGGACTTTCATATATTGTCCTTAAAGAACAATTTATTGAAGCCTGCCCCAAGGACTTGGCTGTATTCCTGCAGCAACAAGAAGATCAGAATTTGAAAGCGTTAGCCAGCGCTGCCCTGAGATACCTTCAGTCGCACGGCAAAGACTTCGCCGCCAAATCGAGAGGTTCATTGTCTGCTACTGACTCGGCCCAAAACCCCGGGTCTGCCCAAGACAGCCGAGGTCCGGTGCGACATCAAGGCAATGAGTTGCGGTGTTATTCCTGCGGGGAAACGGGTCACAAAGCCCTGGCATGCCCAAACACCTCAACGAAACATTTTACCAGCCGCCAAGCACCAGAGGGAAACATGCGGCGGAACCAGCAACCGTTGAGTCGCCGCCCCTTGATGTCAGCAAATGTGGCCATATGCGAGGACGATGGTAGAGGACAAAGCCACATACGCAGACGAGGGCAAGTGACAGCCACCGATGACCCGGCCCAGAACGAACAGCACACTCCGGTGGTGGACTGCGCTTTTACCGCGAGAACCAAAGGCGATATTGGGAACATGCCAGTGACAAGCGGACGAGTGGGTGGTAATGACGTCACTGTGCTTAGGGACACCGGGTGTTCGGGAGGCGTCATCCGTAAAGATCTCGTGTTGGAAGGACAGTTTACGGGTGACAGCTCGAATCTACGATGTTGTCACGGGCACGTTCAGAGTGTGCCCACCGCTGACGTCGAAGTGTCATCGCCATACTTCAGTGGTCGCATAAATGCCTTATGTCTCGACAGCCCGCCGTATGACCTCATCATCGGCAACATTGAAGGAGCCAGAGCCGCTGAGGACCCTGACCCAGAGTGGGAGCACACCTGTGCCGTGTTGACCAGAGCGCAGGCGGCACAAGGAGACAAGAGAACAAAGGCTTTATCAATCACCAAGGAGTCGAGAGTACCCAACGTTGATAAGGAACAACTTATCCAGTTGCAGAGAGACGACCCAACGTTGGAGAAGTACCGAGAGCAGGTCACCAAGCACACCGAGGGTGGCGGGATGACCAGATTTGAAGAGAAAGGAGGAGTACTGTACCGCATATTTAGCCGGCCAAACGTCAATAAAGGACAGCAGATCCGCCAAGTGTTGGTCCCAGCGCCCTTACGACGAGCGGTGATGGACGTTGCACACTCGTCCATAATGGGTGGTCACTTGGGCACAAAGAAGACTTTAGACAAGGTCACGGCCGCTTTTTACTGGCCTGGCATTTGCGGGGACGTAACCCGCTTCTGCCAGTCTTGTGATCTTTGCCAGAAAACGGTGCAGAGAGGCAGGGTGCCGAGGGTGCCTTTGCAGAAATGCCGCTTATTGATATGCCCTTCAAGCGGGTAGCAGTGGACCTCATAGGCGAAATTAAGCCCGCCAGCGAATCGGGACACAGGTACATCTTGACGCTAGTCGACTATGCGACCAGATACCCCGAAGCAGTCCCTTTAAAAAAGATTGACACGGAAACTGTCGCCGAAGCCTTAATCGACATTTTCAGCCGCCTCGGAGTCCCGGAGGAAATACTTAGTGATCTGGGGCCACAGTTTGTATCGGACTGTATGAAGGAAGTATCTAGACTTCTCAGTATTCAGCGGATTACCACAACTCCATATCACCCGATGTGCAATGGGCTGGTTGAGAGGTTCAACGGCACCCTGAAAACCATGCTGAGGAAGTTATGCAGCGACCAGCCCAGGCAGTGGGACAGATACATCAATGCTTTGCTGTTCGCCTATCGGGAGGTGCCGCAAGAGTCGACGGGTTTCTCTCCCTTTGAACTGCTGTTCGGGCGAACGGTACGAGGCCCGATGCATGTCCTCAAAGAGCTGTGGACCAAGGAGGTCCCGGAAACCGAAATCCGGAACAGCTACCAATATGTGTTCGAACTGCGGGAAAGGTTGGAAGAAACCTTAAGGTTGGCAAGGACTGAACTAGAGAAGGCTCAAGGGAAGGCGAAGCACTTCTATGATAAGAGAACGAAGAGCAGATCATTCAAGCCTGGCGACAAAGTCCTGATACTACTCCCCTCAGACCACAACAAGCTGTTGATGCATTGGAAGGGCCCGTTTGAGGTAGAAGAGATCAAGGGGCTGAGCGACTATGTCGTGCGTGTGAAGGGGAAGGCCAAGGTGTTCCATGCCAATCTCCTCAAGCGCTACGTGGAGAGGGACCCCGCCGACGCAGTTGAAACCACTACGGAGGAAACGGTCGAGCCCATTGCCGATGGGCCAGTAGCATCGTGTCACGTGGCCGAGAGGATGAACGAGGCAGGCGTCGAAGGCGATAGTGAGGATCTCTTAGAGCTGGGAGATATACGTCATGGCGAGTCGGCTGATGACGTCGTCTACGGACCAAATCTGTCCGACCAACAACGGGCCGATCTACAAGACCTTGTAAGGCGATATGCTCGTATCTTTACGGATACACCGGGGAGGACCAGCCTTGTCCGACACGAGATAAATCTAACATCCAACATTCCAGTAAGGTCGAAGCCTTACCCGATCCCATACGCCACCAGGGAGTCTTTAAGGCGCGACATCGATGAAATGCTGCGGCTAGGAGTTATCCGGGAGTCAAAATCACCCTACGCGTCGCCCGTCGTTGTAGTAAAAAAGAAAGATGGGAGCAACAGGGTGTGCGTGGATTTCAGAAAGTTAAATAAGCTCACCTACTTAGATCCAGAGCCCATGCCAACGCCAGCGGATCTGTTCCGACAGCTGAGCGGCGATAAATTCTTCTCGAAGATCGATCTGAGCAAAGGCTACTGGCAGGTCACCATACCTGACGAGGATGTCCACAAAACGGCATTCATTACGCCGGACGGAGTGTACGAGTTCCTGAGAATGCCGTTCGGAATGAAGAACTCGGGGGCCACGCTGAGGAGAGGCTTGAAGAAGATACTGAGCGACCTACAGGGCATCGTGCACTACTCTGATGACATTCTAATACACACACAGACGTGGGAGGAGCACATCCGAGTGGTGCAAGTATTATTCAGCCGCTTTGCCGAGAACAATTTGACCGCCAGACCCAGTAAATGCATATTTGGCGCCGATGACGTCGATTTCATCGGGCATCGTCTCCAGGGTGGAGTGAAGGGAGTGTACGAGGACAATGTCAAGAAGATCAGAGAGGCGCCGCGGCCGCAAAATAAGAAGCAGTTACGCTCTTTCCTCGGCCTAGCGTCCTTCTACCGTGAGTATATGCCTCACTTCGCGGCGGTAACGGCCCCTCTTACAGACCTTTTGAAGAAGGGGCAGCCAAACGCACTAGAGTGGAGCGAGGCGCAGGAACGGGCCTTCGTCTCCGTCAAAACGTTCCTGACCAGTGATCCCGTGTTGCGGCTTCCAGACCCATCCAAGATGTACACCCTGAGCACCGACGCGTCAGATACAGGGATTGGGGCGGTGTTGATGCAAGAACACGAAGGGAAGCTATTCCCCGTCAGCTACGCGAGCAGGAAGCTGAATGTGGCTGAAAGAAAGTATTCCACCATCGAGAAGGAGTGCCTGGCCATCGTGTGGGCCGTAAAGAAGTTCCAGCTGTATTTGGAGGGGGTAAAATTCAAATTGCAGACGGAGCATAATCCTCTCACCTACCTGGATACTGCCCGATTCGCAAATAATAGGGTGATGAGGTGGGCACTGTATTTGCAAAACTTTGACATGCAAATAGACTCTGTGAAGGGAGCTGACAATGTTGGTGCTGACTTTTTAAGCCGAATCAGTGGGTAAAGTTCTAGGGTCAGCAGTGCATCGATGTAGAGGCAAGCGTATGTACATAGATAACGTAGATAAACTAGTTCATGCCAGTAATGTGTGTAAGGAACTGAATCTGTCGTGGTAAAGAAGGACCGTGTTGAATAAGACTTCTAGCTAGCAGAAATTGGTGTTAATCGATCTTGTGTTCAAAGACATTTTAAGTAAGCGTTGAATAATGTCATTAATTTTGCTAGTGGTAGTGGAATTGTAGATGTAACTGAATGTATGAGTAGTGGAAATGTAACGATGTTGACAAACAGTGAGTAATGGGATAATGTTGATGTATGTGTGGCCGTAGAAACGTAGCTGATGCTGTTTTATAATTGAGTTGGGAGAGATGTACATTTAATTCGTATGTTTTGTTTGAAGAAAGTCCTGCGGAATTTCTTCTTGAAGTAGGGGGATATGTTACGAATTAAATAGTGTAGCGGTGTGCGCGAGGTGTAAACCGGCGCCGCCATTGCTTTGTTGTGGTATTTGACCCCGGCTGACCTGTCCAGCAGCGGCCAGCGCGGCGAGGACAAAGCATATCTAGACTGTTCTAGTGTGTGCCTGAGCGAGTGAGACTGATGCAAGACTTAGTACCTGGATTGTTCGGTGTGGGAGAGCGCATGCGTGACGGGTAGGTGCAGGATAATTCTAGAGAACTGTGTGCATGTATATATAAGCGGTGTGAGTGAGTGTCAAAAAGAAGAGAAGAAGACGAGGTTGCAGCAGACAGAAAGGTTGAAGCGAGCGACAGCAGTAGAGAGACTGTGTTGCCGTTAGAGTGTTGGTTGTCGTGGTCAGGCGAGCGTGACGTGTGTAGCTAGCGTACGTGTCGCTGAGAGGTCAGAGGTTGTGGAGAGCTGTTGTAACTGTGTTAGTAGGACTGTGTGTCACCGGTTGCCAGCGTGTAATGCCAGAGAGGAGACATTTGCTGTAAATAAAGTGTTTTGCTAAGCGGCTCGGCTGTGAGGGCTGTTTTCTTGAGAGAGATTGGCACCGCGGATCGTGGACCCATAACGAGCCATTTGACGACGGCATAGGCATCTGGGTCCTATGTTACGCCGTTAATTCAAATACGGAGACAACACCACCATTTCCATCCGTAACAATGACAAAGAACTGGAAAATTCCTAATATGGACAATGCATGCAAACGATATGAATAGACCAAATCAGAAAATAGTACCATCAACCTTGACTGGCTCAGTGGTCACACAACCAGGCTTCATTAGTTTTGGGGGGTCCCACAGTCCAGTCATGCATGTAAACAAATGTTGACCGAAACTCTGAGGATGTTTCCTTTCGACTTTGATACTAAATATTAAACGTTAATTTAAATCAGACGCTCATTTCTTGCCAAAATTCCACGTGCAAAAGGAGTAAAGTGATGACTGCATTTTAAGGCCATCGTAGTGGCAAAAACAGAAAATGAGATAACGTAGTGCGCCTGATTTTGCTGTCACAATTACCATGGTAAAGTGCCTCAAGAAGAAAACAGCGCTTTGGTGGGGTAGCTGACCCCAGCTGACCTGTCAGTCGGCCGCGCGTCTGTAAGCAAGCATATCTAGATCATTCTAGCAAGTGCGTGAGTGGGTGTGATACCTGAAATGTTCAGAGCGAGAGTTCGCATGTGGGAAGAGTAGATGCTGGATGTTTCTAGATGTACTTTGTATATGGGGATGAGTGTTTTAGTAGGGAAGTGAGTGAGAGCTAATTTGAGGTGTCAGGTGTGTGTTGCCTTACTTCAAGTAGGCGTGTGTCACCTTTAGTCAGCGCGTGTCGCTGCCAGTCAGGGTTAGGCATGTGTCGCTATCGCCAGGGTGTGTCGCTATAGCCAGAATTCGCCAGGCGTGTGTTGCCATTTGAATAGCAGGAGTCGCTGCTGTAGATTGGATTGCCAACGTGGAAGTTGCTGTACAAACTTGTGAATAAAGTGTTTTAGCTGAAATATCTTTACTGCAAAGACTCTGTTTTCTTGGAGAAACTGGCACCGCAGATTCAGGACCCATAAACAAGCAATTGATGACGACATAGGCATATGGGATATGCTTTGTCGCTCAATTTGATTACGGACATTCATCCGTAACACAAATATTATCAAGTGTGTAAACTATTAGCTTTAACTAAACTTAATTAGCAGCTTGGGAGAGAAGCATTATTTGAACAGCTGTAGCAATCACATTTTGTCAAACAAGGCAATCAATCAAAGATGTCTGGGAATATCCTGGATTGACTTCAGCAGGAACTTAGACTTAGATGGTACATTAGCCAGAACAGGCTGAATGTGATACTAAAACTGAGCCAACGTTTGGTGTTTGGTGAAATAAACTTATTCCTTTATCCACCCCTACAGGCAAAAGTCCCATGGGATGTGGGCAGGGCTTCTTGCTGGCCATTCATGTGGACCACAATGACCCAGCCAATGCCCTGGGTTAAAATCAGTAAAGGATATTCCCAGATGATTGAAGAAATCGTGAAACAATGTTGGTACCTATATGAAATTTTAACACTGCAGAAAAGTTTTCCCATTCTGCTGTCCACATTAAAACCTGTTCTACTATAATTAATAACAAATTAATAAATTCATTAACAAGTGTAAATACAGAGTTTCTTATTACCCACCCTGTATATTCACACACAGAGACATATAACTCCTGCCATATTTTCTTATGCACACAGAAACATGCATTTGCCATAGTTTTATTCTCATTTTTACGTTAAGGGTGGTGTGAAAGAATAAAAGATGGTAAGACTTAATTTTTGATCTTAATAAAATATTTCTGAATTTATCTTTTTATATTTTTAGAAGAATTATACTGCATAAGCAGGTAAATCTTGCTAGCTGCATTTCAAATTAAATATGAACAACTTCAGAGTCTAATATGAATGACATTTAAAGAAAATGAAATGAAAGTATGATAGAATAGAGTAAAAGGACAGAGAAGTGGCTACAGAAATGGTATCCAAGGCCAGACATGGTTATAATCTACATTTCTATAAATTTATAATATAAAGTTGGAACAGACAAGACAGTGATGGGATAATATAGGTGCAGTTCTCACTAGCTCAAAAATAAGTATTTATAAAAGAGATACACTCTAAAGTTTCATGATTAATGATAACCATTATTTTTATTATTATTATTTGTAAGCAATTGCAGAAGTGGAACCTCAAAAGGTATTAACGTCTACACAGCATAGTTGAGGTTTGGGTTCATATAGTATTTATTTATATAGAAATGGATTACTCATAAAACTTACTGTAGTTTATAGGCACACAGGTATCATTCCTTCCATAAAAAGGTGATGGTGCACAGTTGATGGCACAGGTAATGTTGACTGTTCCATTTATAGCTTTATCTGCAATAACATTGAGCTGATAGGTATATATACCAGCATCAGATTTCACACAACTGCAGTTACTTTTACCAGTGGGTGGCTGGGAACATGAGCCAGGATAAGGAGTTCGGCATAATTCCTTAGGTCCGGATCCATTATCAGAACGAAACACAACGAGAGTTGGAGCAGGAGAACAGACAGGCGGTTGTAGTAATGTTGAATTGTAAACCCCACAGAAAACTTCATTTAATCCGTTGGAAAACGCCTGTGGACAGCTTAAGAAAACTGACTGACACATGCCATCTGAAACAGAATAAGGCAGAACTTTGATATGGAGTAACTCGCTACGCCATAAACCGGTCTATCTTATTTTGTCTGAGGTTTGGGGTTAGGCTTAATGATAGGATTTGGGGTAGAGTTAGGGTTTGGGTTAGGGTTAGTTTATTAGGTACATTTGGGCAATTGAGAGAAGCGAGCAGACGACAAATGCCGCGAGCCATGTTTGTTATGGCCGTCGCGAGTTACTCTATTTCAAAGCTGAGCCTAGAGTAATACCGAAAACAGATCTAATATGATGTTTGACTTCTCAAAGTTATGTGGTTATTGATGCACAGTCACAGCACAGGAACATTGATATTGTATTTTTCATGTCCTTCTCCTGTCTCTATTTAATTTTCTGTTCTCTCTCACACATCAAAGACTTTACCCACACACACACACACACAAAACGAATAGAGAACACTACAATTTGTAGTTAATAACATTTCTTTTTCTTAGCTTATTGCAAACCATAGCTAACTTACTTTAAAAATTGTTACCGATAAAACTTAGTAAGAACCTTACCCGACATAAGACTGAATGAAATTAATAGGTGTATTAGCCATCCTGTATTGAAAAATAAAAACACATTTGTTTGCCTCTGTGACAACATGGTGTACACTTTAACAGCAGTGCTCTGAATGCCTCGTAGTGCTGGCAGAGTAGGCTCCCTTGCATCGTGACAGCCCTTCAAAATGTCGACCTATCAGATACGGCGTCACAGCGTGCAGAGCAGTGGTGCGTTGTACAGGGTTCTTTATTTGCATGTGATCTTTCATTTGTCCATGCATAATGATCCATCTAGCGAGGCTTATATAAAATTCAGAAAAATATTACTTATAAAAAGTACGAGTTTGATGTCAGACAGAAGAAGTATGTCAACGGCATACACCTTGATGTTTATACTTCTTTACAGAGACACGTACGGTAGGGAATCAGCTCTGTCTCTTCCTTTCTCTCTCCCCTTTCCCCGCTTTTTTCTGTGTATGTGGCTGTAAATATACGTTAGTTACGCGTGTCTAAAATTTTATTTTCACGCCTGCTATGTTAAGGAAAATCGCTTATAAAAATATTTCTTAACTTTTTGAATGGTACCAAAACGTCATACTTGCTAATTTTGCTTAAATTAAAGTATAAGCACGGTTTGACTAGCTGAACAGACAGTTTTGTGGCATACTTATTTATACATTGATTCCTTATGTTCACATAGCAAATATTTCTTATTTTCGCTCAGCCTGGTATTACTATTATTGAGAGTTGTTCCTGCAGTTAAATCAAGTTCTACGTACGCGTTGCATTTCTGTATTAAATTCATTATATATTAGCAGCATAAAATTTGACATGTTCTCAGACTTGCGTTATCTAGCTCGATTCACTTAAATTCAAACTTTGCGCTCTTTGTAATGGCTTAATTCTTACTTTGTAATCACTGAATTTTATTTACTCGGTGTCAATGGCGCCTCACCACCCTAGCTGGTCTCCTCGGTCTGATTGTATTACCCTCTTCTCTGTGTCACGCATTTTCTTCTCCTAACTCATGGGTGGGGATCGAGTGTCCGGTCCCCGGGTACGGCCCGCGAAATCACTTCATCGGGCCTGCAAAGGCTACCGCAGATTTCGGTAAATCTATAAAAATGTTTTCATAGGAACATATATTAAGTGAATAATAATAATAAAGTAAATTTTAACGAACACAAAAGGACCGTCCATTACATAATCATCATTTTAATTCCTCGCTACTCCTCGAGGAACATAGGGCTGCAACAACACCTCGCCAGCGGACCCGGTTTTGGGCAGCCCCTCTCAGTTGGGCCCATGTGGTTCTGGCATCCTTTGTTTTATTTGATGTTTTATTTCATGTTTATTACCAATTATTTTTGTATTCTTCTTTTGTTTATTCTTTCCCAGTACGGCGCGAGGGCTAAATGAAAAAAAGCACCTTCTCGCTTATTTACCTCTCGTTAATAAAGAATTGTCATTGTCATTGTCTCGCTCTCTACTGATCTTCTCCAAGTCTGTTTTTGCCTCCCAACTCTCCTCTTCCCCTGAACCTTCCATTCAAGTGCCTGCCAGGCAATGGTGTCAGCTGGTTTGCGCAGGGTGTGTCCTATCCAGCCCCACTTGCACTTTTTGATGTCTTGACTAGTGGCATTCTGGTTAGTTCTTTTCCACAGGCTGCTATTGGAGATCTTTTCAGGCCACCTTATTCCCAAAATATGGCGAAGGCATCGGTTGGTAAAGGTCTGGATGTTCTTGTTGATGGTGTTTGTCACTCTCCAGGTTTCAGAGCCATACAGTAGGACTGCCTTCTCATTGGTGTTGAAGATGCGGGTCTTACTGCGGAGGTATAATGCTCGGGAGTTGTAGATGGGGAGTAGGGTGTTAAAAGCATGCCTGGCTTTGTTTATGCGGCTTCTGATGTCGTCGTCCGCTCCACCATCTTTGCTGACGATGCTTCCTAGATATATGAAGCGGTCTGTTTCTAGGATGTTCTCTCCTTGAACATGGATTGGAAGTTCCTGCTTGTTAATGATTTTCATAACTTCGGTCTTCTTTCTGTTGATCTTTAAGCCGGTCTTCTCTGCTTCCTCTGCTAGCTTGCTCAGTTTGGTTTGTGCATGCTGCTGCCGATGAGATAGGAGACTAATGTCATTTGCAAAGTCCAGGTCCTCTAGCTGTTTGCTGAAGGTCTACTAGATACCGGTGTTGTCTTGGGTTGTTTTACGCATGATCCAGTATATGACCATCAGGACGATTGTCTCTGATAATTTGCAACCGTGTCTTACGCCAGTCTTCATTACAAAAGATTTAGTGAGTTTGCCGTTATGGATAACTTGTCAGGATGAGTCTTCATGCAATTCCTGGATGATGTTTATGAATTTAGGTGGAATATTTGCTGGGGATGGACAGCAGCATGATCCCCCGCCAGTTGTTGCACTGGGAGAGGTCTCCTTTCTTTGGTAGTTTGACCAGGTGACCTAATTTCCAGTCTGCTGGGACTAGTTCTTGTTCCTAGATCTTGTGTAGGAGGGGCTGTAAAATTGTTTCTGTTGTTTCTGGGTCTGTCTTAAGTGCTTCTGGGGTTGTGCTGTCCGGGCGTGATGTTTTGCCATTTTTCATGCTTTTGGTAGCTTTAATGATTTTTGTCTTAGTGGGAGGACTGGTGTTGACGTGAAGTTGTGCAGTTGCTGGTGGTATGTCAGGTAAGGATGGTGGATGAGGTCGATTCAGCATCTCTTCGAAGTGCTCCATCCAGCGGCCTCTTTGTCCTGCATCGTTTTTATGGTCTTTCCGTCTTTGTCTTTCACGGGCTTGTTTGATTTTATGCTCTTGCCTGACAGAGTTCGTGTTATGTCATGTAATCGCTTCATGTTTCCCTGTATGGCTGCTGTCTCTGCTTCCTCTGTCAGTTCATGGGCGAAGCGTCTCTTTTCCTCCCTTACCGACCTCTTGGCAGTTGGCTTCCCAGTATTTTGCTCTGAGACCTTTTTTCTCTTGCTGGTCTTGACACTGAGCTTCTTTTTCAGACCCTTTCTTGATTCAATCTTTGCCCAAGTCTCTGGAGTCATCCATTCCGTATGTTTTCTTTCCCTCTTCCCTAGAACATCGGTACAAGTTGTCTTCCAAATGCTCTTGAGTGTTGCCCAATGTTCTTCCACTGATTCTTCTGTCAGTTCTGAAAGGGCCTCATAATTATTCTTAATTTCACAGTTATAAATTTCCCTTATCTCTTTGTTCTTGAAATACTGAGTATTGAACTTGTGTTGTGGTCTGCCTGCTGTATCGATGAAGGATTTCAGGTCTTCTCACTCTGACATATTGGAGACTCCTTCTCCACTTTCGAGCAACTGTTAAATGGTCGATCTGGTTTTCCGTCTGGCCATCTGGGGAAGTCCACGTTGTTTTGTGTATATTTTTGTGTGGGAAAACAGTGCCACAAATGACGTGCTCATTGAAAGCGCAAAAGTCTGTGAAGAGCTCCCCGTTTTCGTTGCAGGTGCCGACGCCATGCCTTCCCATGATGAGCTCCCTGTCTGTGTTGTTATCTCCCACTTTGACATTTAGATCTCCCATAATGATCTTCAAATCTCTTCTTTGTGTGCAGTCAAACAGAGACTGCGAGGAGCTATAAAATTCTTTTTCCTCTTCATCTGCAGCATTTGTTGGTGCATAGCATTGAATGATGGTGGTCTTCCTTCCTTTAGAATTGAATATTGCTGACATGAGCCTTGGAAAGACCGGTTCCCAGGCCCTCAGCGCCTTTGTTGCCTCTGTTGACATCAGCAGTGCTACTCCCTGGGTATGGTCGTGGTCCAGGTCTTTGTGGCCAGAGTAAATGATGGTTTCTCCTGAAGTTAGTATGGTCTGCCTCCTTCCATTCCATTTGGTTTCACATAACCCGAGGACCTGATGTTGTATTTTCTCATTTCTCTTGCACTTGAGCTGATTTGACACTTTCATAGAAGGTTCTGATGTTCCAGGTCCCTATCCTGTTTCTTGCCTTGGTCGTCAGAAGATGAGTCAGCGAGCTGGCTTCCCAGGGCTTTCACCAGCCTGCGTCATAAGCTCTTCTAGAGAGGAATCTTCCCGACCAGTCCCCTGTTGTGATACTGTTGCGGTTTCTTTAACAGCTTGTGTTTTACATGAATGGGTTGTTAGCCCAAAGCAAACCCCCCAACCTGGAGGGCCAGGGTGCAACATTTTAGTCTGGCCTTTTCCCTGACAGACCTGTTCGGCTTGGTTGAACCTGCCAGGAGCACAAGGCTCCAGCCGACATAGCTCTGAGGGTCAACGAGGCACACAAGCCACCAAAACCCTACAAGGTAAGTTGCACCAATTGGTGGTGGCCATTACAGAATAGAGAGGACATATGCAAGTACTTGACGGGACAGACACCTATGCTTCTCGTCGGCATCACGTTGGATAACATGACCGATCTACACCACCTTCTGCCGTTTGACGGTAGCAAACAGAGGTTCATGGGGACCCACCAAGAAGGTAAATGCACTGTGTATCAAGTCGTTCATCTTTATATCCCTGTAAGAGATCCGGAGGATCAACGCGAAGCACTTTTTTTGGAGGTTTGCATCCGTCGCTTTGATTCCGTGAACAAGGTCCATGTCGCGCAGCCCTACAGCATGACTATCACAATGAGAGGCTTACAAAGCTTTAATTGGTGAGTGTGTTGGTACTTCAGCTATCCCTAATCTTTTAAGCCTAGCCATCGCTGTTGTTCCTGCCGTGACACTGTGAAGAACGTTCGCCGCGTAACTATCGTCCTTTGAGATGTTCGTGCCCATATATTTGAAAGACTGCATCTCTTCCAGCTGTACTCAGTTCAGTCGGATCTTCTTTTTGCTAGATCCGACAATGTTAACCATGACTTTGTTTTTGTGCTGATTTCCGCACACACTCGCGCTGAGGGCGAACTTGTCGGTGATCATCTGTAAATCGCTGACCGCCATCCGATCCATGTCGTAGGCAAAGAAGATGTAACTGAGTGGCTTCCCTTAGATGGACACGGAGGCATGATGGTCCTGGTGTGTATTTTGTTTCAGGTAGATGTAAACTTAACTGAGAACATAGAACAGCCCTGACGCATACCAAGCACTGTGGGAAAAAGCTTACCCACCCAGTACCAATCTCCTGGAGCCGTAATAAAGTGCCTTGATGGTTCTTTCTCCTCGTTGAATGTCCGCAACACATTGTATAGTCCCTCGTGCTATACTTCATCGAAACCTTAATTGAAGTCCATAAAGTTATGGTAGAGATTCTACATTGCTACGTGTGCTTTCTGATTAGGATTTGGCTTTTGAAGATTCGCACAGCAGTGTTCCTGCTGAGCCAATATCCAGCCTGTTCTTCAGCCAATAGCTCCTATGCCTCTGATGTAAGGTGGTTCTGAATCACTTTCCACATAGCTTTAATCGGATGGCTAATTAGACTCATCGTTCGATAGTTCTGACACTGCCTCTCTTCCTAGGATATGACGGTGACTGCGTACACTATTGTGTCCATTGCTTGTTTGCCCAAAATGTTCCGACAGTGTGGAAAGTGCCTTCATTATCTCTTCCCCGCCATAGTTGATCAAATCCACCGGCACAATCTCCACCCCGAGGGGCTTTCCTTCCTTCAGGCTCCTAGTAGCCAATTCAACCTGTTTCCGTAGTCCTCTGGGTCTACGGTTGTCTCCTGGTTATCTCGGAAGATGTTCGGATCTGTCGTCAGTGGAAAATTATAAAGGTCTCTGCAGTACAGTACTCTGTCCGCCGTTCAAGCAGGTGGCCCTCGCTATCTTCAATGGTGGACGTCTTTTGCTGACCCTTGTTCGTTAGGGTCTTGACTAGGCGGAAGAGACCTTGAGATCCTTACGATTTTCGCCTAAGACCATGCTTTCATCGATCTCACGGCATCTGTCCTCGATCTAGGTTTTCCTGGGTTCCACCATCCCTGTTCAGATTTTGCGATAGAACTCCTGTGATGCAACCGCTGCCTTAGTGTTGCTTGTTTTTTCATTCGGCGGTCGCAAAGGTCAAGAGCTTTCTTTGTGATCCAGGTTGTTTTTTTCGCCATAGGACGCCCGAGGACCATTTCGGCTGAGGTCAAGAGAATCACTTTATATAACCTGAGAGACGGGGACATTGGGCAGACACTCATTTACTTTCTTAGACCCCATTCTCGTTAAACTGTGTTTACTTTCAATGCATTTATATTTAGTCATCAAATCACATAAAAGAACTGTTTTGCATAACCAAGTGAAATATTCCATTTTCTCCTCTATTGCCGTGATATATAGCTTTCACTGTTGCGATAGCATTTCTTCAACAACCAAACATCACTTCTCAATTCTGTACATTTATGTATCAAAAAGAGAAATAAATGGTTTGACTACGAATGCAAACAAATTAGAAAAACAGAAAACTTTAAAAAATTCAATATACCTCTCTTAAATGATGACAAAGTGAACTATTTACAGGAAAGAAAGAAATACAAGTGATTACTGCTATGTAAAAAGCGAGAGCATAAAAAGCTCACCGTTAAGACTCTTTATGATAATTTAACTGATCAGAAATCATTTTGGAACAAAATAAGGTCACTACAAAGGGATGAAGTTTGCTTAAATAAAATTTCTAAGGAGAAAGGGTATGGTCATTTTTCACACGTTTTCAACTTACCAAATGCATGTTCCTGACAGGAACAGGATACAAATGAAACATTTGCTGTTAGTGTTAATAAAAGTGATTACCTAAACAATCCAATAACAGAAGAACAGATTTATAGGGCAGTCAAATCATTAAAAGTATCTACAGACCTGCATCTACAGACCTCCTCCTAGCGCCAGGAACAAACTTACAGCCTCTACATTTTTCTCAGAATTCCATGATCTCTTGGATTATAGCAATGCACTAATTGGACCCGCCATACTCCTCTGAGATGTGAATGCTCTCTAAGATCATAGAGAAAATAGTTTTGATACAACTCTGGGCCTACTTACAACAGCACCATCTTATCCCACAAGCTCAGTCGGCATATAGACCTTTCCACAGCACTGAGACCACTCTTATTAAAGTAACAACAGACATATTATCTGCTCTTGACAGTGGTGATGTCGCTCCATTAACCCTACTGGACCTGTCTGCTGCATTTGACACTATAGACCACTCTCTGCTTCTTCACGGACTCCACACCCTCTACGGGATTTCTGGATCTGCCCTCTCATGGTTCAACTCCTATCTCACTGATAGGACCCAGACTGTCGTAGTTGACGTTCAGATATCTCGCCCTGCTTCACTTTTCTGTGGCGTTCCCCAAGGCTCAGTACTTTGCCCAGTTCTGTTCATCCTGTACACTAAACCACTCTCATCATGCATCCAGTCTCACCAGGTTTCTCATTAATCCTATGCTGACGACACGCAGCTTTACTGTTCTACTCCACCGGCTGAGTCTCACTCTGCTATTAGCTCTCTAGAAGCTTGTATCAGCGACGTCAAGGGCTGGATGGTAAAAAAAACAAGCTTAGAACTAAACGATGATAAAACTAAAACCCTCTTGTGCCTTAGAAGAAGACATCAACCTTCGCTCGTCAGTCTGCCCAATCACATCAAGGTGGGCGACAGCAACATCACCTTCACGTCATCCGTTAGGAATCTGGGATTTATTGTCACCGCAGACATGACCCTTGATAAACATGTTACAGCTGTCTGTCAGTCTGCCTACTATGAGCTCCGTAAGATCAGTGCCATCCGTCATTTTCTCTCTACACGCGCTACCAAAACTCTTGTCTGTGCGTTTGTTCTTTCTCGACTTGACTACTGCAACTCCTTGCTGGCAGGCTGCCCCTCATCCATCATTCAGAGACTCCAGAGAGTACAGAACTCCGCTGCACGTCTGGTACTTAGAGCAAGGAAACGGGACCATGTCACTCCTCTCCTTCGTTTTCTACACTGGCTACCCATCCGTTCTCGCATTCAGTACAAACTGTCTGTGCTGTGTTTTAATTTCTTTGCTGGCTCCTGTCCTGACTATTTCTCTGAACTTCTCATCCCTTACTCTCCGTCCAGACAACTACGCTCTTCGTCTGACGACCGTATTCTAACTGTTTCTGTCACCAGAACAACAACATATGGTCACAGGACTTTTGGCTACTGTGCTGCAAAACAATGGAACTCTCTTCCTTTCCATATCCGCCACCTTCCTACAACTGAATCTTTCAAATCTGCACTGAAAACGCACCTCTTCCTTGAGCATTTCTCCTAACACAGTCCACACAATGCTCGTCCTTCTTAACCCCGCCCCCTTCCCTCTTGCTGCTTTACCCATCTTTCTCGCCGAATCACTATATTTTTCTGTTCCTGTTACTTGATGCCTTTTGTTTTCTGTTTCGTCAGTACTGTCGTTTTCTTTCGTCCCTTTGTTCTGTGTCTACTTAGTCCACGTCTCTTACTCGTTTTAAGCGCTAAGAGCATGCTCTCTATGAGTGTGAATATGCGCTATAAAAATCTTCACTATTATTATTATTATTATTATTATTAAACGTTCACTGGTCAACAAAAACGCACCTCTTCCTTGAGCACTACTCCTAGTCCACAATGCTAGTCCTTACCCCCCCCCCTTCCCTCTTTCTACTTTGCCCATCACTATTTTTCTCTGTTCCTGTAATTTGATGCCTTTTGTTATCTGTTTCGTCGTCACTACTGTCGTTGTCTTTCGTCCCCTGTGTTCTGTATCTACTTAGTCCACGTCTCTTCCCCGTTTTAAGCGCTAAGAGCATGCTCTCTATGAGTGTGAATATGCGCTATAAAAATCTTCACTATTATTATTATCACATGTTCACATTAGTTGGTATTATACAAAAACAACTTCAAAGTCATAAAAAGTTTTATGTAGCATTTATAGATTTTAAAAAGCATTTATTATGTTATTAGAAAAGAAGAATGGTATTACCATGGTACAAAATTGGAAATAGTCAATAGTTATAAATATCTAGGAATGATTTTGTCAGCACGTTGTGTGTTTTCTCATTCCTTAAATGATTTAGCAGCAAAGGCACGCAGATGAGTAATTGAAATTATAAAAGTTCTTTGGCGCCTTGAAGATTGTAATCCCTTTTTTGTTTTTTCAAATTATTCGATTCACTAATTCAGCCAATTCTTTTGTATGGTTCTGTGATATGGGTTCTGTGTGCTGATAACAATATTAGTGAGAGAGTCCATTTTTTTGCGATGAAACGTTTCTTGGATGTGACAGAAAGAACTCCAAATGGAATGATTTACGATGTATGTGGAAGATACCCATTGTTTGTAAATGCTTATGTGAGATTTATTGCATACTGGCTGAAAGTTGTAAATCTGCACCCCCTCCCCCAAGTAGACTTCCAGAAAAAGTGTTAAACGTATTGCTAAATATGCAGAGTAATCACAAGGTCACTTGGGTTAGCAACATTATGCTAACACTTTATAAGTATGGGTTTGGATTTGTTTGGGAATCTCAGGGGGTGGGCAATGTTAAGCAGTTAAGAGAATTTAAGCTGAGACAAGACTGTTTAGAGCAAGACTGGCATAGCAAAATATCCAGCAGTGATCTATTTTCATTTTACAAGCCATTTAAGTCTTCTTTAAAGTTAAGCACTTACTTAACTCACATGAAACATATTGCTATTAGAAATTCACTATTAAGATTAGGCTAAGAGTTACAAAAATAAATTGCCATAAACAGCGTTACAGTAATTTGTCCACTACTTTGTTAAAATGCCCTAATTGCGATTGTGAAGAGTTATGTTTTGTGTTCGTGTGCCCAAAATATAAAGATCTACGACAGCTGTACATTCCTGAAAAGTTCTATAAATCCTTCTTAGTTTTGTTTATCTACTTTATTTGCAAGCAACTGTTAAATTTAATCCAAAATGTTGCATACTATCTGTATAAAGCAATGCAGATTAGAGAGAGCAAATAATTTGCAAATTACTGATATTAAATAGCACAGGGATGCCCAACCTACGGCCCGCGGGCCATATCCGGCCCGCGACGCGGTGCCATCCGGCCCTCGAAACTTCTGCCCACAGTGCAGGAAATCGGCATGGAAATAAAAATAAAAACACCGAAAAAAAACGAAAAAAACGGAAGAAAAAGTATCTACCCTACGTTGGGGCGTCTCTCAATCTTTCTTCGATGGATTTCATTCTTGATTTATGTCTTGGGAGGAAACCAGTGTTTGAGAACGAGGGACGCCGCATTCCACAGGGGATTAGTGATCTTTTGATTAGTTAATACTTGAATCAGTCGTTAAAGAGATTGAAAATACAGACTCCGGGCTTTCTAGCAAGGTATAACACAATAGGGTTCTGACAGGGAAACAGTACCGAAATAGCGTTTGAATTTCGTCACGTTCCTATGGAAATCAGGACGGATCGCCGTAGTGTACCTCGATTAAAATGTAGTTTAAGACAATTTCTAACTTTTATTTTAACATAGAAACACAATATTAAACCGCACTATGAAACAAAGCACAAGAACAAGTATCCGGCATCCTTGGTTGGAGCATCGAAGAAAAGTTTTCTAAGTTACGTCAAGAAATTGGAGGCTTGACGAGAATATTAGAGAGTTTGAGATCCACGACGCGTAGGGAGAGGTGTGCGGCAACGAGAACGGCGAGCCTCTAAACCTACCCGTTGTGAGAAAGCGATTGGTTGGATTTTGTGGATGTGATGATGTAGGGCGCAAATTCCCGTGACGCTACAGGTTGCCGCTCCCGCACGCGTCGTGCGAGCACTGAATCTCAAAATCTCTATTTACCAAGAAAAGACAAGAAAATGAGGCGGCGGTCAGGGCAAGCTACCGAGTTGCTCACATTTTGAGCAGAGAAGTGAAGCATTTTCCGACGGCGAATACGTAAAAAAGTGCTTGCTAGCAGTGGCGGAGGAAATGTGTCCTGAAAAGAAGAATGCAGTTGAACCCGTCAGCCTTTCTCGCATGACAATTGCACGACGAGTGGAAGCTATGGGGAAAAATCTCCAGTCAAAACTAAGGGAGAAAGCAGCACGTTTCGAAATGTTTTCTATTGCCGTTGACGAGTCCACCGACGCATCTGACACCGCACAACTCTTGGTATTTATTCGCGGTACAAACAGCGATTTTGAGATTACAGAAGAGTTAGCGGCCATGAGGGGCATGCATGGGAACACCACTGGTGAAGACCTGTTAAAAGAAGTTTCAGCTGTAATACAGAGTCTTGCTCTTCCTTGGGTAAAAATTAGTGGGAGTGACTACTGATGGTGCCAGAAGTATGGTTGGATGCCACAGCGGACTGGCACAAGGGTTAATAGAAAAGTCGTCGAGTCTAATGGAACCGAGCCTCATCTGTGGCTTCATTGCATTATTCACCAACAAAATCTCCGTGGCAAGGTGTTGAATCTGGACCATGTGATGAAGATTGTGGTCAGCACTGTAAACTTCATCAGATCACAGGCGTTGAACCACAGAACTTTCAAGGAATTTTTGACAGAAATAGAATCCGAATATGAAGACGTTCTCTTTCACAGTGAAGTCCGCTGGTTAAGCCGAGGAAGGGTATGCTAAAACGGTTTTTTGATTTGAGACATGAGATTGAAATTTTTATGACTGAGAAATCAAAGCAAGTGCCTCAGCTGAACGACCCCTCGTGGTTGTGGGATTTGGCGATTTTATGCGACATCATGTCACATCTGAATAAACTCAACACCAAACTACAAGGGAAAGACAAGTTGATTTCGCATGTGTATGCGGACATAGCAGCATTCCAAGCGAAATTCAAACTCGTCATTCAGCAGGCGGGAAGGGTGCAGCTTGTCCAGTTTCCAACGTGTACAGCTCTACGTCAGGATCAGCAGCTAAATGTCTTTCCCCAAAGCAAGAATGATCCAACTTCTGGGGCTCTTGAAGGATAATTTCAAGGAAAGATTTGTGGATTTTCATGATTTGAAGAATGAAATACGTCTCTTCGAAAATCCATTTGCGGCAGATGTGTCAAGTGCCCTAACAGACCTGCAACTGGAACTGACTAACTTGCAAAGCCAGACATCCCTGCTTGACACATTTCGATCGATGCAGACAATTAATTTGTACGCCGTGTTGCCGTCAAAAACTTTTCCAAATCTCCGAAAACAAACGTTAAGGATGATCACGATGTTTACAAGTACTTATGTGTGTGAACAAACGTTTTCAGCGATAAAACGGGCGAAACCCGTCTGACGTAATCGCCTCGCGGACGAACGATTCGAGTCAGTGTCCGACTCGGTGTCTCTAAGATGCAGCCGGACATTCAGAAGTTGGTTTCTGAAAAAATATCTTCAAACTTATCCCACTAATTACTACAGAATAAATGGTAAATAAAGCACGTTTCTAATAAAAATGGTATAAGCTCTATTTTTTTTCTTTTTTGTATATTTGCGGTGAAGCGGCCCGTGACACGCGTCTCGGAGACTTACATGGCCCCCAGGCCGAAAAAGGTTGGGCATCACTGAAATAGCACATTAACGGATGTTGTATTTTTAATGAAGTAAGGACATTGTATTTATGTATTTTTGTCACGACACCGAGAAGTGTATCATTCACTTACTTATTTCAACACATACACAGAGCCTGACAAGAACGTGCTCTTTCACACAAATTAAAAGAAAAGAATGATTTGTCTAATGAGTCTATCTGGTTTACTAATTACAAATAAAAAAGCAAGAAAACGAGAACAAATACACAAATGAGAAAGTCAGTTTAAAACGTTTCTTACATCTAGATAATTTTAAAAGAACGGAATCCCTACCATTCGAATCCTTCCTTGCTGAATACCTAAAAGAATACATAAAGACTACTCACTAATCGTTCTCTAAACTCCTAAATGCCCTACTCACAAATTCTTCTTTTCAATTCCTACACTACATCTTGTTTTCTCGTCCTCCCCTGCTTTCTTCTCCCAACCGACTAACTGCTCGCGCTCCCTCACATCATTTCTTTTATATTGTTTTACATCACCCATACACGTATTCAGACAATCTGACGTCATTCACGCTCTTTCGTTCTTCCACAATAATCCTTATAAAATTTAAGCTTACTCAAATGATACAGTCAATGGGAAATAACAATGATACCTGACATTTTTATACTTTCATTTTTGATTCCCCCTACACCCATTTGCCCAACATCGGTTATGGGCACAAGGCTACTGAAATAAAAAAAAATGTCATTGTCATTGTCACTTCTCAATTCTGCGTCCATACACTTAGTTAATGAACCAAGGTCTCATCCTTTTGATAACACTTATGTTTCTGGTTCAATGACGGTTAGTTGATATGCTTTCGTGTGAAGCTCATTGAACTCGCTCCCACACGGAAAAATATTCTGTGGAGCCTATAAAGATAGTAAAGAAGAGTACACTATTATTTTACACCCTTAATAACCATGTGGATCTTAATAACTTAGGAATGTTTGCATACAGGTGACTTTCTGTATTTATCTGAGAAATATTCCTCTATTATGAACCATACTTTCAAACTTTGTTCGACCAAATCTATTTTCTAATTTAACGAGAAGAACACAAAAAGAAAAAGCGATGCCTTAAACCAGTGTCAATCACTAGAAAATTATCTGGTTTTGAAGCACCAATTGTAGCAAAAGCACTAAGCCTACGAGTGTGGGTACTTTACAGGATTTACGTGTATTTTTATGTTTAGTGCTTTTTTAATTCCTCATTTTAAGTACTTGTGGTATTTGCAGTGTCTTGGTTATTGTGGTGGCAAATCTTAACGACTTTTTAAAATCGGGAACATTTTTTTCTTTGTCTATGTGTTCCGTTCCATCGATCAGCCCACGAGAAGAGCTCGAACTAATGGTTGGTTGGGCTATAGTACCACTTTTTGGTACTCCTTCTAGCTTGCCGTTAGACCTAAGAGTGTTTAAAACTTTCAGTCACCACTACGGAGTTTAGTTTTTGTATTTTCTGTCCCCGCTTTTGACTGTGTTCCATACGTAAATTTATATTTTCACATCTATTTTGAACAGGCGGAAGTTTAATATTGTTAGAAATGTGTCTTTCACATTTTAAGGTGTAAAATTCATAGTTCGGGAAACTAACATAACACAGCTTGGGCAGCCTAAAGAAATTTAAAAAAAGGTTCAATGACCTTGAAACAATGCCGATGCCAGGAGGGTGTATGATTTAGTGACCAATGACACATTGAGAATCCCATTCAGCTATACAACCACTTTTGCTCAAATGTTCCATGAACGCTGTCGGTAAAAAGAGAGCCAATTGCAAACACTAAATTTATGGTTAAAAAACCTCCATTGGTAAAATCTGCAGTTTGCAAATTTAACTGTCACCAGGAGGTCCCCTATAACACTATTATTTTCATAAATCTCCTACTATACCGTTCTTTCTATCTACATTTGTCTGTCATGTTCCAAGGCTTAATCGGGTAAGTCTACCAAAGGTCTGACACTAATGGAGACAAAAATTAGAGAAAACGTGCATATTTATCACGGAATCCTTCAAATCTGCACTAAAAACGCACCTTTTCCTTGAGCATTACTCCTAACACAGACCACACAATGCTCGTCCTTCTTACCTTCCCCCCCCCCTTCTGCTCTTGCTATTTGTCTACCCATCTTTCTATGCAGAATCGCAATATTTTCTATGTTCTGTTACGTGGTGTCTTTTTGTGTTTTCCATCTTTGTTTTCTGTTTGTCGTCAGTATTATCATTCATTCTTACGCCCCTCGTGTTCTATCCATTTAGTCTATGTCTTTTCCTTGTTTTAAGCGCTAAGAGCATGCTCTCTATGAGTGTGAATATGCGCTTTACAAATCTTCATTTATTATTATTATTATTATTATTATTATTAAAATTAAATCATCTATTCTTTTATTTCAGTTGTTACCCTGTCGTTGTGCAACACTGCCTGTAATTATCTGGAGGTGAAGGAAGGCAGTGATGACAACATCTTTACATGTACAGGACTCACAGCTCAGGAAACTGTAAGCTGGGTGTGGAATACCGGCGGTCAAGACCAGTTGATATCTCAGTGTCCACCGCCGCCCTCACCCTGCTCTGACAGTTTTTATCCGACATTATTCAGAGCAAGCAGGACGTCAGACACAGCCAGTCTCTTTACAGTTTACGCCAGGCAAATTTCAGACCCAAATTACTTTGGAACAACTACCTTGACATGCCAAGCCTCTTCTAAATTTGTGTGTCAGCTGGACTCAGTGTGTAAGTACCTCTTGTTTGTAAGCATGACATTTCAGAACTGTTGGTCAACAAACTAGAAGAAAACTATGAAAATAAACAACTCAAAAATCAGAGCTTTCTTCTTTATTTAAATGAAAAATATGTCTTGTTAACTGTGAACAGCCTATACACATAATGTAAGCGCACAAATATGGAAGGCTACTGAAAATATGTATTTTTCAGTCGCTGGGAAGAGATATTGTTTAAGATTTTGCTGGCAAGATAAAATAATTTACTTGCAATGACATCGTATGATGAACGTGTTAATGATGAAGTAATTTTCTCCGTAGTGGAAAAACGTATAGCCGCTACTACTTTCGCTATCATACATTCATACCTCTCTCGCTTTTTATTCTCTCTCTCTCTTACACATAAACACAACTTTCGCATGAGTTGTACACACACACATTTCCGTTCAACCGCTTATTGCATAGAAATAATACCCAAACACACATGAAAGCTTGCATAAAAGCCAGCATGGACGCACATTAACACACCTACACTACTCACCACTACATACAGAGTCAAGGAAACCATTCCAACATTTAGTTTTGACTCGACGGAGCGGAGCAAGAGAGGCTGCTGCGTTAGCGTAGAAACTGTTTCTGAGAAGAAATGTTCTTAGGTGAATATGTTTGTACCTGATCTCAAGAAAAACGTGGTAAAATAAACCATAGGCTGTTGAAATAGGCTATAACGGCAATTGTGTGGATGTAATGATGTTTCTTTTTGCGAGAGCTGGGCTGCAGCATCGGGAATTGCGATTTGCGCTTATATACAAGCGCTCTGGGGCCAGTTGCACAACACGTTTCTAAACCTTAAAACTGTTCAAAAGAAGCAAAATCTCTTCTTAGCCATTTTGATGCATTTGCAGAAAAACATACAAAAAATTGTACTGACAGGACGGAAAGTCAGACTTAAACATCTTTATATTACTTAAAGCAGTTTGAGTTTTAAAAATTCTAAAATTGTGGTTCGCACTTTAAACTAATTACTTAAAAAGAGTTAAAGCCTAAAAGTGTTTAAAATTAGAAATGTGTTGTGCAACTGGCCCCTGATTGCTTTTTGGCTACTTTACTAAGCAAAACTTTTATAGAAGATTCCATGAAATGGACGCCATGCCAACCGCATATTTGCTCATGGCATTGGCTTTTTCACATGAATGGCTACACTGCAGTGGCACGCAATGGTCTCTTTGTTTTGAGACTAGTGTCACGCAATGGTCTCTTTGTTTTGAGACTAGTGTCCATGGTTTTTTGTTTGTTTGTTTTTTGTTTGTTGGAGCCTACCTTTGATGGTGGGTGAAGCACTCCCTCAGTCAACTTTTTTTTATTCTGTTGTGTATTTTGCTCGCATATGCATACATGATGATGCCATCCTAACAAGGTGCGTTCGTGCGTCTCTTTGTCAAGGTTTTTGAGTCCGGCTGCTGCTAGAAAAAGGCGCTATAAAAATAAGCCATATTTTTATTACTGAAATAAACCATTAAACCGAAATAAATGATTGTTAATATCCCCTTTGTTTATTCAGCAGGAAACTTAGTGTTCATACTGGCAATTTCATGACAAACATAAGTATTCATAGTGTTGAGCGAGACCTAATTTGGCCACAGCTTAAGTCTAGTCTAAAATTATCAACACTGTTACGGATAAACGTAGTGGAACGTTGGATGTTAAAATGTCCGTAATTTGATTGAAAGACGTAGCATAAGCCCCATGCGCCTATGTCGTCGTCGATGGCTCGTTATGGGTCCTTAATCTCCGGCGCCAGCCTCTCCAAGAAACAGAATCTATGCAGTCAAGATATTTCCACTAAAATACTTTATTCACCACTTCCTACACCAAGTTTCAATCTAGCAAATCGGCAATACATGCTGGCAACACAATTCACAATAACTCTGACAACTACTCTATCAGCGACACCTGCTACTCTAACGGCGACACTCGCGCCCGTCACAACAACTGACAACAGCGACACACGCTGGCTAAAGGCCACACAAGCCTACACGAACTTAAGCAGCACAGGCCTGACACAACATACTAGCGGCGATACACGCCGGCACAAAACTCTCTACTGTACTCTCGCTCACCTTCCTTACTGAAACGCTCATTCTCACTGCTTATATACACGATATACAAACACATCTAGAAACATCTGGCATCTACTCGTCACGCATGCGCTCTCTCGCACTAAAACATTCTGGGGTATCAAGGCTTGCGTCAGACACCGGCTTACGCACCCGCTAGAATGATCTCGCGCGCTTGGTTACAGTCGCGCGGCCGCCCGGTCGGTCAACCGGGGTCAAATCCGCCATCAAAGCGCCGGGTGATACCTCGCACAAACCGCTACCGCATTTAATAACGCTCTATACAGATGACGTCACAATTTAGCCGCGCAAGGTCTTCTGGGAATGTTACGCGGACAAACATAGTCCCCGCATGTACTACACCAGCGTTTGCAGCGAATGCGTTGCTGTGCTGTTTATTGTTCAAAAAGACAAAACGTGATCGTGTAAAAAATACAGTTCCAGATTGTAGAAATGCAAATGGAGGCGACGGTTTTAACGGAGAAAGACGTACCTGGAGCCTTCCTCGTCGGCGATCCCTCTGAATACCGGCTAACAGAACTCAAACGATACAGATCTGAGACAAAACATGCAGCACCTTTAGGGGTGACTTCAATCAGTCCTTTCATTGTGGTGTTGTGCTTGTAAGAGGTATACAAATTGCCTTGCTGCCCATAATCCCTGGATGTCTGACAAAAGAATTCTGTGCAGTCTACAGAGCATCTGAATTTTTTAAATTGTCTAAACACTCTTGGCAAAGATGTTTTAACTATATCTTTTGTTGGGAACATAGGGACATTCATAGACTTGAAGTGTAGGAACATAAACTGAATTCATGTGATAAAAACGATTCAGATGTGTCAAACATGTAGGCAATCATTTTCAGTGAAAGTCCTCTTCGCCGCCTCAGAAGTGTAATGAAAAGTTCCTCTTTTGGGGTAAAACGCCTAGATGGACCAGTTTTCTTCTCATTTGGTTTATCTGTTTTGTCCCTTGGAGTCCCAGTATTGAAGGTTGTATTTTGCTGGACCAAGAAATGTGTACAAAACGTCAAACTGCTCGGGAAATAGTCCAACTAAAAACTTTGTATTCTTCCTGTCTTTAAAAACAAAGCGTGGGTCCATCCTGTTGGTAACTTCAGGTTCACTTCGCTTATTTTTTACTGCTGCATAGTTTCGATTTTAGCTCCAAGCATGTACTGATCATAAGAAGTTTGTGTAGCTTTGTGGTTTGGGCTAGCCGACTTACCTTCAGCAGACGCACTCTCAGCGACGGCTTCGCCTGCATCTTCAAATGTTGTCACTTTGTTCTGTGGATTCTGGAAATGATGAGTTTTCTTTGCGAAGCCTTTTTCTCACACATTCACGTTGATAAAGTGCAGTTTGGTCGCCACGTTGCGCTGGACCCTTTTTTTTACGTCCCTCTTGCTTTTGCGTTTCCTCGTCTGTAAGCGTCGCTAATATTGGTTCGTCGTTCTCAGATGTTGGGCCTTTTCCACCAAGAAAATGCAGAGAGCAGATATATGTGTTCCTGGTTATTTTCTCCACATTTTGGAAATCAGATCGCCCACATATAAACTGCCAGTGCTTTGCTTTCTCAGTCTTTAACTTGGCCTGTTCTCTTTCCCACTGGGTCATTTTGTTACTGGTCTTACCAGGCTTTGGAAACGGAATTTAAAAAAATGTCCCCTCCGGTAATCGCTCTGGATATCTGGAGTCCGATTTACATAAACCCCAACAGCAGTGCTTGGTTCCTCCCGTTTTCAGCATTGTTTCAGAGATTAATAGCAAAAATGTCGCTTTTTGGCAGTCGCCGTAGCGTAAACAGAACAACGTGCAGTGTTTGTCCGCAAAGCAATCCCATGATGGTTTGCTGCGTGACGTCACAATCTATTTTTAGCAACTCGAGAAAGCCCTATTCGTAATAGACACCTCCACAAACCAGAGACCACTTACATAATTAAAGGTGGAGTGTGTAACGATACATAATGTAGTGGCTAGACCGAGAAGGTGGTCAGCGGCGGTGTTAATGATGGACAGTCACAACAGCTAGATAGAGAGCAACAATTAAAGGCTCTCTGCTGGCACCAGGCACTGCCCTCGTCACAATCTTGGATTCGCAACGTGTATAGACAGAGATGCAGGAAGAATTTATAGCCCGAGAGCAGCAATAACAACTGCCAGCTAAGTGTATGTGCGCATGCATGTAAGAGTGGTTGATAGCTTAACGGGACTTAGCATAACTGTGTTATTGGAAGTGCGGATGGCACGGATAGTATTGGCATTCCTTAGGTTTAGATTGTTGTATATATGCATTTGCTTAATGTTTAATAAATCTTTAAATGGTGTACATTAAGTTTCAGGTCGTTAAGTCTTATTTTCGGGAATTAGAAGGGCTGAGCAGCGTGTCTAGGTTTTAAGAGACTGACGTGTGGTTGTTGTACACAACGTTTCCATGTAAGATTATGTTAATGTTTTTGGTAAGCGTTACGTTATAACTGTCACCAATTTGTCCAGTTCCACGGGGCCAATATTTGCGTTTGACTTGAAAACGCAGGAACATTGTAATACATTAACATTCCGATCTAGTCGGACTTTCTGTTTCTGGGTGGTGCTTCTTCACCGGACGACGATTAACATTGTCAGTCAACTCTTAATCACCGCACGTTAAAAGTACCAGAATGTCCCTCACAAGGCCGTATTTCTTGAGTGAGCGTAGGTGGTACACATAGTTTGATCTTCTAAATCATAGACACCACATTGTTTTTACAGCTGATGTCGTTCGATGTGGTGGTTCCCAGTAACTTGAAGTGGTCTACCTGTTCTATGGCTTTACTGTTGATTATAATAGGGTCCAGTGACTCTGTTCCTCTGGAAGTAAACCACCATCTCCTTACTCTCAGAGAAATTTAGTTGCCAAGTAGTTCACCTCTTAGCGGTAGGAAGACTGTACGTTGTTTGGGATGAGACCTTTGACCGTGGTGTCGCAAGACAACTTTACCAGCCAAATGGATTCACGAGAGAAGATGAGGAGAGCCCTTGCAGAAAGACATGATGCAACATAGTGGTGTGCCTGTACTGATGTTAGATAAGCGTTTAATGACTCTGACGTTTTTTGGCAGCGGTGAAGGATGACTATGAGGATCCAAAAGCAACTGACCGAGAGACCAAAAGTAAAGAACTTGCTATAGAGTTTCTGCAAGATGAAGGTGATGAAGCAGAGCTGTAATTAACAAGAGACAAAACAACGTATGAATCGGGGAAATCAAGTTGACGGAGCGGAAATTGATGTTAAGTGATCGACTGGCCTGACTGGCATGGGAGAGGGGTCCAGTTTTCCTCTGATGATGTACACAAATTGCCTAAGAACCAGTCGTTACATTACTCTCATCTCGACAGATGTCAGGTTCACGGGTCTGTAGTCGCTTAGCAATGTCACCCACGATGAACATATGGACAGGAATGATGATTGGTGATTTGAAACAGCGGGAGGCGATAGAGTGTTTGAGGAGAGAAGAGACAGTAAAAGTATTTCAGCCAGGGAGGATGAAGTCCTCGTATGTGTGAGGAATATTCAGTAAGAGATGATGCAACAAAGGAGCGCGCCTTCACTACTGATAAGCGCTCACTGACTCTGGCGGCAGTAAGGATCAAATTGAGGATCCAAAAGCCGAAGAATTGAGATTTTACATGATAAAGGTGTTGAAAGCACAGCTTGCAGTCAGTGACAGTTTGCAGGTATGTGATACAGCTTGAAAAGTGCCGGACTTAAATTGAGACTCGAGTTATCACTTAAAATCACACCTTGCGTATAACTTTCTTTAGTTCTTCTTTAGCCCGTATGAAATCTTTTATAAACTTATCTGTATGTTTCGCTTTTTTCCTTCAAAGTGTCTTTGAGACTGACGTTGAATAACGAATGACAGTTATAATGCTTTATTTATCATATGACACGATAATTCGCCATTACAATACAAAGTCGTATAGAATTTGTGTGCAAAGACGTATCTGAGTGTGGATTATGTGATGAGACATCTCTACTCCACATTATCCACACCTACTTAAAGTTCTTTCTATAAAAGTTATGTACGATCTTTTGGGGGGCACATGACTTGGTGTGTGCGGTTCGGTCTGCAAACGGTTAGCGACTGTCACCAGTACAGAGAAGGTGGCTGTCCTGCGTTCAGTTCTCGTCTCGGGCACGCTGTTCTGTCTCTGCATGTCGCATCTGTTTACAGGGCTTGCTGTTATATAGCCTTAGTTACTGGCTTGGCGTAAAACACCAATTCCCCCCTCCCCCCATGACATGGTGTAGCTAAGTGCACCCGAGATAAAGAGACACAAGAATGCTCTTAAACCTTTAAAAATTAAAAATGATCGTCTCCTCATATGTGCAGGTTTACATAACAAGTGATATAACATTTAGACAAACTGTGCTCAGCAACGGTTTTTGTTAAAAATGTAAATAAGTTTGTAAAGATTTGAAGTGATTAAAGAGTTCACGCAAATCCTGGCTTCGAGTAGTGGTGTTTGCAAGTGTCGGTGTGAGTGTGATTGGTATTTGTCGAGTAAGTGGTGGCCATCGTCAAGTCAAAGTCATAGTATAATGTCCCGTACCAACGAATCTTTTTTGATCCTCTTCTTCTTCTACTTCTATAGAAGTGGAAAGTAAACGAAGCTGACACTTTACCTCAAGCTTTCATAATGCACGATGAATGAATGAATTAATGAAACATTCTTCAAGACTTTCTATACTTTACCAGCCTCTTCAAACCGTCTCGTATATCCTATTTTTTGCCCACTTCAGATGCTAAGGTTGGACTGATGAAATTTATAAGACTAGTTACTTAACCTGGAAGGATGTCTGTCGCATTAATTTATTGATAGTTTACTTAATATGTGTATGTCACAGATCCTGCTGAAAATTCCAGATGTCAAGTTCAGTTTAACGGCAATACATGGAAAATAACCGCTTCGTGCTCTATTTCCAAATTCCGTTCGGCAAGAAATAATTCTCGCTGCTTCCTGTACCAAGTTCTAGAGGCAACTAGAATTCTTTACAACTTTGCTTAAATATTGTTGGATCAGAAAATGTAATTATTAAGAACTTCATTAACTGATATACTATTAGAATATGCTCAAATGTTTTATTTATTAAAGGAATTTCGTGTCCTTTTTAATTGAAAAATAGTACTTTAATTTTACGCTTAGGACTGAAGGATTGGAATATTCGATTGTGATACATGGTTTCTTTGATTATCAATGTAAAACTACGGCTAAAAGTTTTTAGTCTGAACTATATGTTGTAGGCATCTCAAGCAACATCAGTCGGGTCTTATCCTATGGATGTAACTCCAGCATCATCCGGATATTTCTCAGGCACGTGTAACATGACCTCCTACCTACCTCCCGAAGGGCGATACAGCTACCACGTAATTATTATGCCAGGGGAAGTAAACGTGTCCGCAACATTCAACGGAAACAACACTATCAGTAAGTGCCCATGATTTCTTTTATTTATCTTTATCTGCGAGCAAATATGCATTTGTTACATTTTAATTTATAATATTTCATGATACCATGATGTTTCGGCAAGCAGCGTATGACCTGGAAAATTTGTATAAACGCTTTTGATTTACTCGTTCAGGTATTTTTTCCCATTCACTTTACTAAGCTTTGCAACACACAGTGGCAGATCGTAACGATATATGCCACATTAGCTTTTTATCTCAGACAAGATCTTCATTCAAACATTACGAGTGCTCCTGTATTTCGTAACGACTATATTTTTGCAGAAAATATGAGGATCTCTTTATCGATATACATATATATACAAAGTAGCGTAGGAACCAGGGGCGCTACCTCCCCCTTAAAAACGATTCTGATGGAACAAGAATATCTTTTTCTCCACCCTCTTTCCCGGGCCATTGCTTGAGATTTGATTTTTCAAAAAGTACAAAAAGGTAGAGGAAAAGAGGACAAATGATTATGCAAGAATTGCTGACAAAAAAGATGACAGAAGTCCCATACAAAACAGACGGGAACACCAAAATCAAAGCCAAGAGATGAACAAACACCGCCACCAGCCCGACTATTTCTATAAACCTGCCAGGCTCACGTGTGACCCAGGAGCAATACCCTGTTCTTAAGTGAGACCCGCAATGACTAACCATGTAGGAATAAACACAAAGACCTAATAGGTTACACGCTTATTTTCCAATTTACCCGAACCTACACATTAAAATACTGCTTAAGTCTCTGCTCATGATGTTCCTTTTTTATTTTAATCGTTTGGCTTAAAGAATTCATTTGTGGTTTTTGTCAAGACTGTCAAATGACACTTTTTACAGTGGACAGTTAGTCTATACCTTGGGGAAAAACTCCACATCTTTCCTGCATATCTCTCCAAACTTGCTGAAGGCAAGTCTTGACGACTATTGAATATTGAATTACAGTGTTGATCGAGTTGTTCTTTGTCCCGTATGCCGGCCTCTCTTTCTCGCTTTCTCGTGTTGTCCACCAGCACGAGAGGTTTCTCGGGGGTTGGGGGGTGATACTTTCAGTCAAACGTATCTTTCTGGAAGTATATTGAAATTAATTATGAAACAAATACGGCACCTTAGGTAGAACAATTACCCGTTTTCGTGTATAGATCAAACAGTCGCTTAATTTCTACCAGGGATATTTGGGATTTGCACTAAATGCATTCTGCCGCGTGCTTTAGTTTCGATGGTAATGATCTAAGCAATTTGCTTCTTATGAAAAATGTTTAATCTCTTTGCTCATTTCTTATTTCTCATTGCTTATGTCTTATTTTAAGCATGAAACTGGCATGAAACTGTAAACAATAAAAATGAATTAATTCAATGTTTACTAGACTTTTATTATTGTGGATTCGAAACTAGTTACTAAAATACATTAGATCGTATTTAGGAAAAAATGTTATCAAATGTTATTTTATGTTAATTTTTGTGTTGGTCAGTATAATTAATCCATCTAGTTAGTATAAATACGAATTTGTTTCTACGATCCTTTGTCTCAGGTCCTCCTAATGTTAAGCCAAGCCACAACTGCTTACCGTATTATAAAGAAGGGGACAACATAAGCTGCTTGTGTTTCGTAAGTGACCCTGGAAATCCTTCTGGAATTCTTTGGTGGAACAACAGAAGTTCCAATCACCTGGAATTCAAAACTCTCCAAAAATTGCAAAATGGAATTCAGAGTGTGTGTAGTCTGACCTGGAACAACACAGTCAAACAGTCTGTGTCTCATACTCTAATCGTGGCTTGTGAGTTTCCTATAAATATCTATAATATTACTTCATAGATTGAAGAGATGCAAAATCAGAAACAGAAAACGCTTACTATTTAAAAAACATACCTTTTAAAAACATTACTACATTTTAAAAAGAACAATACTTCTAACAGTACAACTAACTACTACTATAACATTGAAAAATACTCATAAATGTACGACCTTGTCTAAAATGAGCTTGACTTTTAACGCCTAAGTGCAGTGATGTTAATCATTTAATAAATGTAACGTGGGCGTTAAAACATATGCTCGTTCATATTAACAGACAATCAGCAAGTGGATTTACACTATACAGTAGCGCGGCGCTGTGGCGCAACGGACAGCGCCTGTTACCAACGTAGTGAGGAATGGCTGTCCTGGGTTCAGATCTCATGTCTGATGTACACTGTTCTTTCTCTGTATGTGGCTGTTTTGCCGCGATACAGCCTTAGTTGCTGATTCGGCCCAAAATACTAGCCCCGCACTACTCTTTAAAGCAATACGCACTGCTGAGAATCACAATGTAAAGCACAGCACTGGCATGTATTACTTATCTATTTAACGTTTTTATCATATATCATATAAGGCTGGAAAGTTTGTTTTAAGTGAGTTTCTTGGCTGCTCTTTTTAGTTTTGCACTGACAAAAACTAAATCCCGACGCGTTTGAAATATTTACAGGTCTTACGACTCATATTAAAGTAACATAAGAAGCAAAGATACGTAAGATATCCAGTGCGTTCTAACAAGATTCTTAAAGATATAAAACAAACTGGGCAGCTTGGACCCGTATATAATTTTCTGATTTTATGAGTGTACTTCTGCTTGCAGTTAGTTCAAAGTTAGAGTATTTCTAGCTTACAAACAATGATGTAGCCAACAGTCACTCAAATGTGAGAGCCTTTAAAATGAACAGCATACCAACAAATCAATACAACGCATACACGCAATTTACTTTGCTCAGTCAGAAGCAACATCAAAACGCGCATGTGACCCATGTCTTGTGAATTTACTCTAAAAAAATATAGCAAATGCTATCTACACAGCACAATGATGAAAGTAACCAGTACAGAAATCTGAGGCAAAACAGTATTCAACATACCACTCTTTAAACAGATTTTCGACGAGTAATGTGCTTAATTTTCCTTCATTTTGATCACTTCTTATTTACAATATCTTGTACATTGATATCTATGTGAAGAACATAAACACAGAACCTTTCACAACGATGACAGGCAAACACACGGCACGCACATTTACGAATATTCATATTAACTCTCTCTCTCCCCCGTTTACTGTAACCACTCGTCGGGGTGGGGACACAAAGTGTGGCGCAGCAATGATGAAGGCGCATCAGTAAAACCTATTCTATGTTCCTTTCAGTAGGTCTCCCATCTGGTGGCCTGTCTTTCTTTGATGTTCAGCCACCGCTTTTTCTGTTTGATATTTAAAAAAACACCTGCACAGGAAATGATTACAGAGTCGTTTGATTATAGATAAAAAAAATACATTTCATTTATTTTACAAATATTACTATCTTCTTAATATGTTTGACCAGTTGACGCATTATCCTTGACTACTTTTCTCATTGAAACACACACATACAGACGCGCGCAAATAAACACAGTTTCTCCTTTTGTTAATCTTAAGTAGCAAAATATTCATGCTAAACTTTTATCAAACGAAGTTTTGTATATAACTGCAGCCTACTACAGGTGCCCTGCTTTTTTATTTCTTTGTTGTTTGTTCGTGAAATCTGATATTGTATTTCAAACAACTATGCCCATAAAATAAAAGTCACAAAGCAAGGTGTAGGTTTTCATGATTTAATTACTTGCCATAGGACAGCGACCCCATGCTTGGTAAGCAGTTTATAAAGCAAAACCTATTATTGTTTAAATTTTGAATACTCGTTCGAATAGGCAATTAAATGTGTGGTACAATAGTCTTAGTCGTCATCGTAAGAATAACACTGTATAGAATTCATGCTTTTCTATTGCCATATTGATCACATATTTTTAAGTACCTTAGAAAGAATTGTGTCGGGTTAAGCCTCTAATTTGAAGGCCGTTTATTTTTATTGCTCTATAAAATCTAGTACTCTAAAAATTGTTCTCTTTGTTTGTTTTTTTGTGGGCAATAACGACAGATCGACCTTCTTTGGTGAGCTTTTTGATAAACAACAACAGCGAGAATGTTTCTGTTGTCGAAAATTCTACCGTTGCGATGAAATGCCAGGCTGATGGCAGGCCTACACCACTCATGACTATTGCTAAAGTTAGCGACAACAGTATTTTGAAAACAACACCTGAAGGAAATATAACAGTGGATGACCAGAGAGGAGAAATAATCTATACTGTTGCGACGGCTCAGTGCAGTGATTCGGACAAATACAGGTGTACAGCAGCCAACAGCCTAGGGATGAAAGATCAGTCTGTCAATCTAATTGTCAAGTGTGAGTTATTTTTTTTTCGTTGGAAGTTTCTTTTTATTTATCTAACCTTAAGCAGTAGAAGTATTTTCAGGGTAAACGTTCTGGCGAAGGTAGATACATTTGCACGAAAGTTTCACCTATCGTGTCTTTCAAACACAAGTGAGTACTTAAAACAGAAATAATCAGGATCTTAAAGACAAAACTTAAGAAATAATCTACGCACTGGAGAATACACACAAATTCTGTGTATTGTGCAGTCAAAATATTAGTAATAAGACGTAACCAGTTTTAATATTTTATTCTGCTAGCAAATTCATATTATAGTAGGTAAAAGGTTATTTACCACAATAAAAATCGCACGAAAAAGTTGACTATTAATAATGGTAGACGATTAGCAATAGTGCATATAAAATGAATTACAATTAACAGCAAATTCATCAGAGATTGAAAACTGCGGAAAAAAGAACGCGTCTTTGCTTTGAGGAGCTAAATCTAAACTTATGTTTATAATTGGAGAGATTACATGTCATAGTTATATAATGTAGGAATATTGACTTTGTTTTAATGTACTGTGATGGTTAATTTTACAAAGCGAAAGACCGAACTATACATAGACAGCAGTAAACGGAATGAAGCGTTTGTAAATATATTAAACCCTCGTATATTTAAATGCTCCTAATACGGTTAAAGAATTATAAAAAATAGTCAATGGCTCAACGCAGGAGTCTGATGACTGCACCAATTTAATTATCGCTGATTGTTTTGTTTGATCAGTGAACACATACCAATTTTATCCAGAAAAAAACAAACTACTGCTGACAAACAGTTTTTGTCTTGCAACATATTAGACCAATCATCATCATCATCATCATCATCATCATCATCATCATCATCATCATCGCCGTCGTCGTCGTCGTCGTCGTCATGTGAATTGGTCTCAAAAGCAATGAGCTCATTATGCACATTTATTGCAGCCATTCCTTTTGAAAAGAAGGTGAATTACATCACGGATGTGTTTTTCAGCCTTGCCATATCATGAAATTTGGGATAAGGTTGAGCAAACTTAAGAAGTTTGTATATCTTAGCCTCATATAATTGAACAGGTTGTTGCTTATCTGTTGTCCTTTTCGTTATACATGAATTTATAGTAACATCAAAGTGATGGTTTTTTTTACTTTTTATTTCAGGTAAACCCAGGATAGTTCTTAAAGATTCTAACTCCTCAGTGCCAGCTATTATCAAAGGCGAATCTTATAGTTTTTATTTGATCGCTTCCCCAGCGCCAACGAACCTGACGAAGTATTACCTCGGACCGAATCTTACTAGCAATGAACAAGCAGCTAGTGATGAAATATTTCGTGCCGACTGCACACCCAGTTCAACGCATATTTATAAATTTATCTGTACAGTTACTGTCATGATCGTGACAAGTGAAACAACTGATTATTATAAACTCTGTGTCAGCAATGATCTGGGAAACGTTGACTTTATCTTTCAGGCCTTGCCCCAAAACATTACAGGTATGTATTAATTTGCCTCTACTAAACATGCGCACTTATTTTTTTTGTTAATGTATTAAACAAAGTTGAAATTAAAGATTTGAAACGAATCTTATTTAAGTGTTTAATGGCATTTCCCAAAATGGTAGACTTATAATAACAGTGTGCCTGGGTGATAGGTAGTGATTACAAAAGGTAAAATGCTATTATCGCATACTGATGATGATGATGATGATGATGATGATGATGATGATGATGATGATGATGATGATGATGATGATTGTATAGCGCAATTTCCCACACGAAAGCAACTTCGATGCGCTAAACAAGAGACCAGGGACAGTGGGAAAAGAGGCCGTGTTATAGACGTCACAATCGAGCAAAGAAAAAGTACAACATGCGCTAACATGCACCGTTTAGCAATATACGAATATGCAGCAACGCAGAAATACGATAGTGGAATAGAAAGAACAAAAGGATGGATGATTTATAGTAGGTGTTTCCGAAAGAGAAATGTTTTAGTCCAGATAGGAAGGATATAAGACATTATGTAAGACAATACACAACCATTCTTATTTTACATATGTCTGCATGCGTAGTTAATAGGCTGCAATCTGTAACCACTACAGCCAAAAACAAGGTTTTATATATTTATTATATATATATATATATACAGTAAAACCTCGGTTTAGCTATCCTTGATGTAACGATTTCCTCAGTATAATGTTTGATTTTGCCGGCCCCGGCGAAAGCCTTATATATCCAATGCTTTTGAATTCTCGATTATACATTCCTTGAATTATCGTTTTTCTCAGTATAACGTTTGTGTTCCTGGTCCCTCCAATTCATATCGCATGTAATCTGAATCCAATTAAGCATTTTCACTAAGAAAATACCCCACAACTGCATACGGCTGCATATTACAGTATGCTGTAATGTACCGCCACTCCAATTACATACAGAGAACGTGTTGTCATCACGCCGGCAAAATATGCGAGAAAGCTGCAGCTGTGACACTTAGCGATGACTAAGTCAATGGCGACGCGGGAGTGACGACGACGACATTTCTGAATCAAAAGGTCCAGCACCGACAGTGTCTGAAGCCCTCATAGCGCTGGAAACGTTGGAACGGGGAAATGTTGGAACACGTGTAACGTGCGGAAAATCTTATATTGCAAATACGGGTGCAACGCACAAGGCAGGCTACGTTGGATGAGTTCGTCCCCACGGGGAAATAAAGTACTGTACATAAACGGGAAAAACGTTACTGCTAAACTGCCTATCATACTTTCTCCATATTTAAATGTAATCTGCAGCAAATAAAAGCAACGTTTTCCTCGATTGAACGTTTATTGTTGGCGGTCCCTTGAGAAACGTAAAACCGAGGTTTTAATGTATATCATTATATATATATATATTAATTTTTAAAGCATTCTCATATCTGAAACTATCCTCGCTTACTTTTCAAGGTTGATCACTTATAATCTTTTAAAAGAGAACTAGGAATGATCCGGTTGTAAACCACCTGCACAAATTACTCAACAAACTTTATCATGTTACTTTAGTAATTTGAAATAATTCTTTATTTTCAGGACATAACAAGAATGCTTTTTCTAAGATTAGATCCTCGTTGCTATTTGTTTGAGTTTAAAATGCTTGACAAATATTTGTAATCTTTTTTCTGAAAACACAATCTATTGGAAAGGCATTAACCACTTTAGAAATCAATCTACATTTTAGATTTGCAAAAAAGTGAAATTTTGAATGAGGGGAATGTTTACCAATGAACATTTTAAACAATATCGAAAAAGCATTTATGTAATTTGCATCAATATTTATCTGATTGTAGGTAAGATAACTTACTGTTTTGCGTGTTCTTGTTATATTTCACGACACTAATTTCTGTAAAGATCGATCACTAACTGCTGACATACAAGCTAGAGCGATCGCATAGGGCTTTAGCATAGAGAAGTGGGATTTAGTTCCTTCTTCCTGGGCTACACGCACATGACCTGAGTATCTTTAACAATCGTTTTCCTTCCCGTTATGTTTGTAACATGGCATCGCATAGTGAAACTAAATAGAAGACAATACTACATAAGGGAAAGAATTTAACTTGCCTCATTTCACATCAAAATAATCAAAACATTGCGTAGAATACTTTTAAAAAATAGATCTGAGAGAACATGTTGATCGAAGAATCGGCGTTAGAAGATAATATTTTCTATTTAAAATTTTGACTATTATCTGTTGATTTAAAAAGTTTAGGATACTTTGCCGTCTTGGAATCAACTTCTGTCTCTCAATTATTCTTCCTTTTCATATTTTTAATATTGATACTCGTGTCTTTCAAAGACGAAGCTGATACAACATCTGCTACCAGTAAAGAGGACGAATTTCTTGCCGGTGCCATTGCTGGTGCAGTGGTTGGTGGGCTTGTTGTCATCGGATTAGTGATAATAGCCGTCATTTTCTTTCTTAGACAAAAAGGTATGTATATTTATCTGCAATGATTTCAACTGAAAATTTGTTTGCTATTTTACAATTGTTCTTACTGGAATTGTTAACCTGTTGAATTCCTGCTAATTATTCCTGCATTCCTGCTAATTACTATCTTAAACTGTTTCTACCAACGCGCATTATAAGCGTGATAAAATTAAAGCGCGCATAGCTACTATTGCTATACTAATAATTTCTAGAGACTGTATGTTAGCTGCACTAAAAGCATATAAATAACAAATGTAAACATTATTTACATTGCACAGAACTCGATATTTTAAATATTTCGATCTTGTATATACAGGGAAAGAAAGCAGTAATAAGCATGGGTAAGTGTCGTGTTTCGTACATAGCTTCCTCCTGAAAAATCGTTTCAGTTTATTTTACGTGGAAATAATTTCCATTATCAATTATATTTTACTCTTTTTCGTGCCATGTACTATCTCTTAAAATTCACTTGTTTTGTTTATAATGATATATATAAATCAATATTGTAACCATATTTCTTTATCTATTGATTTATGTTTGAGATGTGAAATGTGTTTTTAAAACAATGTGATGCTATTGTTTATAAAACAAGGTAATATTATTGTTTTTGAGACAAGGTAATATTATTAGTCTAAACAATTATTTCGTGATTCAGCAGGTCAGAAGCAATAAAGAAAACCAAACAGAACGAAAAAGGTCAGCAATGAACAAACTTTATCTAAAATGCTTTGCTTGTATACGTTACCTTTCAAGATGCATGCAACACACACACACACACACACACACACACACACACACACACACACACACACACACACACACACATCACCTTTTTATCATACAGACCAACACCCAGAGGCGGCCGTAGCTGTACGCGAGCCATGCGGGGCCCAGTGCGAGTGTCATATGTGGGCCCGAGGGCTGTAAGTGTAGGTTATATACGGTGTATACCGTACCACAAGAATCTCCGATCGCAGAGGCCCCCTCAGGTGCAGTGCCTGGGACGGCTGCCCCAGGTGCCACCCCAAAAGGCCACCTTTGGCAACACCACAAAATTACCAAGAATACAACAACAGTAGATGCACTATTGTTAATACTTATTATTGGCATGAGTATTATTGCAAACTGTACACAAAAGTTTGAATATGCAAATCTATAGATTGTAACATAAATCGCTCGTTGTAACATTCGCAAACATATTTCTCAGAGGCTCCCCCTCTGTGCTCTTTTTTTCTTTCTCCCTCTCTCTCTTTCACTATGTGTGTGCGTGGCCTATAAGTGTGTGTGTGTGTGTGTGTGTGTTTGAGCGAGTGAGTACATGCATGTAAATACTTGATTGACAGCATTTCCTACATAAAGTAAGATATCCTGCTTTTATATTTTTAATTTGCAACTATAAACTATATATTTACTACTCGACAAGTTTATCTGAATGATTTTAAAAGGTATTATTCGCAGCAGTATTTAAAATAATTACTCAGTCTTGACTCTTAGTATCATTGTATGTGACTTAAGTTTTTTTATACTATATCTTTAGATGTCGTGTTAACAACTAATGTCATTTACGAGTCAAATGACAATCAAGCACTGGCTCAAGGAGAGAGAGTTTGTTCTCCAGACCACGGTATTAGTAAACTGTGCTGTTGTTTATTCTCGTGTTATTATTATTCGACAAATTGCAGGCACACATATTACTATAAAGTTTAAAACTGCTGTTAATTGTTTGCAAGCTCTACTTGTACGTTATACGACTTCCGTACTTGTGTAAGCTTTTTGCATAATAATAGGAGTGTTATGTACATGTTTGAACATTTAAAGTCACATAACAGTTTTCAAATAATTGAAAAGAGAATAAGATATAAACATTTGTCATAAAAATAAAATAAAATAAAAAATAACGATGAAAATTAAGTACAATTTAACACTTTAGAATGTCACATCAGTCGCTGACTTATACAATACCAAAATCAAATTCCAGGACCTGTTCTCTCGATGTCTCCTATGACAGAATCTGCGTATGAAAACGCGGCTTTCGCAGGAGATTCTGAAAAAGGAAAATACAAGGTCGCTGAAACTAATATTTATTCAAGTTTTAAACGTGTTTTCGTTTTCTTCAGTTTATATACAATCATTAAAAGACATACTCAAGTGACGTTTATATATGCGCTGTGAATAGTGTTTTTAATATAAAAAAATGAAGACCCTAAATATTCATAATGAAAAGGTGAACAAAATAAAGAGGGACAAGATATATCAACACGTAATCATGTTAAATGTTTAAATAAAGCTTGTGAAGTCTAAGTGTAAACACTTAGACTTTCTGAAAAAATAAGTCAAGTTCTCGGAAGGACAAACGTGTTTTCTGTTACAATACATACATTAGCATTTACGACATTTATATCTTGCCTTTTAAATTAACGGATGAAGTTAACATAATAATATTCGACAATTTCTCAATTTCTCAGCGTTGTAAGGATCTGGTGGTTCATTGTTCGTATCGTTTTATTCCAGGGTAAAGGGGCAAGAGAAGCTCGGCGTCGAAACGACCAAGGCCTTCTCTACACCACTGTCTTATTTTCTAATGCACCCACCTCACTAGAAGCAGCAAATCCTCGTTCAGAGCCAACAGAATATGCAACAATCAGGCAGGCTAGTGCGCAATAACCAATATGTGGCAAAATAGCCTAAGAACCGTAATTATTGGCTTGCATCCGATTTTTTTGCACATCTGTGTTATAAACCTCATGCTCACATTGACACGCATGCAGTATTTCAAGTGATGCTTAGATAAATAAAATAATGTTCCAGCTTAGTAACTATTGCAGATAATGATAAATATAAATCGTAGAATCAAGCATCATAGATACGTATAATCTCATTATTATTTCATGATGTTGAACATAGATCATGTTTTTAAATATTTTACGATGTATAATTAAAAAAAGAGAAGAAGGGTTTGATACCTGTGTCTTTAAATTTGTTTTAAGCTGAATCTTATTTTGATTAAAGCATTCGCGTGCTTTATACACGCTCTCGCTGAAAAAATATAATAATAATAATACAAAAGTTTTGTGTGTGGCTGTCATGAAAGAATGCACTGGACAACCGATCATTTCTATTCAATACCATTCTGTTGAATCCTACGAGAGAGCTGAAAAGAACTAGAACGTAATTCTTGATCATATAAAAGGCTACGATTTTACAAGCCTTACCTGTTTAATACCTGCAATGATCTGCAAAGGCCATGTTGTAAATAATAATATTTCAGATAATGTGTTATACAGAACTAAACCTGCTATACATGGTCTACCTACAAGGTACTCTTCCTTTTAAAAAAGAAAAAAAAATTTCGATGTGACACATTTATAACACATATGATTTAGTAACTATCAGCGTGCTTTATACAAAATAATTTTTATGCTATTTTCTGACTGAAATTTATCACATTATTCAAACTTTAATGAATCATAAATTTATCAAAGAAATAATCCTGAAAAGGACCTGTTATTACGATGTCCATATAAAATAGTATTCAGCAAAGAAACCTGTTGTCTGCACTTAACTTTACTTCAGAATGTGCTTTCCGTTGCCCACACATGTTTTCATTATTTTTCTATTCATTCATAAGGAACTCTCATGCCTTTTTTAAATGATAAAAATTCTGCATGACATTGTCTTTCAGTAATATTTTGTCTTTGTTTAAATAAAGAACAAAATAGGTGCTTTGAAAACATGAAGTTTGTGCATTTTTCTGTATTCTAGATTAAAATTATGTATATATTAGGTTTATGTCCTCCATTGTTATACTATATAATCATTTAAATAAAGCGCAGCTTTTCAAAAGTTTCACGGGTTTATTGTTTTATTGGTTTAATAAGAACGATTTCTATAAATAAATCCATGTGCTTATAATTAAATAGTAATAAATAGTTAGTAATATAAAAGTTTACCAAATCACCAACAAATTTTATGTTCTCCTTTCCTGGCAGAAAATAGTTAATTGTCAAATAGTGGCAAGTGGGGACTGTTTAAAGTATCAACGACGATCTTGCTTTCTCTGCCAGTGATCCTCCTTACGCTAAACTTAAGGCAGTAGAGCAAGCGAACATACTAATCAATTGACTGTATGCTTTTCTTACTTATATGGTCTACGAGTTGGAGATGTGCGAACACAGCTGTGTCATGTGCCGTACGTTCAGCGTGCATGCGTAAATGTGAGCCTGCAATTGTAGCCCTAGTATGTGTGTGAAACTAAGCATTACTGTTTTAACTGGGAAAAGTAACACAGTCCTAACACAGTCCACAATGCTAGTCCTTCTTACCCCCTCCCATTCCCTCTTGCTACTTTACCCATCTTTCTCGGCAGAATCACTATATTTCTCTGTTCCTGTTACTTGATGCCTTTTGTTTTCTATTTCGTCCGTACTGTCGTTTTCTTTCGTCCCCTTTGTTCTGTATCTACTTAGTCCACGTCTCTTCCCCGTTGTAAGCGCTAAGAGCATGCTCTCTATGAGTGTGAATATGCGCTATAAAAATCTTCACTATTATTATTATAAAAGGCAAAAAGACTGATTGATTTAAGATTGTGAAGACAGACTATGACAGCAAAATTTTGTGAGAAACATGACGTATATCTAGAGATAGTGAAGGGAAAGACAAACAACACGTTCACCAGGCCCCGTATGCAAGAAGCACCGATAGCCAATCATTGCGATAGAGCCTTTCGGTCCGAACGCTGTCGTAGCGATAGTCTCCCCACTAACGTGGTATGCAGAGACACGCCGATAGAGCTCCACTAGCTTTCGGCGCGGTAAGGCTGTTCTATAAATAGCTTCCGGGGAGGCCCGATTTTCATGCGTTACTGCGCATGTATTTGTGAAATGCAATGCAAAATAAAAAAAATGTGGGTTACAGTACAAAGCCACAACACACACACACACACACTCCTGCAATAGGTATACAGAAGTGAGATGCAATACAAAATAATAAAAAAATGTGGGTTACAGTACAAAGCCTCAGTACACAAACACCCCTGCAAGAGTTATTTAGAAGTGAGATGCAATGCAAAATAAAAGAATTGTGGGTTACAGTTCAAAGCCTCAGCACACACACACACACACACACACACACACACACACACACATCCCTGCAATAGGTATTCAGAAGTGAGATGCAATGCAAAATAATAAAAATTGTGGGTTAGAGTACAAAGTCTCCACACACACACTCCTGCAACATGTATTCAAAAGTGAGATGCAATGCGAAATAAAAAAATGTTGGTTACAGTTCAAAGCCTCAGCACACACACACACACACACACACACACACACACACACATCCCTGCAATAGGTATTCAGAAGTGAGATGCAATGCAAAATAATAAAAATTGTGGGTTAGAGTACAAAGTCTCCACACACACACACACACACACACACACACACACACACACACACACACACACACACACATACCTGCAATAGGTAATCAGAAGTGAGATGCAATGCAAAATAATAAAAATTGTGGGTTACAGTACAAAGTCTCCACACACACTCCTGCAACAGGTATTCAGAAGTGAGATGCAATGCAAAGTAAAAAAAAATGTGGGTTACAGTTCAAAGCTTCAGCACACACACACACACACACACACACTCCCCCCTGCCATAGGTATTCAGAAGTGAGATGCAATGCAAAGTAAAAAATATGTGGGTTACAGTACAAAGCCTCAGCACACACACACACACACACACCCCTGCAATAGGTATTCAGAAGTGAGATGCAATGCGAAATATAAAAAAGTGGGTTACAGTACAAAGCCTCAGTACACACACACACACACACACACACACCCTGCAAAAGGTATTTAGATGTGAGATGCAATGCAAATTAAACAAAATGTAGGTTAAAGTACAAAGTCTCCCCACGCATACACTCTCTCAAACAAGGTAAATTCTATGTCAAAGTCTAGAAAATTTGACTGTCACATTGCAGTCATGTTAGTCTGCACAATACCTAAGCTAGGATGTCAATTTATTCTTTTTTAAATTTAAAATATTATTTAAAAAGCAACTAATCACTGCTAGAATCAAATATACAAAAAGCTGAACGAGTGTTAGCATCAACGTGATACTGATTTATTCTGTAACACTGGAGAAAGGGACCCACGTCGATTCGATAATTCGAGTTCTCCTGTGATCTCATTAGTCTGTTGTAAAATATCTTGTCTTCTAAATCTAACTTTCTTGTAAAGTTCTTGGTCATTCTACCGGTCGAGGGGATGATTCCTGTCCCGAAAAACACGTTCTCGGCGCAAACGTCGTGGAATACGGTTAAATACCATCCAGTCCGCCATCTTGTGCTTTCGGTATGATAGCGAGCTAACGGAGGGGTGAGGCTCCATTAGCCTTAGAGCTACGATAGTCGGCTATCGGGGGTCCCTGCATGCGAATTTTTCCGCGCTGTCGTGACGATAGAGATATCGTACCTATAGCGCGCTATCGGTGCTTCTTGCATACGGGGCCTGATCGGAACTAAATGCAGAGGACAGTTTGACATGGGCTTTAGTAGAAACTGCTGGCGACCACTGATTGGTACACGTCCACTGCTGCCTGCGAATGCGACACAATGCCTATGTTTAGCATAAACAGGATAACTAGTAGAGAAAGTAGGATCGTCTTTGATACTATCAACGTTTCAGATACATCTGTGTTTGCAACAAAGAAAATCCAATTCTTAGCACATGTGAGCTCAAGGGAAATAATTGAAATATGTCAACTGGAATACATGTTAGTATTAAACTTCGTTGCAAGCTGTTGGGTCTATCAGAGCAAAGAGATCAGGAACACCTTTGATTCCTGTAAACCAAAGTGTTTTTTTTCCAGAATTAGGCTTTAATCGTTTTTCTCTTTGGGATTATTCAATGAAGATACACTATATATAAATCGTGAAATGGAATTAGTATTCAGTTAGTCAATATATTGTTGCCAAAAATAAAGCATGCTTTGTCTTTAAAATGGTGTATTACTGATGGTTGTCTTTACTGTAGGTTAATAAATATAAATTAAAATTTTTATATAAATATAAATTTTCAAAGCTGCCGGTCGAAATTTCTACTCCTGGGATTTTCTAGCCGTTGTCCAAACAGAAAGACAGGTACCATGGGAAAACGCAGAAAAGTACTGTCAAACGTAAAAACTACTTCATAAAAAGAAGATCACTCGATTGAAAAATGAATCAACTATCGAATTCATTTTTTTTATCCAAAACAACGCATTTTATGTGTGTAAAAAATTAACAAAATTTGGTCTGCCCATGTCGGCAGACTCGTCGCCGAACGTTGACGGCGTGCCTGCCTTGGTAAGCAGACGCTTCAAGAATGAGTTAAGACTTTCTTTATTCCTTAGCATTACTGATATGTTCTTATAAATACACAGCTTTCTTTACCCTTAACTGCTTCCTTTTTTATTGTTTAACGTTACGTTTTGCAACACTTTTTAATGGTAATGCAATTTTATTAATTTTTTTAGATTTTAACATAGATAAAATGTATGTAACAGTCATATAAACTGAAATATTGAATATAAATGCTGATTTTACAAAATGTTGCTTTTCAATACTTGCTTTTGTAGTAAAGATGTATTTTAGTTTTTCTAATTTGTACAGTGCCTTTTCCCACAAGGTTTAAAGCACTTTCATGAAGCTGTACTAGCTTGCATATTAAGCACAGATTAAACGCACCTTACAAGAATTCACACTAATATTCATGTTTTTATCATTTAAATTTAATAACACCTGAAAATGTACGAGAATACAGACACAAGGTGAAGGAAACCAGAGAAACTCGAGAAAAACATCAATGGTTAACCCTACAAACAGTTATCACAGAAAGAAAAATGAGTATTGAAGCTGAGATTCTATTCTCAACCCGATTCTCCTAGACATAGTGACTGGAGCCTTGACAACAGCGTCACCAACCACCCTGTGTCTTTCAATTCTGATTTCTGTTTTAATGCTATAATGCGGTTTCTTATTTTGTCACCTGTTTTTCAGACCTGCCTAGGATCTTTTGTTGGTTTCAGCTTAGATAATCTATGCGGGCTTATATTTTATTGTATTTATTATTCTACTTCGTACCCTTAGTCTTATTATTTTAATTTTTTGTTGCTAGTCATTTGCAGTAGCACTATATCCGCTGGATGACAGTCTAAGGCTCTGAATTAATTCTGCTAGTGCATAATTTTTCCGTGATCATAACGTTTGCGTTTCCTTTAAATAGTATTTTTTTCCTTGTGTTGTCTTTGTCTCATTTTCGAGGTTTACTTGATGTTTGTCCGTCCCAGGATACGTGCTCACCCAAGCAACTACTGCTACTGTTTCGAGCATCGCTATCTGACTGTTTAAGCACAACAGATTTTCTTACAATAAAAACCAAGGAAGTGTGACATGGAGTATTGTGGCATCATATCCTATTTTGTTTCCTTTTTAGTATTATCTGCCAAAATATTAGAAAGCACGTGCTAAGAAGTTTTTTTTACCTCAGTATTTTACAGGAAGCATTACGGATCTAAAGGTAGATTATTTTATTACCTGTTTTTAAAGTAAAAATATTGAAAAATATTGAAAGCGTCTTTAATCTAGCATTTTCAGCGCTGGCACATATTCAAATGTTTAAATTGTTCAATGACAATGACCAACTTTATTTGTCCCAGTGGGGAATTTGAATACGGGAATGTGCTCTGTGAAAACAATGAGAAATGAAAAAGAAGTGGGCAAGCAGCAATATAACGTATATATTTATATATATCTTAGAACAAGGATAATCATATATGCACCTACAAAAACACACACACACACACACACACACACACACACACACGCACACCACTGACAGCTGATCTAAGACTGAGCAGCTGGACTGCAGATGGCACAAATGATTTCAGGTGTCTGTTACTCTTACATATAGGCATGGGATAGCGTTTGCCTGAGCTTAATAATACAAATTCTTTTGTTAGTACATGTTCAGGTAATGATAAAATGCATGAAGCTTTCATATCTGTTGGTCACAAAAAGAAGTTAATCCCTTTATTTGATACCAATAATCTTTGAACAGATGTTCAGACTATTCCTATCATGGACAGAGAGATTGCAAAACCAGCATATAAATAAGTAAGATAACAGGCTGTCATTAAACGGCTGGTAGAAACGACTTAAGATTGCTGGCTAACTGAAAAACTATTAAACTTACGCAGAAGGTGCATTCTTTGTTGACCACTTTTAACAATGTGTTCGGTGTTTAAATTCCGTTTGAGCTGGCTATCAAAAATAGTTCCCAGATACCTGAAGGAATTAACAGTTTCAACAGGTTTACTGTGTATCACACCGAGATTAACAGAGTCCTCCTTGATCCTCCTAAAGTCTATAATTATTTCTTTGGTTTTGTCTACATTTAACTCTAAATAGTTCTCATCGCACCACTGTACAAAATTTGTGAAAACATTACCATGATCTTTTATATGTTCCTGCAAAATAGTAAACAATGCAGTATCATCAGAAAACTTGATGAGGTAGCGATTCTCCTCCCTGCTTCTGCAGCTGTCGGTGTACATGATAAATAACAGCGGGGATATACAACAGCCTTGTGGGGAGCCATTGCTTGTAACAACGGTATCGGAATAATTACTATTAACATAAACCCTCTGCTGTCTGAAAGTAAAAAATCCACTATTGATGAAACCAGTTGATGTGGAAGATCAAAATCGGAAATCAGTCTCAAAGCCAAAAGGTGTGGTTGCACTGTATTGAATGCAGAACTAAAATCTGCTAAGAGTAATCTGTCATGTGTCAAATGTTTATACAGTGTGTTCAGAATGAACAACTTAGCATCGTCAACACCCCGCCCCATCCTGTAAGCAAATTGCAGTGGGTCCAGTTTACTCTCTACAGATGTTAAGATGAGAGTTTTAATAATTTTCTCAAAAGTTTTCATTACGAGAGAGGTTAGAGCTATTGGCGGAAAATCATTTGGGTGGCTAGGATAAGGTTTCTTAGGGAGTGAGACGATGTTAGAAAGTTTCCAGACTTCTTGCATGTGCCCTGAGTCGAGAGAGAGAGAGAGAGAGAGTTGAAAGAGGTGAAAGAAGTGCAAGACACGCCCACAAATCCCATCAGGCCCCTGCGACTTGTTGACCTTGACTCGCTATAATTTTTCCGTCACACCGACTTTTGAAATGACTACGTTGTTGTCGGGGACAAGCGACTGTGTAAGTTCCCTAACTTTATCAGGAAAATCATGGTTTTTCAAAACGTGCATATAAATTATTTTTAAAATTTGGCAAGTCCTGGTCACTCACGCCGTTGAGTTTGACTGATTTTCTAGTGCAGTCCATCTTCTGATTAACAGAAGCCATGGACTTAATCCCCTGCCAGGCATAACGAAGGTCCGCGGCACAGTACCGAAGCTCTATCTTCTCTTTATATTCTTTTTTCGCTCTTTTTGATCGCAATCCTTACCTCTCTGTCCGCAGATCTTTTTGCCAGGGTATCACTGGTAAAATAAATACGTTTTTTTCTTGTTAAGTACGCTTTTCAAGCTCCTGGTTACCCACGGTTTGTTGTTGGGAAATATAACAATGGTTTTGAAGGGCATTACAGACTCAACACAAAAAGAAATGTAAGAGGAAACAATATCTGTCAGTTCATTAAAGCAATCACATGAGTTGGAAAACAAATCCCACACCGTACAATTAAAACAACCTCGCAAACATTCTACACTTTCATTCGTCCAACGCTTCACCGACTTAAAAACGTATGACCAGAATGTGACCTGCCCAACAACCCAGAAAAATTGGATTTATGTTATGGCACAATTCCTGCAGCCTAAAAAGCCAAGCCTATGCCATCTTTTGGGGCTTCTTACAATCATAGTGTGTTCCTGGCCCCCGTGTACAGGCCAGTGTTTGAACGTGTGAAGCCTGTTGTTAAGGTCTTTGTCAGATCACAGTTGTTAAAGTCGCCCAGAATAAATTTTGGCGCATCTGCTGACACTGAATCAAGTGTGACATTATTACTTGTATATTACTTGTATTAATTTAACAATACAGTATACACATTGTATTTTTTGTTTGATTAATTGGCTATATCTGAAGCAAATCTACATAGAAACGTCTGGCATATAAGGGAAAAACACACGGAGTCTACCAGTGTCCTTTTTATAGGAAAGCTATATAGAGGTTCTTTTATCTTAAGTCCTCTTAGTGTTATATTTAGAGGACAGGCTGTATCTATACATGCAAAACCCCCCACAAACTCTTTTTTGTGTGTGCCGGGGACTCTAAATAGCACAACTTTTACAAAGGAAACACAATTACTCAGAAATAATTTGGGAGAGTACATGTCCTGTAAATGCACTCCATAAGCCATTTCATAAAATATCACTAAGTGTTGGTGGTATTAAAGTGGTAGAAAGGGTGGTATTCTGGTGGGTTTTTGATGGGATCCCCACCGGGACCATGTGGCCGCCGCTTACAAAACCCACCATGGGCCGATGAGCGGCTCAACGCTGTTGGGGCCGTTTCAAGCACATGTAGGGCCGAGATAGAGTCCATGAACTGGGGATACCCCTGCCACAATCATCGGTAAGGCGAATGGCGGAGAAGTCTGTTTCTATCTCAACAAAAGTATGGTAATAATTCCTCGTAAAAGGATGTGCACTAGCAACCTTATACTATTCACAATTTCACATTGACCATTTTACCTCACGAGAGAATTCCCCAGTCTTACAGCTCAATTATTTTTAAATATACGGCTGGATTTTGCGCTGAAAGAAAATAATAGACTTTTTTCTGCAGGTTCTGCAAGGAAAAATAGAAAAATGGTAAAACTGCAACATCTGTAAATATACGTGTATATATTCGATATTTTTTCAAAGGCACTGGGTGTAAAGAGGTTTTAATTAAGTAACAACTATAATCTGCTCGTGTGAAAAAATCTGTAATTAGAGTTCGTTTGGAAGACCAATGCTTATGTATACTTAAAACGTTTCTTTTTTATTTTGTTTTGAATTTTTTTCTAAAGGAGAGAAGATGCGCCTTTTAAGTATATCTTCAAGCTCTATTTCCGAAAAGTATGAAACCGAGCACGCCTGACTCTTTCTCTCTCTCTGTGTTGCCAGTACACGATGGTCAGAACAAAGGCGCGAGCAGTTGACGACGTTTACTATCCTAAAGGGTGAGGTGGCCGTGCGCGCCGTGACCGCCGCCTGGCTTCAAGCTCTCATATGACAGTAGTGGCTCTTATTGCGAGCGCACAGCTCTCTAGTGATAAGGAAGTAACTAAATCTAACCAAACAGAAGTGCGCCACTATTTAATTAAATACTACTGCTCAAATAAAGCTGCCAACATTTGGTCAGTTTATAGCTTCCGTAGGTATGCATTTTATCTGGTGTGGAGACATGTGGAAGTTATTTTGGTTATTACTCTTCTTATGTCAACGACGGTCTGCCGGTAAGTCGCTCGTACACATTAACTACCGCGTAAGTCAGCGCCTAACTGCGACAGTCCCGCAATAACAACCGAAAATTTTAGTGCACTTTTGATTCGAAGTAAAATTTCCTGTCGTAATTAGGATGTTGTCCGAATCTGTGTAAGCAGCCTTGGAACATTCCAAGTTTTTCCAATATGGCGAGAAAGTAAAAAGTATAAAGATACGTCACCTGGCCACAATCTGAACGGACAATGGGAGATAATTCAAGTTTGAAAAGTTAGAACAACGAGTACCTTCCGCTAATTTCTCTGAATCCAGGTCACATTTTAAACCTCACTTTTGTACCCTTTGGCTTAAGAAGGAGGATGCGTAACTGCTTTAAAGTCAAGTAAATTTACGATGGGACATTAAATCGACAGCGAGGCCTAAGCAAATGATATACAGATCCGATTAATATTTGTTAGTATCACAAATACTATTATTATAAACGACTGGGTCTAAGTTTTAAGCAGATTACAATACTTTATAACCATCAAAACGTCAAATAGGTTTACAAAGTTTGTTACCTATAATCTAAATAGCTGATGACCTATTTTAACTATTCACCTTCCAGGTAAATTGTATTACTAACGATAAGATACTATTGACGTATTAAATGAGTAAATCATCCATTTTTCTGTTTTATAGTTAAAATTAAAGTAGGTGTTAAATAAACACGCAAAAACTTACCAAAACAACATCGTCTGCGTCAGCCTAATGCTCCAATGGCTACCAGCACCAAACCTCCAGTTTTCATTATATCGTAATTTCATAGGGTTTGTTTTAAACAAAATATGAAACAAATTTATTAAAAATGTATTTATTACATATGCAAAAAATATTTGATGGGTCTCTATTTCAATATGATTGTAATTAAAACAGCTTACGCCTTTTTATTCCATGTCTGCGTCAATGGCTAAATGCGCATCACTTATTTAGCATTAATATTTAATAATTTACCATGTTTCGTTGTACAAAATAAATCAAATTTAACACAGTCATTCGTCAAATAAGTGTTTAACTGAATATTTATCTCAGTACTTCTGTATATTTGCGTCAATTTCTCCCGCTGCCTTAGCATTACTTTTCATTACCGCCTGGTTAGCCGCCATTGTCACTTCACGCTCCTTCAACTTTTTCAAAAAGGCTCAGTGTACCATTTATCCTCATAAAATAAACATTGTTTTGCCAGTCACACAAAATAAATACATACTCTGAACACATGAAAGAAAGCTGTTCTTTATTGTGATTAAAAAGGGATATTTCTGCTTCTGATAGTCCATGAAATACTTTGAATTGAAAACGAGCTATTTTTGTGCGATCGCCCACTTTCCACCAGCGGAATGCGTATGTGCCGGTACCTAATTTTTTATTTTTCAAATTCTGGATAGTAGTTCTTTCTTACAGATTTTTTCCCCTTTTAGGCTTTGCGCCAAATTAATAGGCAATCGAGCAACAATATAAACAATTTCCTAGATTTATCACTGAACTACTGCTCTTTTTTCATATAACCTGTAATAAATAATAATTTAGTCTCCGTTCTTATTTAAGCTGTGCGTTCAGAAACCATTACAGCTTTTTAAAGTGTTTTATACTTCTTTTATAGACATAATTGCTATATTCAAGATTGTAAAACATTTTGCCATTTTTTTTTCTTCCTCCGCTATCCTTCCAGCATTTGCTTGTAATAGAACTCTTTCAATTTCTTTTGCTAAAAGAGATGCTATGTCAGCTTTCCTCCTTAATACATTTTCTCTGCATTAAGGCAGCGCAAATATTCTTTGATAATTCTGTATATGACTTTGCATATTCCATTAACATAAGGAATGTTTTGAAAAATATTTTTTTATGAATTGTAGTGGACTGTTTTGCCCCCAGTGTGAAGAGTATCACGAACGAGTCCCTGCATCCATGTTTTTCTTTCATTGACTGTTAACCCCTTTTTAACCCAATGAGCTGATGGAATAAGGCGAATGAATGTGAAGTATGATAGCAATGAAAGAGATAGAGAACATTCAAGAAAACTAGACAGAAGAGTTCACTTGCAACGTTTGGCCGGATACTGTAGAAACTTGACACTCAGGTTAGCGATCATCGAGGTGGAGAGACGTACTTTATCAAAATAATTGGAGTGAAGGAAAACTCTTCTCAACTACACGAGTGTAGAGAAGTGTAGATAGTTTGACGCCCAGGATATCGATCGCCGAGGTACAGGACGTACTTCGTCGTGGTAACTCAGCGTAAGGGTAATTTTACTCACCGAGTAGTACATTTTTTATGATGTTTTTTATGATTATTTTTGGTGTAAAACTGAAGTTGTTCGAAGATATTAAAACTGTCGACACAAAGAAAGAATGGTAACTGTATGGGCTGTAAAACATAAATATGCAGAAATATGAGTAGAGATTGTTCTCTAACTGCAACACCAGTGAACTGCACAACTGCCTTATACCACCCACACAGCTCGGTGTGTAAGAGCGAGAGCTTATTTATTCCAAAGTCACACAACTACACACGCTTACCTTGACAGGCGGCGTTCGACTCTTGTGAGACCAAAGGATCGTCGATGACCTTAGGTACCTTGACCGGAAAACCCAGCTGTCCCCCTTGTGACGATAATGGCATACTCTTGTGGGGCGGCATTCATCAGCATATACAAAAGACCTTTGTGGACTCGAAGAAACCGCCAAACGAAGGTCAGTCTCATGACAGCGGAATATCCACAGTTGGAGTGATTTTTCAACGTTTCTGTTTTTCATATTCTCAGAGGAAAATGTGTTGTTTGTGGGGACCACATACTGGTTCTGAAATATTAGGCAGATTAAATCAGTGACCCATAACGGGAGGGGGACAACTGTCACAGCTGCGATAAAATAGGAACTGTGAGTATGGCAAACAATGCCAGAAATTTATGCCGTCTCTGAACTAATTTCTTTTCCTTTAGCTATCAGATCACATTGTAAAGCATCACTGGTTTTTCCAGGATCTTTTATATTTTCCCTGATCAAATAGGTGTCACCTCTCCGTGTAGTTTTCCTCTGTCACATTTTCTGGCCCGCTTTGGCCCAACAGATCCTGTTTCATTCATCATTTTGATGAAGTGGCTGACAGTGGCTAAACTGACACAAACAGTCTTGGCTAGTTTTCTGTAGGTCTCTTCACTCTGCTCATGTAACGTCACAATACTTGCACGCGTTCTGGGTGTAACATCCATGTTTGAATCATCATGTTTGGAAACAACTGGATATACTGTTTATTTTAAAATATGATACAATCACTTATGACGCAAAACATGAGCATTATTGCATTATCTCTGAAAGTTTGGGCTCCACATTACAAAGTAATGGTTTAGTGTTGATAGTGTGCACGTTGGGAACAGTTTGAGTTATGGTACTCGATTTTTGATGTTGGATAGTACCGAATAGGCTGAGAGGCGGTTACAACCATCGCTGGTACCATGAATTTACCCCCTTTTCAAAGAAAATCATATAAAATTAACGGAAAGAGGTAGACAAACAAATTAAATTGATAATGATAGATCAAACTGTGTAGAAAAGAAACATCTTTACCTTTTGTTTGCTTAAAAACACACTTTTATGGTATTCCCAACAGAAAATGCCATGATAATGAGCAGTCAAAAAAACTTTTATGAAGATTTTACGAGCCCCCCCAAAATAAATAAAAATAACATAAGGGAGGAAACTACTAGAACCGTTGGAAATCATCTACCATGATTCGCTCCGTTGAACTGACAGGAAGTCAAAATATTTTTTTTTTGTAAACAAAGGAAAGTTCGAGAATCGAAGCACGTTGTCTCACTTTGACATGGATTTTTACTTCAACAACCGCAAAGGAGAAGAAAATATTAGGTAATATTAACATTTTAATGTATATTCTAATAAAAAATATGTTTGTTTGGAACATTATGTCTGTATATATTGTGTAAATAATTTTTTTTGTTTATATTTGACCGGCGATTTCCAAAAGTTCTAAAGCGTAATGTTTCATTTGATTTTAATACTCAAAGACAAAACCTATGTATCTTAAAATTTATACCAAGTGAATGTTTTAAAAATGCTCTTTAAAACTGTGTATTACAGATGGTTGTCTTTACTGTAGGTTAATAAATATAAATGTTCAAAGCTGCCGGTCGAACTTTCTACCCCGGGAATTAGCTAGCCATTTTCTAATCAGAAAGTCAGGTACCGTGGGAAAACGCAGACAATTACTGTCAGACGTAGAAAGAAGATCAATCGATAGAAAAATGAATCAACTATCGAATTCATTAATTTTTTTTATCCAAAACAACGCATTTTAAAACGTAAAAAATAGAAAAAAGCCGAGGGTGAATTTGCCCTCGTGGATCCCAAGCGTGGACCGCGCTACGAGGGTGAATTCACCCTCGGGGTCGCAAATGGCGGCCCCTAACACCTAATCACCCCCTATTAGCACGTTCACATGCGTACACACTGGCAACCACGTTCAACCGCGTGTGCAAACACAACCGACACACAGTTGTAAAACATATAAAGTTTTAATTACACAAAAGAAGTAAAATTATGTTATAATGACATTCAATATGTATACGACGATCAATCAAGAATTAAGCTAGCACAGTTCATGTGAACAGCATCAGATACATGCACACAGTATACATACGACCGGACACGCAGTCCGTTCCTGACCACCAGTCCTTGAAGACTGTTCTCGAACTGCTTCAGCCCTTGTCGGTGGGGTGGTCCACGGAACATATCACAGTACCCGGTCCGAAGGAACGCACACAGTACTCCTGACGAACTCGTGCCCTACTCCTCCGCCGCGTTGTTTTGGCTGTCTCCTAGGTCTGGTACCTTGGGAACTCTGCCCTCAGACCTCTGGAACCGTACGGCAGGTGTAGTCCCCTCTCTTGAGACCCGTCGCCTGAACTCACGCGGCTACGTACGCTCTTGCCTCAGAGCGGGCGATCTTCCTCTCCCTGTCGAGCTGTCCTCCGTGATCCTATTATCACACCCCTAGACCAGAGTAGTGCTAGTTTTGGAAATACGGATCACTGGTAGATAGAGATGGTCCAAATTCCCTTGTAGCTGGCGCTCCTGGCGATACATACGTCTGCTTCCTTCGAGGATCGGAAACGAAAAGCGTTGTTCTATGTCTCATTCCTCCTCACGTGGTCAGATGCATCGATCTTTCCATTGGTTCATTATCTCTCGTATTATCTCACGATACTTGCATTTCTTTAACTAGCCAATCGTGCATCGGTTAACGTGGTGTCGCTACCCGCTCCTTGCCTATGCGTAACCTATCAATCTGACCACAATCACGGCGCGACACTACCGTCTGCTTTCATCGCTCAGCACCGACGACCAGTCTGCAGCAATGAAAACTAACGCTGTTGTCCGGGCTAAGTGTACCGGTCTTCCAATTAACAGTCTACCCCCCCCCCCTCTCAGGCGACGCTCAGTGGTCTTCCTTACATAGCCGGCCAGTTCAAAGGCCATACTAATACTGGGGGCGATGACCGGTTATAAAAACACCCTAGCCCTACTGTACACCCGACAGACTGGTATTGCCGAAGGGCGATCGCGGTCACTCTTTAATTATATTTAGGGCTCGACCATTTTGTTCTGGCCTTGAACCGGCTGGTTCATGACAAATGACACAAACCAAATAAAACATATGGTTCACAGTGGTTCTGGCACCCTTTGCCACGCTCTCTACTGATCCTCTCCAAGTCTCTTTGTTCCCTGAAGGTTAGTCAAGTTCCTGCCTGGCAATGGTGTCAGCTGGTTTGCGAAGGATGTATTCTATCCAGCCTCACTTGCGCTTCTTTGTGTCTTATGTAATGGGATTTGGGTTAGATTTTCTCCCAGAGGTTGATAATAAAGATCTTTTCCGTAAATCTAATCCCCAGAAAATGGTTGGTAAAGGTCTGGAGCTTGTTGTTGAATGTGTCACTCACTAGGTGTCAGAACTATACAGTAGGACTGCACTCACATTGGTGTTGAAGGTGCGGGTCTTGTTGTGGAGGGATAGCGCTCGGGACTACCAGATGGGACGTATATTCTTGAAAGCATGTCTGCCTTGTTGACGCTCCTTTTTGTGCCCTTGTTGACGAAGCTCCCCAGATATGGGAAGCTATATAAATATGTTTCCAGGATGTTCTCTCCTTGAAATTGGATTGGGAGTTTCTGCTTGGTGTTAATTCTCATCGCATCTCTAGCTGTTTGGTAAAGGTCCACTGTTGTCTTGGATCATCCTACCCATAATCTAGTCTTTGACCATCAAGAACACTGTCAGCAATAAAATTCAATTCAATTCAATTCAATTCAATTAGCGTCGTAAGTGTGCTGGAGTTGACGTGACTGGCGTCGGTGGCTTGTAAAACCTAGTTTTTTCACGGGCCGGTCAACCGCGAGGAGTTTCCCTTTTAAAATCTCCAAAAAATTAACGTGTGTTCAGTGATTGGATGTGAGAATACCTTCACCACTATTCGAGTGGAATAAGTGCCGGTGTGTTTTTTGAGTGTTTGGAAGTGTACGTGAGAGTAGGCTGGAACAGGGTGTGTCTCCCTCTTTGAGTGATTTGTGCGACATCTGACGCTGTGTATGGTTGAACTTGTCAAGCAGGAAGGCACGAGCTAACTGTGGAACGTAAGTGCGTTTCATAACCTACTATACACTTTTACTCGTGGTAACTGGTTAACGGACCCAGACCCGTAACCGTAAACTGTTTTCTTTTGACTTGTGGTACTACGGGTATACAAGACAGAGTGAAAGAGAACGAATGTGTACCTTAGTTATAACCTTTAGTCCTCGTTTGGATAAGCAAGGAAATACCCATTATATTTTGTATTGTGACCAGATTCTTTTGTATCATGTGACCTGTGGGGGGGATAATTCTGGAAAACGAAACAAAGCAGGAACACATTGGCATAATTGATAAACAAACGAGAAGCTCATTTACAGGTCAATCTCTCTTGTTACTGAAAGAACGCGCGTGGACGCCGAGTGTGTATTGATGCTGTTTGTGGCTATTCCTTGAGACTGAACAAAGTTAATTCTCTAGCATTTGTAACAATTATATTTAAGAATTGACAGTGAAAACAAACTCCATCTGAGTGTCAAAGAGAACATTCAGCAACATCACAATGTGTCCTGGACTGTTTACTTTTACCAAGGATTGCATCTTTTCTCTTCAAATTCAGCGCATCCAGACAACGCTATTGTTAGAAATACTACCTTTCGTCACTTCCCATTTTCTTGACATATCCAGGTATAGAATTAATATTAACATTAATATAATATTTCTCGTTCCTCCGTCAGAAATACCGACGGAATAGTTTGTGTGATACTTTATCCTTTATTTTCAGCGTTTTTCGCTGTGGAGTCGTGTTAGCCTTTATAGACCTTGCTCTTTCAAGTGAAAAGCTCGACTCTTTAGTGGTCCATGAGCGCTGTCCGTGTAAGCACAAAGCTCAGGAATAAAAATTGCAATGAGATGCCCTGGTTTAAGATCTCGTGTCCGGACTCTTTCTGTATGTGATACTTTTTCGCACGGCTAACCATAAGAGGTTTTCACACTTCTTCTTTTAGGTATAGTGCGATGCCACTTTTATATGGAAGGACTTACATGCCAAACCAACTAACCATTTATCCCAGAAATCCTTCACTCTTTTATTTCAGTTGTCTCCCTGTCGTTGTGCAACACCGCATGGAATTATCTGGAGGTGAAGGAAGGCAGTGATGACAACATCTTTACGTGTACAGGGCTCACAGCTCAAGAAAATGTAAGCTGGGTATGGAACAATGGTGGTCAGGACCAGTTGGTATCTCAATGTCCACGACTGCCCTCACCATGCTCTGACAGTTTTTATCCGACATTATTCAGAGCGAGCAGAACGTCAGACACAGACAGTTTCCTTACAGTTTACGCCAGGCAAATTTCAGACCCAAATTATTTTGGAACAACTACCCTGACATGCCGAGCGTCTACTAAAATACTTTGTCAGCTGGATTCAGTGTGTAAGTATATCACATTATATGATATGTCAGAAAAGATGGAAAACAAAGTGAAAGAAAACCATGAAATATAAAACTCAGATGCGATAACTTTTCGTGATATTAGTAAAAATATAACCATGTATCTGTTTGCTACAAAGAGCCCTTAAGCATAATGTAACCACAAAATATTTTCACTTACTGATGATAAAAATTTGTGTTAAATTGCTCGGCACAAATACTGTTCTCCGTTTCTACCCGGCGCCATATCGAAGTAACCTCCTCTTTGAGTTAAATGGTCAAGGACCAAAGCCAGATCCTTTGCTACCTCAGACTCCATGGACTCTAAGCAGTGAACAGTGCTGGATGCTAAGACCTAAGCACGCTACTCCAATAATTAAACAGTAACAACGGCCTTGGACAGCTAGGAATTACAAATGCCAAATAGAATGGGGTTGTAAACGAGTCCATAACTGTGAAAATGCTATCACGTGACCGCAAAGCAAGGACCTCCACCAAGAAACAGCTATGGAGAAATTACTTTGGCCGTCATCATGACATCTCAAGGAAAGAATGTAGTAGGCCAATAACCGATAATAAAACTTTGCATTTATAATATCTTCTAGAAAATACAAAGCCAGCCATATCGACTACCACAAGTAGAGGTTTCTTTATAAAAAATCAGGATGACATGATTACAGAATTAAAACGAGATGGTATAAAAAAAAGCTATTAGTGTATTCCAAGATCCCGAAAGTAGACGACCTCAAAACACCGACAATCTTTAGCAAATCTTACAAAACATGTTCCACAGCCAAGCAGTTAGCTTTGCGATTCATCACAGAACGTACCAAAAAAGAAGATTTAAAGCAATTGTAATAACTTCTAATATTCCTGCATATAACAGCTGACAATATTATGGACTTTATCACAGAATAATGGTAGCGATGAACGACTTGCGCGTTACTGGGAATAACCCTTGATCCGTAAGAAACACCAAAGATCCCATAAATGTCAGTGAGTCAGTCAGTCGCCATTTGTCGCACCTGTTGTTGTAGGGAGGGGCACATGGATAGACGGGGCAGCTGACAGGCCCGCCACTCTTGCCTATTGTGGGCGATAGTCAGCAGGTCCTATACAGGACGACTAGTCCAGTATTTTGACGTTCGTAAGCCAGTTCTTTCTCTGGCCACCGCGGCTTCGACCGCCCTCCAAGGTGCCTTGAAGGATAGTCTTCGACAAGGTGTCGTGCCGAGTCACATGATCAAAGAAGACCAGCTTTCGTCGCTTGACTGTTGACAGTAGAGGTTCCTGGTGTCCTACTAGTGTGGCCCTCTGGTTTCTTTCAAAGTCGTTCTTTGTATGAGATCCGGAGCAGCTTCCTCAGGCACTTGTTCTCGAATGCCTGGATTCCCATAAATGGGGAAAAAGGAAAACGTTAAAGTCTTACAGACTTAAAAGAAAGACATTTAGCAACCTACATTCGGACGTAAGATTTTACGAGCTATGGATCCATATTATGGTCAGCACTGTCAAATCAGGTTTGAAAAACTTCTAATACACAGCTTCCCACAGCAGAATGCTAATAAAATACGTATAGGTCAGGAGCTAGTATCAGGCAAGGTTATATCTTTTGAACAATACACTTCTTTAATACACTATGGATTAGTATAGCTTCAAGGCCATTAAAATGAGCCAAAAACGAATATCATAAGGCTACAGCAAAATAAAAAAATTTAAATGTTACATTGTAAAGTAAATAAAGGAAACGGAGCTTTTGTAATGTTTTAGCATAGTAAAGATCCCCTACCCTCATTATATACAATAAGACTAACATTCTTCAAAGTAATACAGTATCGAAAATGTCTTGGATGAAGAGAACGGTAGAAGACCCAAGCCAGCACCGAGCAAAAGTTTGAGCATTTACGCACCATCTATCTGGAAATAATTTTGATTCGCACAGAAGGAATAACAACTGTTTGCACAGATCGGTGGACTAGTACTTATAATTATAAGAAATACACGTACGTAGGAATTATTACACCCTTAAGACTTTTCCTATACGTTTGATAGAGGAGGACGCTGTGGCAGAACTAGTAAGTGGTGTTAGTTGAGCGTTAACCCAGCCGCGATGACATCAGAGCAGTGGCAATATATAAAAATTGCACTCTTACGTCTAAAGCTTCCTAAATTCACCGTGAATGAATAAATGACTAGATTATATGCTGAACTACTTTACGAATATTATATGGCTCTTCAGACCATCTCTTATCTTTCAGACTGACCGTCCAGAATAAATTTTGAACACTTCAAATGTTCACGCTTGTCTGATGCAATCTAAGAAATAGTTTCTAAACATGAATGATGGGCTGTAATGTTAATGCATTCATTCATAGTTACTGTTGTGACATGTGTTTGCCACAGATCCTGCAGAAAATTCGACATGTCAAGCTCATGTTAATGGCAATACATGGCAAGTAACCGTCTGGTGCTCTGTTTCCATGGTCCGGTCGGCAAGAAATAATTATCGCTGCATCATGTACCTATCTACAGAAGCAAGTAGTATTCTTCCTTTTTAAGGCGGTATCAAGATTTTCTCGCCTCGTAAACTAATTAAAACATCATCAGATGACATACTATCAGAATATTCTCATTGCGTTAAAGAATCCTTGTGTTCTCTATATTATACAAATATCAGATCCTTCTTACTTGTCATACAGTACTTCGCCTTCACGCGTGGACTGGAAAGAATTGAGATTTGATAGTGATACAAGAATTTGCTGACTATAGTACGCAAAACTATACAGTATTTATTGCAAACAATCCGAAATTAACGTTGTAGGCGTCTCAAGCGACATCAGTCGGGTCTTATCATATGGACGTAACTCCAGCATCATCCGGATATTTCTCAGGCACGTGTAACATGACCTCATACCTGCCACCCGAAGGGCGATAAAGCTACTATGTAATTATTATGCCAGGGGAAGTAAACGTGTCCGCCACATTCATCGAAAACAACATTATCCGTAAGTGTCAATGAAAATTATTTTATTACATGTTAATGCACAACATTGCATGATATACTTATGTATCGTAGTCCAGATATGACTAAACATTTCTACAGATGCTTTTAGTTTAGTCATTAAGTTCTCCCATTCTCTGTTCTGAGTTTAGCTATTTATCATACTTTGACATGCTGGGGCGCACAAGAACAGTATTGTCACTGCTTCCTATCAAGTTTTATCCTATGTTAGTTAATTGTTGTTTTATGCCAAGTCAGCAACTAAGGCTATCTCATGGCAATAGTTTTATCTTATGATCTAAATACGTGAAGGAAAAGTTTCATAAGGACTATTTAAGCTTAGATGTTCTATCGACTTATTGGGAAGAAAAGAGCGTATTGATTTGCGAGATTAATAGATTTTTTCCGGCTAAGCACAAGTACTAGCGTAAATAATGGCTATTATAGTATTTATAACCCAGTTTTAAAACACGCGATAAAGAATTAAAATGTGGAACGCATTTAAATTTGCAATTATTACAGCTATTCTAATTCATCGTTTTTAGTATTCTGTACTGTGTTGCAATGTCAAGTAATGTTTAGTATTCAAACTGTTTTTGTCTGTCGTATTACAAGAAAAAGATAGTAATATACAGTAATCGCACTGAAGGAAACATTTAAGAAAGCATCCTACTCAAGTGCACCTTGTCGCTTAGAGTATAAAAAATTAATGAAACATATCAGAAAATGGTTCCAATTTTTGAATCCGCAAAATTTGCAGACCAGCTCAAACGAAGTGTTGATAATACGAAACTGTACATCCTCCACACTTTATTCAAACACCTGGAGAATCCACAAGCCCACGCACGACTGCTGTTTGTTGACTTCTCAACAGCCTTCAACGCCATTCAACCACATAGTCTAGCTAGAAGACTCCTTGATGAGTTTTCCTTTGACCATCAGCTAGTGTCTTGGATCATTCACTTTTTTGTTGACAGGCAGCAACGAGTACTTTTCAATCCCACTTTTTGTGACTCAATCACAACGTGCACCGGCTCACCTCAAGGTTGTGTTTTATTCCCGCTTATGTTCATTATGTCGACCAACAGTTGTCACAGTAACCATGAGAGTCAATATCTCGTCAAATTCTCTGACACTGCACTGCTCTCTCTCCTTAGCGGCCCAGTAGATACCCACGGTGTAGCTTCGGAATAGTTCATTGCCTGGTGCGATGACAATTTCATTTCTTACAACTTAATATGATTAAGACCAAACAGATTGTCTTTGATTTCCGTCGGAATTCTCCACCAAGTTCCGTGTCATCCACGACAAGGAGGTGAAAATTGTTTCTTCTTTTTGATACCTGGGCACAATCTTCGGCAGGCGACTTTGCTGGTACGTCAACACTCAAGCTGTCGTGAAGGAGGCTCAACGGCGCCTCTTCCTTCTCCGGAAGCTGAAGTCTTTATTTATCTCCCACCACTTTCTTCAGCTCCTTTATAGATCGCACATAGAGCGTGCTGTCCTTCTCGTGTATCTGTTTCTACAACAGTTTATCGGTGAAAGACAACAGCACAGAGTGTTCTTCAGACTCTATATAACAGCCAGACACTTCTGAAAGTGTCTGCAATCCTTTGTCCAGCTCCCATCGGTCCGCCGATTTTGTGTGCCTGCAAGCAGGACCAATAGACTGCGGCTGTCGTTCGTATGTTTTGGCCGTATGTCTTTTGAATGGTGCTGTGCGAATGAATGAAACATAAGTGTGGACTTCTGTTTTGTGCATACAAATGTGTATGAATAATTTTTGTTTGTTATCGAGCTACCACTGAATTGCCCTCCGAGACAAATAAAGTATTATCTTATCTTATACCTTGATGAGACACGAATGAAGCTAAATCATGAACTAAACAAACTTAAAAACACAAAACATAAATAAATAAAATAAAAACTTTGTTAGTGATCAGTAAAACGTAGATGTATGTAATGTTCGCAAACCGACTATTTTGCGGTACCCGGAGGCGAAATCAGCTATACAGGTACACTATATCATGCTGTCACATCTTCCTTCAGTGTTAATTTTTTGTAGAGGTCAATGCAATTTACCCTTCTAGTAAGGATAAATACCGCTTTGTTATTCTTTGGCCCAGGTCTTCCTCGTATAAAGCCAAACCACAACTGCCCGCCGTATTTAAATGAAGGGGACAAATTGAGCTGCTCGTGTTTCGTAAGCGACCCCGGGAATCCTCCTGGAATTCTTCAGTGGAACAGCACAAGCTCCACTCAGCTGGAATTTAAAAACCTACTAAAGTCGCAAAATGGAATTCAGAGTGTGTGTAGACTGACCTGGAACAACACAGTTTATCAGTCTGTGTCTTACACTCTACTTGTGGCTTGTGAGTTTCCAATTAATAATCACAATTACATTATTTCATCCTTCTGTAAGCGTGCAATATCAGAGAGAAAAATGCTATATTCTTCCTCGATATATTCGGCGAAAAACGACAAGTTTCAATCAGATGGAATTTAATCACCTTTAGAAACGTCAAAACGGAACACAATTCAGTGTGTGTGTGTGTGTGTGTGTGTGTGTGTGTGTGTGTGTGTGTGTGTGTGTGTGTGTGTGTGTGTGTAGACTGACCTGGAGCAGAACAGCCCATCAATCTGTCTTACATTCTAGTCATAACTTTTCCTTTTATCATTTTTAATTACAGGTACAATTTTAAAACCATTTAGTGTAGTCAATACCAAAACTAGTACAGAGATGACATCATTTTTTACAGAACAGGAATGAACTATTACTGCAGGGCTTTTTCGAGGCATTAAAAATACTAGGTTTTTCTCATTTATTTACCCTATAACCACGTGTCGACCTCGGTAGGCAGGTTATGACTATCAACTCAAAATGTTTAAAAATTGAAATTAAAATGGCATTAAGTGAGGTTAAGTAGCCTATAGACTTAACACAGAGATAATATTCACTTTGACGATGGTAATTGTGAAATTAATGCTTTTCTGTGATTATATTTAGTATATTTGAATCTCTGTTTTAGTGACCGTTGTGTAAAGTTTTTTTTTTATTTTAGGAGCTATTTATTTGAAACGCTTCTCAAAATTTAATCATGCTTGTTTAATATTTTCAAACATTTATGACAGATCGACCTGCTTGGGTGAGCATTATGATAAATGGGAAAAGCGAGAATGTTTCTGTTATTGAAAATTCCACAGTCGCGATGAAATGTCAGGCTGATGGCAGGCCCGCACCAAGCATGACTTTTACTAAAGTTAGCGACAACAGTCTTTTGAAAACAACACCTGAAGAAAATATAACTGTGGAGAACCAGAGAGGAGAAGTAATCCATACTGTTCCGGTGACTCAGTGCAGTGATTCGGGCAAATACAGGTGTACAGCAGCCAACAACCTAGGGATGAAATATCAGTCTGTCAGTCTTTTTGTCCAGTGTGAGTAATGGTTTTGATTTTAATTTTTATTCTGAAATATGCACTTAATTTTTAACCAGTAGAAGGTGATGGGACAACAAATGCATATATTTGCAAAACTACATATTTTGTGTACCGTAATAATGGTAACTATCATAGATTTTATATGAGCAAGTACAGTCTGATTTTCTACTGGACAAAGATAGTGATGGCTGGCATTTGTTCATACTCATAATATAAATGATTTTTATAACTTTCTGCTGATAATGCTTTGTTCCTCGGTCTCTGACTCTTGAAAACGAGCAGTTGTATCTGATTAATCTAAATAGTACAGGAGTAGATTTTTATAGTCAACAAGATACTCTTCAACTTTCATTGTTTCGTATAATTCCCCCATATTAGATATAATATGTTGCATAAAATCCTTACTTAATTAAAACCTGATTTGTCATCCTGTACAATGGCATAGAAAATTTCACAACATAAAGCTCAAGCATGCTTATTATGCAGTGGAGTCACGCAGACGACATTTTCTCCCTCTTACTGATGACAATCTGTCTGTAGCGAACGACACTTTCATTCTTGGTCTAACTCTATGTCTCCTCTTCACTTCTGCGTTTTTCTGTAGGCTAATCGGTGCACACCACACTAAAAACGTTTGCTGCATCGACCAAAATCATTAGCTAAAATTTCAGCAAGATCAGACGAGACAGCAGACAGATTAGTGTATAAACAATAAGAAAGATAGAGTAACAAGTAAGATGAAAGGTGTTATGACGAGAGTCTGTGTGTACAACCGTGTGCCAGATTGCACAACAAAAGTGTTTTGAGCACTTTCTGAAATTCTTCAGAAGACTATATGTCGGTTGTGGGATGGTTTTGATTTAACGGTAATGTTTTTATGAAAAGTTTGGAAAGGGTAGATATCAGTGACTCTACGGTAATCTTATACATAAGTTTTACATTACATCTTTTATGTGTTTTCAAGTATTGATCGTTAGATGTTTGATACCTGGGGTACATGCAAGTTATTGTTTTTATTTTCTGCTTGGTTTCAGGTAAGCCTAGGAGAGCCGACGCCAGCCCTACACCTCCAACAATTGTGGAAGGCAAAACTTTCAGTTTTGAACTGATTGCTTATCCCAACTCTCTGATTGTGACAAAATATTTCATTGGATCAAATTACTGCAGCAGTGAAATACCGGTCAGCGATGATGTACTCCGTGTAGACTGCATTCCAAACTATCAGCTTCTTTATAAAATTACCTGCACAGTAACAGTCATCAAATTGACGTTAAGCACAACTGGACTTTACAAAGCCAATGTCAGCAACGAGCTCGGAAGTGTCGCACTTATCTTCGAGACCTTACCCAAAAATACTATAGGTTAGATTTAAACATATCCATATACTGTACTAAATTATCTTGTCATTAGGCTATATCCTTTTAACAAGGTAGCAACCGTTTCCTAAAAACACGCAGACCTCTTTAGTGTATTGTTCATTAATCATTAGCGCAAAACAACCTAGAATTCTGTCGTAGTTTTATTGTGTTTATATAATTTTCATTATTATCACAATCATAATCATAAACCTGAACTGCACTTCCTTTGATAATTTTACATATAAAACACATGACTTGAAATAGTTGAGGCAAGAAGAAACAACAAGAGTCTGTAACCTACACAATTCTAGTATCGATGGTGCACATTGCTCCTAACTTAACACTTACGGATTTTTTTAAATGTGTTATCAAAGCCTGTTCATAGTCCATCCTCTATATCTTATGAGTGCCAGTGAATGCCTCAGCTCTTGAACGCACGCGCGCACGCATCTGTGTGTACAGCTTGCAGATCGCACATGCGTGTATACCGACTGCTGATGCAGTTAGAAAAAGAAAGCAGCAATATATCAACTGCCATACCTCGTATCTTATTCGAAGTCTATGGGACTACTCAACATACCAGTTTCTATCACACTAATAATTTGACTTCTTAAGCTATCTGGATAACGCCAATTTTAATGAACTCGTTTTTTTTCAGGGTGTGAAAAAAGCGAGGATGTAGCTTCATCCGAGTTCAGTCGAGGTCACAAGGCCGGCCTGGGAACTGGTCTTGGTGTCGGCCTGGGAGTCGCTGCAGCTGAAGCTGTAGTTTTTGCATCAGTTGTTCTTGTCTTTTGCTGGCGACGAAAACAGCGGAGCTTGAAAGCTGAAGGTGCTTCAAATATTTGCTAGACAAAAGAATCTTTAAACAAACTGACAAAGTGAGTAAGCAAAATATAAAAATTAAATAAGAGCGTCGAGACAAGCAGCGCTAAAAAGAATTTTTATCCTGATTAGCTTCATACAAAATATTAGAATTATTATTATTACTCATAACGTTCTGGTTATATTGATTCTAAGTCTTCATTTATCACGCATACTTGCCCTTATATACTTTCACCCAGGCATTACATGCTGCAGAAAAAAAGAAATGAAATATATTTATATTTATTAAACATTAGTTAGATAGTTTTCTTTTAACTAAAGGGTAATTTATGTAATGTGTTTAATAATCTTGATTTGTTCGTGTTAATATTAAATAATAGGTGCATCTATCTGGAAGAACATAACCTTATGAATCTAACCTGCTTCATACCAATTTTTCGGAACTTTTGTATTTGTAGTGATTTTTGTGAGTGTAACGTTTCGCGGCTCAAACCTCATTTTAGTGTATCATTTGTTGAAAAGATTATGTAGAACAGCGGCACGTTCTTGGGTGTGACGCAGACCTGCATCTTACATCACACCATGACGCAATAAAGAATGTGACTTCTTACTTACGAAAGATTAATTTTCGAGTAAGTTGACATTGTGTGGTGTAACTTTGCCCGACAAGGCCTAATTCAGGTGAGAATCCACGCCGATTACACCACAAGTTAAGTAAATGTATTTGATCGGCGTGGATCCCACTTAGCTATAGAGTCGCGAGGCGATCACCTTAGTGCCTCGAACGCTAAGGGTGCGATTTGTCAAAACCTGTAGGCGTGGAATTAAGTTAGGGGGCTTAACATTTCCCCGGCATTCAGCAAAGATCTCTCAGACAAGACTGACTTACACAGCGCCAGCGGGAGAATCGTAACGGGCGTTGGAAACCTTTCTACCGAAGGGTAGATGATGAATATCCGTTTATACTTAGGGTCAAGCATAGGCAAGCTAGTCGCTGGATTCAGTTGGAATTTTAGGCGACAAGACGAACCTATAACGGGCGAGTCGTTGAAGTGAACTGAGTGACACGGAGACGGCAGACGTTCACTGCGATCCGTCAGAGACTCTGCTTCTGAGAGGCCGTTCTGCAGCAACCCTCCAGCGAGAACTGTGTGACACGGAGGCGATCCGTGAGGGACTCTACTTCTGAGGACTCAACGGCAATCTGCGCGAGACTACAGACCTCCACAGCGGTAACTACGGACGCTCTAATACTCCTGCCGAAGGGCAGTGCCGAATAAACATAGACTGCAGAGTGTCTATAGCGAGGCTGTACTACCAATCCGTGATATACTGTTGTATTCCTCGTAGATCTAACTGTTCTAAATCGTCAGTTTGGACGGACTTCTTCTGTGCATTCGAACACATGCTTTGGATATAATTCGCCGGTCATCAATCCAAGTGAAGCTGTATGTGCTCAGCTCATCTGCATTGGATATAATAATAATAAATGAAGATTTTTATAGCGCATATTCACAATCATAGAGAGCATGCGCTTAGCGCTTAAAACAAGGAAGAGACATGAACTAAATGGATAGAACACGAGGGACGAAAAATAAACGACAGTACTGACGACAAACAGAAAACACAGATAGAAAACACAAAAAGGCACCAAGTAACAGGACCAGAGAATATAGTGATTCTGCAGAGAAAGATGGGGAGAAAAGTAGCAAGAGCAGAAGCGGGGAGGGTAAGAAGGACGAGCATTGTGTGGACTGGAAGAGATGCGTTTTCAGCGCAGATCTGAAGGATTTAATTGTAGGAAGGTGGCGGATATGGAAAGGCAGAGAGTTCCATTGTTTTGCTGCACAGTAACCATAATCCTGTGACCATATGTTGTTGTTCTGGTAACAGGAACATTTAGAAGAAGCCAAGAAAGAACAAACGCACAGACAAGAGTGTTGGTAGCGGATGTAGAGAGAAAGTGACGGGCGGCACTGATCTTACGGAGCTCATAATAGGCAGACTGACAAACAGCTGTAACATGTTTATCAAGGGTCATGTCTGCGGTGACAATAAATCCCAGATTTTTAACGGATGACGTGAAGGTGATGTTGCTGTCGCCCACCTTGATGTGATTGGGCAGACTGACGAGTGAAGGTTGATTTCTTATGTAGCACAAGAGGGCTTCCGTTTTATCATCGTTTAGTTTAAGCTTGTTTTTTTACCATACAGGTATTTTTGTAAAGTATTCACAGTTTGTTGTATCTTTGTGTGGGTCTGTCTAAAATTTGTGCGAGCGTTAGCCAAAGTACTTATTTATGCGACGGTTGAATTCGTGTTTTGCAGGCGGCAAGATATTTCGTTCCATAAAGCAGCTGTGATGACATTATCTTCAGGACGGGGTATGGTACATGTAAATTGTTCCTCTAAGCTGTGCAATAGATTTGTGTCTCATGATATATACATTGAATACTACTCGTAATATTTGTCCGAAAAATACACATTTACTAAAAGCATTAATGTTCTCGCGCAGAACACAAGAGTGTATATGAGGCTGTCGGTAAGACAGCTGCATACAAAAACGTTCAAGGAAGTCATTTGTCATCAAGGAAAACTTCAAACAAGACTAGTAACGCACAAAACGATTCTTAGTAAATGTATATGTTCTATACATTTCTGCACTATTCTAACAAACATTGTAGGCCATGTTTCATTTGTTTTGTTTAGTTGAATACATAAGTTGTCGAGCTGTGGGTGAACGTGTTCATAATATTTTCTGTAATGTCTGTCTAAGAGATTTTTGTGCGCATATATATATATATATCTTTGTGTGTAAATTTATATATATATACATAAACTGTTAATTTTACAGCTAGATTTGATTCCCAGACACTTAATTCCCGACACTTAATCCCCTAGACTTTTAATCCCCAGACACTTAATCCTCAAAATGAAATTTCAACTCAAAAAATTATGAAGTGAATGAAAAATTTAATTCAAATTCAAATAACGTTTTTCATGTCAATATCAAAATAATTTTGACAATTAAAATAATACTTAACTTCAACCATATAACATTAGTTAAAGTTCATGTGAGCTGTTAAAGTGAATGTTCTTCAACAATATGATATGAAAAGTGTTAATTAATATGACAGGTAAGCTAATGATCGGAGGTACCCTAATTGGGGCGATTGTTACATCTCTTTAGTGTTACCACGCGACAAATTTCTCTTACGGTTATAATATTTCAAGTTCACAAAATAGCAGTTTTGAGTGTTGTGTCGCGATTTGGAGGCATTTTTGAGGATTAAGTGTCTGGGGATTAAGTTGCTAGGGATTAAATGTCTAGGGGATTAAGTGTCGGGGATTAAATGTCTGGGGATTAAGGGTCCAGTCACCCTAGATTTATACGTCTCTTTACCCAGTTTTCCGACAAACTCACGTACATATTGTAGCCCTTACTTCGACTTGACACAAAGAGCATTTATCCAGACATTTAAATTAAACTATATGGTAATTCTATATTTACAAGTTTTTATTATTGTTGTCTAAGAAGAAGTATACGATGGCCTTCACCTTCAAGATGTAGGAGTAAGCTCATCTTATGCCAGTCTGAAGTAGCTGAAAATATGGTTAAATCATTACCTTAAAGTAAGTATTTAGTTCACTTCTCGAAATTGACAAACGAAATGGCATTATATTATAAAAAATTTATCTAATGGTATAACAACATATTCGTTTATTTTAAACCTTGTGTTTGCATAGTATTGAGTTTTACTATTGAGTTTTCACATCATTAATTGACAAAAATATGCTCTTCTGTTTTTAAGAAAGTGAATCAACTATCTTCCTAAGGCTTTTAAAACGGTATGACGTTGAAGCCCTATCTTTCTATATACCGAAGGGTTTTCTCCAAAAGATCATCTTACCCTCCCCGCAGACATCAAAGACGTGCAGAGAAGAATACAGACCATGAGCTGCTACAGGAAGATCCTGCATATCTCTTACACTGATGACATTACTAATGAGGAAACATATCTTAGGACAAACTTCTTCCTATGACTCTTTCTTGCTCCTACGCCACAAACAGCAAGATAAAACTTGCAGGGAAGTGAATAAAAGTATTATACTTGATACTTTACAAGAACTGCTGGCAGAAAAATATATTTTAATGACAGAATTAAACTTGGCAATACAGTTATCAATGTAAAAGACTGGCTTCAAAAAGGCTTACATTGTAAATCAAATTTTCATGTTGAAGATGGTTGTCTGGTGTCTCATGAAGGACTAATGAGAAAATGTGCTGTTAGAATAGACAAAATTACAAATATTGGTTTAGTTAGAACAATTAAAAATGTACCCAATCAACAACCATTACAATTAGCAAAAAACAAAGAATTGCAAACATACATGCCAGATGGAGAATAATTACATTTGTACTTTTTAAAGTTATAAAGAAGAAAATGAAGTAAGAAATTTATTCTGGCATTGAAAAATAGTTAAGTCCTTCTGGAACAATTTGAAAAAGATGTCTTCTGAGCGATATCAGAATGGATGAAATTTTAAAATGAACGAATGAATTGGGGTTTGATTATCGTTTTAAAACAAAAACTGTATTTGAAACTAATAATATTATACTCCAGGCAATTTTTTTCAAATACAAATGTAATGGTGAAAAGATTACAGACTCTAAAAGCATATGTTAAACATCTAAATGCAAAAAATAAGATTTCTTGCAGCGTACCCTTTCAAAACTCAGTGGGTTAACTACATGCCGCTCTTATCAGCATATGTACTTTTAAATGTTCAGGATTTATGAACCTTGATCCTACAATTGTGTATCCCTTATGTTTCCTCTTAGTCTGGAATCTAATACCTGCTTAAAAGTTCTTTTGAGTGGGTATGTATTTACTCTATTTAACATTGATATATTTAATGTACTAGAAAAGATGTAGGTGTGGTGTGCTTATGATATAATTGATGCTATATGTATATAGATTAGTATATGTCGATTGTATATTTGAAATGTGATAAGTGCCTGAAATAAGAGTGTGAATATGGAAGTTCGTTTTTTTAATTACGTGTCACGTGTTTTAAATTGCTATCTATATGTGTGTTTAAGTTACAACTAAAAGGTTAGAAACAAACCATTACATCTCCTTTCTCTATGGTCAGCCGCTTATTTTTAAATAGCACAGGGTATGGTAAAAGGTTGAAAGATTTTGAGTACATTGTGAGGTATGTCTTTTTCTTTGTATGTGTGTTTTATAACACACACACACACACACACACACACACACACACACACACACACACACACACACACACACACACACATACACACACATGAAAACTCAGAAAGTGTACGATTATTACTAGGTATCGGCACACACGTCTGGTAGAAAGTCGGCAATCGCACAAAAATCGCTGTTCAATTCAAAGTATTTTATAAACTATCAGGAACAGAAATATCTCTATGATAACTATGGTATCAAATTGTGACAACACATGACCCCGAATATTTGTGTTACAGGAACAATATGCTTTTTCCTGTTTTTGAGTGCATTCGAGTAACATTTAAGACTACAAAGTAATCATTATGTAATCATGTATGTAATTGTATGTAAGCATGCATGCGTGTTACTGTATATGAGAATATATGTAATTGTAAGTAAGCAGGTATGTAAGCAGGTAATATGTAATTGTATGTTAGCATGTGTGCAACTGTATGTCAGCATGCATAATCTTATGTCTAATAAGCTTGTATGTAACCGAATGTAAGCATACATGCATGTATGTAATAAAAAAGCTGTAGCTGTTAAAGGGATTCCTACCTTTTCTCTCTCTCTTTTTTCTCTCTCTCTCTCACACACACACGCACACACACACACACACACACACACACACACACACACACACACACACACACACACCGTAAATTATGTTGTTAAAACAAAAGTCTTCCGAATGCAAAAATGTGTCGTTGTACATAAAGAAAATAAATCATATTTCACACAAACATTCATCTAATAAGTGTTCAAATGAATATTGACTTAAGTACTTCTGTATATTTGCGTCAGTGTGTGTTCCGTTGCCTTAGCATTACTTGCCTGATTAGCCGCTATTGTCACTGCACGCTCGTACCAACTTTTATAACAGTTGTAATAAATGTGTAGGAACAGTCATTTACGACTAAATTGTACATGGTCTGCCTACATACGCCAAAGAGTAGTTGATTTGTGCGAGCATTTAAACCACATAACTATAATTGTCTGAAATTGTTTGCTGAAGTAATTACTTTAAAACTGTGCACATAAAATGAATGTAGCAGCACAAAACACTGACACCACTTGACTATTGAGTATTTTCGTTGGCCGATTGAGTAAGTATCACGAGTACCTGGGGGATTGGCGTGAGTTCTATTTTTTTTAGCAAGATAATACAGGGTGTCCATAAACTCAATGTTCAATTTTTTAAAGTTCTACAGTTGTAGGTATATCTGACAGAAAGAATCTGTAAAAAGGATTAAAAAAGCTTGATTTACCTATTTTTTATCTTTATAGTTTTATTTTTTTAATTCAACTTGAAGATCACTTATTTTTCAGAATAACTGTGGCCATGGCTTCGAGTAATAGGGCCATTCCGTTTTAAAGGGTGTGCTGTTAATGGTAATAGCTATTTAGAAATGCTGCAAAGTTTCTTTATTCCTCAACTTGGACAACGAGAAAAATATTTCATTATTTGATTTGAATGTTAGACAGTTTTTACATAAGAAATTCCCTAACATGGATTGAAAGAGGTGGTCCATTTTCTTGGCCTCCGCGTTAGCCGGATTTCACTCGATTGGATTTCTTTTCATGGGCATGTGTGTAAACTACTGTTTATTCAACCAAATTTCGATGTTTAGAAGATTTGCAAGCTAGGATAACTGATGTGATTGCTGATATTACTTAAAATAAGCTTGAAAATAGTATTCGAGAACTACAGAATCGTATTACCCTTTGCATTAATAATGACGTCAAACGTTGAAAATTAACAAAAAAAGAAGAAAAATGAATATTTATTCATTCTAGTCCTGTTTACGTATTCTATCACATATACTTACATAGTAACAACTATTTTAAATTACTCACCAACTTAATGGACAACTTGCAGAACAAACTAATAGTGTTTTTCAATAGTGTAAACTTTCATTTTCATCATCAGTTCTACACATCTAAGGCACACTTTATAGGTTATTAGTTGGTGGACAGGCCTTTATACGCCTTCAGTTGTAGTCTATTAAAATCTAATCTTGTCAAAGGTAAACAATATCGCAAGTATAAGACTTTGGCGTGTACCGATATGGGGAATCTACCAGTATCACCATAATTCAATTCGTTAGAAAATTTAGGACTCACGTTTCGCAGTTTGTTTAGTGCAAAATTAAGTATGTAGTCGCTACATGGGGAGATGGATGTTTAGCTTCATATTTCGGATTCGTACAAAAGAAAACGTCTCATTTGGCTGTTGAAAAATTTGAATAGAAGGTCTAAACTGATGTCCCCAATCTTCCAAAGCATGTTAACGGTTTGTACGACACCTTGCGTTAGGGTGATAAGGTTGAAATGTGTTTAATGTTAACTGAGTGATGAAGCATAGGTCCCGTGCGCCTATGTTGTCGTCAGTAACTCGCTCGTGGGTCCTAAATCTACTGGAATCTTTCCGAGAAAACTGAGTCTTTGAAGTTAAAGGGATTTCCAGCAACACTTTATTTACAGTATGTACAGTAGTCTTCACTTGCAAATCGACGACACATGCCGAAACACAGTCAACAGTGACACAAGCTGAAACTACCCTAGCAGCGACTCCTGCTGATAAACGGTGCTACACGCCTCACAACACTGGCTAAAGGCGACACATGAAGCTACTTTTGCTGCCTGTCTCTCACACTCTCTCTACCACATAGTTACATCTCTGTCTGCTGCTGCTACTCCAGTCACTCTCAGGGCTTATATACAATGTACAATCTAGAAACAAAGCATTTACCCGTCCCGCATGCGCTCTCTCGCACCTAACATTCCAGGTACTAATTAAGGCTTGCGTCAGTCACACTCGCTAGAGCACCTGCTAGAATAGTCTAGGCCTCTAGGGGGACCGGGCTACCACCGTGCGGCCAGCACCGACTAAGACACTCGGGGGTCAGATGCCCATTATAGCGCTGGCGGCCACGGGCTCATAAATGGCTACAACACTTATCGTAAACTTCGAAATATATACCGTGACGTTTTTCCCCAGCTTCAAACCTTGAGGCTTAAAAGCGATGCAGCTTGGTGGATTTTCCGGAGTTTTTCTATTCAGATTAATTTCTCGATGAGCTCCATGTTAAAGTGTTAACTGTTCACGTTGCTACAGTGTTAATTGTTCACATTTTAAATCAAAGCCGCATGCAATCGAAGCATTCCGATCATTTGCTCAGGTACACAACTCATCATGCTAAAACGAGACAAAATGCTACGATGCAGCTTTCTAAAGTGACCTGTTGTTTAAACGAATTCTGTAGTGTAAAAAAATGGTGTGTTGAGGATATTGAAAGAGCATATAATCTAAAATACAAGTAGACTTGCAACATCCACTTCAGGCCATTTATTGTGCAATTCCATAGATTGGACGACAAAATGCTACTTTAATGCTATACGACTGTTATAGACAAACATTGAACGGGGGGTGTTTAAGTCGCCAATGTCAGGCACAGGATAGACTCTGGCCACCCTGTTATTGTTACTCTAGGTGACTGCATCTACGGTGATGTGCAACAGTCTAACACCCCTGCACTCTTTAGAAAACTGCAAACTTGCAACATTTCTCTTATTACTCTCAACAAACAACAGGCAATCGACAAGCCAACATTCCGAAGCAATGTAAGTTGGCCATGATTTTCACTCACCACAAGCAAAGCTCACGTGCAGTCCGCCAAACCAACAAATGACACAACCGGATACAGAACAACCTACAATCTATCCACAGTGTTCTCGCTGTTGAGAGAAAAAGTAATTCCGGATAAAAAAAACCAAATGGCTCTTGTTTAATGCTGCATGTACAAGCGTTCAGTCCTTATAGCATGGGTCTTCTGATCTACACTTAAATGATGCAAACTTTGTTTCGAATAGGATTTACTTTCATCCTAGACCCAGAGATTATGTATGTTAGACTTGTGCCAGCTCCAAGATTATATAACTAAGCAAATGCGACAACTGAGTCCAAGGGGCATTTTCATATTCATAACATCATTTATGGGCCATACAAAATTATCTAAATGAAAATTAGCCTGCTCTATTTGGTCAAGCTGCAGTTTTGCTACAGCGTGTTAGTACTTTTACAACATGTACAATCCTAGCCTGCCTAGTACTACTGTCCTTCAGAATTCCTCAGATAAACAGAGTCTGTATATGTTTGTAATTAGACAAATTTCAATTGTTTATTCTTCGGATATCCCTGAAAGAATAATGTTGGACGTTTGTAAGCCTAAACTGTACGCTAAGGTACAAAGCAATGTCGACGATCTACGGAGATCAACAGCGAGTATCAAACTGGAAGTGGTCTGCCCTCTGCTTTAAATGAAGGTTACATGCATGTATAATTCTCGAAATTCTTACATATAAGACGCGGACAGCCGACGAGAAGCATAGGTGTCTTCCCCGTCATGCACTGATTTCGTATGTGTCATGTTTTTCGGTCCTGTCTAGATATTGTTTGCTTATTTCTTAAACTTTATGTTATTAATATGATTAATTTAATATAAAGTTATTGCTTTGTGAAAAGCTCAGAGATTAACTAAAATCTATGGTTGCTTTGGCCGGACAGATCAAATGATTTTGCGGGCCGTATACGGTTCACGGGCCAGACGTTCCCCACTACTGAGCTAAATTAATCACCAGTACAAACAAATCATTTGGTAGATTTACCAAGTTCTGTATTATCGTCAATGTCTACAAACCGATTATTAATTGCATGCAATGGTTGTCATAAATTCCCTTCACCAATAATGCAGTAAATGGTATTAAAATAATAACACTACTACTTCAGTAAACTTATATAGCAACATATGCTGGTCCTTTGGGCAGGCTCATGGTGCTTTATAGAAGAAAAAAGGACACACATAGGCGTACACGTACGCAACGTAAAATGCAAAAAATGTTATTCATTTAATGCCATGTCAGATGAATAATATGATGCAAGAAGCTGTTCATTTGAAAAACTGTGATTCAGGCTGCAAATATTCCTTTCCACACAAATCCAATCATGAAACAGATCTAATAGGTAGAAGTGTTGTTTGGGTTGCTAATTAGGCTGCCTACCGAATGCGGGCGAACTGCAAGAAAAAACCGTTATGGCGAGATGCAGTAGACAGCAGTCGGTAGTGGAAAGTTGCTGTGAGGTGATTTGTTGGTAAAACAGTCTAGTACTTGTATAGGCAAAGAAATAACGAATCCAGACTAGTGTTCAATGAACACACACACACACACACACACACACACACACACACACATCAAGAGGAGACAAATTCACAAACAAGACCAAAGTGCAAAGCAGAGCAGTCCCTTCACATCCGTTATCAATATATATCTAGTTCCAGCAATGCTGATGATATTGCACAATTTATAAGAACAGCGTGTATCACACCTACATAGGTCAGAGAAGTTAGTATGCAACGGTGTTCACAGAGGAAACGCATGTAGTGTTTTATTCATGCTGGTTTGCCGCTGCTGTTCAGACACAAAGAGCGCGTCTCGTCTCTCAGTTGTTGACTAAAAACGACCTTGAGTGTGGATAGCTTAACAACCTGGCGTTTTGTAAGGAAAATCCTGAAGGGGAAGGCCCCGTCTTAGCCCTCACGTGATGAGTTGGCTGACAGAAGCGTCAGCCAGTATGTTGCGCTGGGTCCGCTTTTGGGCGATCTAGCTCATCACTAACAGACGACTTACGTGTAATCTACCACACATGCCAGTGTCTTTAAGTGGTTTGGTCACCAGGTTAGCTTGTGCATTCGCAAGCCGGCGCAGGAATTCCCTCTCCTCCCCCTTCCAACAACAACACGGAAACAGAAAAGTATTAAGCATTATAAGCAACGTTGCACACTGCCTTTCTATGTGTCTATTATTAACACAAACACCTTGAATGCACAATTAAAACGTACATATCACATTCTATTGTTTGACATATTCAGGCAGATTGTGGCAATAAGTATAAGACGTTTTTCCTGTACATCATGTGTGTGTCGTAATGGTGCAACACAAACAAAATATCAGCCTGTGATTGTTCGTTTCGAAATGTGACTGTATAAAGACCTTTAAAATGGCCTGATCCTCTGCTAGGTGGAGGTCAAGAGGTGCTAAACCAGGAACAAGATTCACTCTGGGATCCGCGAACACGCTGCTGGTACCCCGACCAAACGCCACCAACACTGAAGGAGATTAGACCACAGACTGCAGGGCGTTGGATGAGTAGTCATATACAAGCCCAGTAGACGCTATTAATAGTATCAGGTAAACAGTGATTTGGTGTAAGCAGGTTCCTAGACAATATAAACTGAATAGCATGGTCGTAAGGCACAGTGTAGAGATCATGGAAGGCTATCTCTGCTTTAGAAATGAATAATTTATGTGTGTATTGAACATTGTCCTTAAAAATAGCATCCGTCTTACTCATTTAATAGTTTCCGCTAAAGTAACCGCTAAAAAGTATTCTATAGAATATCCTATATTAGATAAAACTACCTAGAAAAAATGAAAATTAATCTGAGTAAAACTAACACTGAAAGTAGGCATCTTCCCTTCCCCCTATGTTTTGTTGCACCTACGTATTTTTCAGTGTGTAAATCAAATTATCTTCAGTTTTATAGCTGTACTAAAAGCGTTCGTTGATATTAATATCGTAATTGTAATATAGAAATACCTGTAACCACAATGAAAAAAGACAATAGTATGGGCTTGCTGTTAAAAGTACTAATAGATTGCAATGACCCTTGATATTCATGGTCTGAAATAAGCACAAAACTAAAATGACATTAATGAGCTCATTCGTACTATTATCACCATCACACTAGCATATTTGTACCAAAACCTTTTTGTACATAGCTAGGTTAAATACACACTTCATCAGTTCGAGGACTTATTTCTCACTTCAAAATAACAACAAAATAACAACAGGTAGTTCATTAAAGGTAATATCAACCGATAAGAGGGTTTTGTGATGTTATCATAAACTCGATTTACCTTGGCACAAGTAGTTAAAGAATAAAAAAGTGTTGTAAGAAAACTCCAGGTAATTTTAACACAAACACTGGACATCAGCCGTAAATTGAACAGAATCTTGTCATCTACACATTATAATAATTTTCCTATGGTCATTGCCTAAGTAAAAGGAAGATACAAAAATTGACACTTCTGTTAATGGTCTTCTTGATGTATATATATTCTTCATAATGTGACCATGTTTGGCAATAGTCGCCATGTAAACGCTCGCCAAATATCTCGTCAGATAATGAGTCACACTACAAAGAGCCAATTTTGGTACGACAACATTGATTTGTTAATACGAACATTTTTACAAGAGCTTAGGAGACTCCTGGTGTTTATAAAAGCACCATTCTAGTTAAAGGGACCCTCAATTACTTCTTACTTGTATTTGACCCTCCAGTTAGTGATATTAGTAACAGAATTAATCCAGTGACGACTCTGTCGCGTCAGTATTAAAATAGTGTGGTTATTGATGAACATTAAAGTTGCTTGTATTTAACCTCTTTCTCTCTCTCTTCTCTATTCATTTTTATTTCTCGCTCACACACAAACACACAATACACAGAAAAAACCCACTACAATTTATAGTACAAAATCTCTTTCTGTCTTTGCGTAGTGTGTGGCTGTTAATTTTAAATAACCATGGCTACCTCACTTTAAAAATGCTACCAATAAAACATAGTAGAACCTAACTTGATATAAGGTTAAATGAAATTTATAGGCGATTTAGCCGTCCTGTACTGAGAAATCAAAACACTTTTGTCGGCCTACGTTGACTTGGTGTGCAGTTTAACAGCAGTGCTCTGAATGCCTCGTAAATTTGACAGAGTAGGCTCCCTTCCACCGTGACTGCCCTTCATAATGTCAGATATAATCAGATTCGTGGTCACATCATATACGCAGTGGTGCGTTGTTCCCGGTGTTTCAGAAGCATGCGATCTTTCGGGTTTTCAATCTTTGTGATCCATGTGGCGAGACTTATGCAAAATTAAGAATAATATTAGTCTCAAAAAGTACAAGTCTGATGTCAGACTAACATTCAGCAGAAGTATGCCAACGGCTTACATCACCTTGATGTTTATACTTCTTTACAGAGACACGTACGGTAGGGAATTGTCTCTCTCTCTATGCCCTTCTCTCTCTTTCTCTGCCTTTCTCTCTCTCCCCCCTCGATCTCAATTAACTGCCTGTGCATTTTCAAAGACAGTCTACATTGTCAAATATAATGTTGCTCATATATCCAGGGCATGTTTAACAGACTAGAGATAAGCATTAAGTCTTGCTGTAAAGACGTTGCAAAGTTGGAAGAGTTGTGGACTGACGTATCTAAACTTACAAACATTGTAATAAGCATTCATCAACGAAATATGTACATTGACATTATATAAAATTCAATGGTGAAGGAAATAGAGACGCTTAATGCTTACTCACGTAAAGACAATTTACGTATATTCTATATTCCTAAATCTGATAAAGATATTTTCAGAGCTTGTGCCTCTGTTGTAATCGATCTGTTCAGCTCGAGTAATGTCATGCCTGGCATCAGTAATGTCATACGTGACATCAATCGAGTCCACAGGCTTGGTAAGCAATAACTCAAGACTTAAGCACATTGACTGCACAGATAGAAATCAAGGTCCATGATTATAAAACTCTCTCCCTGGGCATATAAAATTGACTTATTGACTAAAGGGAAAAAACAATTTGAGGTCAAAGGGAGTCATCGTTGCAGTAAACCAAATGGACATAAAGAGAAAGATGTGTACATGCTTAAAAGAGGAAAATATAAACTTGGTACTTGAGGTCCCAAAACATCGCAAAGTAAAAGTACAGAAATGACCCCAAAACCCCGTAGTGTACGGAACAGTCAGCTGCAACACCAGCAACAAGAAAAACCAGTGACTGGCACGGGCTGGCAATCTGTGTCAGGACATCAGTAGCTATCTGAAAGTGGGGGCTACTGACACTGATGGTACATTGGAGGATCAGCGTGCTGCTATGGCAGCAGACGCAGCCTGGCATAATCCTTACTAGCTGCTGTCTGATAAGCTTGATGACTGGCCGACCCCGAGGGAAGACAGAAGAGAAAGACCTGACAATGACAATGACAATGACAATGACCAACTTTATTTATCCCAGTGGGCAATTTGAATGTGGGCATGTGCTCTAGTTCAACAGTGAGTGGCAAAAACAAAAACAAAACATGTATCTCTATATAGATTTAAAAAAAAAAAAAACTTACAGGGAAATCAAGTATACACATACAACATCACACACGCGCACACACACCACTGACAGGTCATCTAACATTAAGCAGCTGGACTGCAGATGGCACAAATGATTTTAGGTGTCTGTTACTCTTACATATAGGCATGGCATAACGTTTACCTGAGCTTAATAATAAAAATTCTTTTGTTAATACATGATCAGGTAATGATAAAATGCATGAGGCTTTCCGTACTATTTGCTGGTTACAAAAAGAGGCTAAATCCCTCTGTCTGATACCAATTATCTTAGAACAGATGTTAACAACACTGTTCAGACTATTCCTATCATGGACAGAGAGATTGCGAAACCAGCAGACAAATGAGAAAGATAGAAGACTCTCAATGAATGACTGGTAAAAACGGCCTAATATTACTTGACTAACTGAAAAACTCTTTAATTTATGCAAAAGATACATTCTTTGTTGGCCACGTTTAACAATGTGTTCGGTGTTTAAGTTCCATTTGAGCTGGCTATCAAAAATAGTTCCCAGATACCTGAAGGAGTTAACAACTTCAACAGGTTTACTATGAATCACACTGGGAATAACAAAATCCTCTTTGATCTTCCTAAAGTCTATAACTATTTCTTTAGTCTTATCTACATTCAACTCTAAAAAGTTATCATCACACCACTGTACAAAATTCGTTAAGGCATTGCCATGATCTGTTGTGTGTTCCTGTAAAAGAGTCAACAGTGCAGTGTCATCAGAGAACTTGATGAGGTAGCTATTCTCCTCCATGCTTCTGCAGCTGTCAGTGTACATGATAAATAACAAGGGTGACAGACAACAACCCTGTGGGGAGCCAGTGCTTGTAAAAACTGTGTCAGAATATTTACTATTAACATAAACCCTCTGCTGTCTACAAGTCAAAAAATCCACTATCCATAAACCCAGTTGATGTGGCAGGTCAAAATCAAAAATCAGTCTCAAAGCCAGAAGGTGTGGTTGCACTGTATTGAATGCAGAACTAAAATCTGCGAAGAGTAATCTGGCATGTGACTTGGGCTTTTCTAAATGTTTATACAGTGTGTTCAGAATGAATAACTTGGCATCGTCAACACCCCTCGTCTTCCTGTATGCAAATTGCAGTGGGTCCAGTTTACTCTCTACAGATGTTAAGATGAGACTTTTTACAATTTTCTCAAAGGTTTTCATTACAAGGGAGGTTAAAGCTATTGGCCGAAAATCATTGGGTTGGCTGGGGTTAGGTTTTTTAGGGAGAGGGACGATGTTAGACAGTTTCCAGAGTGCTGGAATGTGCCCTGAGTCGAGAGAGAGTTGAAAAAGATGTTGAAACACTCCTCCCAACTGAACAGCACAGAAGTGCAGGACACGCCCACAAATCCCATCAGGCCCCTGTGACTTGTTGACCTTGACCCGCTTAAGCATTTCCGTCACACCGACTTGAGAAATTACAATGTTGTTATCTAACACCAGCGACTGTTTAAGTTCCCTAACTCTTTCAGAAAAATCATGGTTGTCGAAGCGTGCATAGAAGTTATTTAAAACATTTGGCAAGTCCTGGTCGCTCACGCCGTTGAGTTTGACTGATTTTCTAGTGCAGACCATCTTTTGATTAACAGAAGCCATGGACTTGATCCCCTGCCAGGTGTAACGAAGGTCACCGGCACAATAACGAAGCTCTATCTTGTCTTTATAATCTCTTTTCGCTCTTTTGATCGCAACCCTTACATCTCTGTTCGCAGATCTTTTTGCCAGGGTATCGCCGGTAAAATAGATACGCTTTTTCTTGTTAAGTACATTTTTCAAGCTTCTGGTTACCCACGGTTTGTTGTTGGGAAATATAACAATGGTTTTGCTGGGTATTACAGACTCAACACAAAAAGAAATGTATGAGGAAACAGCATCTGTCAGTTCATCAGGGGAATTACAAGAGTCATAAAAAGCATCCCACACCGTACAATCAAAACAGCCTCGCAAACACTCAACACTCTCATCCGTCCAGCGCTTCACCGACTTAGCCACAGGTTTCACACGTTCAAACACAGGCCTGTACACGGGGGCCAGAAACACACTGTGGTGGTAGGAAGCCCCAAAAGATGGCATAGGCTTGGCTTTGTAGGCTGCGGGGACAGTGCCATAGCATAAATCCAGTTTGGTGTGTTTCTGGGTTGTTGGACAGGTCACATACTGGTCATACGTTTTTAAAATCTTTGACAGATCACAATTGTTAAAATCGCCCAGAATAAATTTTGGCGCGTCTGGTGACAATGAATCGAGTTTGTGTGTAACATCGGCGATTACCTTCCTGGCAGACGTGACATTCGCTCTAGGGTGAATATACACCAATGTGAAGAACAGCTGGGGAAATTCTCTAGGAAGATAAAAGGGGCGAATGGAGACTGACAACAGTTCGATATCAGGCGTACAGATTGTTTCACACACTACAACAGTGTTACAGTACCTTTTGTTGACATACAAGCAAACCCCCCACCGGTGGATTTGCCAGTAATGGTTGCTGAGCGGTCACAGCGATATGGGAGACCAAAGCCAGAAATATACAGCTCATCACCATCATTATCTTTTAGCCATGTTTCGGTGCAAGCAAGCAGACAGGTGTCGCGATACTCCTTCATACACAAGACATACGCCTCCAACTCGTCCACCTTGTTACGCAGTGACTGCATGTTGGCGAGTAGCACAGACGGTAATGGTGGCATTCGCTGCTTATTATCCAATCCATATCTCCTCAGTCTGCGCTGTGTACCCCCTCTCCTACCTCTCCTCCTCTTAGGGCACGCCGTTGACATCATTTCGTGTGGAAGGTTCGAAAAGAAGAGAGGGAGGTCGGAAGATCTCAGTGAAAGTAGAAACCCTCTCGTGTATATGGAGCGGCCGCCATCTTGATGTTGTTGTCCTGACGCCAGTACAGTAGAAATCCAAAGACAGGCAGTAATCAACACCACCAATCCAGAATATGTAGACATGCACATTTTCCAAGAATTCACATCCACCACCATACATAAAATGAACAGCAAAACTGAAAGCTACACACACTAGAATAAGAAAAATAGCGAGCACAAGGTCACCCGTCGCCCCACGTGCGTGAGCGCCCTTGACCTTCCCCTTGACCTTTTGTAAGGTCTTACATGATGACCACAAATCTCTGTCATTTTTGTTCCGTTTGTAATCACTTGTTCATGAGTCTTTCTGGACACAAAGTGGATGATGATCACTCGTGGCTGGTTTTGGTATAGCCTTTTCCCTAGTCGATGGACAGCATCCAAATCTCTTTCTGTGCTGTGTTTCAGCCCCAGTTTGTAGCTGAATGGTTTTATGACAGTTTCATGGCATTGTGTGGTGGTCTCACCTTCTGGTTCCGCGACGAAATAGATTCTCAGGCTGTATATCCTGGAGTGTTACTCGTTAGCGTTGGTTCTGTTTTCTGCCTTCTGCACTTTACTGTCATCTTGTGCAACCTCCTGCTGCTTTCTTAACTCTGCTACTTCAACTTCTTGTTGCAACACGAGTATAGAAGATTCCATTCTCTCTATTATTTTTAGCGATTTTGTCAATTTTTACTCCATTGCTGTCTAGCTTTTCTAGTATAAGTTTTTGGGCGGGTGTCATCAAGATTTCTTGAGAATTAGACGATGACTGAAGCAATGGCTGGTTGGTTTGTGATGTGATTCATAAGCGATGAAGACATAGTAAGCTCGGATTTGTAATTTTCCTTACCTTCTTCTTCTCTAGCCTTTTTTCTTTTGATGGTTCTAGATGCATTTTGCTCCCTACGCTTCTCCGCTGTGGGCCACCTGCCTGCTTTGTCGTGACGTAAGTTAAGCGCCGTTCTTCTGTCCTGCCCCACATAACTTTTTTAGGTTAAATAATCAAATCAAATGATGCAATTTGTACTCGAAAAATATATCTCTGGATTTGGCCTGGCGAGGCGAGTACTGTGGACTATGACATTATTTCTTAATCATCATCAAGCAGCCGCTGATCTGGTAAAAGTAAGCGAAACCTGCTATTAAGTTGCTGCCACTCGTGCTGAGCGATCGGTCACCAATGTAACACTATTTATATTATGAACTAAACACAAATTTCAATCAATATGTATTTTATCCTTGGCTTCGAGTCTAATTTCTCATTTTCAATGTGCGTTTGTTTTACATTATTCAAGTCACAGTAGTGTTGTGAAGCCACTTGAGATTTGACCCTGGGACAATTCAGTTTTCGGACGATATAGTCTGAGGGTGAAATCAAGTCCTTATTCAAGATTGTGTGTCTTGCCTAGAAACGCCATATTGTGTTCCTTTTTGTAATTGAAATATTTCTGATGCTTTGTTTGAGAACATGAGTCTGACAAAACCCTATTCATTTGTTTAATGATACACTGGCTGTTAAAACCCTTTTTTTTAAACTATGGAAAAAATTTATTACACAAATAAACATGGATAGAACAGAAGATAGCAATTACAAACTTTACCACTCGATGAAATTTCTTGATACAGGAATAAAGAAATAATGTGTACACAGAATGATTAACTTCAATAATCACCTGTTACATTTGATGTAAGTGTAGAGACAGATGTGTAGTCTGCAAACACCATAAATTACGTACATTTACTCTCCATTCATAACAATTACAATAAACTTATGTGTTTGTAAAAAAAAGTCCCATCGCGCAGGACAGATGTATTAAATCAGAATGCGCTTAGTTTGATTAAGAAAGTCTTACACAAAAAGCCATTTTGTCAGTAGCAAACAATTTAAAGAAAGATTCGCAATGTCATATTTACCTTTTTTAACAGAATATATTATGTACCTGTTGTGTTTGACGGTAGTGTTGTAGTTGTTTCTGCAATAATCAATCAGGATATATTAATCAGATAATATAAAAATGTAAAACAATAGGCACTGTATAAGATATGCATAATGCAAGTGTTTATGTATAGAAATATACATTCATGTTTATAAGCATAACTGATATATTCTTACATGTATGCACTTCCCTGCCATGAGGACAAGCTTAAATTGCATGTTTTAAGATTGTTGGTGTGAAAAAAGCGGGATTTGGCTTTTATGATACGCAAAATTTCAGAATAGCTTTCAGTATTTTATCCTGCAATGACTGGATGGTTGTTTGATTTTATACTATGTCAGCAAGGCTTTATATCGTGGTGAGTTACATTTCTTCCAAACGGTAAAATACAAGATAACAGTTGATAAAATAACAACACCGCTTACATTACAAACCAGCAAAACCCCAAAAAGACAATATTAAAGGGTAATGTGGCCTACAAGACCATCATTAACGCAGAGGCTGTAAATAAAACCCAAACCTTGAATTCGATGGTAAGGTCCTACCATCTTTTGAAATGTAAAAAGAGCTGCTAGCAGTAAAAAATTTCTGGCAGACAGAAAATTACAACAGTAAAGTTTCCCTCACACCTGGGAAAAACTGGTGGGAGTTTGCCTCATAAAAGGCGGGAGCGCATGGCATAGGTGTGTCCCATCATCATTCAATTACTACCTCCTCCTGCAGCACAATACTGTACTTATTGAATAATTGTAAATAACTAGTTGAAGGAAACTACGTAGGGGATACATATGTCAACTCAGTTTCTGAATGGTTTGATCATGCGTTAAAAAAACGCCCTGAGTGTGTGGATTACCTTTGTATTTGGCTGATGAATCAATAAACAATGCCTCTTGCCCAAGTGCTTTCTCAGTTTCAAATAAAATCAATGTGAGGGTGTTTCTATTTACATTGTTGATTATATTCCTCTGAGGATTACTTAGTGAAGTGGTGTTTTTGTATTCATGGGAACAAGCTTACCTCTTACCGTCTTGCATGGAGTTTATATCAGCCGGAACAACACCGTCAGACAAAATAAAATATAAGTGTGTCCATTTCTCTAATTACACCGAAGAAGAACCAAGTTCTGCCCATAAACATAGATGTTAAGCTTTATGTAGCAGAAAACCTCAGGATGAAAAATTTCATACAGCATTTCAAGATCCTTAGGGAAGTAGTAAACATTTATCTAACTGGTGGGTTGCATGCGATATGAGGATAGAGAAGTTTTTGTTACTGTTGAAAACACTGCCAGGGAAAAATGTCCCCTGTTTACAAATTACTGACTGTGTTTATCCCCATTCCCAAATATATAGCTATCTCAGCCAGACTCCAAAACTATGCATCAATATGTACAGCTGGACTGAGCCATACAACAGCACTCAAAGGGAAGTATGAGTAGAAACACAAATAAAAACAAAGAATATAAATGTCCTATCCTAGAGATATTACTTTTTATAGTTAGTCTAGACAGAAGATCTTTGACCCTGTCTGTATTATGCAACAAAGGAAGAATAAATGGCGGGAAGCCGGCAGACATTCAGTTAGGAGTTGGAGGTTGAACAGTGAGAGAGCGAGAGAAGAGACGATCCATAGAGCAGTCAGAAAAAAGTTGTGTCTGAATAAATATATGTATATATGTTGAACCTGAGTCGGGTATTGGTATTGGGAGAGAGAAGACATGACACTAAAAATAAGTAAACCAGCAACTCAGCAATATTCTCCTGTTTTACAATTTAATTAGATCTAACCAACAAAGTAGCCAAAGTACTAAATAGACATATTCGTTCTAGGTACATGCAGCTTGAGTTTACAGCATCTTTTCCAGCTGTCTGTAGAGTCTGGTAACATCCCTGATATTTGGAAACTTTCACACATTGTGCCTGTGCCAAAAATCACTAGGCCCAGTCAACACGACGACTTCAGACAGTCGCTCTTACCTCACTCATCATGAAATCACTGCTGTTGATTAATAGTTTGACCCGCTGCAATTTGCCTAAAGAGCTGGACGAGGTGTCAATGATGCTAAGTTGTTTATAATAAATATGCTGTACAAACATCTGGAGGAACCTAAAGCTCATGCAAGGCTTGTCTTTGCTGATTTTTCTTCTGCCTTTAACACCGTGCAACCTCATTTGTTAGCGGGGAGTCTAGTCTCAGACTTCCATCTCTCCTACCAATTAACTCTCTGGATCCTGGTCTTTTTAACAACAGACAGCAGAGAGTTTCTGTTAATGGTCTTCTCTTAAACCTTGTTGTCACCTATACAGGTTCCCATTTTGAATCTTCACCTTAACATTAATTATTTTGATTTGTATAAAGCGCATTTATTGTACAATATAGAAATGACTTGTATAAATATGTGTAATAAGTTAGGGGTAGGTCTTGTATTGTTCGTGTGTGAATGGTTGTTAGGGAAAGGGGGTCGTCGCCCCTGATGGTTTATTCAGCAGGGTTTGTCGCCCTTGTGTGTGTATACGTTGGGACAACAATGTTTTTTTTAGCAGGAGTTAGTTCCCTTTTTGTAGTAAAAACCAGATGAATGTGAGTAGGGTTCAGGGGACGACTGAGTAAAGTATTCACTGATGGCCTGCAAGCAAGCTGAGCTGAGCTGATTGATTCCCCTACCTAACGTCCTAGTGTAAGGACGTAGGAGACTTTATGGTGTGAAAGCGAGTGGGGACTTTACCTAATTCCTTGCTTAGCCAAGGTATGGGATGTTTTTTGTTTATTAATCTTTCTAATAACCTTTTTCTTTAATGCTTGGTCTGGAGAGAATGACGAGCGTTTATGCGATTTGAAGGTTTTAAGAAATAAGTACTATTGTTGTGAAGGTAGAATATAATGTGACAATGCAGGGGTCTGAGTATTCATGAAAGCATAAGTATTTTCAGGAATTAGTGTAGGGAGTCAAGAAGACTTGGTGAAGAGTGTCGTCAGTGAGCCGAGTGCCCTACGACCCGCAGTAAATGGAATTAGTGTAGGGAGTCGAGAAGACTGGAGGAAGAGTGTCGTCCGTGAGCCGAGTGCCCTACGACCCGCAGTGAATTATCGTCAGAGAGCTGTGTGCCCTACGATCTGGAATATAATATCGTTTGTGAGCTGTGTGCCATACTATCTGGAATATAATATCGTCTGTGAGCTGTGTGGAATATAATGTCGTTTGTGAGCTGAGTGCCCTACGACTGTGAGTACTGCCTTCAAATAGCTGGGTGCCTGACCCCAGGGAGTACTATCCTCGTAGTGAAGATTACGCCAATCAACCGGAGCAAGGGAGATAATTCTATAGGTGTGTTAGAGAGGGAGTGAATGCACAATGAACCACGAACAGTAAGTTTGGTCTTTTCATATTGGACATGAGACTTTCGTTGCAGGACGCGTTGTATATACGTCTCTTTCGGTTTGAGAACTGATGAATTGGAACTCTAGAGGAGAGTGGGTGCGGTAGCAGTAAGAGTTGTTTGTGATGATTCGATCTATTGAAGGGGAACATTGTCTTGATTCATGCTCGTTCATTGATATATTGATTTATGTTTACTGATTTATAGATTGATTACTGATATATCTTGATACATAATTGATTTAGTTAGAAACCCCGCCTGAATTACACAGCTCGAGAAACCCATGTGCAGAACTTTGTTTTGTGTTGATTGAAAGAACACGTGAAGCGCGCTGTGTAGTCTGTGTGTGGTGTAACCTGTCTACACGGGGAGGTGCGTTTCTTAACAATGGTGTCCTGTGTTTGACGTCTTGTGTGCGTCGTTTGTTCGTCGTCATTTTGGAAAAGAATGACGTAAAAAGCAGAAGAAAAGACGGTTCAATGGTCAGATAGGAAAGAAAGAGCAACGAGTTATTCGTCTTCCATAACTCAACTACAAATCTCTTCATCCTCATCGTCATCTGCGGGTGCTCGTCGAGCATTGTGTTATGTGTGTGATATGCGTCGTGCATATGCAAGGTATGTGTATGTGCGTCATATTACAATATGTTATTATTATTTGTTATAGTACACTAGAAGTACTCAAATTCTTTAAAACTCCGTACACAACTGATCGTTAAATTCAGTTTACTGGTATTGCTCAGCTGAATTCATTATTGAAAGTTTCATAAACTAAACCTATTTAAATTCAGTGGCGTGCTGTCCGTGGACACGGGGGACTAGACTAGTCCCTAAGAGTCGCAAGTAATCTTTTTTTTTATTTGACGATACTTTAATATAAAGCGTTTTAGAATTATTTAAAAGCGCCGGAGAAAAGTGCGTCTTGCCTCTCTTCAAACCGTAGCGCCACCAAGCGCCTGCTGCACTCGGGAAACTAACCTTAGCAGTCACTACCGCGTTCCGCCTGCTGTTGAATAGAGTAGATGACGTGGTTTACATCCCCTCAGCCCGTCATCGCCTGTGTTAGCGCCAGCTTGTCCTGTTTGCTAAGTTACGTGCGAAGTTTCTACTAAAGACCGACAGGAATCCGTGGTTGCACAGTCACAATCTCCAACCTAAATATGTTAGTGCATTTTGGTGTCCAATAAACGTACTTAACTCAGGACTGACTCAAAACAAAAATCTTTTTTGTAAATTGAGAGGGACTCGGATCGAGAAACCTGTTCCCTTCAATACGTCATCAGGAGCCCGCGATGGCTCAGTGCAACATTGCTTTCAATCAGTCTTTGCCAGCTATGAAACTTGCTATGGCGCTAATCTCAACAACGTTTAAACATTATGAAGAGCTGCATACAGTTAATGGTGACAGGCAAAATAACTCAAGACCTAAAACTAATGACAGGTAAAGGTGAAATAAATGATGGTTTAAAACAACCGAGACAATGTAGCCTGTTAAATGTATGCATGGTGTAGTGGTTACGCGCGGTGCTTTCTCTTTGATAGGTATTGCTTCGAATCTCGTGTAATTCTTGTTTTTATTTTGGGATTTTTTTTGTTTTTGTTTTCAAGTATGATGAATTCTCTGTCAAGCCTTTCATAAAGACCCACTGATTACTAAGTGAAACCGCATAATCTATTTGTGTAAAGACATATCGATAGACACTTACCTAATTTCTACTATCATACATTGATATCGAAAAAACGTTGTTTTAGACTCTATGTTTTGCAATGCCGCAAAAGTTTCCAATATTTGAATCAATTGTAATTGTTATGAATTTGTAGGTATAGAAAACAATGAAATTTGAATATAAAGAATTTCGAACATTAAACTCACTGTAGCGAAGGGGATTGCAACTGTCTCCGGTTGGCGCGCAGTTTACACCGCAGGTTAATTTTCCATCTTCATACGTAGCCCTGTCTCCCAGAAAGTTGAGCGTGTATTCTTTGGCACTAGAATCAGACCTTACACAGCTACAGTTCATCCCACCAACAGGTCCCTGACCACATGTGCCAGTTGAAGGTATCGCGCATAGACGATCAGTTGTTCCGCCTCTGCTTTCAAAATCGAAGAGAACAACAGTGTATGAACAGATCGCATCTGGAACTGTGCAAGTAACGCCTACTATTGAACCTTCCTGAAGATCTGGACAAGTTATTGATATGGTTTGACTCGTGACATCTGTAACACAACCATGAACAAGCATTTTTTATAATACATTTTTGTGTGTTTGTGCAAAGAGATACCATTTTAATCGTTTTTATATCGCAACATACAGTAAAGACATAAGTTAGAAAGAGGGTTTAAAGAGAATAAGTTAATGTGAAGAAAAGGAGGGAACAATCGCTACCTTTAGGACTTGAACATGTGGTACTCAAAGCTGAGAAAGTATAAATTATAGAAGCTAGTTTAAGAGACTTTTTATCGGAGCTAGGTAGGTAGGTGCTAATATTAACGCGTAGGTGCTAATATTAATAGTTGACTGTCTTCACAATAACGGGCCTAAATTTGACAAATACACAACAAATCTTACAATACAAAAACTGGTTCACTAAATGCACTTCTCACTCCCTTGCCTTCTTTTTGCTGAATTCCACTACCCTTCGATGATTGATATACCCTATACCTTTGTTCAAGCAATTTCGGTAATGTAGCTCTCTCCAAAGATGTCGCTATCCGAAATCTCCTCCCCACTTCTCTCTCTCTCTCCCTCTGTCTAACGAGTTAACTGTCTTTTAGAGAACCCACGCTATTGGGCACATGAATTACACAAACCTTTTTCATAAACTGTATATCCTTTCCTACGGACTGGCCTATTTAAAACAAGCAATAAATACTCAGGGGTAGGGCAGACTGCGGGACAGCCTTACACTTTATCTCCAGTTAATTTACTCTCCAAGCCGATTTCGATAAATACGTATACCACAGCGTATGATTATTTTCTGAGGCCTCTTATCCACCATCGGAGAGCCTAGCACCAGGAGATGAAACGCACGCGCATATCCACACGCAATAGCACACATAGAAGCATTCTCGATCGTCGCTAACATCGTTTAGCAGAATAGTAACCGGGCTATGAAAAGAGTACTCGATCGTTCTTTAAACAATCATACACGAAGCTAAAAATACAGAAGAAACATTACCTGAAATAAATTTCATGAAAATCAAGAGTGGAATTAGTGTAATCTCCAGTTGCAATGTTTTCATTCCGTACGTGTGTGTTGCCATTTCTCGTGTGGCCCTTTTTTGCAGGCCGTTGCAACTACAGCCGCTTCCAACGTTCACCTGTTGGCTGAATGAATCACATGGCTGTAGCCTGAGATTGTTTATTGTCTGCTAAGCTCAATCTTTTCTGGTGCGCTCTGTATTGCAGTCGCCGTCGCTTATTAAAATGTTGCCTCGCCTGTCTAACACAAAGATAACATAATGTATCATAAAGAAACTAAGCACAGCGGATGTAAACAGCCTAACTGAATTTCCTTCACTAAAGAAGACTGGCAAAGCACACCTGACCTAGAGTCGTTGAGATGTAACGATAGCACAGCTTAGTATGAATCAGGTAACGTTGTTTGTATAAAAGGTACAAGATGTTTGCTAAACTGTCAGGTATTTGATCTATCAAGAGAAAAAACACATATTGGCCACCTAAACACAGTTAAGCGCTTACCAGACTATAACATACACATTACACAACGCAGGCAAATACACGCGGACTTGCAACTTCCCCACCTTCACATACACATACGTTTAAAGTACACGAGTAGTTACCACAAAATACTCGGTCAATAGGGCGACACACACACACACCACACACACACACATACACACACACATTCACACACGTGCACTACACACTAAGCGTGCATAGACGCACACACATACAGCAAAGTAGGAACAGGGGGCAGCCGCTACCTTCAAACAGATACTAAGCCCAATGCTTGAGATGTGGTTCTTTACAAAGTAAAAGAAAGGTAGAGGACCCGGGAGAGATACAAATAACAAATGATATTTTTTACGAGGGTAAAAAAGTAAGCAAATGTTATGCTTCTTCACATCTAGCCCTCAATCTAAAGAACACTACTTTACTTCAGAACAAAAGCCTTTACTTAAAAGAAACAGGCGTTTCTCTTGGTAAATTAACAAGTAAGCCTGAATGGGATTATTATGATTATCACGTTTATCTCATTCTGAATAATAGTTTCTTGTGATTGTGATAAATGGGTGTCATTTTTTACCGCCTTCTACATACCCTGAATGGATCGTGTTAGAAAATGGAAAGTTTTGTTGTATATTTAGTATAAACCAGAGTCTAGATTTTTTTTATAAATTGGATAGAACGGACTTCAAATTGCAAGTCATGTTTACGTAGTTAACAGAGAAGTCTTCGACAAAAAAATAGTGAATTTGTACAGCGCCATATACCGGTCCTATGAACAGGCTCATGGTGCATTATACCCCCACCAGCCAAAAAAAAAGCAGGCATGGATGCACGCAACATAACACGCAATATTGTTGTCTAGAGAAAGCCAGATGAGATAATAGGAATGATATCTAGCAAAGGGCTCCACTGTGCACAAATCATTTAAAAAACTAGGCTGCTCATTAGTTTGCATGCAGAATGTCTATTTGAAAAACCAAAATGAGTTCAAATGCAATCAGAAGAGAAGCACTGCAAATTCACCGATATATTAATGTCAAGACGTTCAACTGTTCGTCAGCTTTAACAGATTAGGATATGAAAGAGGTACAGATAAAGTAGTACAGGCCCACAACGTCATTATTAATCCAGGATAAAAGCAGAGTAATATATATATATATATATAACTGGAAATAGTTCTTGTCCATAGAGCACATCATCCTAGATAAGCTGGGGTCTATGTGACCACAGGCCAAAGCAAAATCTGTACTTGTAGATCAAACTGTAGATCCATGTCCGGCGTGCAAGCAAACTGTTGGCAGAGGCGTTTCCTCAACACAAAGGCCGTGCACAACAGTTCAGAAGACATCAGAAGGTTTCAGTCCACGCTGCTGATGCACGTTGATCTAGAAGCCAAAATGTAGCGGAGATGACAAATTGTCAAATTTTCAGTAATCAAAGTGGATAAAATATGACTGTAAAGATCTGTAGTCAACAAAATCATGCGACGAATGGCGCAAGAAACCGTCACGACCAGGCTGGCTTTCGATGGGAACGCAGAAGACCGTAGTTGGAACCAAATGGCCGCAGACAAGCAAATCATCGAACAGAAAGACGAAGAAGAATGTGTCAAATAATAAGCACGAAACTCACAATAGGTCATCAAAGACAACAACAAATACAGATAGCTAGCTCCGTCTAGCCGGTTAAGCGAAAGGACTTTAGAGAGATTCAGCGCTCGCACGACGCGTGCGGGAGCGGCAACCTGTGGCGTCACGGGAATTTGCGCCCTGCATCATCACATCAAAAAATACAACACATCGCTTTCTCACAACGGGTAGGTTTAGAGGCTCGCCGTTCTCGTTGCCGCACACGTCTCCCTACGCGTCGTGGATCTCAAACTCTCTATTACCTTTTGTCTAATACATGTACTAATACAGCTAAATTGTTCCTGGGTTTTTATCAATGTAAATGGTCGTTGAATGAGTACGTCTGTATTACGTTAAGCAGCTGATTATTTATAAGAAAGTTACGCTTCTATTTATAGAGACTTTTCTTCAATATAGTTTAAAATTGTCCATTGCATTGGAATATAGAAGCGTATCTTTCTTTTAGAGAATCGCTACACCTTTTCGATTAACTCTTGTAACATTAGCCAATCAGATCCGTCAGCTGTAGCAAGTTTTCCCTTCCCTGTAGGTTTAGGAGTACTTTCTGACGTCGTGTGTCAGAGCCTTATGATCCTATGTGTGTCTTGCGATTTGTGTCATCGAATAGCGAATATTGTTATATTGACGGGGAGCCTGCGCTATGCAAACCTTGTCTACAACAGTTACCTTTACATGAGATGAACGTCATGTCAACGCTAAGAGGATTGATTTGCGTACTGTGTATCCGAGCAACATGCGGTATGATCTCTTTACATACTTGCTTTTATAGTGTGTGGGTACAAATGGGTGGACGTAAGGTGATCTCCCACCTTCATGCATTTATGTACACGCGCATGTGTGTGTGTGTGTGTGTGTGTGTGTGTGTGTGTGTGTGTGTGTGTGTGTGTGTTCCTGTGTTTGTGCATGCGTCTGTGGTGCTGGTTTTTTTTTTGGGGGGGGCAGTCTTAGCGGCAATGTTTGTGGGATTGAGTTGAGGTATGTGTGTGTTTGCCTGCAGAATTGATGACAGGAGTTTGTGGATTATTGTTCCTTTGCCTTTACCTGTAGCTTTAAAAGGTCTCCTTCTTGTGCACTTCATGTGCGTTCTTAAGCTTTGTACTCAAGTTTCATAAGAGAACGATAACGAACGCTAAACATAATCTGTATAGATTCCGCTGTTCTTTTTGGAACTGGTGCACATCACTTATTGTCACTTACTTTTAATTATGCAATTACCCCTAAGAAGATTACAAGAAACTTAAAGTAATGTTTACTGTTAGAAAACTGCTTGCCCTATAATTTTAATGAAAATGTCATAAATACCGCTTAATTGACTAAAGACGCATTTTTTAATCTAATTATTGTTTTTGAAGAAAACGTTATATTGTCGCAAAGACCACACGGCGTCCTGTCACCTGATCTCATATAACCTACACCTGACTTAAAAAAAATAAAGAAACAACAGAAAATGTGTAAAGCTCTTACTTGTTATACGTAATATCGATTATTCAAGTTGATAATAAATTTGATACTGTGCACATTTCAGGGCTAGTCAACCGTTAAGAGACACGTTTTCTTATTACGCGACCTTCATTTTCTGATGTTTCAGTTGTCACAGTGTCCCTGTGTTACGACAGTAATTACCTGGAGTTAAAGGTGGACCGGGATGACAACAGGTTTGTCTGTACAGGACTGACAGGTCAACAAACAGTCAGCTGGTTTTCGGGACAGACGTTTATACTCAAATGTACAGCGTCATCTTGTGACGTAAATTATGTCTCTACACACTTCCAGATTAGCAGAACGTCACCGACGGAAAGCGACATTACAGTTAATGTAACAGCCTTCTCAGATTTAAACAGCTCTCAACTATCTAACCTGACATGCCAGGTGTCAAATGACAATAAGGACACTTGTCAGCTGGACGTCGTCTGTAAGTACAGCTTGACTACTTTTTGAAAAAGAGCGCACTCACTCGTATATATGTAGACGGCCATGCATATCTCACTCACTCACATAACATTACCCCCATTCAAAGACTATATAGTTACGCACGTTTTTACGACAATGAAGCAAAAAAGCTCATTAGCGGTCATGTATTCGTTTAAGTTACCAACATCTTTTATTTCCTTCGCGAATCATAAAAGTATGCCAAAACATAATATTAGCTTGATTTTTAGTATGACCTGTGAATGAATAATTTTCCAGATTATAACATCTTGACTAGAACACAGCCAAGATAATCAAGGGAGACTACACGCAAACAACGGCTGGCGGCTAAAAAATAATAATGATCCCCCTTCCTGCCTTTTGTTATTAAAATCTTCAAAAGAAAGATTTTTTTCTGAAAGTTCAAGGCATCAGCTAGCTGTTCACACATACGTAGATAAGAAGATTAAGATCTTTACATCTAATGTAGGTCATTTTAATAACTTAGGTGTTCGCCGGCTGGTTGTTTTGTTCTAACCATTCTAGCATTCAAACGACTGAGATTTTCGCACACCACCACGTGGCAAAAACAATTAGTTGAACCTGTCTCTACCAACATTAGTGAACCACCACGATGTAAGAAGAGAGGGCGCAGAAGGGGCGTGAAGCGAAGACTCAAGAAGTTTCGCCTGGACAATCGACCCAGGAATCCACCTCTTCCTTCTGTTCTGCTATCCAAAGTCCACTCGATTCGTGGAACTTCTGATGGCCTTAAATTCGTGGAAACACAACTTTCGACGACGACGACGACGACGACGATGATGATGATGATGATGATGATGATGATGATGATGATGATGATGATGATGATGATGATAAAAAATAATAAAGACAGAAATGGTGGTTGGCTTTTGAAGTCCGTCTTAAGTAACCAATTGAGTCTTCAGTCTTTTCCAAAACGTGGTTGCTGAGGTGATTGCTGACAGTGATCATGGGAAAGCATTCCACAGCTGCGGCAGCGGATGGCCGAGTGGTTAGAGCGCTGGTTCAATTCCCTATTGGTGCAGCAAACTTCCCCCAGTCGACCCATCTGGTCGGGGGGAAAACTGTTCAGAAGCTTATGTCGTCAGCAAAGAACTGACGTCCCATCTGAAATCATTCAATTACACGTCCAAGCTGTGAAGTGTATAACGAAAATAATAAAGGACCCAGAACGGATCCTTGTGGTACGCCACACACCAGAGGAACTGCCTTAGAGCGTGCAGAGCCGACAATCACTCTCTGAGATTTATCGGTAAGATAGGAGCCAATCCAGTGCAGCGCAGCGCCCTGGATACCAGCCTCCGACGACAGTCTCTAGAGCAGCAGGCGGTGGTTGATGGTGTCAAACGCACTACTAAGGTCGAGTAATACTAAAAGCACTAAGTTTCCAGAGTTGACACTACAAAGAATGTCATTGAAGAGCAGTTTCTGTGCTGAAGCCAGGACGATACGCTGACTGAAATTTATCTAGGCAGCCATAAGTAATAAAATGGGTCATAAGCTGCTCTGTGACCACCCTGTCAAGTAGCTTGGAAATATATGATAAATGTGACACTGGACGATAGTTTTTACACTCAGATGGATCCAGGTTTGCCTTTTTCACTAAGGGCTCACAACGGCCTGTTTAAAACACCGTGGAACACACACTGCTCTCAAACTGGCATTAATAATGTCCAAAATGACAGGAAATAAAATGTCCCAAAACTGAAGAATAAATTTCGTTGGTATAGGATCCACAGCTCATAAACTTTTTGTTGATTTTGCTACAAGTTACCTCAAGGAACTCTCATCAATACACGTGAAAGAAGTCAACAGTACAACAGCGAATGGCACAAAATAGTCTTCCTCACACTCTGGCAACTCACAAGTGGTACTATACATGGATACTTGTTTACTGGCGTTTACCGAAACATGGCTCCATGAAAGAAACTCTGATGTAGACATTACCGGCTTCTTTGGCCCGATTAGATCAGACAAATCTGCTACAATTACTGCTAAGGCGCGTGGAGGAGGAGTCTATTTCAATGTAAACAACAAATACTATAATATAGTAATTCTTCGTGAAAGGATTTGTACTTGCGATTTTGAGCTACTCACAATTTCGCTTCGCCTATTTTACCTCCCGAGAGAATTCCCCCAGTTGTTTTTCACACTCTTGTACATTCATCCCAGGGCTAATGTTTCCAATGCGTTACAGTGTATTGCAGATGTGACTCACAATCTCGACTCGATTTGTCCTGATGCTTCTAAATTTATTTTAGGAGATTTCAATCACTGTGACCTAACATCGATTCTTAAGACCTGTGACCCGTATGTGACATGTGCTACTACCCGGGGTAAGACTGCACTCGACCTCGTCTATGGAACTGTGCCACATGCTTACAGATCTCTATCCCTGTCCAGTCTAGGTGCGTCATATCATTTGAATGTGTACCTTGTACCCGTTTATAAACCTGTGTTCAGACGGTGCGCCGAACAATTTATTCCATCAAATGCTGGACTGCAGACAATATTGCAAGCTTACAGGGCTGTTTTGAGTGTATCAACTGAGATGTCTTTTTAGACGCATGTGCTAATCTCGACGACTTAGTAAACACCATCTCTTCATATATGTTCGTTTGTGTCGATAGCACCGTTCCATCAAAACAGTTTGTGCTTTATCCTAACAACAAACCCTGGGTGACTATGAGCCTAAATGCAGTGCTTAATAAAATGAAACATGTGTTCTTCACGGGTTCTGTCCGAGTCAAGAAACTAGTACATCGAGAGGTCCGTAATGCTATCTGTCAGGCAAAGGTGAATTATAAGACTAAAATAGAATCTCAGTTTAGTACAGGTAACATCCGATCAGCTTGGCAGGACTCGAGAAAGGCCAGAGTTGAAGATCGGCTTATGGCGTCGAAAGGCAAATTCTCGATCTCAGGCGTTGACAGTGCGGCCCTACCTAATGCTCATAATGCTTTCTTTTGCTCGTTTTGAGACTAATGACTTCTCCTCGAAAAATTAAGATGTGCTAAGTTATGTTCATCCTGTCCAAAGAGTTGAGATTTGTCAAGAACAAGTTGTGAAGCTGTTTCAGCGAGTAAAAATTGGTAACGCTTCTGGACCAGGTGGTATTTGCGGCAGAATATTACGTTTCTGCGCACACCACCTTCAACACCATTTAACCACTTATCCTAGCTAGAGTTTTCCTGTCATCATCAGCTAGTGTCATGGATGATTAACTTTTTGGTTGACATTAGCAACGAGTTCTTGTCAATTGCACTTTTTCCAACTAAGTCACAACGTGCACCGGCTCACCTCAAGGCTGTGTTTTATCCCCGCTTCTGTTTATTTTGCATACCAACGGTTGTCACAGAAACCATGATTGTAAATATCTCGTCAAATTCTATGATGACACTGCACTGCTGTCTCCTTAGCATGCCAGCAGATACCCACGGTGCAGCTTTAGATGAATTTATTGCCTGGTGTGATGACAATTTCTTAGAATTTAATGTGAGTAAAACGAAAGGGATGGTCTTTGATTTGCGTCGAAATTCTCCACCAAGTCCTGTAAGTGTCATCCACGACAAGGAGGTGGAAATTGTTCTTTTTTTTAAAATAACTGGGCACCATCTTAGACAGACGACTTTGCTGGGATGTCAACACTCAAACTGTCGTGAAGAAGGATCAGCAGCGTCTCTTACTTCTCCGGAAGATGAGGTTTTCCTCTGTTTATCACCAGTTTGTACAGCTATGTTTTTTAGAGATCACACATAGTAAGCGTGCTGTTTTTCTCGTTTATGTTTCTACAAGAGTTTATCGGTGAAGGACAAGTGCAGCTGACATCGTGTGGTATCCACCTACTCCAAAGTGCTCTTCAGACTCTATATAATGGGCAGACAGTGTCTGCAATCCTTCGTGATGACAAGAATGTTCCGTCGGGAGAATTCGTCCAGCTCCCTGACAGGGGTTGAATTTTGTCATTTTCCTGTGGAAGTCGGGACGAATCACGGGGAGGTAACTCGATTAAAATGTTTTAAGACAACTTCTAACTTTTATTTAAACATAGCAAGTTGTTTTCTGTAAGTTTAAAAAACAAAGAATCCATTTTTAAAGAAAAGTCAAACTGAACAAAAGTGACCTTTAACACCTTTCGGGGCCTTTAGTACGAAACTGCTCTGTGCGAGTTCAGACTCATTTCGTCGTGGCGGGTCACAAATATTCATTGCTATGTCCCCGAAGAAATCTTATTTAACTTAGGAATGTTCAAACTCACTTATTGTCAACGTCAGTCTCTAAATCAAGTAGTCACTGCTATACCCCGGGTCACCACACACAGGAAGTCGAGGTAATATACTCCACACACGAAACAACGATAATCCTGGCGTTGTACACACAGTACTGCTGACGGAAATGATCCGATGATAGTAGAGAGTTTGAGATCCACGACGCGTAGGGAGACGTGTGCGGCAACGAGAACGGCGAGCCTCTAAGCCTACCCGTTGTGAGAAAGCGATTGGTTGGATTTTGTGGATGTGATGATGTAGGGCGCAAATTCCCGTGACGCTACAGGTTGCCGCTCCCGCACGCGTCGTGCGAGCGCTGAATCTCAAACTCTCTATTACTGGGCGCGACTCACTCCAATAATCGTAGACATATACTCCAGAGACGTGACGACAATAATCCTGGCTCAGTACTTCTGACGGCGATGATTCATATGTCGAAGTGCAGTCAGCATATTCTTCAAGTCCAACACATATTGGAATATGGGCTGGCCCTCTTCTGGTCATAGGGTTTTTGTTCACGATGATGCTAAAAGACTGAGGGGTCCCCTAGGTTGTCTGCCAAATAACAGTTCGAAGGGCGAAAACCCAGTACTCTCGTTGATCATTTCTCTACTGGCGAAGAGGACTGCGGGTAAGTACTGATTCCAGTCGCGGGGGTGTTGGGTGGTAACCCTCTTTAGCATGGTTTTGAGTGTACCATGATAACGCTCGACTATTGCATTGGTCTGAGCGTGGTAGGGGGTGGAATGGAGTCCCTTGAATTCGAAGGTCTTGAATATTTCCGCCATGATTTTGGAGGTGAATTGCGTTCCTCGATCTCAAAGGATTTCATGAGGGAATCCAACACGGCAGAAGAGGGAAAATAAGGCGTCTGCTACAGTCTCTGTGTCAATTTTCTTTAGTGGTACTGCCTCAGGGTACCTATCTATCATGGTCAGGATGTGGGTGTGGCGTGCGAATGATGATGGCAGGATGGGACCCACGAGATCAATGGCTATGCGCGTAAATGGCTCGTTGATTATAGGTGTTTTCACCATTGGCATTGGGTTTTTCCTTCCCTTGGAAGTAGTGCGCTGACAAATGTCGCACGTTTGACAAAGGGTTCTGACGTCTTTCCGTACTTCTGGCCACCAGAAGTGGATTAAGATTCGACGCATCGTCTTTCTTACTCCAACATGCCCTGACAGAGGGTTATCATGACCCAGAGAGAGGACAGTGAGCCGTAGATGTTGTGGGACTTCCAACTGTCGCAATGCCGATTTGTCGAATAACCGGTCAAGGACGTCATTTTTCACCTTAAATTGCGGATGTTTCTACAGCGCCACATCTTCTTTCTGGTATTGAATAAAACGTTCTGGTTCGATTTTCCAGTTTAAAGCCTCCAGGCTTAAATGGGTGGTATGACGTGTAGTTGCCCTAGCTTGTGAGCGAGTCACAACCAAGGCGGAGGGTAGGTTGTCATGGTCATAGTCTTGCACGCCCTGAGCGTTCCCTCTGATTAAGTCCGTGACCGGATGTTTGATCACGCAGCATTGCAAGAAACCTTTGAAGAAAGGAGTGTCGACCCACACACGAGCTAGAGCGAAAGTTTTGATGTACCCTCCAAACGTTACACAGGACTGATTTCGTCCTAAATATTCTTTCTCCTGAACTAGATCACCTCGATTACCAGCCGTCGTAGCTCCCGTGTCTCGCAACACTTGGACTGTTTTCCCTCGAACTGTCCCTGAGTAAAGTTCTAGGCGTCCTAATTCTTCATTGGTTGATGAGGAACATAGGATACCAATGTTTGCTGTTTCAGATGCCTCTCGGCTGTCCGTTTTTGGGGTGGTAGTCCCTAAAGTGTTTGCACACACCCTGGCGATGTGGCCGAAACCCCAACACGCGTAGCACTAAATCTTCCTACTTAACGTTGGAGATCTCTTTTCTGGTGATCGTGACTAGTTGGTCTTTGATCTGGCCTCTTGCGGAACGTGGGTGATGATGGAGGCGTGGCAATTCCCACATTAGAGTATGTAACTGTCCCTGTTCGTTTTGACATTGACTGGATGGAATGTGCCGATAACGTTCCGCACTATCTATCAGTTCCTTGGCGTTCGGAAAGTCCCGTTCCCTCAGAAAAAAACTGTTAGCTCTCTTGAGACGCTCTAAAGGATTTGTTCGCGGACTAATAAATCATGAAGTCCTTCATATGGAAATCCACTGGCCTCAGCTGTATACAAAGATCAGGATCTTCAAGAGCAACGTTCTCAGTGTCCTCCTATATGGTTCAGAGTGCTGGAAGACCACAGCCTCCATCGATAAAAAGCTAGAAGTGTTTCAAACCAAGTGTCTGCGGCGCATCCAAAAGATCTTCTGTCCCAAAACCATCTCAAATGAAGAACTGCACGAGAGGGTGGGGATGTGCAACTTGGCAGAACCAATTCAACTGCGGCGCTGGCGATGGTTAGGTCACTTGTGCCGTATGCCTCCAGACTCAATCCCCAGAACAGCCCTGCGATGGACACCAAAGGGAAAGAGGAACAGAGGGAGGCCCAAAGAGACTTGGAGGCGATCCATCGAAAATTACCTCAAGAACAGAGGCCTATCACTCGAAACAGCCCCCAGAACAGCAGCAGACAGAACCAGGTGGAGGTCCCTAGCTGTCGCCTCACGTGCCAGACGGCACAATGAGAACTGATAATGATACACACATATATTCCTTATCGCACACAGAGACATGCAAAAACAACTCCCGGGTTTGATGTACACACCAACATATTTCCATTTTTCTACTTATTGCATACAAAATTATACTAAACACATGTGCAATCTTGCACAAAAGCCTACATGGACGCACACTCACACACTTCCACAACACACCACTGCATACTGTCAAGGAGACCATTTCAACATTTAGTACTAACTCCACGGAGCGGAGCTTGAGAGGCTACTGCGTTACAGTAGAAACTGACTCTGAGACGGGATGTTCATAGCTGGATAAGTCTCTACATGACCCCAAGGAGCACGTGGTGAAATAAGCAGTGGCTGTTGAAATAAACCATTTGGAGAAACGAATCTTTGCTGATATCGCCTTTGTATTTTTTTTTAGCACGAAAGAGTATTCATACGGACAGTTTCTTGACAAACATAAGTGTTCATGCTGTTAAGTGGGACCTAAAATGGCCAACATTTAAAGTATAGTCTGGAATTGTCGACAAGTCCACAAACCTGAGGCCACTTACGTAATTAAAGGTGGCGTGTTTACCGGCATTTCAACAGATGTTGTATAAAGTTGTGGCTGAAACGAGCCGAGCGTGAGCAGCTGTTCAGCGGCGGTGTTATTGATGTCAGTGACGGCTAGAGAGAGAGAGAGCAGCGAGTAAAGTCTCTCTCATCTGGCTGACGGAGCTTACCATCATCGTACGAAAAAGAAACAGTCGGTTTTGTCCACGCGCCACCTGTAGGCGATGCTAGTTGTCAAGAGAGTGTGGTCTTCCTCTGGTTTTCGCTGGCTAGCTGTGGATTGTTTGAACGCCGCTGGATGTGTGATCGTTACGTGGTACTCCTTGCCCGCCCTTTTGTGTGTGTGTGTGTGTGTGTTTATGTCGGGGTGTTACAAAGTGAATCGAGTGAACAAAAACATCATAGCACACTTCTCAGCGCGGGGTTGGGAGAAATCAAATACTTTGTCAATAGTGAATACGTCTCAGCTTTATTCAGCTCCAAGAGACTTTTATTCGCCAGGAGGGCAAAGACTCGGTAAAAAGTAGGAAACCATGGGTTAGAGAAAACTCACCCACGGGTCCAATCAGTGTAAATGGACGTCAGGACTTCTACCTGTCATTATGAACTTCCAAGAACTGCACGCCTAAATCTTGGGCTACATGTGAGAGGTAGAAGTTTGACACCAAGGCCGGCAGAATGAGTCGTCGTTCTCAAGGGAGCAGAGAACGTCTGAGTGTATTCCTTCGCACTCTAAAGCACCTGAGTCGGGAGGTACTTCGGTCATGGTGTTGTTCATTCAGCGGCGGCTGTACCTTCCGGCGCTTGCTCCTGTGTGATGTATAACACTGTAGTCGGGTGAGCAAGCAGTCGTCGATAAACCATTGTGTCGTTCGTGGTCTGGGACAATGCTCAGTATCCGTGTTGCTGAGGGAGGAGTCGTCACTCTCTGTCGTGGTTGGCGGACCGAGAGTGAAAATTGACGACAGACAGCTGGAGAGTCATCGTCGTGTAACAACTGTTGGGAGCGTCCATTTTTGGGGGGCATACTTTGCATTTCCTTGCTCTACATATGTGACACGTGGACATCCAGGCAATCGAGAACAAGTGGCTGAGGAGGCTTTTCCAGATCTCATACAGAGAACATAGAACCAACTAATGTGAACGACACAAGATTGCCACACTCGTAGTACATCAGGAGCTTCTACTTTCAACAGTCCAACGACGTAAGCTGATCACCTTTGGCCACGTGACACGGCACGACGTTTTGTCGAAAACTATCCTTCAAGGCACTTTTGAGGGCAGTTGAGGCCCCGGTGGCCAGAAAAAGAACTGGCTTACGAATGTCAAAGACTGGACTGGTCGTTCTGTACAGGATCTGCTATCACCCAAGATAGGCAAGAGTGGCGGACCTTGTTAGAGCATCAGCAGGATGAAGGTATTGAAAGCTGAGCTGTAATCTACAAAGGGAAAGCAAACGTATAAATTGAAAAAGTGAAGAAAAGAAGAGAACTGTTCAACTCAGTTCCTGAGTGTGGAAGTAGACTTTCCTTCAGGCCTTCTGTTTTTATACTGTCTAGATAAGTTGCTCACTTCGTGTTCACTTAAAGCAATTTAAGCCGGTAGCAGGGATGTTAGGGGCGAGTAAGAGCTGTGGCTGTCACTGTGTGCTATTGTCCCAGTCAAAGTGACAGTAGAAGTATTTGAGCCAAGAAGAGTGAAGTCCTAATATGTGTGCAGAAGGTTTCAGTAAGAGATGACGCAACATTGGGGCCCGCCTGTACTATGTTAAATAACCGTTTGCTGACTCTGACTCTTTGGCAGCGGTGCAGGATGAAGTCGAGGATCCAAAAGTAGACTGAATAAGAGACCATAAGCCAAAAACCTATCACAGAGATTTTGCAGGATGAAAGTGTTGAAAGTTGAACTTGAAGTCGTGTGGTATGTGACAAAACTCGGGAGTTGCCGGACTGAAACTGGGACTCAAATTTGCTTATATACAACAATAATTCGCTTGAAGAACGCAGTGTCATAACACTTTCACTCCAAATAATCCACTCTAAAATATTTCTTTCTGCAAAAGTTTATAAGACACAATGGCTTGGTGTAGGGTAATGATCACGAGGTAGAGAATCATATTAATAAAGTATATTTAACATACATGGCTCTAAAAATTAAAAGCGATCAATGTGTGAACTTTTAACTGTGTATCATTATTTATATAAAACTTTTAAAAAATGTTAGAAAAAAGGTGTGTATTTCTCACAACAAATGATACAACATTACATTAATTTGGCTCCGCAAATTGTTCTCGTTAAACGTAAATAATCTGTGAAATTTTGAAGTAATTTGAGCGTTAAAACAAGTCCTGGCTTCAAAGACCCTTTTGCAAAAGCGTGGAATGAATTCAGAGGATTCTTATTCACCTCAAACTTTCAAAATGCATAACATTATTTACATCTTTGTATCATTATTGTTCTCCTATTGAAGTAACACTGTCTTATTGTTTCGTTTATTTAAACTCTGTGTACACTTATTCAAAATATGTATGAGGAAAATGTATATGTCAACTGCAAAAGTGATTATGATTCATATTCTCCACACCCCTGAATAGGCGAATGAATAAAAATGTTTGATGTCTAGTGATTGATGTCACAATGATTGACTAAATGAATAAAACATTCTTTAAAATCTTTCCAGACTTTACTGGCAATTTTAATCTGCCTCGCATTTTTTTTAGAAATAATATTTTGTTGCGCACTTGAGATGTTAAGGTTAGACTGATGAAATGGAAAAGAATAGGGGATTAACCTGGATGGCTGCTTGTCTCATTCATTCATGGATAGTTCCTGATTTAATATGTGTCTGCTGCAGATCCTGCCGAAAATTCAAGATGTCAAGTTCAGTTTAATGGGAATATATGGCTAGTAACCATCTCATGCTCTGTTTCCAAAGCCCGTTCAGCGAGAAATAATTATCGATGCTTCCTGTACCAAGTTTCAGAGGTAAGTAGAACTATCTTTAAAAGTTTGTAAAAAATATTGTAGGATCAGAAAGTGTAGTGATTACGAATGTCGATAACTGACATCTATTACGAAATGCTAAAATGATAAAAGTGTCTTTTGTTACGGTAAAAGTGGATGGTGATGTCACCATATTAAATTGAGCGACGAAGCATAAGTCCCATGTGCCTATGTCGTCGTCAATGGCTCGTTTACGGGTCCTAAATCCGCGGCGCCAGCCTTTCTAAGAAACTGAGTCTTTGCAGTCAAGATATTTGAAACGAGGCACTTCAATTTCAGATTGATACAAAAGTTTTCACGCTGGCGAATCGGCGATACACGCCGGCAATACAATCCAAAGGAGCAATTCCTGCTTTTCAAACGGCGACACAGGCCCGCAATTATTTCTCTTTTACTTTGCTCTGACTCGATTACTTGACACTCACTCTCACAGCTTATATACAATGTAGAATAAACATCCAGCATCTACTAGTCACGCATGCGCTGTCTCGCACCAAACAAGCAGGTCAGACGCGGTCAGTTACCCATCACAGGGCTGGCAGACACCAGACGGCACCTCGCACAAACCGCCACAACATTTAATTCGTAACACCTTTGTGTTCTATTTATTAAATGAAATTCGTATTAATTTTAATTTTCGAACAGTCTTTCAGTATTACTCAGAAGACTAATGGAATAGAAGATTCGATTGTGATACACGGTTTTGTTGATTATTTCTACTAAAACTATGGCATTTTTAAGTTTCTAGTCTAAGCTTTACGTTGTAGGCTTTCCAAGCGACATCACTCGGATCTTATACTATGGACGTAGTGCAAGGACAATCTGGATATGTCTCAGGCACGTGTAACATGACCTCCTTTCTGCCACCCGAAGGACGATACAGTTATTATGTAATTATTATGCCAGGGCAAGTAAACACGCCCGCAACATTCATCGGAAACAACACCATCAGTAAGTGATCTTCTTAATCTTTATTTGCAAGCGAATATACATTTGTTACATTCAATTTATAAAGAGATACTAATAATTTGTGATGATGTATTCATGCTGAGGTAATATTAAAAAAGTAAGAAGCAGCACTTAACACTATTGGCTAATGAAACAGACCAGCATGTACATAACTATGCTCTCTATGAGTGTGAAAATCGTAATTTATTATTATTATTATTATTATTATTGTTATTATTTATTATTATTAAGTACATGAAGATCTGAATAAAATCTGTCACTACTTAACTCAAATGGCAGGTGTTTAAACACATGCCCATCATGAACATCAAAGTTCATTTAATACAATTTAAAAAGTAAAAGGCGGCAGCAATATAGACGACAATAATGATGAAAAACAAAACAAAACAATTTAAAATAGTAAAAGGTGGTAACAATATAGACTACAATAAATACAAGACAAGGCAAGCCACAAACAAAATCAGACACAAGCACAACAGAATGTAAGTGAAAGACAAAGAAGCATAATATACCAGGGTTGACAAGGTGACATAAATTAGTCACCATATTTTGCCATGAGCAGTGATCTGGTGCTACAACACTGGTGGTGGAAAAGTATTGATTCTTTTTCTTTATTTTTAATTGCCCGTCCTTTTCTTTCCCCTTTTCCTTTCCTTTTCTTTTTCTCTTTATGAAGAGCAAGTAAAGCCTTGGAGTTAACTTTATAAATGTGAGTCTTTACAAGGCTTGTAAAGGGTGTTGCCAAGTGTAAAAAAAACACACAAAAAGAAAACAAAAGCAAATTAAGAGTAAGATCCAGAAGTGAAAAGAAACACACAGGCTTTCTTAAGTAGGCAACCTAAGAAGATACTAAGTAGATATCCTACAAACGCACAAAGTGAAATGGCACGAAACTCTCCCAAAATGGCAGTTTCCAAAGACAGCAAATGTGTGTGTGTGTGTGTGTGTGTGTGTGTGTGTGTGTGTGTGTGTGTGTGTGTAAAGTAAAGGTGTATATATGTATGAACGTGCGTGTGTTTTAAAAATTATTAAATAAGTACAATCCAGGCACATAAAAATAAGATAAAATCGTACTTTTCATGTGCACCTATGTAAGCTAAGCCCGGCTACAATGGGGAAAGCGTTGCTGTTGTTATCTCTTCTTTCTGTTCGTTTGTTAGAGTGGTTAATCCGGCATTTTTCTCTTTATTCTTGGATTTGCTGCTAAAATTTTCTTTTTTTTTTTTGCTCGTCGTTTTCTTTTTTAAGGTCGCCAATGCTGCTCGTTAAAGGTTCCATTCTGTTGTCTATATACTTTGTTAATGTGTTTTGTTCTTTAACTTCTTGTCTCAACACTTCCGTGTATTCAGTGGAGGTGCTCAGCGTACTATCATCGGAGCTAGTTCCTAGTTTCCTCTTTTTTTCTTTAGTCGTCTTTGTTGGTGCCCTCTTGTCTTTTCTTGAAACAAAAAGAAAGCAGACAACACAAACGTACCACCGCCTCCGCATGACACAGTTCAGCCCCTTCCACAGAAGTGATTACTAATCACCCTACAGTGTACTCCTCAGCTGCTGTACTGTCCTGCCTTGGATTTCACATTTTTCACAATAATTTCGTTAACAGTCCAGCGAAACGGAAACCTTTTGCGAAATGCTATAAAACAGTGCCTCCTAAAATTGTTTATTCCACCCACTCAGATTTGAGAGCTTTTTTAACAACCAATGGAGACATTTTCTTCACACAGAGGCAGAAACGCGTCTAGCCTCAGCCATGATCATCGCCCATCCCTAACTAATATTAATTAATCAAGTTCTGTATTTTTCTGACGTAGCCTGTTTCAATCTGAGACACAATGACTTGCTTTCTTAATGGTTCTGTCTTCTGCAAGAGGAATATTTTGTGCTCTCCAATCTTTGTTCCTTCCGTGTGCATGTTTGCGTCAGTGAGTGAGTGAGTGAGTGAGTGAGTGAGTGAGTGAGTGAGTGAGTGAGTGAGTGAGTGAGTGAGTGAGTGAGTGAGTGAGTGAGCCTTTGAAAATTTTCCTTGTGCATTTTGCTTTTTAAATTGTTAGGCAAGGGACTTGCTCTTTCTTACTTTAGCCAGAAATGCTGGACCTGAACATACCATTCTAAAACTAAGTTGTGTAAAAGATATTTTATACAAGTTTTAGGCTGTGAATCTGGCTTTTAATTTGTTCCACTATGTCCTATTAATTTGAATTTTGAAAAAATATATATATTGTTTGTTATTACATTTCATAACTTGCGAATACCTACCATAAAGAGGATGTTTAAAGTATTGTTTCTGGCAAAACAAGTGTTCAAGAACAGCTGCTATAATTAGCTAGAGGAAGCCGGTAAAAGCAGATAATAAAAACTAACTGAAAATGATCACTCGTAGTAATGAAATCATGTTTATTTTGAACTGAATAAAAACAGGCTAAAAATCACACACCACACTTTATTTCTCTTTGTAGCAGTTCCTTACTGCAGCCCTACTTTCTTTTCTTTTATATTGTCATTTACCTATCCCGCAAGTTAGCCAATACCACGCATCACATGTTAACCCTACTGGGCCAGCCAGTTATGGGTGCAAGTTTTTTTTTATCTCGCTTTCTATTTAAGAATAAGACATCGAAATATTCGAGATCACTAGACATAACTTCAGAACGTTTTATAGCTCCAACATCGTGACATTCCTGGTCGAGATGGTGAAATCTAACTGTCGCAAATCGATTCAAAACTTGCACTATTGGTAAAAATTGAAATTCCTCTTTATTCTTTCAAACTTCATTTCTTCGTGCTTTTTTACTGCCCGTCCCCTCCCAGTTATTCAGAAATTATTTTCTTGGACCCAGATGGTTAGCTCCAGTCACTAATACAGTGAGGGTTGGCTACCCTGGATTCAGCTTTCGTCTCAGGCACGCTGTTTTTTATATGCATGTGGCTTTTGTTTACAGGGCTGACTGCTTTGCCATGATATAACCTTAGTTGCTGCCTCCGAGTAAAACACCAATTCCCCCTCCCCACCGTTCCAGGTCCGTCTCTCAAAATGTTCAACCAAAGCCTAGCGGAAACAAAAATTGCCACTACGGAGTGGGACATACTGCGTTCCGCAATCCATTGCACAGCCGTAACCTTTTTTGGAGGTAGATCCCTAGTCCCATGTCTGGTATGAGGCAAGAGCAAGCTTTACATAAGACAGCTCCTTTAAAATCTTCCCCTGTAGAAATAATCACAAATAAAGGCCAGCAAGGGGATATTGTGACCTTTAAGTAAGCACTGTGTCACCCTCAGCCCTTGCAGTCATCGAGTAGCTGCAAATTATGGATGAGCTCGACGCAGAGCTGTTATAAGAGAATCATTATAAGTCATACACATGCCTGCTTCCGTATGCGTACGACGAAATACAAACACAAACGTTGATGAACCTACACAGACTAAAGTGAAGGAAAGTGGAGACATCTGAACTTCAGTTGTGCAGTCACGAAGATGGAAAGCAGGGCGATTGGTGTTCGACAATGGTTAGAAAGGTGGATCGACAGAAAGATTAAAGAGCTGCACGAAAATGACAACTGAGTCCATCAGTCAGATGGTGGAAATAAAATTACAATCTTCATTAGGGTATTTTTAACTTGGCCTGGGGTAAATCCCTAGGTAATGGCGTGTTCCTCATACCTGATCACGCATTGTAAGATTACACAATTGCCTCGGCTTCACAAAGTCCTTATCTAGTACTGGCGAAAAGGAACAGTGCCGCAAAATATAAGGTACGCCAAGATTATAAACTTCTATAAGAACAATTGCACGAGAAGTGAATATAAAAATTACAACTGACCTCCTCGGTATCGTTGGCTAACTCTTAGCTTGGGTTCTCCTGACCTGCTAATAGAAACTGGCAGATCGTGTCTAAACGGAGTCACAGTGTAGCTTCCGAGCTGGCGGTTTACATATGATTATCCACTGACGTACGGACAAAGCAGAAGGATTAATAAGTGATTTCACATACATACATACATACATACATACATACATACATACATACATACATACATACATACATACATACATACATACATACATACATACATAATCTCAATAGGCGATTATAACGTGGGAAGTGTGCTAAGTTATAAAAAATGAGAGTGGTGCTTAATGCCAAAATATGTTCATTGTTTACATTCCATTTAAGGTGGCAGTCAAAAGAAGTGCCTATATATACCTGAAAAAGTCAACAATCTCAACATATTTATTGTGTATTGCGCCGGAAAAATAGCACTATCTTTTATTATCCTAAAGTTCATCTCTTTTGTTCTATCTATATCTATAACGAAAGTCGGTGGCACAAGAACATAACTATTTTGTCTTTATAATGTTCTTTCGCTCTTCTTATCGCTTTGGTCAAATTCCTGTCTGCTGATCTTTTCGCCAAGATATCTTTTGGAAAGAACACGTGTTGTTTTATTATTAAGCACATCTTCAAAATTAAGGCCTTATAATAGGACATGTTGATTTTAGTATGGTTGTAATTTATAGTGTAAAGGTCTGCAAAACAAATTTAGCGCCATATTGTGAAACAAAAGAATTCAAATTGTTAGGTTCGAGAAATTACTTTATTACAAATTAATAAACAAGAAATTCTAAGGCCACCGTGTTGTCACATAAAGCAAGCAAAAACTTACCAGGCCGCCATCACACTATTAGATAATGAACAGTTTATTCACGGACGTGAATACAAGTTCGTGTTAATGGTTTGTTATTTCACCGAAATAATGAGACACGATCTACGCTACGATATTTTCTTAACAAAGAAAACTGTTCTTAGAAATAAGCTGATGTAATGGAAACATCCTTTGCACATTATGCTACATCAGTTTATAGTGACATTTTTTGTATGAAAATATAACACGGTTTTCGTCCCCATCAAATGTGTGCGTACAATGTGATATCTTCTAAAAAAGTCAGTTTGCATTCCATTTAAATAAAAAAGAAACTATAAAAGATCAATTTAATCAGTTAATAACTAAAGATAATATACTGTTTCTCGAGATTAAAAGATCTTAATATGGAAAAAAATGATAAATCATCTATACGTTTGTATCTAAATCCTCATTCCATGGTGTGTATCATTCTTGCTAAAACTACTGGGGTTAAATACGTTCTACTAGAATGTCTGTTTGTGTGGTTTCAGGTCGACCTAAAAGTGCTCCAAAACACAGCTGTCCCCTGTACGTCAGAGAAGACGACCCTGTAACTTGTGTTTGTTCTGTCGACGACTTGGGTTCTCCTCCTGGGCGACTGGCGTGGAACAACACGAACTCAGAGCAGCTTATACTTCCAAGGTTGAAGATGGACCAGCATGGAGAAAACTACGTGTGCAAACTGACCTGGAACAAGACAGTCGTGCAGCTTGTGACCTACACACTTCTCATTGCTTGTAAGCTTTCACGGCAGTAGTTGTTCACACGTTGCTTCTCTAGTTCAGTAGTTTCTATGCTAATCTGCGACAAAAGCACATGTAGACATTACAAATGAGCAAGCTAGTAATGTGTACTTGGCATATGCCTGAGTTCATGGGAAAACTCTTATGGGACGGCACACGCAAAGACTGTCTGTCTGTCTGTCTGTCTGCTTGCTTGCTTTTATGTAAATGGCCAGTTACCAGTAACAGCCGCTTGGTCTGGTCGTCAAGATTACACTGAACTATAGAGAGTAAGTGCTACACCTTATTTCCTTTTTCCGTTGAACGCTAACACATTGAAAGCTGTCGGAAGCCATAGTGGTGCTTGTCCAATCATGTGACCTTTTTTCTTCCACACGACGTATGTTTTTATCTCGGCCTTACAATAAGGAAAAAGAGCTCCAACATCTTTCTTCTTGACTTCCGGTCAGAAGTAATGGTCGTGAAACCTTTCCTGTGCGCAATAAAAACACTCTCTCTAGATAGCGCAAAGAGAAACTGGGATACCACTATAGTACTTCGTGACATTTCAATACATGATAGTAGACACCGATCGGGAATTCGCCCCTCGAAACAATTTTAAAACGCGCTATTCTTACCATCCTATCGACTACCGAGCAAATGATGGCCCATACCTTTTCAAACTCCTGGAAATTTCACGTGACTGAGTTTCTCTGACCTCTCCTTTTCCACCAACCCATTGTGATATCACACTGGGACTCTCGACGTCGGTGAGCCCACCTGAACTAGTTCGTTGCATCTGCGCTAAACTAATTCTGATGATCTGATGATCATACTCATCTTGGATACTACTCACAAAACGCAAAGGCAAGAAGCAGATTTGGAGCATTGAATAACAATTAAAGTACTGTTGCATGAATGGCAGAATGGATGACCCATACTTGTTTGCTCTTTATACCTTTGTGTTACAGTGCTTCACAGTGCATCAGCAACCATGAACATGGATTTTGTCAGTTTTCCTCTGAGCAAAATATTACACATATCGAGGAGTCTTTTCTGTGATATGCCGGGCACACTCGAATATTCTGCCTTTTTGTGGAGTAATGAATGACCATTGCGATTTGCACGGAAAACGTGGTATTTATGACAGTAGGGTCTTGATTTCTGCATCAATCTGGTTAAACCAGCCTTGACGGAGAACTGAGGAAAGTTTTTTTTTAGGGCAACTGAGTGAGCTGTATTTCGGAGGGATTTCCATTTTAGTACCAGACTGGATATACGGGGATGTCCGGCAGCTTGTTGGCAAGAGTACAAGAGAACTTTTCCGCGTTTCTAAAGATCTTTCTCTTGGAGACATTAAAGTTCAACCTGAATGGTTTGCGTTTTTTGCGTATATCGGTAGATATAGGCGACATAACCATAACCTGTAAACTGCAGCCTCCAAACCCCATCCGTTAATTAACTATCCACTAAACAAGTATGCGAAAAGCACCTCGTAGAACTGAAAAACTGCTACTTTAGTACGAGAAATTCAGTCCGAATAATCCAAACTGTCGCTCATTTTCTCTCTCTCTCTGTTTGGTCCTTTTTGTTTCGTTTTTCGCTTTCTCTGTTTGGTCTTGACTTCTGGCAATGTTGTAAATGGTGCACTAGCGTGACGTAGTACGCTTTTTGATCGCCGGTGCGAATCGCAGCGGATAATTATCCGATGGGGTTTGGAGGCTAAAATTTACAGGTTAGTTTTATATTGGCTATATCTACAAATATATGAAAAGAACGAAAACCATTCAGGCTGGTCGACGATGAAAAAGCGCCGCTTAACAGTGTAATACGTCACAATATTGCACCATTCACAACATTGGCAGCCGTCAACACCAAACAGAGAGAGAGAGAATGAGCGACAGTTTGAGTTATTGGGATGTTGAAATTCTGTATTTCTCGTGTATCTGAAAAAACTACTACTTTAACAAGAGAAATACAGACTTTAATGTCCGAATAACCTGAACTGTCGTTCATTCTCTCACTCTCTCTGTTTGGTATTGACGGTTGCCGATGTTGTGAATGGTGCACTAGTGTGACGTAGTACACTGTTAGCGGCGCTCGTTGATTGAAGATGCGAATCGCGTACTTTGCTAACGGATGATTAATTAAAGGTTAGGTTTTGGAGGCTGAAATTTAGGTTTAAGTCGCTTATATCTATTGATATCTGCAAAAAACGCAAACCATTCAGGTTGGTCTTTAAGCCTTTCTGCAGTCTTCTCTATCCTTGTGGCGTTAGCTTTAGACTCGATGAGCATATGCTCAGTCAGAAGTCACCATGGGGCATGGAATCAGAGCTATGATTTTACAGTGGAAGTCTTCAAGATCAATAAAGCCTGTATCGCCTTCTGTAATATGGAATAGTATAAGAAACTGAAACAGAGTTCGAGAGAGCATGCCATCAGAACAAAACTTCCAAAGCCTGTGACTCGTTTTCGACAACGAAGTTTTGTTCAATGAAGACGTTTGGTTTTTATAACGATACTTTCGTATTTGTTTATGTTCTCGTGCTTGTTGACTTGTCATGATGAATTGGTTAACTGATGTAAAGAAAGAATGCAAAATATGTTTTCTTTGAATATATGTACAGATCCACCAACTCAGATGAGCTTCAAGTTAAACAGCGACAGCGAGAACGCGGTCGTGCCGGAGAAGAGCCCAGTGACTATGGTGTGTCAGTCTGACGGCAGACCCACACCTAACATGACCATCACAGACATCACCAACGGTAATCGTGTTGTACACAGCCTGCCTGGAGGAAACGTGACTCTAGCCAATCAAAGAGTTGAAATACGATATGTAAAGGCCGTGGTTCAGTGTGAGGACGCCGGTGAATACAACTGTTCTGCTGATAGCGTCATCGGCAGAAAATACCAGGCTGTCACATTATTTGTCAAGTGTAAGTACACAATTTTTTCTTCCACTTTTTTCCTAAGAGAAATGTGATATATTTCTATCTTTAACCACTTGGTTGCATGTTTTTATTTTAAATTTATTCATGGATTTCATGCGTCTAGCATCATGTGACTTCGATTTTACAGAGTGATCGAGTAATAATTGATTGATTAGTTTGTCCCAGGGGTCATGTATACAGGACAGCAAGCATTTTATGAACAAAATGATAATTCACACACACACACACACACACACACACACACACACACAGATAGAGAGAGAGACTCCGCCATAGACGTTGTAACACGAATCGGCGCTGCGTCTTAGGGACGAGCAAACACACCTACTTCTTTACAGACGCCGCCTAACCGGCGTGATACAAAATGGCGCTGCCTCTTGGGGTCCAAGGACAACAACACTCTTGGGTCGTATACTCCAGGATACTCCACCTATAACAACTATACAAGAGAATAGCAAAAACAAATTACTGATACACATCTATATAAAGTATACAGAAACAGTTTAACTTACACAAAAAAATCCGAGATACACAAAAATATGTATACCGCACTTTTTCTTGGAAGACAAAGCCTCCTGTCCATAGTAAATAGTGTCCCTCCTCTTGTCGTGTCTGCTAGGGAAGTGAAGCGCTGGCCGGCGACAGTTAAATTATATCGTCTTCCCCTGTGACACAGTTCCAAGCTTTTTTTATAAACTTCTTTATCACTATTTCTTAGTTTTAAATGTTTGAATACCTAGTCCTTTAACAAATCCAATTTTCCCGTTAAGAGCTACATTCAAGTCAGCAGACTTTTCTCTCTGTCTATATGATATTTCGTCGTTTCCCCATGTCTCTTAATTTTTGTTTTATTTGTCCATTTTCTTTAGCTAAATTATCCACTTTTTTGATACCTTCCTTTTCTCACTTCAGCTACATAATTCTTAATTGAAGTCATCTCTTACTCCATCATATTTCGTGTTCATTGTGATCAACATCTCTGTTGCTTCTTGTATTGTAGGTTTTTCATTTCTCACATGTGAATTATGTTATGCAGAGTAAGAGCAGGCCAGTAAGGACAGCAAATTTCCACGAAGACTGATTTGTGTGCTCGTATTTCATGTGCTGAGCTTAACTTGCATTATTATTCTTTGGCAGTCCGATATTCCATTTAGCTTGAAAGAAGAGAATCTGTAACGGTCACATACACAAGGCCGCCTAAGCCATCGCTTTCATGTCTATGAACACATAGCAGATCGGCAAGAAACAGGCACATTTCCGTTAATCTTTGAGTGAAATCGATGACAGTCTTCTCACAACTACCTTGACAGTTTAGCAGTCCACCGAGGAATATAAAAGATAAAAATTGCCTTAGTTCTGAAGCTTTTCACCATGTGTACAGCCGTGCCTGGCTTAGACATGTGTTTAGTTTTACATCCTTGCCTTCACACAGGAAAAGAAAAACAAAAATGGATTTATATTTGAATTTATTTATGTGTATAATTAATTTATTCTGTATTTATTTTCTAACATTCTGTACTTGTACTTTATATGTTAAATTACTATGTAGTTCTAATTAGAAAGTGAAGATTATTTATTATTCAGGCTCACCTAGAAGAAATCCAGCTGATGCTAACGATACAACTCCAACTGTGGAAGAAGGAAATTCTGCGACTATTGAGCTGATCGCTTACCCAACGTCTGTAAATGTGACCAAGTATTTCCTTGGACCGAACAATGGCAGTAATGAAACAAATGCCAGAGAAGGCGTTTTTCTTGTAGGCTGCATATTAATTCCCCCCTCTAGTTATAAAATTATCTGCACGATAACTGTCAATAATGTGACGTCGGATACAGCTGGGTTCTACAAAGTCATTGTCATCAATCAGGAGGGAAACGTCTCATTTGTTTTTCAGGCTCTACCTCAGAATACCACAAGTATGATTTTATTTTTCAATAATACTGAACTGTCTTTGGGATGGGTGCAAACAGAAAAAAAATATTGATTTTTGTGGGAATTTTCAGACAAAATGCATTTTGCGAGCGAGGAGTCAGGTGTAAAATAAGTAATTGTCAACGTGCGTAACCAAGCTTTTTGCTAAGCAGGACTATGAAGGAATTAGCCTCCTGTTAGCTTTACTTAAAATTCATATTTATTTCTTAAAAGAAATAAAGATAGTTTACACATCAGCAGTAGTCACTATATGCATTAAAGATACACAGCTAATTTTTCTTCGTCACCTCACGTGCGGGCGCGCGCACACACACACACACACACACACACACACACACACACACACACACAAAAACACACAAAAACACACAAAAACACACAAAAACACACAAAAACACACAAAAACACACTCAAACTCAAAACACACGTGACCATACACTCACACCTCGCATAAACAGCACACCACCTGCGCTTACTTATGCACGGGAACTTGCACACCCGAGTTACGTAAAATGTACTTTTAACTATGCTACCCGCATAGTAGCCTTGCTGTTGACGATAAGAGGCTTTAGCGTTTCTCTTCCTGCAGAATTCAATCATCGTCTTCTTCGCTTTAAGGACAGTTCGCTGGAAACTATTGTTACTGAATATGCCGTCTTAACTCTGACTCTCTAGAACAGTACAGGAAGAATTCAGTGACTCTACGTCCGACTGACTGGCACAAAGACCAAATGCCAAGAATTTATCAAACAGTTTTGGTGGGATAATAGCTTTCAGGGCGGAGCTGTTAACTACAAAGGAATGCGTCGGAGCCGGGAAATTCATGCGCCTCACGATTAAGTGAATAGCTCTAAACACAGCGTATTCCACCGACTGACTTGCCTGATGTGCAAATAGGAGAAGAACTAGGTTGCCTGTGGTAATGCTGAGGAGATGTCTGAGAATCAGTCACTCCAGTGCTTTCATCATGAAAGATGTCATGATTACAGGGCTAAGTTCGCTTAGTAACAGTACGGTCTTCTTGGGGACAGGGTTACTGATAATTTGAAACAATGAAGAAATAACAATGGTTTAAAAATAAACCACTCGATGGACAATATTTGCGTTCTTCTTTCTTCCAATTAAAATTATGCTCGTAATGAATACTTTGAAAGTAGTTAATTCCAAATGGGTCTCTCTTTCTCTCTCTCACACACACCTTCTGAGTACAAGCGATCATCTATTTTTAAGCAGCACAAGAAGGAACAACAGTCAGCATCAAATCTGAAGAATCTCTTGTCGGTGCAATTGCTGGTGGAGTTGTTGGTGGGGTTGTTGTTGTTGGGTTAGTCGCCATAGTGGTCGTTTTTCTCGTGCGACAGAAAGGTACGTGCATCGTTCATTTTCTTTCATGTCAAAGTAATATTTTTGCTTTAAATCTAAATTATGTTTTACTATATTTATTATTTCCAAAACCTTTGTGCTTTACAAAAAAACAACTTACTAATACAATTCTATAAATGCAATTAACTGTTAATTTGATAAGCTATAGTATAATATTTTTTTTAGTTTCTTAAGTTTTGTAGCAGCTACTGAATTATCAAAATAGTAAAGTGCATGTAATATTATGTAGAATCCATTACATGACATCAGTGGTATGGGACATCATTAAATATTTTATTAGAGATTAATTAACACTGGAAATCCTTCAACAAAGCTAAAAGTTTAAGTTTTATTAATCTTTGTTTCTTACAGGAAAGAAAAACAAGAATAAACCTCAGTAAGTATCATCTTTAGTATTCAGCCTAATACAGTACACAACTACAAAACGCTTAGTTTGAAATATGTTTTTGCTTACCTTGTGCTCTTTTAACTTACTTTTACTTTGCTCTTTTACCTATGTGAGTTTCAATTTATTCTTTTTTCATTAATTTATAATATTAATTGGTTTGTTAAGTAGTTTTTTATTTTAAAAAAACTATGTTATGTAGTGTTTTGACTTATATCAACATATGAAAAGTATGAAAGAAGTAGTTGATTATAATACGAGATACAGCAAAACCTCCCAATGATGACTTGTCAGAATCCATCGAAATCAGGTCGTAACTGAGAGTGGTTTTTCATATGGAAGCCAAGCAATCTGCTTTTATTCCACGGAATGACTTCAAACACTCATACAATCAAGTTCACATTTTAATGTTGAAAATAAGGCTTTTAAAAACCATTTTCCGGTGCTTTTCTTTGTCTTTTTTGATTGTCTATACGTTCCACCAATGTTTAATAGGATTGAAGATTTTCTTGTGAACTAACCGAATGTTAACTTTTAAATTTTACTTACTTTGCCGTTTCTGGCACTGGTCCTCGGTACCTATTCAAACTCTTTCCCATCTACTCACCCGCACAACATCTTTGCTCATCTTCGGACACCAAGCTTCTGCTAGTCCCACTAAGACAAAGACATATGGAAAGAGCTCTTAAAATACTTAGATAGCGCCATCTGTCCCTTCCACCTCTTTCCCGTACCGGGATAGTCTTTTGATTCCAACCTTTCTTCTTTACCACATATTTTTAATGTTAATGCTCAGTGCCAGTTTAAGCATTTTTAAGTATCTTCAGTTGTTTATGTCAGAGCACGATCTGCTTCCGAGTTATAAATTGTCATTTTTACCCATATCTGAGATATGTACTCATATGCATTCGTATGAGTACACAAACTTTTACAAAAATATATATTTTTTTACAGGTCAGCGACTTCTCGTGATGAAGTGGAGAAATTTGAACAGTCGGGTAGTCCTTCAGGTTAAGACTATTAAAACTAACGATATTTTCGTTCGTACATTTCATTTCATTTAGTAAACACTATGTACCAATTCAAGAAGCATAATAAATGTGACAAGTACTGAATGCACATTCATACGCATATTACAAATACATTTTATACGTTCGTTTGTGTTTGTCCATCTTGCCGTCCTTCTGTTCTGGTCTGTCTTTACCTCCTTCGCTCTACATATACTCGCGCCCCCCCCCCCAACACACACAAACAAACAATCACACGCACTTTTATTTAAGAATTGCCTCTGCTTACCAGGTAATACATATGATGCTCTCCACATAAATGATGTCGGCCTCACATCCCATTATTCAAGTCTGCATTCAGCCAAGAACTGTAAGAGATATAATTGTTTAATTCATTTGCTGATTTTTTCTGAATGCATTCCAAAGTAACAATTCGAAATATAAAAGCAGCTTAGAAACATAATTTTAAATGTATGACAGTTAATATTAAAAGCATAGAGTTGCTTTAATAAAATTTAGTTTTTATTATTTTCTATCAACGCCTTTAAATTTTAAATTGGGTCATCGTTTTCAGGTAAGCGTCAGTCCACTGAATATGAGTTGCCAGATGACAGGTTAAAGAAGAAAACAACAGCACAAATTGAAGTGGAATCTGCCTACAGTAATTCAAATTTGTAGCCGTTCAGAAAACACTTTTCTCGTCTTCCCCTTTGAGTTCGGCTTACAATTAGTTGTAAAGTGTACGAAATGCCTTTCAAAATCCTTAAAGTAAACTGGTTCAGATATGAGTCTTAGGTTGAAGGTCGGAGTGCAGGAAATGGATTTCTGATGTCCCCTCTTTAGATTTTGTAGCGCTAGTCTGTATTCATATATGATCATTTTGATTTGTATACGACCTATTGTGGGTGCCACATCGCCGATGCTCTACTGTTGCTTTAATAAATTAAGTATTTTTAAGAATCTTAAGAGCAGAACGAAAATTCAGTGAATTTCTTATAAATTTTATTCCATTTTAAATTATTTTTTTTATCATTAACGTTGATCTTCATTCTAACCCCTTGTCAGTATGTATTCAAATAATTCTCCTAAGATAAACTTCCGAAAGTGGCTAATTAAAACCTCCTTAGATATACATTTTCTCAGGAACAGAGTCATGTGACAGTTGTCCCATTTTTTCCTTTTATTGTCGTCGATGGCTTATCGATAAGTGGCCCGTATATTTCCCGTTAACTTACTACCGTGAAGGTCAGCATGTAACTGTTATGTCCTATGGTGTACCACACACACACACACACACACACACACACACACACACACACACACACACACACACACACACACACACACACACACACACACACACACACACACAGTGACTAGCGCGTTCTTGTCAGAAAGCATAAAACAGATGTCCAGAGACGTTTAATGTTGCTGGACATTAGACAAACATAATGTTGCAACACATCTTTCACTAATTACATTAAACGTGACAGCCCTTCCTTTTCTGCTATTTAATTTTCATAACCTTTTAATATTCATAAAATGCATGTTTTAGTTTACATATGATTACTTTTATGCTGTAAAATACAGTTTAGAAGCATGTGTTATCAATATTGTAATAGGAAATTTAAAATAAAAACTAGTTATTGACCAAAAATGGCTACAAATTTAAATCACAAATAATTTTAACGATACACTGTTTTTATTATTAAACTGACATTCTTAGTGTGACTCATTGTCTGAAACTAAACCTGGCTAACCATTACAAGGAGACTATTGCCAAACATGATCACATTATTGTATGTGTGTGTGTGTGTGTGTGTGTGTGTGTGTGTGTGTGTGTGTGTGTGTGTGTGTGTGTGTGTGTGTCCGGTTAAGAAGGACTTTCGCGGAGGGGTCCATTCATTTCTTGTTTATCTTATTTTCTCCCCGTTTTTCTAAGACAGCGGCCACACGAAATTAGTACCTTGGGCAGGTTCACCGCAGGTGACACGATCCTGTACAATTCACGGATTTTGTCGAGTGTTTGTTAAAGTTACGTGACATTTTCCCACAGAACTTCATTTTCTTTAGCTACTCATGCCCCGCTATTTAAGCGCTAATGACAACATAAGGATACCTTCTTATCGACTTCTATGACATTTTATGGACTACCGTGAGTCAAATAATCGTTGTTTTCTAAACAAAGACAGAATGAGAGGCTAGTTAAATATCAGTACGTTCAGAGGACTTTACAAAGAGTTTCTGTTACTAGCGTATTGTTTGTGATAATACTAGGGATGATCTCATTAACGTCATTTAACTTTTACTCTTATTTTAGACCCGGATATCAGGGCTATTGCAAACTCTAACATTGTTAACAGCCACACATACTAGCCTATTAAAACTAGTAAAATATATATTTTTGTTTTTCATTGTGGTTATAAATATCTCCATATTTCAATTAAGATATATATATATATATATAATAAACATTCTCTTTTATATAAATATATAAAACTAGGCATTTCTTTTATTAACACCAAAATACGCTACGCAGGAGCAAGAAACAAAGCAGTGGATGGAAGGCATTGACTTATTTTTAGTGTTATTTTTACTTAGATTAATTTTAATGTAGTCGAAGCAAGTATTTGGGCTTAATAAAGATATAGCACTTTCAATTGATCCATACAATACAATTTTATTAATCTAAAAGGACAATTATAGGCAGTGCTTACTAATAAGTACATACGAGCTATCCTCAACACGGGTACCCCTCAGGGATGTGTGCTTTCCTCTGTCCTGCTCTCTGTATATACAAATGAGATTACCATTAGTATTCTCAAACTTGTAAAGTATGCAGATGACATGGCTCTCGTGAGTTGCCTCAAAGACGAGCAGTCCCTGTCACAGTACCAGGCCTGCGTGGGGGAACTAGAGGACTGGTTTGACCGCAGCTTTTTGGAGCTGAACGTTGAAAAAACGGAGGAGATGGTCCTTGGGAGAGCACCCGATGGAGGAGATGGCAACCACGGACGTGTATAGGTGGACAGACGACTTTCTGCCGAGATCAGCGCTTAGCCTCTAACGTATAACAGCACTCTTAGTCTCGGCGAGCTACAACAATGAATGGGACTAAACTGGAAGTTTTTTTTTGTACACGAAAGCCTCGTTCTAACCGTTAACTGAAAAAGATCGTCTTCATCAGTCCATATCTGCTTATCGCGTGCTGTAGGCGCCTATTCCATTCATCTTACTTCACACTCACACCAAGCTTAGGCAAACGCATAAAACTTAAGCCTCAGCTACTGGCACTGGTGGTACTGCACAATGATACATAACAATCTGAACTGTTAGAACATTTTTGTCCAAGTGAATGATTGAAGTTCTCGATTTCCCCATTCTCGAAGGTAGCGCAGGAAGTTGCTATAACCCGATGCCCGAATACAACCGGTGTTCGCGCTTTCCAGCGCAGACGGCCAAGCTGCTATTCCACTAGTAAAATAACTCCGTGATGGCAACACCTCTTTCTCTACGCCAATTCAAATCAAGGGACAGCAGGTGCAGAGAGCTGCTGGGTTTAGGTACCTTGGCACAGCGACAGACGAAATGCTCTCCTTTAGTGATCATACGCACCAAGCGTACAAAAAGGCCCAGCAGCGACTTACCTTCTGAAGAAACTACGCAGTTTTAGCGTGAGTTTTGGGGTGCTGGAGAATGTCTACATGTCTCTAGTTGAGAACATTCTCACTTTTAATATCGCTGCCTGGTATGGACATCTCCTCGTCAAAGACAAGGCAAAGCTGGCCAGAATCATCCACCAGGCAAATAAAATTATCGGAACAACACAGCTGCCACTTTCTGACTTGTACCTTCATGCAGTCAGAAAGATGCCATATAATATCATCTCAGACTGGACACACCCTCTTCATCCCTGCTTCCAGTTTCTGCCCTCAGGCAGGCGCTACAAAGTGCCACGTGTGTGCAAGACTGCGTACTAGAGGTCCTTTGTGTCAGCAGCCATCGCTATCATAAATTAAAGGCACAAGGACCCATAGGTCTACTGGCATCCTGCTTTGTAAAATCTCCAATCTATGTGTGTGAATGTGGGGGTGTGCACGTGTATTAAATGTCTGTATGTGTATGCCTGCCCGTTATGTTTACATGTTTTTGTGAGCAGAAGGAAAATTTCTGTCTTGGCTTTCCTCGAACAGACAATAAAGTTGAATTGATTGATTCGATTGATACATACACATGTTGACTTCAGTGAATAAGTTTTTTCTCCCTCTCTCCACACACACACATGGGGCTTTTTGTGAACTGCCTTCAGTCGGCTGCGACATGCATGAAGAAAAGAATCTTTGTAGGAGACCGTAAAAATGATGCAGAATGGTTTGACCGTGAGTGTGTAGAAGCTAAGAAACTCGCTAAGTGTTACCTACGCAAGTTGAGACGAAATATATCGGACCAGTATCGAACACAGTACGTGGAAGCAAGACGTCAGTATCAGAGAATAATCAGGGAGAAAAAGAAAAATTTCAAAAAGACGAAAGCAGAGCGATTGTCACAACAAATAAATAATTCAAAGCTCTTCTGGGCAGAAGTTAACTCATGTCTTAACAAAAAAGTCAGGAAATCAGCTAGCGAAAACATTTCTGCAAATGAGTGGATGAACCACTTTACTGAAGTTTTTAAATCGAATACTGTGAGCTCTCCCACATTAAACCTCTCTGATACTGACCAATTGTCCGGAGTAGACGCATTAGATGAAACTATAACCGAAGACGAGGTACGCTCAGCAATCAGGGGCCTGAGCTCAGGGAAGGCATGTGGTGTAGATAACATTTTGGCAGAAATGTTAAAAGTTGCCGAAGAACACGTACTGGGCTTTCTGACTAAATACTTCAATAATATGTTTGTACCAGTCTTCGTAAAAGGAGACCAAGAGTCCCACAGTAACTATAGAGAAATCTCGCTACTGAGTGTGATTGGAAAATGTTATACTTCAATCCTGAATACTAGGCTGTATGAACGGCTGGAAGAAAACAAGATTATCTCAGAATCACAAGCAGGATTTAGAAAGGGGTACTTTACAACTGACCACATATTCTCGTTATATGCTATTGTCCAGAAATACCTTAGTAACCCAGCTAAACTTTACACATGTTTTGTGGATTTAAAGATTGCCTACGACTCAATCCAACACGAAACCCTATTGATTAATTAAATGCGGAGTATCCGGACTTTTCACCAGAGCAGTAATGGCGATGTATGACTCCCTGAAGGCACGCATACGGACAAAAGCGGAACTCACTAAATCTTTCCACTGTCCCCGCGGCCTCCGACAGGGGTGTGTAGCTAGCCCAACACTTTTCTCTATTATTATGAATGAAATAGCCGATGCGTTGTCTACCGAAGGTAAACACGGTATTCAGCTTTGCCCCGGTCTAGTTGAACTGTTCATTCTGATGTTTGCAGACGACCTGGTACTCTTATAAAGCACACCAGCTGGTCTTCAAAACCAGATAAACTGCCTCGCTAAGTCATGTCAAAAGCTAGGACTAGAAATTAACAGTAGCAAAACTAAGGTAATGGTCTTTCGGAAGGGGGATTCTTGTGAAGACGGGAAAAGTGGTCCATAGGAGAAACAGCCCTAGAAGTAGTTAACAGCTACGTGTACCTAGGCTTTACTTTTACAACAACCATGAGCTCGTTCCAAGGGGCTAAGCAGTTGGCGGTAAAAGGGAAAAAATGCTACGTTTGACATAGTTAGAGCCTTAAAAAACATTGACAACATGAGTAGACAGACTTTTTTAAAACTCTTTGACGCAGTAGTACCACCAACCCTTCTATATGCATCCGAAGTATGGGGACTTCTCCATGATAATAGTCTTGTCGAAAAGGTACACCTTTACGCATGTAAGAAGTTTTGGAATGTCCCCATACTTACTCCATCAGAGATGATATATGGCGAACTTGGAAGGTATCCGCTCATCGTCAGTTTCTATCTGAGAACAATTAAATTCTGGCCCCGAGTGACAAAAATGCCCATGAACCGCATACCCAAACAAGCATACCAATTACTATTTAATCTAGATGCACAAGGCAAACCAAACTGGGTAACAAAAGTGAGAGTAGCCCTAGGATCTATGGGTTTTAATCTGATATGGGTAAACCAAGGAGAAGGAGACGATAAAATGTTTCTCGCTACTTTCAAACGTAGAGTGATAGATGTCACCCAGCAAACGTGGGTGGCAAACATGAGGAATAGTGAACGGTATCAGTTATACAGATCGCACAAATCCACTCTCGTGCCAGAGCTGTACTTTGACTATGTCAACATTAAAATTTTCAGGGATGTTTTAGTACGCTTTCGGCTAGGTGTGAGCGGGATGGGTATGAATGGATAGGTGGTTGTAAGTATGAGAGGATGAACCCTATATGCTCACCTTGAGTGACAATGGCTGAAATGGCCGTAAGTCAATAAAATGTTCGAGTTCAAGTTCCACACACACACACACACACACACACACACACACACACACACACACGCACGCACGCACGCACGCACGCACGCACACACACAGCACTACTACTTTGGAAACTACCAAACGAGTCTAACAACCGGGGCGATGAATCCAAGCGTTCGAAATAAAATGCTACAGGAGACTCCTATGAAGTCCTCAGCCTAGTCACCTGCTTGGTAGGTTCCCATGAGACCACCCCATCCTCTTCACTCTGTTCTAGTCTAATACTTTTCTTCCTTTAATAATAAAAAAAATTATTTGTACTACTCTGGAATTCTCTTCCTTTACGCACATTATATTCTTTAATTTAATGACGAATTCTAAATTTTCATTTCATCTAACGGTATTTTCACTAACTTGTTGGCTATATGTTGTACATATGATTGTTTAATAGTGTGAGTGGCAGCGTGAATGCTTCTTGCTAAACGAATCAAAAAGCTGTAATAATAATGAGAAGAAATAGGTTGCTAAAGAAGTTGAGGGCTTTCCTACCATATTGTTAGATTGTTCAGTAAGCAAATTTAGCTTCATGAGCCACGTGGCCAGTCAGAAGACTCAAGTAAGGTCCCCATAAACGTACCCGTAGGAATAACATTTTCGCCACCCGTCAGCCTGTGGTCTAATCTCCTTCCTTGTTGGTGGCTTTCAGTGTGGGTACCAGCAGAGCGATCGCGGATCCCTGAGTAAACTGTGTTCCTGGTTCATTTTAAACTACAACACCTCTTGACCTCTACCTAGCACTTGATGCTAGGCTAATTTTAGCTAGGAGGGGGTAAAAAAGTCCCCTTCTCAAATGAACAAACGAAGGCTTATTCTTTTCTTGTTGTAGTGCACCATTACAGTTACACACAGGTGTAAACCCATGACACGGAGATCAAAATGTATTCACATATACCCCATAATGTGCGTGAATATTTCAAATAATAAAATGTGATATGTCCGTGCACCATTAACACTTACACGTGTAAACCCATGACACTCAGGGGAAACTGTAGCACAAATAATCCATAATCTGCGTGAATATGTCGAATAAGGGAATGTGATATGTCTATTTAAATTGTGCATATAAAGGTGTATGCAACCCTTTGTTATGTATCGGTAGATAGAAAGTGTTCAAAGTCACTTATATGTGTCTCCTAATACATTTTTGTTTGTGGGGGCTTGGGCCCAAGTTTGCCTGATAATTTGAGAACTCAACAACACCGGCATGTGTGCGAGATTACACTCCAGTCGTCTCTTAGCGAAGTGATAACCCACACAGGCTTTTGTGCAGTGCCTCCCCAACCAGACCCACTGCGCCATACGGGCTCACGCTTCTGTCAGCCAACGCATAAAATATGGGAAATAAAGGGGCTTCCTTGTCAGGGTTTTTTTTTACGGCACGTCAGGTCGCCATGTCAGGTAGGAACTGTGCGCTCATTGTCGTTCACCACCAACAAGCGAGAAACGATACGAGTGGTGCTTGCGACTGAAGCGCAGTGGCAAGACAGTGTGAATACAACACTACACGCTTTGCCTCTACAGACCGTGTAGTGCAGACTGTTACATGCTATCTTCTCTGACCTATGTAGCTATGTAGCACACTGGTCTTAGTCCGTGAGACAGCATGGGCGTAGCAGGCAATATTTATATCCAATACATATACCTGTTGCATTACTTTGTGTGCAAGGATTTTATGACAATCCTTGCATGCAATTAAAAATAGCTTTGTAGCTTTCTTATTGGTAATAACGCGTAACTCGGTAAATCGACCAAAGACAGTACAACTAATTTCTTTCGTCGATTTACCAATACTTCGTCAGGATGTAGCATTAGCCTGCTTGCTTAGAGAACAAGCGGTAGGAGATCTTTCATTATTATGATGCTAAGGCTCGCGGATTGCAACCAATGAATGGAGCATGATAAGACTAAAAGTAGTCAAAATTTTCTCCTTTTTGAAGTACATTTTAATTAGAAATTTTTCAAAATGTGTACATCTCTGTCTGACTTCTTACTCTGACTTGTGTCACGCTGCACCTAACCGACCTTAGAGTCCACAATAAACATTTACCCCTCAAAATCTGTGTTCTTTTGTGTGAGTCGTTCAGCTCCATTTTGAATGGTTTCTCACACTCGTCCTGTGTGCTCTGTGTTTCACAGCTGCTTTCGTTCAATATTTCATACTGCACGAGACGACAAATGTTTCACTCGTCCAAGGAAAATATAGTTATTCCTTTTGTACGACGAGGACAAAACGTAAATGTGCTGATTCACGCACACTCAAAGAAGTAAATACATTTAAAATTGATTTATTTATATTATTTATAGGTGTAAACGAATTCCATCCTACTATACGCCTACTGAACTCCTACACTGCTAATACCTATCACCCACCTCTTCTAATGCCTAATTTTACTTACGTTGCTAAGTTACTGGTAACTAAAGTAATAGAAAAAAGGATTTCGAGGAACGTGAGCCATTTGTCAGCAGACCATTACACTTACACGGTGCAATGGTTATTCTCCTGCACTCAAAATAAGGGGCCTAATGGCAAAGAGTATTTCGAGATACGTGAACCACTAGACAGCAGACCAGAACACCCTATTGGTGCAAAGGTACTTCTTCCGTACTCGAAATAGTCAAAAAGGGAAAGAATGACCCCCTCCCGTGTTGCGGTGAACAGAGTGCGGGAACTGCATTTTGCCAACTATATACACAAAAACTTCATGTTCACTCCTCTTGCGTGGCTGGCCAGGTCTAGGGAAGAGAAGGGGTGCAAGGTGGAGGGAACAAAGCCCTGTCAGAGGTACACGTTGTCCCCAACAGGCGCTTCTGCTACAATATTCTTATTTTTATAATGTATAAGAAATGGTAATTTCTCTAACGTAGAAACGAAGTAAATAAAAATGACGAAAACATTTGTAAATAGTTTTATTCATGTAACACACAGATATTCCAAAGGAGAAGGAGAGATTGTATACAAACTTTTGGGTTAGAGTTTAGGACGCTCTCACTGTTGTAGGACGAACTCAATGCGAACACGATTTACCAAGTATCGTACATGTGCGTGTAAACAAGAAGGACAAACACCATGATGCATAAGGTGCCTACGTTTCCATGTTAATGAATACCTAGCCTTACAACTGTTGCTCATCAGTATAAAGCTGGTTCTTTCTTAGTCTGATTTGCCATGAATTTCCTAAGGAGTAGAGACATATGGGGAATATTCTGGTTATGGGCCTTTTCGTGTCCACGACGGTCTTTTGGTAAGTAGCTTTTACACTTGTCTTAAATAAATTATGTATGTGTTCCAATAAGCTTTAATTTGACAAGCAGCATGCATAGCATCTGAAATTGCTCACTGTTTTGTGTATAAACACAGCTTTATATTTTTCACTAGCCAAGCAGGATAAAGACAAGTCGCAACACCACTATCTCAACCATAGCAAAACGCTCCCAGTGGTCAAAGGGAAGTAATGCATGTACGAAATGGCCAGATAATAATGGACCTATCTTTATTGTGCTAACAATTGTAGCAATTCAAATATGCTTTTAGAGATGTAAATGACACAAGATGCCATAGTTGGTTCACGTTTGAGCTGTCGAAAATGAACAATTTCTTTTGTTGTGAATAATAATACTAATTTTGTATAATAATGACAATGGTGAGTTTGTGTACAGAGCAATACATCTAGATTCAAGATGATCTGACTCACTGCTCTGTCTGGTACGCATTTATATACTAATCTGTATAATCAGTTCAACTATACATACACTTTTTGGACATTTGATATTTCACTGCTAGCTCGTTTCTCAGCCAGACTGGATATGATTTCTACAATGGCGAGGATGCACTAGTAGAAGCTTCTCTGGCGCATCTATCAATTGAGAGATTAAACATTTTTTTCTCAACGAGCAGAGAGTTAGTGACGGATGATAAACAGCAAGAAAGAATATGACTGTTGTATCCTTTAATGAATACTTGTGAAATACTTCTCATAAACTACAAAATCTTGTTGGCTTTTAATAAACAAATATGAACAAACAAAGAAAGATGTCACGCACCATGACCATTCGTTTTGTTTCAACATAGTTCGTTCAGCGTTTACAGGTGTTTTGACACGAATGTGTCATTGGTAGAGTTGCTGGCTCAGCATGTTTGGTCCCCCCACCACCATTCCCGAAAACAATCCTAATCATAAGCTCAGTCGTTCAGTGCCTGCTAGCGCACAAGGTACGTACATAGCAGTTCAACGTGATGGGTTACAGGAAAAAAAGAGAAAGGTGGATAGTGAGTGTCAAAAATTCAATAGCAAGTGGACATTTTTTTCACAGATGCTGGAGATGAAGCTGTGGGCTTGAATTGACGAGAAGGCATCACAGTTTTTAAAGAGCACAATCTGAAACGCCATTTTAGCACAAAAACCCAGGATATTGCAGTAAGCTTTCCCAAGAAGCAGGGGCAGAAAAGTCAGAACAATTGGTTGAACAGTTAAAAAAGCAACAAAATATTTCTACCAAACAAAGCAAAACCAAGCAGGCGTTCACAAAAGAGAGTTTAATTATGGCATATAATATTGCAAAAGAAAACAGGGCGTTCGCAGACAGCAAGCTCCGCAAGAAGTGCATGCTTCATGTTGCCGAAATGGTGTGTCCAGAGAACAAGAAGGACTTTGAGGATATTAGCTTATCCAGGAGAACAACGACGCGCCGAATAGAGCACATGGAACAAGACCTGATGGATAAGTGTAAGCGATTTGGTATTCTCTTGCGTTGAATAATAGAACAGACGTAACTGATTCTTCACACCTGCTTATGTTTGTCAGTCGCGTTAATGACGAATTTGATATAACTCAGGAACTGCTTTTGATGGAGTCAATAAAAGACACTACTTCTAAGCGAGGATTTGCTTATGAAAGTGAAAGAGTGCATCGGGTTTGTTGTATAGTCACGTGACGTGCATATTTGGAATGTTGCCGACCCGCTAAAAGAACAATTTGACCATCTTTGTTTTAAGGTATGAGCATGCATCAGACTACAACTTACAACTCGAGGTGCTGTCAAGAATAACGCAAACACAAACAATGCTCACTTACTTAGCCTAAATACTTCTGAAATGACAACATCTTTCTCCACCCTATCCTAATTTGCTCCCTCATCATCTAGGTCATGATATATACAAATGCAAGACTCTGGTGCTGACAGCTGGCTACTAAGAAAGAAATCAATTCATGGAGATTCCACACGGAGTCTTTGTATCTCCTACAAACACTACCTCACAACTGATAAGTTTTTTAATGTATAAAAATAATAAATTTTTGGGCCCTATGAGAACCTGCTCACAGTTAAAAAAAACCGCATGGTCATGGAATAAGAAAATCTGAGATCATCAAGATTTTCTGCAATAAAAATGGCAAGAATTCGATAAAAGAATAAGTAGACAAAAGAAGAAATGATTAGCCAACTACTTGCAGTGGGCTGATCGTTCATATCTTGCACACCTGACGCACTTGGTGGTACAATCACCCGGTTATTCTCAAACCTTACAGGCTTTAAGTAATGAGGACGGTAACTGACTACTACTACTACGAAGATGACGACGACGACAATTATGATGATATAATCATGTAACTATATGAAAATGTAAACAAATGTCAGAATATATTTATGTCCCTATCTCCAAAATATTATGCAAACCATGTACTTTGTATGTACAATGTATTCCATGTGGAATTTTAAAAAAGAAGAAAAAGACAAAGCACACAAAGTGAAGCCTTTTTAAATGCGGACCTAATAAATTAATAATTTCTCAATCTATTTTAAGTTTTATGATTACTTTTTTCGTTTAGTTTTTAAATGGGTATCTTCAGGATTCTTTGTTTATTGTTTATTACTTATTTAGAACTTAACATACTCGTACATTATAAAGTGAAACAATTTATACGAGTCATTGTCGTATTTTTCTTTTTTTCAGAAAAAAGTATTCAAACGTCAAGCACATTCAGTATTACATTTTAATTATAAATTTCTAAAGATACAGTGCAATAAGAGGTGTGAATAATATCTTTATAAAAAACAATTTTCTCCTCTGGGTTAGCAATGAATATTTAAATTTAACGGCCGCGCACATATTCACTAACTTAAAATACTTACCTAGCCACTTTGGTTTCTTACGTTAATTTAGAAATTCCTTAAAAATGCTGTTTGATGTCTTTATTTTTGAAACATAGAAAAAATTCTTTCCCCCCTCCACACACACACACACACACACACACACACACATGCACCCACACACACAAGAATCGTCAAGATCTAAGTATTTTTTGGTATTAATACCATGCTAAAGACTGAGAAGTAAATTCTGTATTTGTTGTTTTGTTTTACAACACACTAAGAAAAAATAGTATAAAAAGACACAATTTTTAATATTTCAGTTGTCTTTGTTGAGTCACTTTCATTATGTGACGCTTGGAAATACCTGGAAGTGAAAGAGAACAGTGACAACAACACCTTTACCTGTACAGGACTTAAAGAGCAGCAAAATGTCGTCTGGTCATTGAATGGAGGACGTATTGCTACCTGTCCAACCCCTCCGTCATCCTGCACAGTCCGTGATTCAGCTGTGAATACATTCTTCAGGTTTAGCAGAACTTCGACAACAGCCAGTGACATTGCAGTTCTCTCCCCGGCAGCTCCATCCCTGGACTACTTTGGAACAACTAGTCTGACCTGTGAGATCACTGCTCAGGAAAACGTGATGTGTCCGCTCAACTCAGTTTGTAAGTTTTCAATACCAGCAAAAATGGTCTGTAAAACGAAGAGAAAATTACACAAGGAACTCATAATATCTTGAGCACACAGCGTTTGCTTAAACTTCAAAAAGCAATAAAAAGCACAATAAAACAATTAAACATTTAGTTGCACGTAATTATTTACTAGTGTGTACTTTTGTCGTTCGAAATAGCATGCGATTAGATCTAGTTTGTTATTCTACCATTATCATTATCGAAAAAATGTTGTTGGTTTTTTTTGGTATTATGAAGTGTCGTTACAAAACGGTCTGTGAACAAAATGGCAAAATATATTAAAAACTGTAACTAAAGACAAACCGTACTTATATGTTGTGTCATATAATACAGAGTGAACAGGCATAAGGAGCGTAGCTCGTGGTATACAGAGACCAGCTGCAGCGTTAAACAAATGTACGTGATTGTGATGAAAAGTTTGTGTAAATTAAATGACGCATCGCTAAATCTTGATTTATATATGTAGAACTTTGCCATTATTAGTATGCAGTCCATTATTTTATCAGTCTAGGTATTTTCACTATAGCCAAATAAGATAAGTGTTGTAGTAAATTTGAAATCATTTACGTGTTTACAGTTATTATTGATTCTCTTTTCTAGCGCTTCCGAAATTCTTGAACTAAGTTACAATTCAAAAATATATGTTCAATCGTCTCTTTTTCTTTGTTACAAAAGGTGCATAGGTTGTCATTTAAAACTTTCATCTCTTTTAAGATAATATTTTTAGCTAATACCCTATGCACAAGTCTAACCTGGAACAATTTATATTTAATTTCTTGAATTTTACTTATTTTCAAAAAAATCCTTTTAAAATTCAATTCGCTCTGCAGCTTTTCAGTCCATTTTTGGCATCAGTTTGGTTCATACTCATTATCATTTAATATATTATAGTAGGGTTTTGAACCTTTCCTTTGGGAAAGTATTAGTTTTAAAGAGAATTGTAATTCGGTTTTTATGTTTCCTTCTATGCGTACATTTTTGTGCTTTAAATACTTTTTCACTGCTTCTACACAACTCAGAAATTCTAGAAAATTTGTGCTTAGCTGGTAAAGTTGTTTAAAGTATTCGTGTGTAAGAAATCTGCCCTTTTTGTCAAGCAAATCTCTTATGCTAAATATATTTTTTTGCCAGCCAATCTTTATAAATAAAGGGCTTACCATCAATCTTGATGTCCACATTGAAAAAGGGGTTCATCTAAGAGCTTGTCAGCCGTATCTATTTTAACTTTGTTTTTGACATATCTATATGAAAGTAGATCTTCCTTCCAAAACAAGGTGACTCTTTTGTAAGGTAGCTCACTGCCCAGCTGCTCTAAGTAATTAATTTCTGGTAATACAGTTTGAATTATATTTGTCCATCTATGTTCACTAAATTTCAATTTTCTAATCCATGATAATTTTCAAGCCAAAATAGAGGATGACATGTCAGGAATACCTAGACCACTATTAGCAATGCAATTGATACTAGTTTTTCTACTTATTTTATCTGGTTTTTTATTCCATACAAAAATATAGATTAAAAATTGTAGTTTATTAATAAGATAGTCTGGTGGATTTGGCAATAGTAGCCAGAGGTATGTTAATTTTGAAAGTATGACAGATTTTAGTATAGCAATTCTACCTATAGGTTTTAAAGTTCTTTTCATCCATTTTTTCATAAGGTATATGATTTCTTCAAATTTTTTGCAAGTTTTTTAAGTTGTTTGTTAGCCATATGCCTAACATTTTAAATGATGGGGGTTCCATTTAATTTTGAGTTCAGGCATAAATTTTATTGAGCTATTTTTAGGCTTTCTAGCCAAATTGCTTCTGTTTTATCATAGTTAATTTTTAGTCCTGATACTTTGCCAAATGTATCTACTACTCCTAAAATTTTTTCGAATGAAGTTTGGTCGCCCTTTAAAAAGATTTGAGTGTCGTCGGCAAACTGCGATATTTTGTGTCCCACGTGATTAATTTCAATTCCAGATATATGTGTATCTGCTCGTGTCATTATACCTAGAATTTCTGCACAGTGTATGAACAATTAAGGCGAAATTGGGTCTCCCTGCCTACATCCTCTTTGAATTGGGAACCATGAAATGACTTTTTTCCATTTATTAAAACAGCTGACTTAATGTTTGAATAGAATGCCGGAATAGACTTAAGTATGTCAGGTCCAAAACCAATCAAGTGCATCACTTTATGCATAAATTTCCAATCAACCGAGTCAAATGCTTTTTCAAAGTCAAAAGATAATAATAAACCTGGTTGTTTATTGGTATTAAGGAAATCAATTATATCATAGGTAAGTCTAATATTGTCACCTATATATCTATTTGGTAGCCTGTCAGGTCTGGATGTATTATGTTTGGTAATACTGATTTTATTCGTTTAGCAATACAGCAAGATCCAATTTTATATACAACAATTAGAAGCGTTATTGGTCACCAAATTTTCAAGTATTCTCTTGGTTTATCTCCTTTCGGTATGCAGGTAATGATACCTTCTTTGTGGGAAGGGGACATCTCTCCTTTGTGAAACCCTTCGTTTATGGCTCTTACTATAAGGTTTTCTATTTTTCCAAAAGAATTTAAAAATTCAGCCGGAAAGTCGTCCGTTGCTGGACTTTTTCCATTTTTCATATTTTTAAGGGCATTTGTTGCCTCTACTAGATTAATTTCCCCTTCAAGCTTCTCAGCCTCCTGCCTATGAAGCTTTGGTATTTTCTTTGCTAAAGTAGTAATTTCAGTATCTGTTGCTTGTTTCAGCTTATAAAGATCTTCATAATAGCGTTTCGTTTCATTTATAATTGGCAAGTCGTCGGTAATTACCGATCTATCCTCTATGGCTAGTTTAGCTATGTGTTTGTTTACATAATGTCTATTTTCTAATCTACAAAAATATTTGGATGGCTTCTCTCCATATGCAACCCATCGTGCTCTTGCTCTTATTAATACTCCCTCCATTCTTGTATCTCTTATTCTTGTTAACTCTTAGCACAAGAATTCTAAATGTAGATAACTTTTTACAAGAATTACACAGACAAATGAAAGTGGAAAGACACATAGCTCTTAGCCATCTCAGCGCGAAACGCCACGAAGGTCGCTTAACCCGCTGACTCCGTAGCGCCAGTTTACTGGCTTACCTGGTAGAGCGCGATGAGCTCTGATCCACGATCGTGATTTTCTCTTTGCACGATTGTGGCCCTACTGGCAGAACACAATGAACAACGATACGCTTACTATTGTGGCTCGTGCTCCACGAGCCTGGCTCTGCAGTTTCACTATCGTCTTCAAAATCGTGAATTTTAAGCCCATGTTTCTGAACATAGAAATATTTTTATTCTGGTCTAAGCGGGTTAACAACTTGGAATTAGGAACCTTTGATCAGCAATGGGAACCATATAGAAATCTCTTCACACCTTGGTAAATGCACACCATGATAGAACTAATGGGAAACCTAAATCTTTAAAAGTTCACAAGAAATTGAGGTGTAAGAAGGTACTTGCAGCCTGAGGCTCATGTAGTCAGCCTGCTCCAGAAAACTTAGCTAGCCTTTAATCTTATTAGCTGAAGAGTTTTGGTAATGCATGAACCACTATTGTCTTCAATAAGGTGGGAGGTGTAAAAGTATACAAAAACAACTATAATGGAGGCACAATAACAATTATAATAGATGAATTTGCTGCCATAGCTGCAACAGCTGAAGTAATAGTCAGTTGAGCGCAAGCAAGGTAGAGGGGACTCAACACAAGCGTAATTTTTTGAATGTATGTAACAGACATAGCAGGCCTCCTTACCGCATTGAGAATTTGTACAGGCACTTTTAAAACATGATAAAGCTGGTGCATATATATAAATGGAATTAGCAACCTTTGATCAGCAATAGGGAACCATATAGAAATCTCTTCACACCTTGGTAAATGCAAACCATGATAGAACTAATGGGAAACCTAAATCTAAAAAGAAGATAGACTATTTAAGAGTTCACAAATATAGAGATCTCAGAAGGTATCTGTAGCCTGAGGCACATGTAGTCAGTCTGGTCCAGAGAACTTAGTGAGTTTTGAATTCTTATAAGCTGAAGAGACTGTTGTATGTATGGGTAATGAATGTACCACTATTGTCTTGAATAATGTGGGATGTGCAAAAGTATTCAAATAATTACAATGGATGGACAATAACATTTACATTCGATGAATTGGCTGCCACAAACGACTGCAACAGCTGAACTAATAGTCGGTTGAGCGCAAACAAGGTAGATAAGGCTCATCATAAGAATGATTATTGGAATGTGAGCAACAGTCATAGCAGGCCGCCTTACCGCATTGTGAATTTGTACAGGTACTCTTATACCATGTTATAGTCGGTCCTCAAATACATGGAATTCGTGTATGTGTGTGTGGATGTGTATGCATGTTGTTGGTTTATTTTTTGTTTTTCGTTCTTTCCAAATTTTCAATGTGTACCAGATTTATTGCCATATTTTTCGTTGTCCCTTTGTGAAAGAGAAATAAACAGTCTGGAAAAAAATGGCACATTGCAATTAAATTTTTAGTCAAGAATTAGAATATTCTTTTAAAAAAATCAAATTTATGTGAGAGATGATACTTTGCCTTTTACATATGTTAGCGCCTTCTCATGGAACTAATTATCTTTTAAAACTAAATAGGTGTATCTGTTTATTGGCAAATATAATTTATGTCATTAAAATTTTGGTTGACCAAAAATCATTTAGCTTTATGAAGAGGATTATTTATAACAAATATGTAACACAAAGACGCATGTTTCCTTGCTTACAGAAACTTAGAATAATGGTTCTTCCCCCTTTTAACTAGATTTAACCTGCATCGTCTGTTGCTGCTTCTTGACAATGACAATGACAATGACCAATTTTATTTGTCCCAGTGGGAAATTTGAATATGGGAATGTGCTCTAGTTCAACGATAAAAAACAACAAATAAAATAAAAAAAATAAAAAAGAAGTGGGTGTCATGAGATAACTCGAGGGGGTAGGTAACAATCGACCCACTTAGTGTCTATAGCGCCTTGTTGACAAGCCTGAGGCCCTTTGGCGAGGAAGTAGGGGGCGTATGTTTTGGTATGGACGCCTAAATGGACGCGTGGAACAGAAGGTGCTAAGTGATTTCGGCCGCCAAGCGTGACCGACGGCTTGCTAAACGTCAACAAAAGTCTAGGGAGAGAAGGGAAGATACCTCGAAGGCGCACACCTGTTTTCCGCCAAACCACGTAATTAGACAGGGGGAGGGAGGCATAGCCACCTGACCGCGACCACCTGTAGGCGTGGCCAGTGGTCAGAGAGACAGATTTCCTCCTTTCGTTGCTGGCTGTAATTGTAGCTGATTTGATGATGAGTGAGTGACCAATGGCATCCCTCGATGTATGTATCTGTGAGAATGTAGAGAGATAAATAGGGAGACAAGAACACACTTCACCTGCTTTTCGGCAAAAACGTCGGAGTGGACGGTGCAACGGGTCACTGGCCGAAGCGACTTCAGCTTTCTAATGCCAGCTATACTTTTGCTTCGGACCGAGTCTTAGCTACGAGGGCAAGGCTCGGGAGGAAGGAAGTTGTGTTAGAGAACCTTGTGAGAAGGAGGCAAGTAATTGACGACGGACTGTCAAGACTGCCTGCTGTCGCCGTGGAAGGAAGGGCTACGTGACTGTGGGCTCGCTCTACTGGTGTGAGAGGTAGACGTCCAACGTTAAGGCCGTTAGAAGTCGTCGGTTCTCAAGGACTGAGAACGTCTGTGGTGGTGTTCGTTTGGCGGCTGTACGTGGCATTACAGTCGTCGAAGAAACCATGTGTGTACCCACGAGGGGTACAAAGCTCGAATCTGTGTCACCGGGAGGAGCAGTCGTCGCTCTCTGACGGGGTGGCAGTTCGAGGGAGGAAGACGTCGGACCATCAGTATTCACGTCGAGGGAAATCGTCAGTGTGTCGTGACAGTCAGCAGAAGTATTGGACTCACAACAAATCAGCTGTAACAGAGCTAAGTTGGTGTGCTTGCGAGTGTGTATGGTATTTGTAAAGAGAGGCCACAGCACTGTAACATCAGAAGTACGCTTTAGCACGGATAGTATTGGGACCCCCCCTAGACGAGTCCATTTGCTTGTATTCATTGTTTGAAATGCTTTTGTATGAATAAATCTTTTCTTATGGTTATTGGTAAAATCACACGTCGTTGAGTATTGTGTTTGGGGAAGAGCAGGGGTGGGGGCTCGTGAGCCAAGTTGTGTAATTGAGTGACAGACGTGTGATTATCGTGTGTGTTTTCCCCTGCAGCTTATGTTGACGTGGGCGGCTAGTGTTTAGTAACTAGTGCCCACGTGCCCATTCCCCGGGGCAAGTATTCACGTTCTATTTGAGAGACCAGGGATACTGTCACAGTCACTGCCACCTTGGTCAGTGGCATCTTCTAATGACTGTAAGTTCCATATAAACTGTTTGCGTATTGAGAGAATTAAAAGTTTGTTTATTTTGGTTGTACAAGGAGATTTATTTATCTTAAATGTATTTACTTTGTGCCTATACTTCTTAAATATATATCAGTATTAAGATAATATTTATTGTTTTTCAGAGTTATCCAATGACCTAATCATTAAGATGTTACCGACATTTTTTGAGAGAACTTTGAAAAATTTTGAGGATTTGAAAGCTGAAATGCAGAGTCTGCAGCAAAGGATAGAACGTCTGGAAGCCAGGAGGTGGCAAAGCAATGTGGCTTCCAGTCAAGAAACTCCTGCCCTTTCAGAAGGCTTCCTCTTTCCACTGAGCTAAGTAACTCAGCTCCAGCAACTCGACCATGCACTGGCAGAGGAATTCACAAAGCAGAGGATGGTAAGTAAATTATACCAACATTAGAAAGATGTTTATAAATGCAATGAAGCAAAAAAGAATGGCTAAGAGTATGTTACTTCGTAGTGTTCACTATTTCCACATTTGTTAAGTCTTTTCTAAGGATACTGGCTCAAACTTCAAAGAGTTTAAAGGTATAAGGAGTTTGCATATGAGATCCTTATCAATATATGAGGCTGTTGATTGTTGAAACATTGTTGGTTTTAGGTTTTGTATCCGAGCAATTTGAATGGTCAGACAGCCAAAAATGCTTTATTTTGAACATTGAAACAAGCTTTTACTCTACAGTATGGCAGGGAGAAAGGAAAAGCTGCGGTTGAATAACTTAAAGCACCTGAATAACACCATATATGGTAAGTGTAACATTTACAACATTCAAGTTGTGGGGATTGAAGGCTGTAGTTCTAAGGAGATTGGTTTAGCTTTACAGTCACAAAGAGACTATCAACACTTTACTGATCACTAATTTGATATGCCAGCAGGGGCAAGTGGATACTCGCCCCACAAAAAAGATACTGAGGAAGCAATAATTTCAATATCATTAACTGTCTCCATGGAGTTTTCCCTAACCAACAAAGCTGAGCACTTTTTCGCCATTGTGCTACCCTGAACCTGGTGCCATTTTTTCTGCAACTTCTGAAACCTTAAGCATTGGTGAACGCAGATACAGTCACATTTTCACTGTAACATATATGTAAAAATAAATCATGGGTTACAAAAGAACATAATGATTTTTTCCTTGACAAAAGATGTTAAGCTAACGTTATTGCCAAGATATACTTTTTAATTTTCCTTTGTATATCACACTAATTTACATCATTTTCACTTAAATAGATTTGTTTTGTTTTTTTGTGCAGAGGCAATTTAAAGACTTGAATGTGGCCATACTAGATAAATACATGGGAGATTAGCTGGCCATGTCAAGTGATCATACTGGAGGCCGCAGAAAGAAGGAGGAAGAGAAGAAAAAGTGACTTTCTCATGACACTTCTGTTTGATATTCTTCTGTTCTCCCTTTTGGTATTATTTAAATGGCAGGACAGTGTGTGTGAATAACAAAAGAAAGGATATTGGTTTATTTGTGTTCATTCATTTGTCTGGACTGCATTCTTGTGGGAGGGATTTTTTGTATAAAAAAATTTTTAAAAACAAGTTTGTAGCATATGAAAATGCTGATATATTGATAAGATTGTTTATTTTGGGGGTAACCGGTCGATTCAACTAGGGTCAGTTTGACTAACGGTCGTTTCAACTAGAGTCAGTTTGACTAACGGTCATTTCGACTAGGGTAAGTTCATTTCATCTAACGGTCGGTTTTTTAATTTGTTTTTTTGTTTTTACTGTTCCCACTTGTGGGCGTCAATTTTTAAACTTAGGGACGCTGAATGCATCGCCAGCATTGGGGGTTTGAGCGCTTGTTCAGCGTGCATGCGAGAGTGGAACGTGTGGACCCTGATTGCTTAACGCGACAATTGGCACTATTTACATGCTACATTTAAATCATTTTTAACATTCAAATCACTTCAATTTTTTCCATTTCATGCATCCTATAGCATTTCATGCGTCCTATAGATGACTCGACCGTTAGACGATACGGCTTAGTCAAACTGACCCTTTCCGAAAGGACCTTAGTTGAAGCGACTGGGAACCGTGATGGGATGGTACAATATAAATAATGTCTTTAACATATGTAGACAACATTTGAATAATCAGTGCAATGGATAGTCCTGAACGAAACAATATTATCTTTATGCTGATATATTGATATGTATCAATTTGATAAGGTAGTGACTTGACATCTTTTTGTGAGGGGTATTTGTGACTAAATAAATTTAGTAGTGTCTAAACGATGGTAAGCTCTGAAAGAAAAAGCAGTTAAAATTATCTTACAATAAATGCTGATACGTTGATAAGGTTGTGCGTTTATCTTTTTGTGAGGATTGTTTGTATATACATAATATCTTTTCAAGATATGTAGGAAACATCTAAATAATCAGTGCAATGGATAGCTCTGCAAAAAAAAAATATATATATATATATATAGTTATAATATGCATTTTACAAGCTTGTGACTTTTTGTGAGGCGTGTTAGTATCTGAATAATGTCTTTAAATAATTATTTGCACCTAAACAATAAGTAGCTTAAAAAAATAAAGATCTTTACAATTACTTTTGATATATTGATCTCTGTATGTATTTAATTATCTTGTGCACTTCTTTAATTTTTTCGTGAGGGGTGTTTTGTATAAATGATATTGTTGTAGCAATAAAGGTTTGCATTTAATGTGCTTCTACAGCCCCTTTCTTTCAGAAGGCGTGTTAAATATATGCATTTATGAAACATAACCACTTTGAGTGGTTCATTCAAGAATAAAATGTTGAATATTTATATTTACCATGTTATTCTGGTTAAGACAGGAATGCAAGACTTGTGTGGATGCTGGTGTGATCTAATCTGGATTCTGCACAGTGAATAGCTATGTTAGTCTAGTTCCAATTCAATGATTTCAACTAAAGCACAGCTTTTTACAGATCACATGATATGCCTGACAGCATTCGGTTTGCTATATTGGATAAAAATAAAAGAGCCATAGTGCTACATGAAAATTAGGCTTAGGTATATAGAATGGTCCATTACTAGACCCAAGCTAGGCGAAACGGCGGCGCTTATGAAATGCCGAGATTCGGCCAGTCTTTTGCCAATGTCGGGCCAAGCTAGGGTCGTGTCCTCACCCCAATCTAGGACCAATACCTAATCCCATATTGCGCCGATGAAGAACCTAGCTAACGCCTAGCTTGGGCCAATATTGCGTGTTTGCTTGGGGAATCCTACTTTATATTATGTTGATTTATCAAAAATGTGTCCTCAAAACAAATTTAACGGATATGTCATGTGTGTCAAAGACTCACTCATTCATTGACATTTGCGCATTTGACAAACTAGACACTCCACCTTCCATAGTGAAATAATGACCAATCTTATTGCGACTGGGTAGACCGCGAGAGAAGAGGAGACGAATTGGTGTCGAGCCAGCAACTAAGGCTACATCACCTGTCACATACAGAGAAAAAAGACATTGCCTGAGATGAGAGCGGAACCCAGGACATCCACTGTATTGGTGACATGCGATAACCGATTAGCCACCGGACCGCTCCACACCACAGGAGAGAAAGTTTTTTTTGCCGACTATGACTTGCAGCAACACGTTCGTTAACTGGGGCGGCTCTATATTTGTCTAAGGATATAGGGGGTAATGTGACGTCATAGGCTGGTCTATGTTATTTTTTCAGAGGTTTGGGTTAGGGTTAGGTTTGGGGTAGGGTTAGGGTTAGGGTTAGGGTTAGGTTTAGTTTATTAGGTACAATTGGCCAATTGAGTGGAGCAAGCAGACGATAATGCTGCGAGCCATTACTGTTATGCCCGCCATGTTTTACCCCCTATAAGAAAGCTGTTCCGCAAAAATATTTAGAATTAAAAATCAAAGCTTTAAAATTTTATTCAATACCAATAAAATAGAAGATATTTAAAACATAGGCCTTAATTGAAAACGGAAAACTATACTAATACAAATAAATGTTATAATTTTATATGTTTTCTATTATTATTATTGTTTATTCCTTGACAATTGTGCTAAAATTTAGCTTGTTGAAAAATACCTCCCATTAACCAGCTCTTCACAGCTGCGGAGAGGGGGGTGTTGGTCGACTCCACCACTATCGAGTCTATTCCAGTATATCCAAAGGGTTAGCCAAACATGCACAACATACTCAAAAACGATAAGGTTCATTTAAAAAATGACAACGACCAACGTTTTATGCTGATGTCCCCATATTTTTAATACCTTTATCAATACAGCAATGATCGCTCCAGGCGACCCCATGTCCAGCTCTTTCCTTTCACCTCCCTTTCCACTGTTCTTCTCCAGGTTTCCTTTGGGCGGCCTCGTTTTCTTCGGCAGTCTGGAGTCTATCGTAGAGCGATTCTGGAGAGGTCTGCTGTCTGCTGGCGGAGCACATGTCCAATCCATCGCCAACGCCGTCGTTGAACCAGCGTGGTGATGGACTCGGTTTCAGTTCTTCGGTGGAGTTCTTCATTGGTGATGGTGTTTGGCCAAAAGATGTTAAGTATGCACCTGAGGCATTAGTTTTGGAAGACGTCAAGCCTGTTACCGATGATTTTGGTCATCTTCCATGATTCTGATCCATAAAGGAGGGTGCTGATCACATTCGACTTGAAGATTCTCAGCTTGGTCTTCTGACTGATGTTTTTTGCCTTCCATGTGCTCCTGAGTGAGGCACAGGGCTCAACCTCCGAATTCTCGGTGTTTTAAATCTTGGACCCAAGACAGGTAAAACTTTCAACTTCCTCAGTCTCTTCTCCATTTAGTTTGATGATTCCTTGGACTCTGGCGTTCACTCTCATACTTTTCGTTTTCTTTGTGCTGACCTTCAAGCCAAGGTTTCCAGCTGTTTCTGAGAAGGCATTTGTTTTTTCCTCATTGTCTTGGTGGCAGTGTGACAACAGGGCAATGTCATCAGCAAAGTCCAAGTCTTCCAGCATTGTTGTTGCTGTCATAGTTATGGTCCATTTGATCCCTCTCCTCTCTTTGTTGGTGGAATTCTTCATGATCCAGTCCATGGCCAGGATGAAGAGGAACGGCGACAGAATGCAGCCCTGCTTCACCCCAGTACAGACGTTGAAGGGGGCTGTGAGCTCCGTGTCACAGACCACCTGAGATTTGAAGTCACTGTACCGCATTGCAATGACCTGGACAAGTTTTGCAGGCACTCCATAATGCCTCAGGATCTTCCATAAGGACTCTCGGTGGATGCTGTCAAAAGCCCTCTACAGGTCGATGAAGTTGATGTACAGCGGTGCGTTCCACTCATTGCTCTGCTCCAGAATCTGACGCAGAGTTAAAATGAGTTCAGAGCAGGATCGTGCAGGGCGAAATCCTGCTTGCTTGGGCTGGAGATCTTCTCAACGGTTGCCGTCAGTCTTGACAAAACAATCTTGCTTAAGACCTTGCTCGTGATGGAAACAAGTGTTATACCCCTAAAGTTATTGCAGTCTCCAAGATCTCCTTTCTTGGGGAATTTGAAGAAGGGCCTTTCTTCCAAGCATGGGGGATCTGTCCTGATTCCCAAAATTGCCTGAAGATTTCAGTCAACATGGGAGCTGTCGAATTCACATCTGCTTTCAACATCTCTGCTGTTATTCTATCTGCCCCTGGTGCTTTGCCGCTTTTCATATCCTTGATTGCTGCTGTCACTTCTTCCAGGCTTAGCGGGTCTGTGCAGATGTCGAGGTCTGTATCTGCTGGCTGGATGTCTGCAAGCTGAGGAGGGTCTGGTCTGTTTAGAACTGACTCAAAATGCTCCCTCCAGGGCTGTAGTTTTTCTGCCTCTCCCTCGACAACATTTCTGCTTCATCTGCCATTTTCTCTATGTAGTCCCTTTTGTCGGTTTCGGTCATCGTCTTTACCTTTTTGTTTCTTTCTGTATATCTTTGTCTGTATTGTTCCTTCAGACGTTCAGATCTGGTGTTGTTAATTTTCTGCTTGGTTGACTTTCTCTCTTCTATCCTTTTCCATGTCTCTTCTCTGATCCACAGTTCTTTCTTTTTTTCGTTGGAAGCCCATTAATTTATCTCCTGTTTCCTGTAAGACTCGATTGAAGTCCTGTAAGGTCATCTCCTGTTGGTCCCCTAGTGCCTGAAACCTGTTCTTTACTTCCACTACATAGGCACGTTTGGTGTCTAGGGTCCTTCAGTCTGCTAGAGTCCACTCTACGCTGACGTGCCTGTTTTCCTCGCGATCGACGTAGCCTCAGAGAAACTACTGCCTCGGCTTCAGTAAATCCACCAACGGGGCTTCAGCAACCTTTCGGGTTTGACTGTCTTACGTCATAAGCCCAGTTCTCTGGTATGCTTCATTATCTTCGCCATCCGTAACGAGTGCTCTAGTGTTGGTTTCTGTAACGTGCGTTTTTATATGGTGGGGTTGCTAGCCCTACCACAACCTAATTTACGTCTCGGTGAAGGGTCCACCTTAGTCGCCTCTTACGACATGCCTGGCTGGACAGCAGGGACCCTATTCTTACAAAGCTCGTTAGGCAAGCATGCCCCGGGGTTCCACGGGGGATTTAAGTCATTATTTTCGTTTAAATTTTGATTGGTTGCTTGTTTGTTACTTTAGACTGCTGGGACGACTGCAGCAGTGGGCTTTTATAAAATGAATCTGACGCCAAGTACACAGGCTGGTTATTACACAGGCACGTGTAACATGACTTCTTACCTGCCTAGCGACGGGCGATACAGCTACACAGTAATCATCATGCCAGGGGAAGTAAACGTTTCCGTCACGTTCACCGGAAGCAATGAAATACGTAAGTAATCATCAAAACAATTTATTTTCGTGTATGATAATGTTCTTATTCTATACTCTTTCGTTTGCAGGACGAGAACTTTTGTAATGGTATCCAAAATAAGTTCAAGCAAGTTGTTCATTAATAATAATAGAAGTAGTGTAACCGGGTTGGCTGTTTCGATATACCAGGGGCTTCGCCACGATTAACTGAGGAAAATGGAAGAGAAGGAGCAACAGAAGAAGAATAGAGACATCAATCTCACTGCTAACACAGGCGGCACAGCTAACATCCAAAATTCTTTAGTAATCATCGTAGTAACCACAAACAGATATTAAACGGTTCACACTAACCCCTGCCCACAGTCCCAGTCCCTCCAGGTACGTCTTTGTTTCTTCCTGTTGCTGCGCGCAAAAGAATCCTTCTAGAGCTTTCTTTTTCCGTTGTCCGTTAATGTACGCATTTTTCATCACTTGTTCTCCATCATTATTATAATGACTTCGAAGCAATCAACAAATGAAGTTGTTGAGCGCCTTGTAATGAGAACAAAATACTTCATTATTGTGTTCATACTGATAGTTACATTTGTTTGGCAAATCACACTAATACAACAGGTTGGCTCTGCTTCCTTTCACATATGCCAAATTTTCTTTTAAACCAATCCTTGATAACAGTAATACATAAAACAATAATGTATTCATGACCCGTCTACTCAATCATGATACGCACAAATAAACACTCGTTCTCACATACGCACGCGAACCTCAAAGTAGACAAAAAGAAAATTGCTGGCTATGGCAATAGCAAACAAAGAACAAAAAAGAAGAAAATAAGAGAGATATCACTATAAAAGTAAACGAGTAGAAAAGAATATTTTAGAGACATTTGGAAAAGAAAAAAAGGCATGGATGAGTTGTTTGTTCCGAGAGAGAGGACCAAATAGGGAAAAGGAACGTAGTACAAATGTTCGGAGTCTATTTCAAGGAATACAAAACCTGATGGGATTGGAGAGATCGAAGTAGTGTGTATATCTGAAGTAAGCTGGATTGATATGTGGGGTAAAGCCGTTGACACAATTGTAACAAAAGACGTGCAGCAAGAGAGATCCGTTTTATTTTTCCCTGAAGCATTGGTTTTAATACGTTTAATGTATGGTTGAATCAGAAATATCAGCGAGCTGTCAATGCAAGAAAGTACACTAGAAAAACGTTTAGTGGTGGCATCTGTTGGAACATTACTCAGGATTTTGTTAATGTGTCAGAGATGATAACAGACTATTAAGAACGGCAGAAGTGATGTACGACCAGAGTGTTGTCCAGTATAAAAGGCAGAATCTTGGTAGTGTCAGAATGTGAATAGTCGAGTTGAAAGGCTTGTGATTTTAAAATACGTTTTTATAGGTTTTTACAATATCCTTATAGTAGGTGAAGATTTGAGTCAGCAGCGTCTTTGCGTTCTCAATTCTTTCATTCTTTCGGAGGTGAGAGTCTGGGCGTTGTGTTTTATGTAATGTAAAGTGATAATGGAGAGATGTAGAACGTGAAAAAACTGGGCCAATACTGGACCCGTAATTATGTTTCTGGCAGATTACAAGTCGTGACGTCTGAGAACTATCCTCAGAAAACACTAAAAGAAAAGATGGACAGTAATATTTAAACTAACAATCGATCAAGATTTATGTTTTCATCAACACACACACACACACACACGCACACGCGCGCGCGCGCACACACACACACACACACACACACACAATGAGATTCACAACCCTTGAGAGCTTATCTTCAGCAATATATGGAACATCGAGATGGTAAACAACATTATTCAACATTATTTTAACTCCCTATGTGTCTTTCAGGCCGACCAAGCGGTAACTTATCATACAACTGTCTCCAGTACGTAACAGAAGGCGATGACCTCAACTGTCAATGTTCCGCCAGTGATTTAGGCTCACCTCAAGGAAGACTGCAATGGAATAACACGGGCTCTAGCCAACTGTCACTAAGGGACCTGAAAAGAGTGCAGCATGGAGTGAACTATGTATGTAGCCTGACGTGGAACAAGACAGTGCTAGAGTCAACGAGCTACACACTTAATATAACTTGTAAGCTAGCATTTTAAGCACAGATTGCAAGCAAGATTAAGTTTCAGCAGTGGAACATTATCATTGTTAATTAGTTAGCTTTTTGAAATGAAGGAGTGAATTAAATTTGACATCTGGTGGTCCGGTTTTGATGTTCAAAAGAAAAAGACATAAAATAATTTACACATCACATAACCTTAATCTTGAAAATTGGTTTTGCCATTATCGTCAAAATGTATAAACGTTTAACTTCAATGACATTAGGAAAATGACTGGCTCCTGATTAGGGTGATCATAATGACGATAATAATGACGACGTTAATGATGACAGCCTGGGTAAAAATGGGTCAGCAGGGAGTATACTACGTGTGCAGTCGGATCTGGAATGAAACAGTTGTGCAGCTTGTTATCTACACACTTCTCATTGTTTGTAGGCTTTCACGGCAGTAGTTCTTTTGACGTGTTTAGTAGTTTAAGATACTTAGCTACAAAATTACACATTAATATTATAATTGACCAATCTAGTAACGGGAACTAAATTTATTTCAAAAGGATTTTTGGTTCGCATGATGCTTTTACTTGTCTACACTTTTGTACTTGCAGACTTTGTCATAAAGATGTTTAGTCACATTTGTATTAAGAAAATTATCGCATTATACGTTTTGTGTGACTATATATACAGATCCACCTGCTCAATTAAGCTTTAAATTAAACAACGACAGCGAGAACGTGTTCGTGGAGGAGAAGAGCCCAGTGACTATGTTATGTCAGTCTGACGGCAGACCAACACCTAACATGACCATCATAGACGTCACCAACGGTAATCGTGTCGTACACAGACTGTCTGGAGGAAACATGACTCTAGCTAATCAAAGGGTAGAAATACGATATGAAAAGGCCGCGGTTGAGTGTGAGGACGCCGGTGAATACAACTGTTCTGCTGATAACATCATAGGCAGTAAATACCAGGCTGTCAAATTATTTGTCATGTGTAAGTACACCTTTCGTTCTTCTACATTTATTAGGAAAGATATGAAAATTTTGTTTCTAAAACCACTTGGTAGCATTATATATTTTCAAGGTTTGATTTTAAAAATAGTGACTTCGATTTTACTAATGAATCAATTGATGTATTAATAATGTAATGATATTGTTTTTAAAAAGTCGTTTAATACAAAAAGGGAGCGAGGATTCCTAACATAGAATTAACAATTGAATAATATTTATTAATATAGCACTTACAAATGGCGCCAATAGCATTCTAAGTTTACGAAACTTAATAATGTTATTTCTATAAAAATATGCAATTTTAACATGTGATAAATCTGTATACGTCATTATTTCATTTGCAGCTGTTTCGCTCAAAGGGAATCAAATTTGTAGTGTGTATTACTAAAAATAAAAAGATGTTATTCTGTTACATGACAACCATTAATTTTTCAGGCATTACTTCTCTCATAGACATTACAGATAGTCACATGTACAAACGACGGAGAAGCACACATCTCACACATGCACATGCAGTCAATTGCTGCAGACGACACTCTCATACTCCATCACTGATGACAATTTCTCTGTAGTACACGACACTTACATGCCTGGTCAAACTGTATGTCTGGGGCTAGTCGCACAACACATTTCTAATTTTAAACACTTTTAGGCCATAACTCTATTTAAATAATTAGTTTAAAGTGCACACCATAATTTTAGATTTTTTAAAACTAAACCTGCTTTAAGTAAGATAAAGTTGTTTAAGTCTGACTTTCCGTCCTCTAAGTACAATGTTTTTTCTGCAATGCATCAAAATGGCTAAGAAGAGATTTTGCTTCTTTAGAACAGTTTTAATGTTTAGAAACATGTTGTGCAACTCGCTTCTGGTCTTTACTTTCACGTAATTCTGTAGACTGGTGTGCTGAAAACTCCGAATGTTTCAGACACATTTTATTCCACCGGTGGTTTATAGCCAAAATCACTCTGGCATTTAAACAGAGAAGTCAGGTCTAAGCATAGTGTAAGAGTAATGGAAGGATACAAGTAAGATGAAAGACGTTACGGCATTTTGGATCAAAATTTTAGAAAGGGGGAAAGGAATGACTATACATGGAAGTCTTGTGTTATTTAACTGTATTTAAAACATCTTTTTAGTGAGCTTAGATTTTACTTATGGTAGTTACAACTGTACACTTACTTAATTAAATTCATTATTATTGCTTGTTATCTGATACCAGGGTTCTTGTAAGTTATTGATTTTACTATCTGTTCTGTTTCAGGTAAACCTAGGCAAGCCCATGCCAGTCCTACATCTCCGACTATATTGGAAGCCAAAACTACAAGTTTTGAACTGATTGCTTACCCGAACTCTGTAAAAGTGACAATATATTTCATTGGATCAAATAGCTGCAGCTGTGAAACACCAGTCAGCGATGATGTATTTCGTGTAAACTGCATACCAAACTCTCAGTTAATTTATAAAATCACCTGCACAGTAACAGTCATCAAACTGACGTTAAACACAGCTGCACTTTACCAAGCCATTGTCAGCAATGAGCTCGGAAATGTCGCACTAATCTTCGAGACCCTGCCACAAAATACTTCAGGTCAGCTTTTATACATTTCTTAGCACTAAACTGTCTTCTGACAGTGCTGTCTCCTTTCAACTAGGTAACAGCCATTCCTTTTCAATACGCAGTCTCTTTTAGAACAGTTCATTTGACATTTTGGTAATATTCCGAAAAACAACGATACTTTTTGACATAATTTGTTTTCTGGTTTTGGAATTCCCAGCATTATCACAGTCATAGTCATAAGTCTAAAGTGAAATTGTTCCTCATAATTTCTGTGATGTGTATTGTGAACAGAAATAAACATGTAAAGAAAATATCCAACAGCATATCTGAGACTTGAAAAAAAAAAACCCAATGAGATACACAGTTTGTAACTTTCACAACTGTTGTATTGTTTGTGCACATCGACTGTAGCCGAGAAATTACAGAGTGTTTCATATATGTTTTCAAGGCTTTTTGTAGCCCATCCTTTATACATCATGCACGCCAGTGACTGTCAGCACTTCAATGCGCACACGTCCGGTTCTGAGTGGCTGCGCGCATGCATGCGTGTGGAAACCGTGCGCCACATTACACACACACACACACACACACAGACACACACACACACGTACACACACACACACACACACACACACACACACACGTATACCGATCAATGGCATAGCGAGAAAGAAAAAATACTCTAACCTAGCCGTAAAATGACGCACGAATACAATAATCAGAAATATGAGTTGCATCATGCTAAATAAATACATTACAACACTACCATACTGCGAGTCAAATTCAAACTCTACGGGACTCATTAAAATACTAATTTGTACTGGACTAACATTTTATATACAAAGCTATCTAATATAGTTCTAGTTTCACTGATCATTTTTTGCAGGGAGTGAAATGAGTGACGATGTAACCTCCTCCGAGTTTAGTCGAGGTCTGGAAACTGGTCTTGGAATCGGCCTGGGAATCGCTGCAGCTGAAGCCGTAGGCGTAGTCCTTGTCTTTTGCTGGCGACGAAAACAGCAGAAACCAAAAGGTGCTCAAATTGTTTGCTAAAAGATAGATTCTTTACATAAACTTTTAAACTAAGGAATAGGCAAAAAAAGGTGTCGTGACAATCAGAGCTGAATGGAATTTCTACCACGATAAACGTTAGACAAAATATTACGAAAATTATTGTTGCTTTAAACTTCAAACGTCATATTTTCATTACAATTTAAGTCTCACTAGTCACGCTGTCTCTTATTTTTATGTTTTACCCATATATTACAAACTTTATACAATAGAAATTGAATATCTTATATTTTAGTAAACATTTTTTGTGTGTATACATAATCACTCATTCTCTTACTTTTTCAGCTGGACGAGAAAATACAGGCTACAATTCGTAAGTAGTCTTTTAAGTAGAATGTTCGGAGTAAACGTTTTCTTTTAACTTAAGGAAACTTTCTTATGTTTGATTTGTAGTATGTTTAGTAGAGAATGTGTAGTCTGCCTTTACTCGTGGTAGTCTTAGACAGCAACTGTTAACGAGATCAATCTCTCCTGAAGAGCAGAACCTTATTAACCTTAGCTGCTTCACATCATGTTAACGACCTTAAGTATTTGTTGTAACTGAGTGCTTGGGTAGAAGTGTAAACCATTCATACATTATTGTGTGTATGTATGTGTGTGTGTGTGTGTGTGTGTGTGAAAGAGAGAGGGGGAGAAAGCTGGTCACGTGTTAAAGTATTTGTATATGAGGCAGAGAACTTTATGTTTTCCAGGCGACAAGATATTTCGTTAGATAAAATAGCTGAGTCGCCATTATCTTCAGGACCGGGTAAGTATGGGTTACCTATTCTTCTAAGCTTTTCCATTATTGCCTTTTGATTTGTACTGTGATAATCAACAGCGCACCAACAGTTAAGAAATATTCATAAAAATTTCCAAACATATAATGAATGTAGAATTAAAGCTTTTTTCATTCAGAAAACGAGAGTTCGTATGAAGTTATCGGTAATAGTGAGACAGCTGGACATACTAACGCTCAAGGAAGTCATTTGTCATCAAGGAAAAATTCAAAAAAGATAGGTAAGGCACTAAGAGATTATTAGTTAATGTTTAGAATGTTCTGAATATATTAATAAACGCATTTTGTGCCGCGTTTTATTTTAAAGAAACAAGTAAATGCGTGAGTGAGTGAGTGAGTGTGTGTGTGTGTGTGTGTGTGTGTGTGTGTGTGTGTGTGTGTGTGTGTGTGTGTGTGTGTGTGTAGCCTGGATAATATGTCCAACAACAAAGCTTACACTTCTATTTACACAGTTTTGTTACAACCTCACGCAGATCTGATCCTGTAACTCTTAGTTTGGCTGGATACTATAAATATTAATTCATAAAGTTAAATTAAACAAAATGGTTTGGTATTGGTGTCCAAGGAAACGTATACGATGGCCTACACCTTCAAGATGTAGGAGTGAGCTCTCCCTACGCTGGTTTGACGTAGTCATGGTAAAATCACAGCCTGAAAGTAAGTATTTTAATGTAGCTCACTCTACAAAATGGTAATTGAATTGGCGTTAGATTACATGAAACGTATTTAATGGTATTACAATATTTCGTATGCACTTAATGATAATCATGTGTCTGATGATGATCAATTAAAACCTGTGCTCTTCTTCTGTTTTTAGAAGAAGCCGTTTTCTGCATTAGGCTTTAAAACAGTATGGCGTTTAAGCTCTATTGAAATCTACCTTTTGTTACACCAAAAGGTTCTCTTCAAAAGATCATCTTTACTTCCTTACAGACATAAAAACCTGCAAAGGAGAATACCTGAGTTACTACAGGAAGATCCTTCATATCTCTTACATGGATCACATCACCAAGGAGGAAGCCCATAAATTACGCACACACTTTTCCCTTGGAACGTGCCATGTTCTTTGTCACAATAAGCAAGATAATCAGACCGTGCAAAGAAAGTCTTGCAAGGACAAGAATAAAGAAGCAAGAGCTGATGCAGTTAAAAGAACATGGGATAATATTCTTTATTTTTAATCATTAAAATACTTAGGTCATAACTTATTAGTGTATTGATCTTTGGAGGCCAGGGGCCAGTTGCACAACACATTTCTAATTTTAAACACTTTTAGGCCATAACTCTATTTAGATAATCAGTTTAAAGTGCACACCACAATTTTAGAATTTTTAAAACTAAAACTGCTTTAAGATAAGTCTGACTTTCCGTCCTGTCAGTGCAATTTTTTATATGATTTTCTGTAATGCATCTAAATGGCAGAGAAGAGATTTTGCTTCTTTAGAACAGTTTTAAGGTTTAGAAACGTGTTGTGCAACTGGCCCCAGGTCGCGAATCATGGTCTGCTAATTAAATACGATTTAAACATCCATATTAATCACTGTAGACCCATTTAAGGGACTGTTCTCAAGGTCTCAAGGTCTTGACCTCAAGGCCGCAATACCATGAACCTTTTTCAAAATGAGAGAAAATGGCTTCAATCTAAATTTATGTATTTGCATATATGTAAAATGGATTGTAGTGATTGTACGGTAGAAGATTCTTTTCTGGAGACCATAGTCTCCTCAAATTTTACGTACTTAATGTGACAAGTTTTTGTTGCAACGGTTTTATACTCCTACCTTTTAGATCAGTTCCTTCTTTCTATTTTTTTCCATCTCTTTCTTTATACACGCGTCCGTTTACTTGTCATGTCCTTCAAATAGGTATACAAGATACTGAAACTACTTACACAATTGTTACATCCCTTCGCATAAATTATTATCTCGATGCTGTAGACCTAGATGATTCATGTGCCAGTTTGTGTCTTGGGTGAATTTAGAGGATTTCTGACAAAACCTTCCGCTGAGGATAGTGTAGCACACAAGGAAGTGAAAATGTTGAGAATAGCAATGTTTTGGGATATGGTGTGCTTTGTATGACCGTGTAGCTTTCCGTAGATTTGTCTGACACATAGAGCTGAGATGTGATCAGTAAACACTTTACGGACGACTTCATATGGTCAGCATGTGGGTAAAGTGCTAAGCAGACATGATAATGCGTCAAAGTGTTGTTCCCGTACTTTACAGCTGAATGTTACTTATCAAAATTATCCCTTTTCACACTTTCGCAAGTCAACAGCAGCACATCCGATTCCCAAACTCTGAAATGCAATGTGAATCAGCCAGTATGGAAGGAAGTTTTTTGTCCTAAGTGCAAATTCCTGGCAGGTCCACAGAGTAGTGGTGAAGTTACCAGGAGCTTTTGTCGATACAGAAACCTACTGACCCTGCACAAAGTTCTGCAGTGACCACTGAGCTATACATCAATGCTATAAACTAAATGTGTAGTATGTAAATGAAAGCTTGAGTAACCGACATCAACATAGATAAGTAGCCGTGACAGGGTCAGTTCCGTACGCTTCCATTATCTTGTATAGCTAGAAAATTTAATGTTTTACTGATCATCATAAACATTGAATACGATTTAAAAGAGTTCATCAGCCAAGCTTTTATTATTTTTTTATGAAATAAGATTGATTTGACGAGCTGGTCAGGTGTTACCAGTATACCTTTGTGTGAAAATTGTGAAGGAGCTAGCCAGTATTATATTAACAGAATATTTTAAATTTAATCTTTAACTCTGCCGACGTGGTGGGGATATTATTTAATTAAATTACATTTATTTACTCCATATCTTCAAATATATGCGCTACGTCTCATGTCTAAACTGTGTAAATTTTGGCAGTGTGCTTGAAGGCCACATATATACAGAATAGTGTTTTCTATTAAAATACGAAACGGCACATAATAAAACTTGGACCCTGCCTATTGGATTATTACACCAGAAACGACGCATTTCTTAGACATTTACGTTTTGAGTAATTGGATAGTGAGTCCACTGCTGTTAATAACTGCATGGTTTGGTATCGATAAACTGCATATATTGTGTGTACTTTTTTAAAATTCCCAAGTTTTGTCCCTTTATTTTGATGTGTTATTTGAATAATCGTTAAAGGAGTATTTGTTAAAAACTCTGCTTATCTCTGCACCCAGATGTATATGCACTGTTTATAGAGTCGGCTACATCCAGTGTGCAGTGATTTCTCGACACGTATCTTCTCTGCAGGTGTAAGTAGCTAATGTTCTTTAAAGGAGTCATGCCTAGACGCTGCAAATTACGCATTATTGAGAAGTCATCTTGAGTTTTCAAAATAGTTTATTGTTCTTTGAGAGACATTACATTACAGTCAACGAATTATGAATGGCAAATATCTCATCCCGTTGTCCATTAATTGAAACACAAAATGTTAATCTTATCTGGATACGTCTCTTTCTGTTATAACGGAAATTAAAATATGTTTAATCTCAGAACCGCTTTGCAATGTCTGTCGTCGGAACGGAAGAAGGGAAGTTATTCTTGATTTATTTGCTGAAACCTTTTTCCGCAGTAGCCTTCCACTATCCAGCTAATATCTTTGACTCTTTGTTCAAAATTAAAGCGACAGAAGCAGAGTATTTTTAGTTATGCTTTACAGTTTAAGAAATATTTCCACTATGTGTTTTATGTTGATATTTTTAAATAGCTAAAATCAAAAACGTATTTTAAAGATCGTCGAAAACATTACATTTCACAATTTTGCTGTTATAGACCAGCCTGAATGGTTTTCGAAGTTTTCACTTATCGGTAGATACAGGTGATATAAACCTAACCTGTAAATTTTAGCTTCCAAAACCCATCCGTTAATTAATTATTTGCTAAGATTAACACCTACGATAAACAAGCGTCGCTAACAGTGTATACGTCACACTAGTGCACCATTCACAACATTGACAGCAGTCAACACCAAACAGAGAGAGAATGAGCGACAGCACGGGTTATTCAGACGTTGAAAGTCGTTATTTCTCGTGGTTCTAAAAAACTACTTGAGCACGAGAAAAGCAGAGGTTCAGCGTCCGAATAACCCAAACTGTCGCTCATTCTTTCTCTGTGTGTTTGATGTTCAATCAATCAATCAATCAATCAATCAATCAATCAATCAATCAATTAATCAATCCTCTTCGTGCTAGTTGCACATAAGGCCTCAACCAGAGCCCGCCACTGATGTCGATCGGCTTAAACTCGCTCCAGGCGACGCCATGTCCAGCCCTTTCCTTTCATCTCCCATTCCACTGTTCTTCTCCAGGTTTCCTTTGGGCGGCCTCGTTTTCTTCGGCCTTCTGGAGTCCATCGTATGGCGATTCTGGAGAGGTCTGCTGTCTGCTGGCGAAGCACATGACCAATCCATCGCCAACGCCTTCGTTGAACCAGCGTGGTGATGGACTCGGTTTCAGTTCTTCGGAGGAGTTCTTCATTGGTGATGGTGTTTGGCCAAAAGATGTTAAGTATGCGCCTGAGGCATCTGTTTTGGAAGACGCCAAGCCTGTTACCGATGTTTTTGGTCATCTTCCATGATACTGATCCATAAAGGAGGGTGATGATCACATTCGACTTGAAGATTCTCAGCTTGCTCTTCTGGCTGATGTTTTCTGCCTTCCATGTGCTCCTGAGTGAAGCAAAGGCCTGGCTGGTTTTCGCCAGTCGGGCTCGAATCTCCACCTCCGAATCCCCGGTGTTTTAAATCTTGGACTCAAGATAGGTAAAACTGTCAACTTCCTAAATCTCTTCTCCATTCAGTTTGATGTTTTCTTGGACTCTGGTTTTCACTCTCATACTTTTAGTTTTCTTTGTGCTCACCATCAAGCCAAGGTTTCCAGCTGTTTCTGAGAAGGCATTTGTTTTCTCCTCCATGTCTTGGTGGGAGTGTGACAACAGGGCAATGCCAGCAGAAAAGTCTAAGTCTTCCTTCACCCCAGTATTGACGTTGAAGGGGGCTGTGAGCTCCGTGTCACAAACCACCTGAGATATGAAGTCGCTGTACAGCACTCCAATGACCTGGACAAGTTTCGCAGGATCTTCCATAAGGACTCGCGGTGGATGCTGTCAAAAGCCTTCTACAGGTTGATGAAGATGATGTACAGCGGTGCGTTCCACTCATTGCTCTGCTCCAGAATCTGACGCAGAGTGAAAATGAGTTCAGAGCAGTATCGCCCAGGGCGAAATCCTGCATGCTGAGGCCGGAGGTCTTTCTCAACCGTTGCCGTCAGTCTTGACAAAATAATCTTGCTGAAGACCTTGCTGGTGATGGAAAAAAGTGTTATACCCCTAAAGTTATTGCAGTCTCCAAGATCTCCTTTCTTGGGTAACTTGAAGATAAGCCCTGTCTTCCATCTGGGATTTGTCCTGATTCCCAAACTTGCCTGAAGATTTCCGTCAACATGGGAGCTGTCACATTCACATCTTCTTTCAACATCTCTGCTGTTATTCCATCTGCCCCTGGTGCTTTGTCGCTTTTCATTGCCTTGATTGCTGCTGTCACTTCTTTCAGGCTTGGCGGATCTGTGCAGATATCTGCTGGCTGGATGTCTGCAAGCTGAGGGTCTGGTCTGTTTAGAACTGACTCAAAATGCTCCCTCCAGCACTGTAGTTTTTCTGCTTCTGCTACAACCACACTCAGGGGACAGCTGCAAACAGCTGCCAACGTAACTGTCAGTGAACAGACAGTTTGCAAGCGGCTCAAGGCGAGCAATCCTCGGTCAAGACGCCTCGCTGTCAGCCCTATCCCTAGACCTGCAAACCGCGCTGCTTGTCTGCATGGGCATAAAGGCATTCGGCATGGACAAAGCTACATTGGCCCGCAGACCTCCTCACTGACGAATCTCGCTTTGCAAGGCCCTTCCACGACGCCGAATCCGTGTCTAGAGACGACAAGATTTTCCTTTGTTTTGAGCAGTATATAATCGTTTTTCCCAAATGTTCTAACAATGCATCCATAGCACTGATGCATGCTTCCATCAAATCGTTGAAAAGTAATCCCGATATTGTTCTAACACGAAACTCTTTAGGCAAATGAAGCAAATAAATCATTGACAAAGTCAAAGTATGAATGCATACCTAATTACATACATTTATACATTCTGTGCTGGGCATAAGTTTTCTTTTTCCAAAAGAAAATTGAGTAAGGACCTTACTTTAGCTTTTTGATTAACAATCTGGCTGAAAAGGCTTAATCTCTTATCCAGCTAAAAATGCTGCAGCTAGGTATCTGCTACGCTTGGACAAAGGTTGTCTTTGGCATGATTTGACACTTGCAAATACAGAATTTTATGGCATAATGTGAACCTTAAATAACAATTATAAACAGCATCATTTTTAAATAAACATAGAAAACATGTTTATTTTCAGGCTACAACATATAATATTAAAATTTGCGATTATGTTCACAACGCTAAGCTTCCAAATATATGACATTGAAGAAAAGAGCTGCATGAATAGTGTGAATCTGGACCACGAGGGAGTGGTGAAATGTTGGGAGAGAAGGGCTTGTATAACGAGTCTGAGATGATTAAAAAGTTTTGCTTTGAGGAGCGGTTAACATGCTATCAGGCTAGCAAGATAGCGTGAAGTTCCGCAGAGAAAAAAGAACAGCCATCCGCAAGTCGGGGAGAAGAAGGATGTCAGGGTAGGCCGGATGGAACTGATGCCCCAGCTACAGGGCCACCGTTCGGGACTTTGAGCCAACTGTAAAAACAGAACAGAATCCAGGAAAGTCAGAGACACGTTCTTGAAAGCGTTAGAGAAAAATGAGGTCGCAGGTGTCACCTTTCTTGAAATCTGAAAGATCGTGACGGATCGCTGGAACAGGAAAGGTCCAATCAGGAGCTGGCAATAGAGGGAGAGTCCCTCCCTGCTGAATATCTACTCCGGCTGCTTGCAAGTGAGGTGCAGCACGGAGCGATATTGGTTTTTGCTATATAATACAAATGGCATTAGGGCAGCATGCTGAAACCCAATAACAGCACGGTAAGAAGAGTTTCCAGGATGAGCGTTAAAGTGACAGACATAGGACAGCATGAGTTTCAGACGACGGAGAAAAAGTGGAGGCTCACCACCTTCTGCGTACAAACTTTGTACAGCAGTGGTGCGGAAGGCACCCAAGCAGATACGGATCAAGAATTTTGAGACAGGACTCTCAAGCAGAGCCATAGATGATGGATCCATAGTCTAGCTTGGAGCGGAACAGGGCTAGATACAGGCGAAGCAAGACTGTGCTGTCCGCCTTCTCCCCACCCCCACTGAAATGGCCAACTACTCGATGAAAATCCATAGCTTTCTGACATGATAGGCATAAAGATTTGATATGAGGAAGAAAGGATAGTTTTCGGTCAAAGATGACCCCAAGAAATTTTACTTCCTGGACCACTTTAAGTACCGTGCCATTGACAGAAATAGATGGCTTTGGAAACCTGCCTCGTAGTTTACAAAAGATGGATCCATATTGACTTCGTAGGAGAAAATTTGAAGCCATTTTCTGTCACCCACTTCTGCACAGCGTTAACGCACAGTTGAAGCCGGCGTTCAAGACACGGTAGAAATCGGCCTCGGATGCAGGCAGCAAAATCGTCTGCATAAAACGAGGCCGCCAAACCTGGACACACAGATTTTTTAAGATGGAACAGAGTAGGTGATAGTATTCTGCCCTGTGGGAAGCCTATTTCTTAATACTGAGGATCAGATAGGATAGACCCTATACGAACTTGAAAGATGCGTTAAGAAAGAAAGTTCTTGATGAAGTGAGGCATACGACCCCGGAAGCCAAGGGCGTGAAGATTCAACAGAATACCTTGGTTCCAGGTAGTGTCGTACGCCTTCTCCAAGTCAAAGAAGACTCCTAAAACTTGCTCTTTCTTGACAAACACATCCCTAAGAAAAGTTTTGCAAAACCCCAGATGTTTTGTGTCAGGATAGATTTTTCGTCCCTCTTGAGGCTGACCATCTGTACAGTTGAAACCCCCTGGGATGCCAGGTCTGACTTGATGTCAAGTTCCGACATCCCAGCAAGGTCAGGGCAGTCAAAGACCCCCTTTGAAGAGTTTAGGGATCTGTTTGCATTAACTTGGATGGGACGGTTTACAAACTGTTTTCCGTCCCATCGGCTTAGGGCTTTAGATGCTTTTCGATTTGCGCACTGGACTAGGAATTGTCACGAGCGCAAACGTTTTATGGAAAAGAAATTTAATTATACGCACCTCATTCTTACTGTCCGAAGACTCATCCTCTCTTATGCATTTTCCCAGGGTCGATTTGTTTTGTGCCATAATGAGAACTATATGAGTCGTTCCTTCTGCTCCCCACCCACCACGGAGTCCACCAACAAGGGGATGCAGCCAAGCGGTACCACTTAGGCCATTTCCAGCAGGGTCACACCGGGAATACAGAAGGAACATACTCTGCCCTTCAGAAAGGAAGACCAGATTGACCCCAGCCACAAACTTCTGGCAAAGCTAGGGCAATACACGACCAGCCGATTGAATGGCGTGGGCCACACCAACCTCCCATCTAGGAGAATTCCGGGAAAAAGAGGTGTGTTGGAGTGATGGGTCGCAACCCATCAGGGACCCAGATACGGGTAGCCCTGCATAGCAAACGCAGGGGGCCTAAAGGAGGCCATGGAGATATGAGCTGCAACAAAAGAAACGCATGATGGAGAAAGAAGACAGGGAGAGACCGGTGAAGGCACAAGATAGAAAAGACAAACAGTAGTGTCATAGGGAGATGGTGAATAGGTGAAAGAGCCAGTGAAGGAGAAACAAGAAAAACATAAGAGTAAGGGGTGGGCCAGCTTAGTCACCCAGCCAGAATGAGGCTAGATGTTCACCCTCGGCACGACAAGCCAGGCCCACGGGGGTGTTCGGCTGCAGAAGGGGCTGCGACAAGCAATTGTGCAACCATAAATAGGAAACGGAGGTATTTAGGAGGCGGTGGTTGGCGCAGTGCCCAACATAAGCAATGACTCTACCGAACAGTTAAGCGCCCTTCCTGAACCTCCCCCACATACTGACACATCTACTCCAACTTCCACGCATAGGAAATAATGAAGTGGAAGAGATCTACCAACAACTGGACAAGGCTGTGAAGGCAAAACCGCACCCTAGATTAGTCAAGCACAGGAGAGAGGGGAATCTTTATCAGAGATTGACTTTTAAAGTGATCCTACCCATATTTTCAAAGTCAAAAGTGGCATTAATTGCGACAACAATACCACTAAGTTTCACGATTTCTCGTGTTATTTCGCTTTTGCTGATGTGAATCTATCCGAAAAGTGAAATGCGTAGCGTCGGGGTTCCTAACTGAAAAGGCCGCAAGAGCCTCGATTTCGATTTGTGAACCTAACACTTACAAAGGAGCGTCATCAGCCGGGGAAACCATTCACAATTCGAATTTGAGGCTCTTGCTTAGTGTTCAGTTCACGTAAAAGTGTCCAACATTATCCTTTCATAGATGTTTAAAGGATAAGCAAATGAAACTTTAAGTAGTAAAAAAATAATTTGGGCTTAGGAGTTTATTTGTTCATGTGCAAAAAATTTTGGTTGTGTAGACACGTTGTAAGTGCCATCACTCCTCCATTAGTAGGTGGGGTGGGGGAAGATTTGGTGTTTTATGCCAATCCAGCAATTAAGGTTATATCAAGGCAAAGCAGAAAGCCCTGTCAACAGATGCCACATGCAGAGGAAGAACAGCATGCCAAAGATGAGAGCTGAACCCAAGAAACCATCCTCCACTGTACTGGTGACAGGTGCTAACTGTTGCATCACCGGCCGCCCTTCCATCAGGAGGAGGTATGTATTATACTAAATAGTTATTATTATTATTATTATTGTACTTTCAGTTTAAAACCACAGAGAGATAATGTTTTGTTACTATATACTCTGTCTCCTCTAACAACTTTCTAATTATAAACATATATTTTACAGTTGTTTCATTTTGCTTTTCATAGGAGCATCGCATATTTTCTGCACACCTTATTACAATAAGACTCAGAGTACAGTCGTAAAAGGCAGGCTAGGACTGTATACAATGCAAAAGTGTTAACACACTACGGTAAAGCTACAGCTTGAGCATACAGTGCAAGCTAGTTTCTAAGTAGATAATTGTGTATGGCCTGCGAATTGTGCTATAAATATCAGAATGGCCCTTGGAGGAAAAATGGTTCCTACCCCTGTCCTAGAAAGTAGATGATGAGGAAGAAAATGTACCAACCACTGAATCAGTTTTGTGATCAAGGCACAAGACATGTTGTGATAAAATGTGATATGCAGAGTCTTATCATTGCATAAAAGGATGAATGAAATTATATCATGGACATTCCCATAAAAAGGTCAAGGTCATCCCATGACCCTTGTCATGTTATGGAGTAAGGTGTTGGAGATCGCACTTTCACAGGGCTAGTTTTATGTGAGGGTAGTGCCCACCTCCTATCCCTTACTTTCCTATATCATCAGTATCAAGATTTAATTGTGAATGGGTTTAAGTGCTTAAACAATTCAATAAAAATTAGAAAATTACTGAATATAAAACATCATGAGAAGAGTAAAGATCCTGGGAAGGTCAATAATTTACAAGTGACATAAGAAAAAATAATATGATTGTGGAAGTTACGCTACTGAAACTAAAAATTAAATGGAAATGGGAGTTCTGACTCATGATGTCAAATTATAAACATTGTTAAGTGTACTTTATGATTAATTCTAGGATATATTATTATGGGAGAATCTCATCTATGTTTTAACAATATATTCTTACACTTTTCTTTGTTTATCAATGTTCCTTCATCTAACATTTTTCAATTCTCCCTCACAATCTGTTTGTGCGAGTGGAGGGAAGGGGGGCTAGCTGATATGCTTGAAGTCAAGAAATATCTATATTTTTCAAAGGGGAATTCACTCAAGTAAGTCTTTAAACAAAGAATGCTAATGTAGTAATTTTTTTTGTTATGTAATTGAAAATAACATTTAGTAATAATAATAACAGTGAAGATTTTTATAGCGCATATTCACACTCATAGAGAGCATGCTCTTAGCGCTTAAAACGAGGAAGAGACGTGGACTAAGTAGATACAGAACAAAGGGGACGAAAGAAAACGACAGTACTGACGAAACAGAAAACAAAAGGCATCAAGTAACAGGAACAGAGAAATATAGTGATTCTGCGAGAAAGATGGGTAAAGTAGCAAGAGGGAAGGGGGGGTAAGAAGGACTAGCATAGCGGACTGTGTTAGGAGTAATACTCAAGGAAGAGCTGCGTTTTGACTACAGATTTGAAAGATTCAATTGTAGAAAGGTGGCGGATATGGAAAGGAAGAGAGTTCCATTGTTTTGCAGTACAGTAGCCAAAAATCCTGTGACCATATGTTGTTGTTCTGGTGACAGGAACAGTTAGAATACGGTCGTCAGACGAAGAGCGTAGTTGTCTGGACGGAGAGTAAGGGATGAGAAGTTCAGAGAACGAGTCAGGACAGGAGCCAGCAAAGAAATTAAAACACAGCACAGACAGTTTGTACTGAATGCGAGAACGGATGGCTAGCCAGTGTAGAAAACGAAGGAGAGGAGTGACATGGTCCCGTTTCCTTGCTCTAAGCACCAGACGCGCAGCAGAGTTCTGTACTCTCTGGAGTCTCTGAATGAGGGATGAGGGGCAGCCTGCCAGCAAGGAGTTGCAGTAGTCAAGTCGAGAAAGGACAAACGCACAGACAAGAGTGTTGGTAGCGCGTGTAGAGAGAAAGTGACGGATAGCACTGATCTTACGAATCTCATAATAGGCAGATCAACTGACAGATGCTACATGTCTATCGAGTGTCATGTTATCAGTGACAATAAATCCCAGATTCCTAACGGATGACGTGAAGGTGATGTTCCTGTCGCCCACCTTGATGTGATTGGGCAGACTGACGAGTGAAGGTTGATGTCTTCTTCTATGGCACAAGAGGGCTTCCGTTTTATCATCATTTAGTTTAAGCTTGTTTTTTACCATCCAGCCCTTGACATCGCTGATACAAGCTTCTATAGAGCTAATAGCAGCGTGAGACTCAGCAGGTGGATGGGAACAGTAAAGCTGCGTGTCATCAGCATAGGATTGATGAGAAACCTGGTGAGACCGGATGCATGATGAAAGTGGTTTAGTATACAGGATGAACAGAACTGGACCAATTACTGAGCCCAAGGCAATACCACAGAAAAGTGAAGCAGGGCGAGATATCTGACCATCAACTAACACAGTCTGGGTCCTATCAGTGAGATAGGAGTTGAACTATGAGAGCGCAGGTCCAGAAATCCCGTAGAGGGTGTGGAGTCTGTGAAGAAGCAGAGAGTGGTCTATAGTGTCAAATGCAGCAGACATGTCCAGTAGGGTTAATGGAGAGACATCACCACTGTCAAGAGCAGATAATATGTCTGTTGTTACTTTAATAAGAGTGGTCTCGGTGGTGCGGAAAGGTCTATACGCCGACTGAGCTTGTGGGATAAGATGGTGCTCTTGTAAGTAGGCCCAGAGCTGTGTCAAAACTATTTTCTCTATGATCTTAGAGAGAAAAGACAAGTTGGAAACTGGACTAGTTGTTCAGGACATTGACGTCAAGCGTGGATTTCTTTAGAAGTGGCCTCACCACCGCATTTTTGAACAAAGATGGGAAAACACCTGACGACAGGCTGACATTTACAATATTTGTGATGGCAGGAAGTAATCTTGGCACTCGAGCAGAAGGCTTGTGGGCATCGGATCTAACTCGCAAGTTGTTGGTTTAGCTTTTAGAATAACCGCTTTCACATCGGTCTCAGAGACTGGTAGGAACTTGGACATGGAGCATCCTGGAAAGACATCACAGGAGATGCTGTCAAGCGCCGACACAGAGTCTAAAGGTGATCGAATGTCCGATATCTTGCTGGTGAAATAATCACTAAAAACTTGCGGCAGCAGTGAAGCAGGGTAGGCAGTAGGCAGTGGTGTTGCTGTACGAGATCCAGTCATTTGAGTGCAGATGGCAAAGAGCTTTTTGGAGGAGGTGCAGTTAATTATTTGGCCCTGAAGATATGATGCTTTAGCCCCATAAATGCATTTTGCAACGCTTCGCTTTGCGGCATTATAAATTTCTTTGTGGATGGCGAGTCCAGTCTTCCGCCAAACACGTTCAGCTCGCCGGCGCGTGCGCTTCAGGTCACGGAGTTCGAGGCGGATGTGTGAATACCAAGGCGCACATTTAGACTGGCGCATCAGACGTCGAGACACTGGGGCATGGTCATCAACTACTCTACGCAAAACACAGTCAAGGTGCTCGGCAGAGGGTGGTTGGAGGAGCGCCATCTGCAGCTGTGCTTTGAATGCTAGTCTATCCACATTTTGTAATGACCGAGTGGGTCTAAAAACTGGCGCCGATGATGGGCATTTGCGATCCAGTTCGATTATTACAGAGTAGTGGTCAGATGAGAGATCATGGGAAACATCAACTGACTCGACTAAGTGGTTATCAGGTCGATGTATGACCCAGTCCAGGATGTGATCTCTTTTGTGAGTTGGTTGCGACACGGACTGGACAAAACGAAAGGTGTGCAACATTTCTGACATTTTGACAGTCTCAGGGTGAGAACTGTTGTCGAAGTGTACATTAACATCTCCGAGGAAAATTGCGGGTCCAATAAGTGCATTGCTATAATCCAAGAGATCATGAAATTCTGAGAAAAATGTAGAGGCTGTAAGTTTGTTCCTGGCGCTAGGAGGAGGTCTGTAGATGCAGAGCAGGTGCATCGAGCAATGAGGAGCCGAAGAGGAGACTTGTACAAATTCAAAAGACGTGTGAAGGAACGATACGGCAGTAGTAAAAGACAGGTACTTGGCAAGTGATGATCTGTAGATTATAGCAATACCACCCCCACGTGTAGGGCGGGGGAAAGATTTCAGGCAGTAGCCCACTGGAGTAAGATCGACACACACGCTCTCGTCGCCATGTTGTTTAAGCCACGTCTCAGTGATGATGAAAATATCAAGGCGGCGGTCTATGACAAATTCAGTGCTGTTGTGCAGACGATACAGACTGGGCGTTGAAAAGCCCAACGTGGAGGCGAGTGTTCAGTTGTCGTGTGCGGGAAACTTGGCAGTCTCCTGTTCTCAGACGACCATGTTGGTTTGGTGTAAAGGCAACAGAGCAGGTGATGGATTTTTTCAAAGGACGCTGTTTACGGCGACCAGCACGATAGCGACGGATTTGAATCTGTTGTTTCGATGGGCAGTCAACATTAATAGAATCATAATAAAGGGAAAATCTTCTCAAAGTGTCAACTAAACAGGCTGGAAGTGGAAGACTTGCAAGGGGATTCACTAATGATAATTGAGATGTCGAGTAGACAAACTGTCTGGTCATAATTCTATGACATAAAAATAAAATGCAGAACGAGTTCAAAAATACAATATGACGAAAACGATAAAAGATATTTAAAGTTTTGAAAGTAAAATTGCTCACCACAATGTACTTCTCACACTTTTTTAGCTGCAGAAAGCAGTGTTCCTATATGCATATAGATTTAGTGTACTAAGATAAGCTAGTGCTAAGTTGACCAAAGAATAAACCAAGCAGTTTTCAATAATTGTTATACATAAAGTCCACACATTTTTTTGAAATTTGAACATAGCAAAATATTTCAAAGCACAATTATTTTACCTCTGTTTATTTCCTTTCACTGCTTTTATTTCCATGACTTAACATATCTCGCAGTCATAAAGACACATGCACTCACACACTCATACTATTAGTTTTGTACTTCCTACTTTTCCATTCATGTTTTCTAAAACTGGCTGCCAGTCCAAGCTCACATTGGTTACAAAATTGTCACATTGTGCTACCATTATCTTCAAAGTTTTGACACAGCATACCTGCCTGACCAACTGTTGGTCTCTTTGTTTTGCTTGTGTTGTTATGTCACCCATTAGATTTGGCAGACACTCCTTTTGCTTATCAAGGCTCAATGTTTCTCTTCAAACAGTTTCTTCAAATCCAGCTTCAACATCAACGTTTTTAAGAAATAGCTTGCATAATCAAAGTATTGCTCTGCTCGTTCATGCACGTTTTTATCATGATGTCATCTGATTGCTGCTGCTTATGCCTCTTGTATAAACTGTCTGTTTGCCTGTAGTCTTTCTGGTTCAACACATCAACATAGTAAATGTGCTTTACCAATTCTAATTTTATTCTATTTTGCAGTGAGGCAATTGCTTGCCCCCTCTTCATAACTACAGCCCCAATGGAATAAACCATGAAGTGTAATGAAGAGAAAATAAATGTTGTTTTATCTAGGAATTAGTGCTATCAATCAAAGTAAAAACAGAAACACAAAAAGCAGCAATAATAGCATACAGTAGTTAATAAAGGTGGTGTTAAAAAGTGAAAAGTAAAATTAAACAAGTTACTTAAAATGAATGGAAACAACTTTTACTTATATCGTTTTAATTCTGAATAAACTTTCATGTATTGATTATGAGAAACTTAAAAAAAAATTTAAATAGTGGAATACAATCTTAAAAAAACACTTACCAAATTTTGACTTAGTTTATTCTACTCAGAGCAAAAGCTTGTTACAAACGAATCTGTTTATACATAAAGTTAGAGATGCTCTAATTGTGATAGATGTTGTTACAGATGGGGAACCTTTTTTAAAAAGCATCCCACAATGAGTTCTGTATTACAGGAAGGACCAGGAACTGAAAATAGATGTCAGGCAGATTAAAAAAAAAGAACATTTGATGGTGGTTTGTGTATGGACTTGGAAATGACTTATTTTATTGACAGGTATCAGTGGTTACAACTTTCTCACCTTAAACACTACACAATGAAAATTTGGGTTTGTTTACACTATTTATGAGTTCTCCTCTCACATTCAGCAACATTTCATTTGAGGAAAGACAAAGATATGCAGTTTGTACATTTGTCAGATTGACATATTTAAAGGCATTTAGTTAATCAGCAAAACAATTTGAACAGTATTCAAGTGTGTGTGTGTGTGTCTTTGTTGAAGGAGACTGAATACAGACACAAATAATGTGAAAGTGCTAAAGCATGACAAATGTTTCTGTTGACATGATAATTTCCACCTTTTAACATATTCCTGGCTTGGATAAATGGGTAATATAAAAATGTAGAAATTAAGTTATACACATTGCAGTGATTTGTTTCCTAATGTGAAAAATAAAAGTGCAGAGTGGAATTTTTGATAAGAAAAGTTAAATTTTACACAAGTATTTAATATTTTCTATTTACTTCTTAGGGGTACATGGTATTCTAAGAGTTTAAAGCTGATGAAAGTAATCAATGAGAAAAATGTATCATTTTGAAGGATCCAAATTTTGCTCCTTATAATGAATGTAATGTATACCAATCATCTTTAAAATGCCAGCTCATGTTGAATTAAATCACTACATTTTATTTTATCTCTCTCATGCCATGGCCTAGGTGCTGGCATATCCATATCACTAAAGGATCTAACATTAAAAAAAATAAAAAAATAAATTATAAAGATAGTCAATACGGACAGACTTGAGGCTACTTCCCCAAAAGAAAGGGAAAAGCCCACAAATGGTACTGTCCAATAACCAGTCTGTAAAAGCCAACGAAATGTATCTCCTTGTTTACACGTGACTGCACCCGTGTCTGTTTTGAAACAACACACGTGCGTCTCTTGCGTCAAATTACTACAGTGGCTCCCATTTAGCCATGTGAATTTTTAAGTAACAGTACTGTCTGTAACTGCCTACATCATATTAGACAGACTGCATTTTTGTTAGTCTATTTATGTCTAGAATGTGACTTGTGTATATGTAGGTGGCTTAAATCTCGAAATATTTCTGTGTATGATTGCATATCTTGTACATGTATGTATCATGATTTAAAAAAAAAAGAGACCAGAATACCCGCAGCACACATACCCCCTAGTGCTTTATATTATACAGCATACTATTTTTGTGTTTTGAGCTTTGCATTATCTCCCTTGAGGTTTCTGTTTTGTTAGTTTTTCACTTTATATGAGAACAAATGTAGATCTTGGCAAATTTTTAAAACTCTGATGTGTATAGTGGAGAGTCATAACTTGCTTGATGTGGCAAGGTGGCTTTCGGGTGAAATGGATGGTCATGTGCTCGGTTTTGGTCTCTTGTTCAAAAAGTGTTAGTTCACGATTCTTGGACATACTTCTCGCTGTCATGCTTTGCTACAGGGTGTGTGAGTAGTGTTTTTTACATTAATGTCAGGAAGACTGGAAGGGTGTGTACATAGTGTTTGATGGTTCTCTTGGTGTGTGTGTGTATGTGTTTGTGTGTGTCTGTGTGTCTTTGCGTGTGTGTGTGTGTGTGCGTCTGTGTGTGTGTTCTGAGTGTAACGTTAAATATTGCATTTTCTATGTATAGTTTATGTTGTGTGTATCTATACATTATGTAATAAAAAAAAGAAACTTTAAAAAAAATTAAATAGTGGAATACAATCTTGAAAAAGCACTTACCAAAGTCGAGGAAGGAACAATTATCATTTCTGAAAACTAATGGAGTTGGTATGCAGAGAATGCTGCAGGTAATATTTCCACCAGTATGCACAGTTTTGCTTCCCACAAAATTGAGCTGATAAGTATGTATATCAGCAGCTGATTTAACACAACTGCAGTTCATATCACCAACTGGTACTTGACCACATGTGCCATTAAAAGAAGTAATGCACAGATCAAGATCTGTTACTGTTGCATTGCTAAAACCAAACAGTACATTGCTAGGCATTGGGGAACATGATGTCATAATATTTGTTATATTAAGTGAACAATTAACTTGTCCTATTGTTCCCTCCTTAAAAGGCCTTTGGCAGCTTATGTCCTCACACATGTCATCTGTAACAGATTAAGAAAATATTGAGATTATACATATCCATGTTGTAAATAATTTAAAAACAGTATTTCCCATGCATATCCTAATGCATATGTAATTTAAAAATGAAGCTGGTCTAGATCTCATGTTATTAGCACCCTCTGGCTCGTCATAAGACAACTTTGACTTAGTTTATTCTACTCAGAGCAAAAGCTTGTTACAAATGAATCTGTTTATACATAAAGTTATTTTGTTTGCATAAATAAGTGTGGTCTAATGTGTTAAGACCACATTTCGTCATTTCTACTGTCTATTGTGGTTTTTTTTTCTCTCGTCTTTCATATACTCACCCATAACTCGAAACAATGATTCGCAATGGCGAGTATGCAAGGCTATGTACGCACGCAAATACCCTCACAAAACACACAGACACACGCATAGGTACCAAAGTTAACAGTTTACCTGAAATAAAACTGAGTAAGATCAAAAGCCGAAACAGCGATCTGGTATTCCGAAGCAAAGGTTCTGTTGCTTGTTTCCGCAGAGACATCTTTAGGGTGATACACTGTTCGCGGTATCCACCTCAGGACGCTTCGAACAAGAGTTTTGTGTTTTCACAACATAGACGATAGACTTCCAGTGACTTGTATCACTCGCTTTATTTCATTTCACCTAATTAAAACACATCTTAAGAACATTTAGAATACATAGGTTCAAAAGTTAGACAGTACGACACAAAACGTATCTATGTATGGCGTAGTGAAGAGGCGAAGCAGACCAGTCAAGAATAAGCTCCCCTAACTCTACAGTTGCGGTGCAGCGAAACACACTTCTCAATACGAATCGATTCGTTGACCAAAAAAATTAATAAATAAATAAAATATACCGCCATTGTTTTCCAAGTTTTCTACTGTATCCGGATATTTCCATTGATAGCATTGAAAACAACTTCCTTTTTAGAATTTAAAAGAAATTGATGATGATGGTGTTTTTTATATAATAAAATACAATATCCAATATAATATAAAAATTAACAATAATAAAAAAAAATTTAAAGGCTATGATCGCAGGGGGGGGGGGTAAATTGCTCACTGTGTCTTGAGCCCTGTATGCTTAACGTGGCGCCTAAGCTCCACCTTTCACCAAACTGGAAAAAATATGGTATCCAATATTAAATGGTGAGAAGCAATACTTTTACAATCAGTTTTGGGTCAGCTACATGTTTACAATCAAGCACACTTACCACCATGATGTAGACAAAAACAGATACATTTTGTTGAAGTTCTCAAGTTAAAGTTAAGCCACACAACTTAACATTTGTGTATTTTCTTGAAAGAAAAACACAACAGAACTACTTTTTACTATAATTACTTGAATTACAATGTTTATTCCCCCTTAATTGTAAGAAAATATAATTCTTCAATTTCTGTTTTCTTTGTGGCGCTCTTAAAAAATCAGTAAAGAGGTTGCAACATTTCCTACTATCTCTATTGGGCTTATGTCCCGTATCTTCCCTATTTGTATGCTTTCACATATGCATTCTTACTCATTGTATGTTTCTGTCTTTGTGTTTTTTGTTATTTCATTTATTTGTTAGGTAATTATGTAATTTAGTAATTACATATCTATGAATGACGTGAAATAAATGGCTTGACCCTAATTTACATCCCATAAAGGCTTGTCGGATTTATTAAAATCATCAATAGATTTCATACAGTATAATGAAAATCTGAAAATGTTTATTATCATTAAGCGATGAACTATTTATATACTAGCATTCTGTTGTACCCCAAAGGTTACGTTCGTTTCATTATCCGACATTCAAAGATTATGCATACTGAATAATATTATGTATGTTCTGTTAATGAATCGCTGCACCCATTCGCTAAACTTAGCTTGGCGTAGATGTGTTCCCTTTCAGTCTCACTAGTGTGTCTTGACCCAGTGTATTTGTGTAGGATTCCGTGTTCGTAAGTTTGTTGCGCAGTCTATGCGAAGCAGATTTACCCTTTTCAGTTCCATGCGATTCCCATCGGAAACGGAATATGCGCCTTACTGATTCTGTGTGTTACAACAATGACACACATACTGAGATTAATAATCTTTCTTTTTGTAAGAGACATACACGGTAAGAATTTATATTTATCTTATATTATTTAATCAGTCCGCGCTTTAGTTCTTCTGAATCTGTTTGAAACAGACCGTGGACAATGTTATTTCTGAAATATAGATATACAGAGTTAGTAAAAATTATGTTAACACATAAACGGAGAAAAATAATCCATTAGTGTTAACGTAATTTTGACTAACCCTGTATATCACATAGGGTGACTAATGGTAAAATACTTTTGACATATGCTATGCACATCTTTGTATGTTATTCTTTCAAATAGCGACTTTGTGTGTCTTCGTACACATTGCTCAAAAATGCTTGATTTTTATGAATGGATTACGTGCTGTTGATGACAAGTTGTTCAATCTTCCACTTAACTTGACCGTTTGCATTATTGGATTTAAGCTTTCACGATATTTTACGATGGAGCAGCGAGTATATAGGTAGAACAAGGCAGCCGCTACTGCCCACATAAATCAGTTTTAGATGGCGCCACCAAGTGTTCAAAATTACTAAAAGAATATGGGGAGAAGTCAGCGCGTCTTGATGAATAGCTCCAGGCTGGGAGGGACAAGTGTGCATTTTAAGGTAACTACATCATCAATCCGACAAAACAAGCAAAAAGACCTTGAGTACGTGTAACATCTGCACATTATTTCAGGAGAACAAAAGGAAAGAATTCGCTTGAGCGCGGGTGTAGCACCACAAGGATATGGCCAGTCGAGCCTGATGGATAGACATTGGGAAACAATGACGAGTGAAAGACATGGGATCTGGTAGAGAAGAAATAGGTTGGCATACGTTTCATCGTACATAATATTAGTAACACAAAAGAAAGGTATTCTTTCTTGATAGGAATATCAAGGTCGCGCTAGATGCTCACAAGCACTGGACAAAAACAGGAGGTTTGTTGTTAATTTTACGCCGTGGCAGCAATTAAGTTTATATCATGGCGAGAGAGAGAGAGAGAGTCAAATGATGAAGAAAAAAAAGCACCCAGATCAATAAGAATATAATCACAACACAAGAAGAACTGACAAAAAGGTAAAATAAACAATGTACAGAGTGTTAAATAATAACGATGATTATTATTTCTATAGCACATTTTAACACCATTAAGGTGAACTCAAAATTGATAGACCAAGTGCTCCAGTAACAGGTACCAGCTGTATGAGAACCATCACTCAAAGACGTGTCCTAGCCAAGATTTGGTTGTATATGTGAACTGCCACAGGAATAAAAGAATGCAGATACCGCGTCACAGTGCTGCATATTACTGAATATAGAATATATGCAGGAGTTTTTGGCGGAAATTAAAAGATCTTAGCAATCCCTCAAACATAAATCAGATCCCTCGACAATTGTACTGAAGGATATAAGGTATTTGTTACGTCTGACGATTAAAGATTACTTTTGTAATCACTTCTTTTAGTCCATAGTTAAGATACGTGCTCGAGCATGTGGTGTGTTTATAGTGAAGGGAAAGGTTTACTATAATTAACAATCAATCAATCAATCCTCTTCGTGCTAGTTGAACATAAGGACTCAACGAGAGCCCGCCACTGATGTCGATCGGCTGATATTCGCTCCAGGCGACCCCATGTCCAGCCCTTTCCTTTCATCTCCCTTTTCACTGTTCTTCTCCAACTTTCCTTTGGGCGGCCACGTTTTCTTCGGCCGTCTGGAGTCCATCGTAGGGCGATTCTGGAGAGGTCTGCTGTCTGCTGGCGAAGCACATGTCCAATATCGCCAACGCCTTCGTTAAACCAGTGTGGTGATGCACTCAGTTTCAGTTTTTCGGTGGAGTTCTTCATTGGAGATGGTGTTTGGCCAAATGGTGTTAAGTACGCGCCTGAGGCAGCTGTTTTGGAAGATGTCAAGCCTGTTACCGATCTTTTTGGTCATCTTCCATGATTCTGATCCATAAAGAAGGGTGCGGATCACATTTGACTTGAAGATTCTGAGCTTGGTCTTCTGGCTGATGCTTTTTGCCTTCCATGTGCTCCTGAGTGAGGCGAAGGCCTGGCTGGCTCTTGCCAGTCCGCCTCAACTCTCCACCTCCGGTGTTTGACATCTTGGACCCAAGATAGGTAAAACTGTCAACTTCCTCAATTTCTTTTACATTTAGCTTGTTGTTTTCTTGGACTCTGGCGTTCACTCTCATACTTTTCTTTTTTTTGCGCTTATCTTCAAGCCAAGGTTTCCAACTGTTTCTGAGAACAGGGCAATGTCATCAGCAAAGTTCACGTCTTCCAGCATTGTTGTTGCTGTCATAGTCATGGTACATTTGATACCTCTCCTCTCTCTGTCGGTGGAATTCTTCATGATCCAGTCCATAGCCATAATGAAGAGCAACGGCGACAGAATGCAGCCCTGCTTCACCCCAGTACTGACGTTGAAGGGGCTGTGAGCTTCGTGTCACAGACCACCAGAGATTTGAAGTCGCTGTACAACATTGCAACGACCTGGACAAGTTTCGCAGGGACTCCATAATCCCTCAGGATCTTCCATCAGGACTCGCGGTGGAAGCTGTCAAAAGCCTTCTTCAGGTCGATGAAGTTGACTGCGATGCGTTCCACTCGTTCCTCTGCTCCAGAATCTGACGCAGAGTGAAAATGAGTTCAGAGCAAGATCGCCCAGGGCGAAATCCTGCTTGCTGAGACCGGAGGTCTTTCTCAACGGTTGCCGACAAAGTCTCGACAAAACAATCTTGCTGAAGACCTTGCTGGTGAGGGGAAGAAGTGTTATACCCCTCCAGCTATTGCAGTCTCCAAGATCTTCTTTCTTGTATAATTTGAAGATGAGCCCTGTCTTCTACGCATCGGGGATCTGTCCTGATTCCCAAATTTGCCTGAAGATTTCAGTCCACATGGGAGCTGTCACATTCACATCTGCTTTCAACATCTCTGCTGTTATTCCATCTACCCCTGGTGCTCTGCCGCTTTTCATTGCCTTGATTGCTGCTGTCACTTCTTCCAGGCTTGGGGGGTCTGTGCAGATGTCAAGGTCTGAATCTGCTGGCTGGATGCCTGCAAGCTGAGGAGGGTCTGGTCTGTTTAGAACCGACTCAAAATGCTTTCTTTAGCGCTGTAGTTTTCTTTCTCTCCCTCGACAACATTTCCGTTCATGCCTTTCACTGGTACTTCACTGTTTTTGAGCCTGTTTTTCAGCTGTTTATTGATATTATACAGTGTCTTCAGGTCATCTTTTCCTGCTGCTTCTTCTGCTTCATCTGCCAGTTTCTCTATATCGGTTTTCATCATCCTTTTTACCTCTTTGTTTATTTCTGAATATCTTTGTCTGTGTTGTTCCCTCAGACGTTCAGATCTGGTGTTGTTGGTTTTCTGCTTGGCCTACTTTCTCTCTTCTATCCTTTTCCATGTCTCTTCTCTGATCCACTGTTCTCTCTTTTTTCGTCGGAAGCCCAGTATTTTCTCACCTGTTTCCTGTAAGACTCGATTGAAGTTCTCTAAGGTCATCTCCTGTTGGTTCCCTCGTGCCTGGAATCTGTTCTTTACTTCCACTACAAAGGCCCGTTTGGTGGCTGGGTCCTTCAGTCTGCCGGAGACCACTCTCTGCTGACGTGCCTGTTTTCCTCGCGATCGAAGTAGCTTCAGAGAAACTGATCACAAGAGTGTGGTCACTGGCAGCGTCTGCTCCTCTGTACGCTCTTACACCTTGAAGTTAGCTCCTCCATCTTCGGTTGATGATGACATGGTCTATCTGGTTCTTTGTGATCCCGTCTGGTCATATCCACGTTTCCTTGTGGATGTCTTTGTGTTGGAAGAGTGTGTCTCCAATCAGTAGATTGTATTCTTCACAAACGTCTGCCAGTCTTTCTCCGTTGTCATTGATGGTTCCAATTCCATGCTTGCCCGTGATATGCTCCCTGCATGTGTTGTCACTTCCCACCTTGGCATTGAGATCGCCGGCGATGATCAACATGTCATGGGCTTGGACGCTCTTCGTGGCTGCCTGGAGCTGATCGTAAAAAGCAGTCTTCTTTTGGTGCATAGCAAATTAAGACTGTCAACTTGGTGTACTTTGAATGGAATCTTGCTTTCAGAAGACTGGGTCCATAAGGCTTCGATTCCAGCAGTTTCTTTTCAGTTTTTATATTGAAGACTAGTGCTTCTCCTTCAGAGTGTTGGTCGTCTGACCTTCCTGAGAACAAGACAGTATGTCCTGACGACTATAATTAACACCCTTCGTTTATCAGTTTTAGTGCATTGCATATATATGGCGGGGTAATGTTAAGCACTTTAACAGGAGATGGGCGCCGCCAAGCGAACTGAGGCCATGGTCAACGTTTGCAGCAATTGAAACAATACATTGGATCAGTCTTGGCCCGTGACAAAAAAGGACTGGGAAGGTATTTTAGCGAAAAATATGCGACTGGAGTCATTATTCCACGCCTGGCCGGAACGGGAGTTTCCGGCTGATATAGTTTGCACCGAGTCACATAATGACCCTTGCTAACACTTTGCATCCTTACGAAGGTACACGGCTCGTCACCTTGCACTTTCCTGATGAGTCGACCCGCAAACACATCGATTTCATGTTACTGCCAAGGCGCTTTAAATCGAGCATCAGCCAGTCGAAACGAGGGAACATACAGGATGGATATCAACAGTGACCATAACATTTTCATATCGACCCTCCGCTTGAAGTTATCGATGGAGCTTCACGTGACCAATCCGCGCATTCGCTTCAACCCGGAGAAACTACGAGACCTTTTCTGCAAGACGGGGGGAAAGTTCGCTGCCCTGAAACTGATCGACTGCAATATGGATACCCTCTAAACACACATCAAGGAGGTACTCTTGACCTTGGCTAAAACGGTTTTTGGGGTACCCAAAACAAAGAAACAGGCCTGGGTGACAAAGAAAGTTTTTGACCTTTGCGACCGCTGCCGGACCCTTAAGAGTGAAAACCTAAGACACATGAGGCGTCTGCTGCTGACCGGAAGGTCAACTGTGAGATATGAAAAGGTGTCAGGAACGCACGGAAAGTGTGGACAGGTCACACACAACACACACTGACCTCACAGCGTTCTTCACGTGTCCTTTCACAAAACAAAATACAAAGACCTGCACATGGGCTCGAACGTTTCTATTAATCGGGTGAACGTAAATCTATACTTTACTAAATAACAACAGAAAACTTCAGCACAAATATTCTACACTGAGTTTGCACCGAAACAAATATATCTAAGCAGTTTATATTAAAGTCCTTCAAGTTCTCTCTTCTTCTGTTGTTGGGGGGGGGGGAAAGGGTCGACACGGCAAACAGTTCCCCTCTTTCAGTCTTGCTCTCTGGCGTTGATCATACGGACAGCCTACATTCACCAAATAACTCCGACAGTCTAACGGCAGACAAATGACCAAGTCAATAAAAATTCCACAGTAGGTAAATCCACACAGTTCTACGATCTTCTCAAGAGATCACACAGCAGTTGAGAAAATTAGTAAATCGAGGAACCACACAGATAATATTTCTCCACACAGTTCTACGATCTTCTCAAGAGATCACACAGCAGTTGAGAAAATTAATTAATCGAGGAACCACACAGTTAATATTTCTCCACACAGTTAATATTTCTTTACACCGTTAATATGTATCCACACAGTTACTATTTATCCACACAGTTGCTATTTCTTCACACAGTTAATATTAATCCACACAGTACTATTAATTCCACCCTCTGTACCAAATTCCTCTTTCTCCCAGACTCTCACGTCTGCTTCCTCTTCCAATTTCTAAAACAACGCCCCCTATCAACATTCAAACCAGGGGTCATAATCGCTATTCAATCAAGGGCGACAACCTCGTTACTTCGACGTTCATGGGTGATAACACATGTTCATAACATTCCTCCCCTCCTACAAAAAAAAATGTTCACATTTTTGCCTAACTAAAATACAACTGTTACGTAGTACGAAAAGATTATCTTACAGCCCTATGAAATTTCTTGATCCATTTCAGCCCTTGATAAGGTATCGGCTAATTTATTGGTGGTCCCCTTAATCGGCTGAATATCAAACTTAAACTCCTGGAGGGCTAAAGCCCACCGCATCACTCTGGCATTCTTATAAGGATTAGATGTGAGGAACGATAGGGGCTTGTGATCAGTATGTAGGGTAAACTGTCTCCCATACAAATATCTAGACAGCTTCAGAACAGACCATACTATGGCCAAACACTCTCTTTCTACTGTGCTGTATCTCTTCTCTCTATCCAGTAATTTTCTACTCACATATATGACGGGTAAGAAACTGTCATCATGGGGTTGGAGCAACACTGCCCCTAGCCCTACTGCACTAGCGTCAGTCTGCAGTAAGAACGGCAATGTAAAGTCTGGTAGCCTCAGAATGGGATAGCTTGAGAGGAGAACCTGGATCTTTTCTAAAGCAGATTTACACTCTGAAGTCCATTGAATAGATCGGGGCCTGTCTCCTTTCACGAGATCCGATATCGGTGCAATAACTTCAGAGAAGTTAGCGATGTATCTTCGGTAGTAGCTAATGAGTCCAATGAGAGATCGAATCTGTTTCTTAGACCTAGGAGTCTGGATGTCAAGGATCTTTTGAATAAGGGATCGATCAGGTTTCATTATCCCTCGTCCTAACTGATGGCTTAGGTATAATATTTGTTGATAGCCGGCGTTGATTTTCGAAGGCCTGGCTGTCAGTTGGAATTTGGCTAGAGTCCTCAATACTCCTTGGAGATGCATTAGATGACTTTCCCAATCATCACTTCCGGTGACTAAATCATCAAAGAAATGACGAGTGGCGTGTTTTTCCAAGTGTAGTAGGTCTTCTGGTTTAATCATTTCCTTGAATATATCGGTTACTTGTTCACTTTCTTGCGCTTCTTTATAGATTTAGACAACTCTCTGCTGTGGTATCCAGTTCACGACGATAGGCGATCAAAGTGTGTTTAAAGTTTTTTTTTTTTTTTTTTTTTTACAAGAGCAGAGGGTGTTGCTGTTTTTCTTTTCTTGCGAACTCTCGTGATTTTCATCCTTTTGTTCTTGCCTACCAGTTCGAAGCTCAGCAGTAGGTATTGTAACTCCTTGAAAAGTGTTACATTGGAGTCCTCTACAAATGCCTGTTCTTTCTTGGTTGTCCCCAGCCCTGTTATGGGTTCTGTGAAACTCTTCTGATGGATTTCACGATCTTTTGACAAGATGCCAATGAGTATCTTCTTCTCTGCTATGTCGTCTACTAACTGGCGTTTCAATCCCAGATATTCCTTTTCAGTTTCTCTCCTATCACCAAGTCTTTGTTCGAATTCTCTCATTTGCTTTGTCAAACGTTCCACGGCTCGGTTAGCCTCCACACTGTTTAATTTCTCGACTTCCAGAGATCCTTCCAGGTCTCTAACACGAAGCTTTAAGCTTTCTGAGTTGAATTTCGTTTCCAGATGAGCTGTTCTTTCTGCCTCGGTGTTTCCTTCCAGAGAATTCAATCTTGTGATAGTATTATCAAGATCTTTCCTGAGTCTTTCCTCTCGTTCCTTGAAGGTTCTGATATCTGCTGAGGCTTTCAGTAGGTCATCACACTGATGCTTACGTCTCAACTCCAATTCATGAATCTTTTCTTTCAACTCACCAATGGTCGACTTCTGTTGTTGGCACAGTACAGCCAATCGATCTCTTTTCTTTTGGTTAACATCCATCTCGGCCTTGAGTTGAGCAATTTCTTTGTCCCTGATCTCTAACTGCAGTCTACACTCACGACCTTCTGCATCTTCTGTTATGGTCTCTAGTGAGGAATCGCTTTGCTGTAATTCCATTCGGTTGTTCTTCTTTATATTCCATTGAACTGGTGGTAGAGTTATGGGTTGAGGTCCCTGCATCTGGCGTTGGAATTGCGCGCGTGTGGTAACCGCTGCTGTTGGTTCTGACTCTTTCTCTTGTACATCAAATACCACCCGTTTTGTACCTCTCGTGTTTCCAATGATTAGATCGACAACTGGATTTTCGATGACACAACATTTCAGGTCTCCATTGAAGAAAGGTGTCTCTACTGGAACACGTGCTAGAGGGAAGGTTTCAACGTTTCCACCAAAGGTAATACAAGATTGTTTCCCGTTCAGTCGGTCTTGAGGTTGAACCAAGGAGGCTCGTATACCGGAGATGGTTGCACCTGAGTCGCGTAGCACCTTAACTTGCTGTCCCCTAATCCGTCCTGGATACAGATGTATCTTACCCAGCTCCTTCTCATCGGTGATTGAACACATAATAGCAACATTGGCTGGGGTTGGGTTGCTCTCATTTTTCCAATTTCCATTTGTGTTATCTTGGGGTCTATAGCTTGGACAAACCTTGGCTATATGTCCAAGTCCTCCACAGTTGAAGCAACGTCGTGGTGGTTTCCAACGATCAGGATGACAAGGGCTGTTTCGATCATATATGGTCGTTGGTGCTTCCTTCGGAACTGTTCTTATTGGTGGGGAGTGGGGTGGAGTCCTCCATGATTCATTCCTTCTGTAGGGAGGAGTATTTCGTTGTCTTGAAGATCGAGGAGAAGTAAATTGGTGTCTGTCCTGCTTTGGGCGAGCTGGCGGTGAAGAAGGAGGAGTGGCTTGTCCCACATTTGCGAACATGATAGTTTCTGTTCGTCTTGCCGGAGATTTCTGGGGTGTGCTTGGCGATAACGTTCAGCACTGTCAATCATTTCATTAGCGTTCTGAAAATCTCTTTCTCTCAGAAATACGGCTAAATCTCTAGATACACTTTGCAGTATTTGTTCTCTGACTAGCAGATCATGCAATCCTTCATAAGTTTTTTGGACTTTGGATAAGTCGATCCACCTGTTGAACAATCCGATTAGTCTGGCTTGAAAAGAATGCATTGACTCTTGAGATTGGGGTTTCACCGATCTAAATTTTTCTCTGTAACCTTCGGCGGTGCACTGAAACTTGAGTAATAGTTCTCTTTTGAGCACATCATAATCCACGGGGCCCTGTACACATAGGTTATCATATAGCTGGAGGGCTTCTCCGTGAAAAGAAGTGGCGATTTGTAATGGCCAGATATCTCTGGTCCATTTAAGGGACTGCGCCTGAGCCTCAAATCGATTCAAAAATGCGTTGATATCGTCTTCGTCCTCTTTGAAGGCGGGGAGTTTATGTGTGAGTCCTTTTGGGGTTTGGTTCCCATTACTCCTCGTCGCGCTGGAATCGGTCTCTCTCTCTAAACGTAGTTTCTCTAATTCGAACTGACGCTCGGCCTCTCTTTCTCTTGCGGCCCTTTCAGCTTCTTTTTCTTTAGCTATCCTGTCAGCTTCTTTTTCTTTAGCTATCCTGTCAGCTTCTTTTTCTAATCTATCTGCTTCTTCTCTCTAATCTTTCTGCTAATCTTTCTGCTTCTTTCTCTCTGGCTAATCTTTCTGCTTCTTTCTCTCTGGCTAATCTTTCTGCTTCTTTCTCTCTGGCTAATCTTTCTGTATATCTGTCCTGCCTTTCAATGCACTGAAATACATACTTTGTAAGGGCTTCTTCTTTCAATCCCAACAGTTGTCCTTCTTTCATAAAGTCGGCTACCTCCCTAACGGATTCAGCCATGGTTAACACCTATCCAACACAATTTCTCTAGTGTGTTTACAAAAAGGGAGCACCCTACTATCTAAGCTTCTAATAAGGCAGAAAATACAACCAGAATTGCAATAAGTCTAAGCTACTGGCATGTCAACATCAATCAGGCAAAAAAAATTATCTTCAAGGAAGGCAACTGGGTTACAAAATAACATCAATAGCAGTCTTAACTTGTTCAAAACTAGTCACTCAGATTTCTAGATCTATTAACAGTCCTAAAGTACCGTACGAGTACATCAAAATAATCCAAGGGCGACAACTTATTCAAACATCCAATGATTTCACATAAATTAATAGTGAACACGCAAGGCCCAAAATTATTATTTTTTTTTATAAAAATAAAACAAGACAGATAACTACAGGATAGAGAATATCCACTCTCACTTTCGGTTTCTGCATACACTTTCACACAGAATAGTGAGCTTGGAAAATAAAGACGAGAGGCAAAGTAGAAACAGAGGCTAATTCCTTACTACGGGTAGAACTTTACACACCCGTAGACCCGTGAAGCTGGAGACGGGGAAACTGCACCACGCCCAACATGTAACACTTAAACACTGAGCAAATATAAATAAGTACAACCGCTTTGCAAAATTCTCAAAGATAAATAATTAACTGCCAACCTTCTACCACTAAGTCCCAGGGGAATCACAAACACTGAATCGAAGACCCACTTTCACCCGACTCTGTACCAAACGAAACAAACCCACGACAGATCACGTCGGGGTCACCAATGTCAGGAACGCACGAAAAGTGTGGACAGGTCACACACAACACACACTGACCTCACAGCCTTCTTCACGTGTCCTTTCACACAACAAAATACAAAGACCTGCACATGGGCTCGAACGTTTCTATTAATCGGGTGAACGTAAATCTATACTTTACTAAATAACAACAGAAAACTTCAGCACAAATATTCTACACTGAGTTTGCACCGAAACAAATATATCTAAGCAGTTTATATTAAAGTCCTTTAAGTTCTCTCTTCTTCTGTTGTTGGGGGGGGGGGAAAGAAGTCGACACGGCAAACAGTTCCCCTCTTTCAGTCTTGCTCTCTGGCGTTGATCATACGGACAGCCTACATTCACCAAATAACTCCGACAGTCTAACGGCAGACAAATGATCAAGTCAATAAAAATTCCACAGTAGGTAAATCCACACAGTTCTACGATCTTCTCAAGAGATCACACAGCAGTTGAGAAAATTAGTAAATCGAGGAACCACACAGATAATATTTCTCCACACAGTTCTACGATCTTCTCAAGAGATCACACAGCAGTTGAGAAAATTAATAAATCGAGGAACCACACAGTTAATATTTCTCCACACAGTTACTCTTTCTCCATACAGTTAATATTTCTTTACACCGTTAATATGTATCCACACAGTTACTATTTATCCACACAGTTGCTATTTCTTCACACAGTTAATATTAATCCACACAGTACTATTAATTCCACCCTCTGTACCAAATTCCTCTTTCTCCCAGACTCTCACATCTGCTTCCTCTTCCAATTTCTAAAACAACGCCCCCTATCAACATTCAAACCAGGGGTCATAATCGCTATTCAATCAAGGGCGACAACCTCGTTACTTCGACGTTCATGGGTGATAACACATGTTCATAACAAAAGGCATGAAGCAGCCATGGCAGCCTGGATAGAGGAGAGATTCATTGAGACTGACAACAGGGAGGCCTGAGGTGACAACCAGAAGCTCTTACGCCTGCTCATGACTCTCTACAATGAGAGCAAGCAGAAAGTATTTGCGATCAAAGACACTGAGGATTGCTTGCCCTCGGATAGCATGTCTGTCCTGGACCGCATAACGGAGTAGTGCAGCGAAACTTACAACTTCCCGCATTCGATTCAAGCATCCTCCACGGTGATCCCAAAGACCTGTTAATCCTACGCAAAGAGGTTCAAAAGTTTATTCGGAGACTAAAGGGAGAAAAGGTCCTTGAGGTGGAACATGTCACAGTGGAGTTTATAATAGGCAGGAGAGATGAGACAGGAAAGGCTCTTTCATTCCTCTGTCGAAAAATCTAGGCAACCAAGCGGTGGCCACAATAGTGGACGCAGCCACTGGTCCTACTTAAGAAAGGAAACGTAAAGCAGTGTCAGAACTATTTAACGATCAGACAAATCCCTTATCCCAGTATTGTTATGCTGAAAGTCATTCGAAACCGCCTCACGAACTCACGCACACACATACGTGCGCGCGTACATACACACTCCAGTATTAGACCATCGGCCCCAGGCTGCTTATCTTTTGAGAGGCCAAGCCTGTGAATATAACCACATGAGGTCACATTATTTATAAAGTATTTCCAATATTTCCGTTGTCCAGTGCGCCTCCTTAATGCATAGAAAATATACATTACAACATTTCGTATGGCGTTCGTTTCCGCAAAAGACAGCAACAGAGCGAACGTCATCTGGTGGGACCCGCTGTTTATCAGGGGTGCAAGATACTTGGCCCTGATATCAACATAAGTTTGAAATTGTAGCAGAAAATGTTCTTAAAAATTCCATTCAGTCTTGGCAAAAGGGCAGTTTTTGTTAAAAGTGTTCAAATATCTGATTGATATTTATTTCGCTAATTCTTCGTCTAAATCGTATTAGAGTATTTCTGAACTTTTTTATAGTTATTACTGAGACGTGCTTTTTAAACTTTTTAAACTGTCTATAAGCTAAATACCTATCGCTCGACTGTATTATATTTTACCATTTTTGTGTGAAGTTATAGTCGTTGTTTGAGTAATAAGATAAAAGCCCTAGTTTGATAAAGTAATCGGTCAGGAAAGGAAATATACTGTCCCCGGCATGTTTTAAGTATTCGGCTAGCAGTCCTGCTGCTTTACTAGATTTTAGTTTGCACTGAGTCTAGGTGACTTCGTGTTGAGATATCACTGTCAGGTAAGGTATTTCTACTTTTGTTTAATCGTGCTGTGTCGGCTGCACTCGCGGGCTGTGACTGGCCATTGAACACAGTACGACAATGTGCTTCCCACTCTATTTAAAAAGTAGGCTGTTGCTTTTTGCTCTACTTTAGGTGGGCACAAGTTTCCAGAATTCAGGGCTGTTGTTCGTACTCTCTAGTGAAAAAACGGCACGTTCGTTGTTTATGTTTTTTTTTCATCGCGAGTGTGCTTTTGTACTCTTTGCACCGTACCGACGTTAATACAAAATCAGTGAAGTGTTGAATAGCTGCGTCTGGGGATGTTTGTATTCATTTATTAGCTTCTTCTAAAATTCTCTGATTTGCTTTTGGGTTTATTTTTATATTCTTGCTCTTATGATGGGCCCCACATAAATCCAAGTGAGCACTGCTTTTCAGTAGTCCCTCCTGCGTCTTGAAAACTGCTTGAGATGTACATCAAAACTGCCATATGAGAAGACTCCACTCGCGGAGTAATCTCCATTGAGGACCTAGATGTTAGGTAAGAACTGCATAGGAAGTAGTCCACACGTGGGGTGAGACAAGTATAAACAGCAGAATCGTCACAAGAATCGCTATTTAGCACAAACAAGGACACTGTAGAGCACAATTTAATTAAAAGACGACCAAAATAATTTGTTTCTGTGTCTTGTGATTGTCTTTGGTTATCGTTCTCATGTCTAAACCGCCTTGGATCAGCCTCAGGAGTGTCTTGCTCGGTGCTGTTCTGCCATTGACCGGTATGTGCGTTTAAGTCTCCACTTAAAATAATCTGGCAATTTTGTTCCAAATTTTGTAGATTGGGCAGGAACTATTCAAGGAGTGGAATGTTACCATTCTGTGTCTCGTTCTTATAAAAATTATGGTAAGCCAAATGGTGGTATGTGTGTACATAAAAATATGTCCTGACATTTGATACATATCTAGAAAGGTCTTTTCGTATCAGTAGTAGAATTCCACATGAGCAGTGACCTTGGTGAGATAGTTTTGTAGCCGGGACCTGAAAAACTGTCAAGTTGCTAAAGTAGCTAGAAAAATCAAACCAATAGCTTGTAAATGTCCGTGTTAAACAGTATAAATCGAAAGTAAACAAAATCAGACTATCATTGTTTTTTGTACCAGATTTGCGACGTTCCTACAAAGGAAGGTTATTATTTTCTATAGAGCAGTATCTGGGGCCAAGGCCACGTCCCTAGCTGCAATCCGCTTCTTGGCTCCGTGCACCTCTCGTGTGGCCAGATCGGTGATCGGTAACCGCTAAAACATGTCGATGACCAGTTGCTGAGATCTGTTGCGACGACCTCCTGTAGTATTGTCGCCTCTTAACTGGGTAGAATCATCTGTGCAAACCTCGATGTTTGGGCCACCCGTCGCAGGTAGTTGTCTTCTCTGTGTCATGGAACGTAGGGTCAGGCCAAACCTGCCACTGTCCGTCAGCCGCACCTGTCTCATCTCCCGTGCCTTAAAGGGTTGAGCACGGGTTCGGGTAGACTGTTTGCGATCGCACCGTAGCCCAGTTGGCGTGTTTGATGCATTGATGTGTGCTGGAGTACATGTGTAGCCGAGGTGTTTGGAGTACTCAGGCCATGTGACTTTGAACAGTCTCGGGATGGCAGTGTTCTGTAGGATTGTTGGATGCGTGGTTGCTGCCGAGAGATCATCGACGTCAGAGTGTGCAAAGTTGCCTCTCGTGTCGCCAGCCTCAGGCGGGTTAACACCGTTCACAGCTCTGGAATAGTTTGGACCGGGGAACTCATCTGTGAACTGTGTTATGGACGCGTGGGATACCCTCGCGGTGAACAAGCTCTCCGTGTCATGCTTACATAGTTGTCACTAGCCCGTAGTCTCTCCCCATCACGTGACACATCATGACGTTGAATGGCTCCCTCTACAACCAGCCTGTCTCCCACATAGTACGCATGTAATCCCTGGGAACGATGCTCTCTTAAAATCTCTCGCCTTCGGGTTGTGAAATCCCCCGACACCTTAACCCCTTTTTCACTAAGTTTGTTTCTGCCTTTTGTAAGCACATCCATCTTGTCTGTCCATCGGGTAAAGCGGGCTATGATGTGGCGTGGTTTATCCTTTCGATAAGGGCCTACACGGTGTGCACTGACTGTCGGATAGTGCCCAGACTTTATCAGGCACAGTGTCTTGTAGAACGTCTACCACTTTCTGTACACGAAAAAGAATGTTTCTTTGCCAGATTCATGTATTCCATATAATTTAAGATTGTCTTTCCTAGAAAACGCCTCTAACTTATCTATCTTTTCTTTTGCACTTATTATGAACTGGTTTAGCCTACCTTCCACGTTCGTAGCTATAGACGTTGTTTCTTGAAACTTTCTGTTTACTTCATCGAATTCCTCTTCTAGATGCACAATTATGGATCGTAGGTCACTGATGTCAAACCCAAGTGATACCCAAGAGTATCTTGGAGAGAACTTAGCTGATTTTGCACGGCATGGTAGTAAGCGTTAACTTTATGTCATTATTAGAATCAAGGTCGCTAGAACTGGCTTTGGAATCAGTTTTCTCTGAGCCCTGATCGGAACCTGGGTTTAGATCTACGTCCTCTAAACACAACACTTAGCGATTATGACTACTAGTAGTACATACCATACCCTCAGAAAATCCACACAAATCGACCACAGAAAACTTAGTACTCCTTAGTTATGGTTGGCACACAACGGGGACAATTTAAATTGCCGTAATTAAAAGAATATGAAATCCAAAGTGACCACAAACCAAAAGCGTGTGCCGACAAAGAGAGAGAGAGAGAGAGAGAAAAAGAGACGAAAGAGAAAAAGAGAGAAAAAGAGAAAGAAACAAGGAGAGAGATAGTTTTAAGAAATTGCTCGTAAATTATTTGAATTGTCAAGATTTAAGAGTAAGAGTTACAGACGTTATTCCAGGTGAAATGAATATGTGAAATTAAGGTAATTTACATATTGAATCTTTTGAATATTGATGAACGTTTTCCGTTTTAGAAAAAGCTATTTCTGTTGTCTCAGTTGACTCACTTTCCTTGTGTGACGACTGGAAGTACCTGCAGGTGATAGAGAAGAGCGACGAAAACACCTATACATGTACAGGACTAAGAGAACAGCAAGATGTCGTCTGGCTATTGAGTGGAAACCGTATCGCTACCTGTCCACCCCCTCCGTCATCCTGCACAATCCGTGACCCATCTTTAAATACATACTTCAGGATTAGCAGAACTTCTACAACAGCCAGCAACATTACAGTTCTCGCCACGGCAGCTCCAACCCTGGACTACTTTGGAACAACTAGTCTGACCTGTGAGATCACATCTCAGGAAAACGTGATGTGTCCGCTTGACTCAGTTTGTGAGCGCTTTTCTATACGAGCAAAAATTGCATGTCACGCAAAGTTAAAAATAAACAATAACATTCATAATATTTTTGACAAAAACATTTTATTAATTTAACTTCATGCAACGAAGCAGTAAAATAGAATATGAAAATTATAAAACAATTAATAAAATGTAATTGTTTATTAGTGTGCACTCTTATCATTCAAAAACGAATACTTAGAACTAATTTGTCACACTATCATATTGTGTTTAAGATGTTTTGTAGTATTATAAAATGATTTTACAATTCGGTATGTGCACAGAAAGGTAAAATTATATCACTAAAACTAAAGACACATTCTATGTATATAATTCAAAACAAAATATTTTTTAACATCTTTCTCCAACTGACTTTAAGCAATTTACATACATGCAGGCGCATAAGCACACCCTTTTACGGTAGGCATCAAATGCACCTTCAGTAACATATCTACACAGAAACATGAATGCAAAATGTACAGCAAAATATAAATAAAGTTGATTTATATAGCGCTTTCCCCACCTAGAAAGGCAGATTCAAAGCGCTTTAAAAAATTAAAAAACACACAGCAAACAATGGGCGCTGGTCTCAAAACAAAGAAATAATAGCATGCTCCCTCAGCGCAGCCACTGATGTTAAAGAGAATGTCATCAGCAGGCCCGTTCTTAGCTCCCGCTAATCAGCATAGGTGTGGTCTGCAGCCGTGACACCGCACGAAATCTTCGGTAAAAAGCTCTGCTTTGAAAAATAGCTGAAAGTGATTTTGAGCTTTAAACGGAAGCTCAAACGACAGTCTTTAGTGCTGTGGCCTAACTTTCACAGACAGAAACATTGTTCCATCCACAGACTTCCTTATACATTATTTATGGATAACAAATCACTGGACAAAAACTTTTCATGATGAAAGCATCAGCGAAGGTGTCAAGTATTTGCGACAAAGGTGACCCCATCAGTTAAAGCACTTTCTTCTAAGGGCCAATATAACCGGTGAACCTAAGACTAAGTCCTAGACTAGTATATATATATATATATTTGTAGGGGGTAGGGTTGGGAGGTGGTACTCAGTCCTTTGGAATTTTTGAAAGTGGTAGTTGTCTGGAAAAGTTGTAAAACCACTGCCTTAGATGATTATCAACATTGAGCCCAGCTCTGCCCACACAGCTTAGGTAACTCAAGCGCAACGTAAAAACCCCTACAAGGATTCGAAAACGGCATTTTAACATATTCCAGATTATTTGGTCCGTAACAGAATTGATGTCCGCAAAGAAGAACAGGATCAAGGTCCAATGCTAGACCATAAATAAGGGAATGGCACATGTGGGACAGTGAAAATGTCCACAAACTGCCATTTACACCAAACACGCCAAGCAGCTTAATGACCTCCACACGAGCTGACTCCGCCATCTGCTTCACATAGCTGAGATCTCAAGCTATGACTGAGAGCAAACAGCTGCTCCATGGATAGCTGACAGAATAAAAGCACAATAAGAGCGGAAAAATGCAACAAAGACACTCTCAAATATCTTGACAACGATGCTACTATTAGGGAGGCTCTTGCCATCGATCGCACATCTCCACCTCTTCCAACACCCCACATTCTCATTAATACTTAATACATTGAAACTTAGGGGCCCATAATGGCCTCATCAACCACCTCCCAACCCATCGACATGGAAACTAAGCCCTTTTGTACATTCAGTAATAATTTTTTATGTTTTAACTCTATTTCCTCTTTATTTATTTTTTCTTTTCTATTTTTCATCGGCATGAATAAATCTTCAGACTTTTTTTGAGTAACAAGTGACAATTTTAACCATTTCAGACCCCGCTGAAAAAATCACGTGTAAAGTTCAGTTTAATGGAGACACATGGGAAGTAACCAGCTGGTGCTTTGTTTCTAAAGTCCGCTCAACGAGAAACAAATATGGATGTTATTTGTACCAGACACAAACACAGGTATCATTATGAAGTTTATTACTATGTACTATTATAAAACATTTCGATGTATCTTATTCATGGTAAGGTTTTACGAAAAATAACGCATAAACTTTTACAAAAGAAACAAATCGCATTTATCAACGATAGCATCTACCTTCAGTTGTGAAAGGCTTTCCATTACCTATTAATTAACTACACTAATTATTGCAATTTGCATGTATTTTGTCCATATAGAGAAAAAGGAAAATTTTCGTATTCAGCTCAGATTACAAAGATTGGTTATTTTCTTTTTTGGGGGAGCTTATCATGACAATTAAGAATGCTACATAATGATATTAAAATGTATGTTGCTACGATGCTTGCTGCATGTAGGCTAAACGATATCTAAGTTTAGCTCATTTTTTTCATGAATTTTTAATTCTATCTTATAGGACTCTCAAGGGCCAATAAAAGTTGGCTCATATAATATGATCACAGAAGCATCCACTCCATCCGGTTATTTCTCAGGCACATGTAACATGACCTCTTCTCTACCATCTGAGGGAAGATACAGCTACACAGTGCTCATCATGCCAGGGCAAGTAAATGTGTCCGCTGCATTTCACGGAAGCAATGAAATACGTAAGTCGTTTAAATATTACTCGCTGCTCGTTAAGAATGCTGTCTATGATTCAGCTGTAGTTTTAGCCATCCATCTGAATCAAATTAAATTGTGCTGCAATGCATTGTTTAAATATTGCAATGTTTGGTTATGCCTTCTTTTTTGTTCTGACCAGTTTTTTCACTTCTGAATTTGAAACGAAACCTGATATAGTGCATAGTGTATGGTCTATGCCTACGCATAAAAAGACATATTTGTTACTATGCAGTACATCTGATATGTTTGTGCATGACTCGTTTTGAAAAACAATATATTATTTAATATCCCAATAAAACAAATGGTTTTGTTTCGAGATATTTTGTTTCCTTCCGTCTGATAAAGCATACACGAAACAGAAAGATTTGCAAAGAAAGGAGAAAAAAATGTAGTGAACGATACAATATGAAGAAATGAAAGGAATAGAGCCGTCTATCCTTGTCATTAATGCTTGATTGCATAGAAGCAATTTGACAAATTTTGATGTAGAGTGATGTTTATAGATTGTCTAAAGGGTGACTGCTCCCCCTCAGTTTTCGTATTTTCTGCGTCAAGTTTTGTGTTTGATGTTCATCAGTACCTCAGTTACGACATTTGGTACGTTCCTGGATGAAATTTTGTGTTTTTCTAGGCCATTTTATTTCTACTGTCTCGTCCGAGGATCTTGCCATTGCTTAGAGTTTAGATAGGTGAACGGAACTGTCGACTTCAGGCTCTAATTACGTTTCTGCAGCTGCTTCAGAAAGTTTTGATGTCGAGCTGTTACAGCAAGCTTTGCGGGCAGTTGAGACAGGTTTGCGATGGCTGACATCGAGTATCCCCAGAAAACTCAGCGAGCAATGGCCATTAGCATGTTCCTCTAACAAAAGATGTTTTGAAAGAACGACATTTCTAGCTGTGAAAGCTAGGCTACTGCGCGAAGTTTGCAAGTCTATCTTCCATACAAGCGTCTTAATAATTTTCAGCTATTTTTCTTCTCAAAACTTTATTGACGGCAAGACTGCATATAGCATGTCTGCTGATGACGTTAACCTTCTTCTCAACCTGAGTAGCTACACTAACAGGGCATGCAATGAAGTCTTTGCTTTGATACAGCTTCCATTATTATTGCTATATCATAACGTTTTATTCTTTTGTAAAGCGCTTGCTTTTTGATAGTCGGTAAAGCGCTATATTAAGTTACTTTATTATAAATATTAAGGCAGGACAAAATTGTTTTTGATTTTGCTAGAGAAATCTTAATCAACAAAACCTTTTAAAACAACTGTCATAGGGTCGTTAAATAATAAAGGATCACAAAGGTCTCATGGAAAGAGTTACATTCGGAAGCTGTGGAAACGTGATATCTGTGACCATGGCAGTCTCCGCTAAGTTTCATGAGGATAACATTTGACTAGCGAAGTACACGCTAGCAGTGTTTAACACATAATGATAAAGCTCCCTTTATTACAACTTTGATATACGATTAATATCTTTGTCCCATGCACGACTTAAAACTCAACTGAGTAAACGAATAGCTGCTCTGAGGAATACATTAGTTTCCTTTTACGGAGGCGTTCATACATCTGCCTTAGAGCTAAGCTTTGAATATGTCTTTTCTACACTCAATATGTCGATTTAGTGGTTGTGTATTCTACATGATAAATCTTCTCATACTCTCTTCCTTCTGTGTGAATATTTGTGCGTGCATGTGTGTGTGTGTGCGTGCGTGCGTGTGTGTGAGAGAGAGAGAGAGGGAGCCTTTTAAATTTGTTGTTATGCCTGTTTGTTGTAAAATAATAAGACGAACAACTTTTTTTTAATTTGGTCAGAAATGTAGGATCTAAACATGCCATTCTCAAAATATTAGGTTATTTTATTCAGGATGGTTTTGGTTTAGCTGTGAATCTTGCCTTCTTTGGTCTTTTTTACCTTGACGTGATGATTCCATTAAAAAAAATGTCAGTATGTTTATGAACACACAAGTTCTAAAGAACAGTAGCACTGTTTGTTTTTAAATTTCCTAACTTGTAAAAAACCACCACAAAAATGAAGTTTTGAATATTGTTCCTGGTAAAACAAGTCATGAAAGCAACCGATTCTATAATTAGCAAGAGGAAGCAAGAAAAGCAAGCCAATAACGCTAAATCAAAATGACAATGAGATGGTGCTAATTCTGAATCCCATAACAAAAGACTATAAATGCTTCCCCTCTTTTTTCTGTACAGCTGTTCTTTACTGTAATTTGTTTTCTTTCTTTTATTTTTAGAGTCATTTTCCCTATCCCATAACTCTTCCCTTCAGCAATACCATCCTTCAACTGTCATCCCATCTGGTCCCAATGTGTGCGAGCTTTTGATCTTGCTTTCTCGTAAGAGTAAGCCAACCCAAACACCCGAGTTCAACTGCACTGCTAGTAACTTTTCAAGTTCCTCCTTGATACTAGAAAGTTTTACCGCCCACCTTCTCCTAGTCATTTAAAAAATTGTTTCCTGGTCCCAGGAGGATGGCACATGTCACCAATACAGTAAAGATTGGCTGCCAAGTAGCTTCGATATTTTTTAGTTTTTCTTTACTTTGTTGCTAAATATAAAAACTTGGCAAAATCTGACAGTACTTTTTTATTTTTATTAGATTGAAATAAGGAATCCCAGACACTTAATCCCCAGACACTTAATTCCCGACACTTAATCCCCTAGACCAGGGTTCTCAAACTCAATTTACCCGGTGCCGCTGGAGATAGGGTCTGGGTGAGGTTGAGCCCCATCAGGTTTTCCACAAGAAAAGCTCTTACAAAAACATTCCAATGTTATCAAATGTCTTTATTTTTTCATATTATTTTGTGTTAAAATAAATATAAATTAACAAATTCATAAGAAAAATAAATCAGTAATAAATAAAATGAAAATGATGATAATAATAATAATAATGCAGCAGATATAGAAGACTGAAGAAAGCACATATAGTTGTTGACTAGAGAAATGTCAGTCAGTCAGTCAGTCAGTCAGTCAGTCAGTCAGTCAGTCAGTCAGTCAGTCAGTCAGTCAGTCAGTCAGTCAGTTCATTGCCTGGCACCTGGCGTTGGGGGAAGCACATGGATAGACGCTGCAGCTGATAGGGCCCGCCACTCTTGATGAATAGTCTTCGACAAGGTGTCGTGCTGGGTTACATGACCAAAGAAGACCAGTTTACGTCGCTTGACTGTTGATAGTAGAGGTTCCTGGTGTCCTACCAGTGTGCCAATCTTGTTTCTTACAAAGTCGTTGGTTTTGTGTTCTTTGTATGAGGTCCGAAGCAGTCTGCTCCGACATTTGTTCTCGAACGCCTCGATTCTCCTTTCTGTTTCGGCAAGCAGAGTCCACGTGTCACATCCGTAGAGAAGGATCGGCACTACCAGGGATTTGGATAGCCTGTATTTGGTAGTGAACGTTATTTTGTGGCTATGCCAGATCCCATCTAGCCTAGCCATTGCTGCTGCTGTTGCGATCCTGATGCGGATATCTTGCGTGGAGCTGCCGTCCATGGAGCTTAAGGGAGGAAGCAGTTGAGACCCTCAATGGGGCTTGAAGATGCTGATCAGTAAGTCTGGACCTGTACTTGGACTTATTGAAGTTCAGGGTAGAGAATAGCTTTTTGCACAAGTATGTGCTCCCAAAAAGACACATGGTCCGCTTGAACATTTGGGAAAGTTCAGGGAAGCTTGGGGACAATTCTCTCAAAAATTGCCCGAGCTTTCCTGCTTTTCCACTCACCTCCCTGAACTTGGCTTTGAGTTCAGAGTTGCACTGCAGCAGGTCAATGAGTTCCATTTGAAGCACAGGAGGGGCATCTTGCACATCAAAGGAGAAGGGGTCAGCAAAACTTTGAAATGTGGCTTTGTGCGTCTTGAAGTCTTCAAATCTGTGATCAAAATCCTCCTGTAGCTTCAAAATGATATCCACATATTCTTCACCACTGAAAAGTGTGCCTGTATCCATGAGTGCTTTGCATGCTGGGAATTGCAAAGGTTTGTCTGAGAAAGCTGGACTTTCCATAACATAAGTTTTGTAGAGAATGCCCTAACGTTGTCATAGGCAGCACTTCAAGTCGCCCCTGGCTTTGTAATTTCTTGTTCAGCTCATGTGTGATATCAACAAAAAAGCTTAGTCCATGAGCCATTTTGGATCACTCAGCAGCAACCCCATCTTTCCCCATGAAGGCTTTCACTTCCGCTCTTAACTAAAAAAATCCCTTCAGTATGTTTCCTCTGCTGAGCCAACGTACCTCGGTGAAGTAGAGCACATCCACATAGTCTGACTCCATTTCTTCTAAAAAAGCACGAAACCGTCTGTGCTTTAAGCCCCTGGATCTGATTTGGTTGATACATTTCACAACGAAAGATATTACATTGTCAACCTTCAGGCATTTGCTGCAAAGGGCCTGCTGATGGGTAATGCAGTGCAGAGCAATGACCTCCTCCACACCTTCCTCTTTCAGATTTTTTTTGAACAAGTGCTACCAGTACATTTTTCCTCCCTGTCATTCATAGCGCTCCATCAGTTGTTATTTCAACAAACCTCCTCCAAGGCAAACGGCATTCTCAATGGCGTCACACAGGTGGTGAAATATCTGCTGAGCGGTGGTCTGGCCATCCATTGGAATCATTTTCTGCAACTTCTCTATTCTTCAAAATTGTCATCAACACCACGGGGGACGCAAACTATTGTTCCGAGGGCCGCATTTGACCCACGGGCCGCGAGTTTGAGACCCCTGCCCTAGACTTTTAATCCCCAGACACTTAATCCTCAAAATTAAATTTCAACTCAAAATATTATGAAGTGAATGAAAAATTAAATTTAAATTCAAATAATTGTTTATGTAAACATCAAAATAAGTTTGACAATTAAAATAATACTTAACTTCAACAGCTATAACATTAGTTAAAGTTCATGTGAGCTATTAAATTCAATGTTCTTCAACAATATGATATGAAAAGTGTTGTTAATCAAGATGACAGGTAAGATAATGATCGGAGGTACAGAAGACGATCCATTGTCTCATATCGCTGTACAATGTTGCTAATTTTCCTAGCCAATGCAGCGTGCATCCTCATTGGACGTTTTTCTGTACCGGCGCATGACTGTAGGACCGATGCCTTGTGTAGCTGACAATCCTTACGTAGACCATCAAGGAATGCCCACATGGAAGGTGACAGGAGAAGAGAGATTGGAGGGCATGATGCCAACCCTCCACAGCGTTGTTTGTTCGTGCAACACCTCCGGGCTTCCACCCCAAACAAGAACTCTATGCGAGCAGATACGCCCCCCTTTCTTTGCTACGGGGCCTCAGGCCAATTGGGGCGATTGTTACGTCTCATTACAGTTACCACACGACACATTTCTATTACGGTTATAATATTTCAAGTTCACAAACTAGCAGTTTTGAGTGTTGTGTCCTGATTTGAGGATTTAGGATTAAGTGTCTGGGGATTAAGTGGCTAGGGATTAAATGTCTAAGGGATTAAATGTCGGGGACTAAGTGTCGGGGATTAAATGTCTGGGGATTATTAATTGTCCGGTCACCTGACATAAGCATCAATAGTTTAAAGTTATTTGGTCTAATGTAATACATTTTCGGAATGAAACCTTTTCTTAGTTCTATCAGACATGGACAATATAACACAAAATGAAACTCATCCTCCTCATCGATGTGACACATAGGGTATGTCTTACTTATATTATTGGCAGAATATCTTAAGGCATGTGACATAAGGTCTGAAATTCCAAATTGAAGTCCTACCATTGCATTTCCAGTGAATCTATTAATATTTAAATTGAAATAAACCTCCCTGTGTGTCGCAGATTTAATTGACTTATAGAAAATAAATCTTTCACTGCTTAATTATATAATTTCATTCTTGCCAGTGTCAATCAGTTATTCTTTAATTAAAGCATTTAATACAATTCTTTGCTGCTTCCACTCCTCTATTTAGCCAAACGTACAAAACCATACCTAAAAAGACCTACCCTGATTTCAGATACCAAGTTTTGTTGCTTCCCATAATTGTCAAATCGTTCTCACATTTTGTAAGCTAACCATGGAAGTTTGTGTTGGTCCTTTTTTATTTGTATTCAGCATTTTACATAAGTTATGCATATGTTAACAAAAAGAGGGTATCATCGTATTAGGAGAACGTGTACCCTTCAGCCAATTATCTTTTCATAGCATATGTGTGCGCTTTTTAAATTTCTATACAAACATTTCTATTAATGCCCTAAACGTCTGCTCTATAACATAAGACTTGCATATCAAATAACTTGGTAAACACATTCACAGAATGATTGCCTATCTTGTATAGTATATTAATAATGCAAAATACTGCTTTCTTGGTCTAGATAGTTAGGTGTTCAGATGCACGGGAAAAAACTGAGATTAGAGAAGAAATAGACACCTAAATACGCATATGAATTAACCACATTCATTTGTATACATCCATATAGCCACCTTTCATTCGTTGCTAAGTATCCCCCTTTTCAACATACAACACTATTGCTCTTATTTAACTTGACATCAAGGCTAAGTCTTACTGATGCTTTAATGCAATGTATTTAATTGGTTCTGTAGTTCTTTCAAAGTTTCTGACTTCAATACAATATCATCTGCAAATGAAAGGATAAATATTTCCATAAAATCACGTAAAAATGTTACCCGATGTTTTCCATTGTTCATAATTTCTAAGGCTAGCTGAATAAAAGGCGAGAAAAGTCTAGGGCTACCCACATCTCTTTGCTTAACGCCCTTTGTACACGCAAAATAATCTCGTAAGTCGCCTGCACATCTCACACGTGCTTTAACCGATTAGTACATATTCAAAGTCAAAGAGCGCTTGCCTATAGACTTATCTTAAACATTGGCAATGCTCAAGAACAGGTCATCAACAAAGAGATATTTATCAGACCAGCGGCCTTTACACCTATTTTTACTAAGTGCATGGAGAGGGTTGTGTGCAACAAATTAGTCAATGTCATTGCTGACCATCTCGATCCTTGCCAGTTTGCATACAAAGCAAAACGAGGAGTTGCCTGCTTGAATCTCTACAATACGGTAGCAAGTCAACTAGAAACCACTGACACATACGCACGTAGTTTGTTCATGGTCTTATCATCCGCGTTTAATACCATTCAACCACACTTGTTATTGCAACGTCTCCTAGCACTGAACAACTCATCACTAGTGATCTGGATGAGGGAGTATTTCTGTAACAGACTACAGAGGATACACTTGGGGAGCACGCTCTCAAATACCCTGATCAGCAATACAGGAGTCTCACAAGGGTGTTTTTGCCCCCAATACTGTTCTCTGTCCACACCAGTAAAATCCGGACAAAATAATTTGTTTAAAATAAGAAATTACATTCGTGCTTTAACGAAAGCTTTTTGGTGCTCAATGTCTCTAAAACAAAAAAGTGATCCTTGATAAGAGGAAACACAAACCTGTTCATACGTCCTTGGTTATTGGCAATGAGACGGTAGAGAAGGTGCAAAATGCTAAGTACCTTGGCGGGGAAAAAACAAACTTTCCTTGCAGGAAAGCGCTATCATTATTTCGAGGAATGCACATCAAGGCCTGTTCATCTTAAGGCAATTAAGAAATGTAGGTGTCAGTGAACCTGTGCATGAAGCAGTGCATTAAGCAGTGCACTCTGAACCAAAACACTTCCAAATTTAATGTGTCAGTATCGGCGTTTTATCAAAGATAAGGCTTGCTTGATAAGGATTGTCACGATTGCCAGCAATGTGATTGGCCTTCCACAAAGACCACTAAGTGACCTATAAACCAGGACTGTGGGGTTAAAGATATCAGTATTATCACAGACCCCTTTCACCCACTGCATCACCGTTTCCAAAAGCTACCCTTTGGCCATAGATGGAAACAGCTGGTCGCCAAGAAGAGTGCTCTGGCCAATTCCTTTATGCCAGCTGCGATATCACTTTTGAACAGGACCAACAAATAAACCTCTGTGTGTGTGTGTGTGTGTGTGTGTGTGTGTGTGTGTGTGTGTGTGTGTGTTATTTAAGAGGAAGCGTATTATAGGTGACTGTATGTTGTTTAGTTTTTTCTTAAGAGAGCTTCCAACAAAGAAAAAATTCTCTGTTGCACATAAGCAGAAAATAAATATGTTTTGTATTCCTTGCAGCAATATTGAAATAATCATGCTTTCAGCTAATCCACGTAATTCATTTGTTAGTCCTTCTTTTGTGAAATACATTTAAAAGATTGATCAGCGCAAGAAAAAACGTGACAGTTGTTGGCTTTTATTGTTGATGCAGCACCCCGAAACTTGAGATTCATGCTTGACTATAGATCTAGACGCAAACTTTACGGCTGCTCTCTTCTGCTTGGTTGATCACATAGCAGTCTGGTGCCTATACACCACTAAAAAAAAACTGCAAGGACTATGCATCAACGACGAATAAATCATAAAGCTGACTTCTATCTGAGTCACACTCCCGGCGTCGCCGGATGCACAAGTGTGCCAAGTTATAAAAAAAAAAAAGAAAGAAAGAAAGAAAGAAAGAAAACTGGTCCATCACGGCGAAATGCAAAACAAACCATGTTACATAAACCATTTTTAAATTCCACCTACAAAATCTAACGCCCAGGCACCAGTTGCACAACACGTTTCTAAACCTTAAAACTGTTCTAAAGAGGCAAAATCTCTTCTAAGACGTTTTGATTCTCTGCAGTAAAACATAAAAAAAATTGTATTGACAGGACTGCAGGGTGTAAAATGATTTCAAACGCCTGTTACTTCTTCGCACAGGGATAGCATGCTGTTCACCAGAACTCAATAAAACAAATTATGCAGCTAGTACCTTTTCTGGCAAGGACTCAATACTGGAAGCCTTTCTGTCAACTTGCTGATCACAAACTGTCTTTAGAATACACACAAGGACTGAGGAAACCAGCAAACAAAAGAAAAAAGATAGAAGACTTTCACTAAATGACTAATCAAGCGGTTCAAGATTGCTTTATTACAGAAAACAGTATTATCTAACAATTTTACAACATACCTATTTTCCTCAGAACTTCTAAAGCTCTCTGTATACGTGATTGTCTACAGCGGTTATATACATCAACCTTGCGGAGATCCAGTGCTTATTATAACAATAACAGAATGGATACCATTTACAAACACCCTTTGCTATTTGCAAGCCAATAAAATCTACTGCCCACAAAATAAGTTGATGTCAAAGAACAGAAATCGATCTCAATGCTAAAAAGCTTTGTTGTACTGTATTGTATTGTATTAAACGAAGCAAAATCAGCTAAACACAGTTTTGCTTGTGCTTTTGTGTTTTACAGATGTTGAATACAATACATTCAAATCGAAAAACTTTGCACATTCAATTCCACTCTCTGCTTTGCAAAAAAATTGCAGTTGGTTTAATTTGCTCTGTTTGAATGTTATGATAAGATTTTTAAGGGTCATAGATTTAATCCCTGAGAGGCATAACGAAGGATGCCGACAAAATAGTGTGTGAAGGACCGCTGAATGTGTAGACAGGTTACACCACACACATGGACTACACGGCACGCTTCACGTGTTCTTTCAATCAACACAAAACACTAAGATCTGCACATGGGTTTCTCGAGCTGTGTACTTGAGGTGGGGTTTCTAACTATGTTGTATAGGGATCAAGATACATCAGTAATCCTTCAATAAATTCCTAAACATAAATCAATATATCAATAAGAGAACATGAATCACGATACATATCACTATCAATCCATCATTACAATCAAAACCAACTCTTACAACTACTGAACCGATTCTCTAAAGTTCCAAGTCATTACGTATCCGACCGAAAAAGACGTATAAACCAATCGTCCCGCCACGAGAGTCTTTTGTCAACTATGAAGAGATCAATTTACATACAGTTTCCAGTCCTCTTCGCATTCATTCCGTCTCTAGCACACATATATATATATATATACAATTATCTCCCTTGCCCCGGTTGGCGCGCAGAATCCTTCAACGGAGGGTCGTACTCCCTTGGGTCAGGCACACAGCAAATTTGAAGGTGATCCTTCCAGGTCGTAGGGCACTCAGCTCCTGACGACTATGAATTCTAGATCGTAGGGCACACAGCTCACTGACGATATTACATTCCTGATCGTAGGGCACACAGCTCACTTACGATATTATATTCCTTATCGTAGGGCACACAGCTCACTGACGATATTATATACTTCTGGTCGCAGGGCACTCGGCTCACTGACGACAATCTTCATCCAGCCTTCTCGACCCCCTACCCAATTCCTGAAAATACTTATGTTTTCATGAGTACTCACACCACTGCATTGTCACATTATATTCTACCTTCATAGCAATCGCACTTATTTCTTAAAACCATCAAATCTCATAAACGCACATCATTCTCTCCAAGCCAAGCATTAAAGAAGAAAGCTATCACAAAGATTAATCAACAAAACAAAACATCCCATACCTTAGCTATGCAAGGAATTAGTTTTGCTCCCCTCTCACTTTCACACAGTACAATCTCCTACGTCCTTACACTAGGACGTTAGGTCGGGGACTAAAAATCCAATCAACTCAGTTGCCTTACAGGAAATCGGTGACTACTTTACTCAGTCGCACTATGAACCATACTCACATTCATCAAATCTCATTCAAGGGGGACTAGTATTGCTTCTTAATACCTAAAGGGGACTAACTCTCATTCTCACATTCATATTTTCGCGTAAAGGAGAAACTAGCCCTGCCTTACAACCTAGCAGGGAACTAACTCTAGTCTCTCCCTTACTATCACGGGTCGATCCGTGACATAGTGTCACTCTATCTTGTCTTTATAATCTCTTTTTACTCTTCTAATCGTTTTGGTCGCATTCTTATTTACTGATTTTTTCGCCAAGACATCTCCGTTAAACATCACGCGTATTTTGTTTGTATTTTTTGGGGGGGAGGGGCGGGGAGTATTTAGCGCATGGGAAAAATTGTTCGCATGTTGAATTTTGTTTGTATGTTTATAATTTATAGTGTAATGACCTGCAAAACAAATTTAGCACCATATTGTAAAACCAAAAAAAAAAAAGCCGTTTTAACTTTTGGTTTTAAGAAATTATTTTATTACAGAATTAATCAAGAAGAAATTCTAAGGCTACGGTGTTGTCACATGATGCATACAAAAAAATTACCAAAGAAAACAGTTCTTAGAAGTAAGTTGATGTAACGAAAACCGATCTCTTGGAGTTTTGCTATATCAGTTAATGGTGATATTTTTGTATGAAAATTTATCACGAATTTCGTCTCCGACAAATGCGTGCATACTAAATATCATCTTTTAAAAACTCAGTTTGCATTACGTTCAAGTGAAAAAAAAAGAAATTGTTTAAAGACACATTCAATCAGTTAATAACTAAGGATACTAAACTGTTTTGCGTTATTAAAAAGGACATAATGTGTTTTAATAACGATGTCATCTATAGGTTTCTATTTAATTTCTCAGTCTATGATGTGCATCATTTTTGAAAAAAAAACCTGCTGGATTTCAGTGCATCATATTATGTGTGTATGTATGATTTCAGGTCGACCTAAGAGTATTCCATATCACAACTGTTACCAGTTTGTCAAAGAAGACGAGCCTGTCACTTGTGTCTGTTCTGTCGACGACTTGGGTTCGCCTCCTGGGCAACTGACGTGGAACAACACGAACTCAGAGCAACTCATACTTCCAGGTGTGAAGATGGGTCAGCACGGAGTAAACTACGTGTGTAGTCTCACCTGGAACAAGACAGTCGTGCAGTTTGTTACCTACACACTTCTCATTGCTTGTAAGCTTTTATGGCAGTAGTTCTTTACACAGGCTTCTCTAGTTTAGTAGTTTGTGTGCTAATCTGCTACAAAAACAGATGTAGATATTACGACTGTGCATGCTAGAAATGTGTATTTGGTATAAGGCTGTGTTCATGGATACCTTCTTATGGGAGGGCATAAGCTTAGTATTCTTGCATACGATATTGACATTGAACGAATCAAGCAAATGTGCAAATAAATAGTTATCGTTTGATCGGCTGCACTGTGGCGCACTTTCGATGACCCTTTGCTTAAAAACTTTTGAGTGGAACACACCTTTTTCCATTTAATATACATTGAAATGTGTCGGATATCGGTCCCTCAATGTGTTGATTATAGTGCTTGTCCAATCCAGTGACTCTTTCTAATTCCACATGTTCGTTTTTTTTATCGACCTTACAATAAAAAAGAGCTCAAACTTCTTTCTTCTTTTCCCCGGTCACAAGCTGTGATTGTGAAACCTTACTTGCGAGCAAGAAACACTCTCAATAGATAGCGCATTTTGGGGAAAAACTAGCATGCCACTAAAGTCATCCCATAACCTTTTCAGGTCGTAGGGGAGTGAGGTGTTAGAGATCCCACTTTTCTCGGGGCCAGCTTTTACATGAGGGTGGTGCCAATCTCCTCTCCCTCGCTGCTTTACCTTCCCCAACCCTCTATGGAGTCAGGTACCCATTTCCCTCAGCTGGGTCGACTGGGGGAAGTTTGCTGCGCTTATCGGGAATTGATCCAGCGCGCTCTCGGTTCGGAAGCCAGCGTTCTAACCACTCGGCCATCCGCTGCCACTATAGAACTCCGTGACATTTCAATAGATGATGATAGAGATCGATCCTCCATTCTCTAATCCAGAATAACCTTTGAGATTATTTTGAAATGATTTATCCGTATCATCCTAGATTCTAACAAGCAAATGACGCCCCATCCCTATTAAAACTTATGAAAATTTCACGTGACCGACTGAGTTTGACTTACTTCTCTTCCTTCTTCCCCCAACCATTTGTACCATATATCGTGACATCACTCTGGAACTCGCGACGTCGGTGAATCTGCTTGTTTTAGTTTCTTGCTAAGCTAGTTCTGATGATTATACTTATCTTGCATACTGCGTATGTTATTCAGGATTTTATGAGCGCGAGCTATTTTAGGGAAGAAGGAGTAAGAGAGGGCAATTGAAGAATGGTTGGATTGAGGGTAGGTGTTAAGTAATTAGAGAGGCTGAAAGGACAAGAAAGTATCTTTGTACTTGATGTAATTCATGTTTTATATATATGAATGTTCCTTTTGGTCGATGATAAAATAATATCTCGCCCTGCTTTGAACGGGTCGTAGACCCATGAAATAAATATTTCAGTTCAGTACTCACAAAACGTCAGGGGCCAGAGCAGATTTGGAGAATCCAATAACAATTTAGAGATATAAATTTCTGATTTGCAAAGAATCCGTCTGCTTGCGGTTGGGTCTAACTAGAGTATTTCTGGCCTCACAAACAGTGATACAACCGTAATCATTATAATAATATTCTTTAAAATGTACAGCGCATCAACAAATATTTACAAAACACACACGCAGTTTAACTTTAACTTTAACTCAGCTACAAGCCGCATCAAAACGCGGATGCGATATAAGTCTTGCGAATTTACTCGCAAATTGTCATTCACACAAAGCATATAAAATCTTAAAGAATAAATGTATTTAACGTACAAATTCTATGAATGAATTTTTAAATAACCAATATGCTAAATTTACCTATTGGTCAAATATAATGTAAGATATCTCATGCATTGATATTTTATACAATACAAACTCAGAACCCTTTACATCAATCGTAGGTAAACACACCACACACATATTTGCAAATATTCATATAAAGCCTTTGTCTTTCTCTCTCTCTTTTAACTGTGACCAGTCGTCCGGGGGACATAATGAGACGCAGCGATGGTAAAAGATATAACTGTTTTGCGCCCCTTCCATCTGCCAGCCTGTCCTCTGGTAAACAAATATTTACGAAAGTCATGTTACTGAGAATATTAGTCATTTTTAAATCAATTTTCATGTGCTAAACACTAATATGATAATCAAAATCCAAAGCTGGCTCTTGTGTGTTTTGTAGTCTACAATAATTATTGTGTACATCACGAAATGCATACTAGTACTAATTGACCTCTGGTTAATACTTGTAGAAATCAAATCATAGACTATGTCTTAGATGTCTTTGTCTGTCTCTTGTACAGCTGTTCGGGAGCATATCTGGGGAGTGTCCAGCAATAGTCAGCCAGCATGGTAGTGGACAATTTTCCCTGGTATCTTCTTCGATTGTTGCGATATCTTGATAAAAAGGTTCATCATTAACCATACCACAGTTGTCAGGAAAGCAATCCACATGGGAATGAAGGAAATGGATCTTAAGAGAAATATTGCAGCCACGTTTCTGATACTGCATCAGCGTGTCTTCTACTAGTTTCTTGTAGTTTTCTGCCCTAACATTCTAAAGAAAACTAGACACTAGAAGAAAAGCATTCCATGCTTTTTTCGCAGCACCCTGCAGCAAGTTCTTGAACCGGTCATATCTGAAGAGCTCTCGAATCTGAGCAAAGTCCGGTCCATGGTTTTCACGAAGATTTTTAAACCTAGTCTGATGTGGAGGAATGGTAGCAAGATTTTCTCAGCGCGACCAGAGCTGGGTGCTGGATTATCTTCTCTCCAACTGCTACATTTTTTCTGCGAGTCCATTCCTTCAGCAAGTAGTCCGGTTTCGTTGCTCGGCTTTCCCAATCACATAAGACACATGTATAACCCTGCTGAACTGCGGTTGAAAGGGACATTATCTTCAAATTACCACAAAGGTGCCAACTGTACTTCTTATACTCAATGGTATTTAGTAGTTGCTTTAAGTTATCCTACGTCTCTTTCATGTGGACAGCATGAGCTACTGGAATAGATGGAAGACAGTTTCTACTGTGCAAAAGTACACCCTTAAGACTCAGTTTCGAAAAGTCTACAAATAATCTCCCCTCTTGTGGGTCATGAGTGATTGCGAAGGCATTCATGAGGCTTTCAATATCGGAACAGAATACTAGATTACTTTTCTTTCTGAAGAAAGGCTCCAACTGCTGGTGACGCTTTCTGTATAAAGTAATTTTGACATCTTCTAGAAGATTTCATTGTTCTGCCTTGTTCTTGGATAAGTCCGAAATACGAACCAGGTCATTTAGTTCTTCCTGTGTTATTCTGTGTGGGGTTGATGATGCACCACAGTGAAAATCTGGATAACTGCATGCTGACCGAGAAGGAGAACAGGTCGGCTCACCCTCTTTCTCATCAGCTGAATCAAGAAAATATTCTGCTGGAGGTTAAGTCTGCCTGCATTGGGAAATAGGCACGCTTAAGCTGTTCTCCAGATTAAGCGACAATCTGTCAGTGTAGACTGACCTGTACACGAATAGCGGACCTGTGCATCAATAGCAGACGACTATAACGGACGTTGATATCTGTCTATCTCCCGAAGGGTAGAATTTTGAAGCCTGTTACACCGGGAAGAACTGCACACCCAAGCCGTACTCCAGATTCAGGGACAATCTGTCAGTGTAGATTGACCTGCACACCGCCAGCAGACGTCTTGCAACGGTCGCTGACATCTCTCGCTACCGAAGGGTAGAACTGGGTGTAAGCATTGTTGAACTGAGCGTCCGATAAAGCTTACTTCCTCCCCGCAGGAACTGTATGACAAAGACACGGAACTGGTTGACTACGATCCGCCTTAGACGTCTCCAACAAGACTAATCTTCAGGCTACGATATACTCTTGTGTTCTGGGGGAATTTATATTGTTACTCGTGATTCTTACGCTCATCTTGTTTGCCGACCGGCACACGGCCACCAGACGATTCACAACAGGCGCAGAAGTCTCCCTACCAAGCTGTTCCAGATTCAGCGGACATCCCTCCAGCAAGAACCGGATAACGCGGAGTCGACAGTTGTTCAATTCACTCCACCAGGATCTACTCGTGTTCATATTGTGATTCCTGAATTTGGATAAGCTTTCCTGTGCAAATTCACTTTCGTTTGGGGTACAGTTTGCCGGTCAGCAACTCAGGTGTAACCTGTCTGCAAGTTGTCCACCTACCTTGGATATACCTGACCAGCGAACGACAACGTGACAGGTGACATTTGACTGGGAAAGGGGTGTCCCTAGCTTTCTGCGTTAGACAGTTATAGCAGTTCTTGACTGTTCACTATTTCTTTTAACATCTCATTTCTACTTTTATTTTGTAACATTAAATGTTGAAATCGTTTGGCGGCCCTTTTGTCTGAAAAAGGAAAAAGAGTGCCGCGAGCTTACCTACATGTAGAGGTGCACTCACGCTCGCATCCATTTATAAGTGCACTCTTCACCCTAAACGTTACAACCACTGTAAAAGCTGTGTTTCACATGTAGCACCGAATATATGCGGGGCCCAACGTGTGTGGTGGTCGCTTCTCTTGCATCCAAGAAATGGTACATTTTTTCTGGTTGCCAAATTTCACTTACTTACAAATATAGCAAAAATTGTCCACGGTATTAAAATTTGCAAAATCTCAAATTTCCGACTGACGACTCATCTCGTCTTGGGGGGGGGGTGGTTAACAAATACTTGAGATCTTTACAATGACGCGAGTAGCTGTAGAATATGCAGTAATATTATGGTCTTTTTTTACACATTTATAACAGATCCACCTGGGCAACTGAGTTTCAAACTGAACAACATTACAAGCGATGTCGTGACTGTGTCCGAGAGGAGCACGGTAAACATGTTGTGTATGTCTGACGGGAGACCCTCACCTCACATGAATATCACATTTGTCACCAACAATAATCATCTATTAGAAAGCCTGCCTGCAGGAAATGTAACTTTGAATGATCAGGGAGGAGAACTACGCCACATCGTGATGGCTGTTACATGCGAAGCTTCAGGTGAATACAAGTGTGCAGCAGACAACGGAGCGGGGGGAAAAGATCACTCCGTCAGTTTATTTGTTCTGTGTAAGTACATTTTTCGCTGTGTAACATCATCTATCCAAATTAGAAGTCTTTTAGATGATTAATACATTTATTACTCAGTTTGTGTCCTTGTGTGTGTGTGTGTTTAGGTGCTCCAAGGCTAAAAGAAGATGCATCTAACTCCAGCGAACAAGGACAGATACCATCTATTACATTCAAGAGTAAACCAGAACAGTTTCATTTTCGGATGGTAGCTTTCCCAGCACCTGTAGTGTTAATGAAATTATTTTTGGGATCGTCTAACTGCAGCAATGTCAAAATTAGGGCAAACGATACCGTGATCAGTGCAGACTGTGTGACACAGTCCCTTGCTTCAGTCATCTGCACGATCACCGTCGATAACGTTCTACCAGCACACGTTGGACTTTATGAGGTTGTTATTGGCAACAATTTTGGGCAACTTACTTTACCTTTGGAGATCAAATTGTTTCAAGAGGATAAAGGTACGTAACTGTGTTTCCCCCGCGGTGTCGTTAAAATGCTACCGTCTTCTGCGCCAAATAAGCAATTAAAATCTTTATTAATTTCATTTACAAATAAACGAAAATCAACTCTTTGCTTGAACTTTATTCAACTCTCGTTTATTTGTTTTAGAATCTAGAAGACAAAACAAATAATCTTATAAATCTGCAACTTTTGCAGATTTGTGGCCATACTTTTAATGTAGATTTTGTATAACTGCATTATTTTGCATAAATAATAAGAAGTAATTACATCTGCAGAAACACTGTATGAAGAAGGTTATAGCAGGGGTCTTGCAGCAGGACTTGGCATTGGTATTGGAGTAACGCTGGGAGTTGTCCTAGGCGTGCTTGTGCCGGCAGTCGTGTGGATATGGCGACGAAACTGGATTTTGCCCTACAAAAGTGAGTTGCCCCCACCTTTTTTTTTTACAAAATCTAGAAAAAAATTACGAAAAAAGTACAAGTAGAACTTTCGAGCATATTTATCATCATCATCATTATAATCTCAACTGTGGCATTCAGAAAAAAGAGGACAATCTATAATGGCAAACGGTAATAATTTCCTCTTTTGAAAAAGATTTACAGTCATTAAAAGACGTATTCCAAGAAAAGATGTATGGTACTATTCAACACGTGATATGGAATTTTACATTGCTTTTTAATTTTGCTTTTTTTATAGGAAACAAAGACGGCAGGCCAGTTGAGTAAGTTTTATCCTTGTTAAGATATTAGAGAAATCAGCAATTGAAACAAAAAAGAAGTTTCAAAAGCAAACTGCAGACAGTAACGTACCTTTTCATAGCAAGCTTAGAGAACACACCTTTTTAGACAGATGGATATGGGGAGGGGTCAGGCAATGGAATGATACACGTGGCGACTGGTACCAGCACAGTTTTAATCTTCGGCCTCATTATAATTAGATAGCGACATCCCTACCTTCCACCTCTTTCTTGTACACTGGCTTGTCTTTTTTATCAAACATCCGCATACTACATTTTTTTTCAATGTGAAGGATGTATTTTTTACAGGTCACCGTCTTCTCGTGAAGAAGTAGAGACATTTGAACAGTCGTGTAATCCTTCAGGTAAAGACTATTAAATCTAACGAAGTTTTCGTTCGGACATTTAGCTTTATTACGTAAACACAACGCAACAGTTAAAGAAGCATACGAAATGTGACAAGTACTGAATACACATTCATACGCATATGACCAGTACATTTAATACGTGCGTGTTTGTCCATCCTGCTGTCCTTCTTTTCTGCTCTCTCTTTCTTTACCTCTCTCGCTGTACATACACGCGTGCATGCACGCACACACAAACACCTAATCACACGCACTTTTATTTGAGAATTGCCTCTGCTTACCAGGTAATACATATGATGCTCTCCACATAAATGATGTCTGCCTGACATCCCATTATTCAAGTCTGCATTCAGCCAAGAAGTGTAAGAAATATTATTGCTTAATTTAATTGCTGATTTTTGTTCTTAATCCATTCCAAAGTAACAACTCGCAAAAAGCAGTTCGGAAACATATTAAAATTATGACAGTTAATATTAATAGCTTAGAGCTGCTCTAATAAATGTTAGTTTTTTTATTTCTATCAACGACTTTAAATTTTAATATAGGTCATCGTTTTCAGGTAAGCGTCAGTCCACTGAAAATGAGTTGCCAGATGAAAGTTTACAGAAGATAACAGCAGCACAAATTGAAGTGGAATCAGCCTACAGTAATTCAAGCTTGTAGCCGTTCAGGAAACGTTTTTCTCGTTTTCACCTTTCAGCTCGGCTTACAATTACTTGCAAAGTGTACGAAATGCCTTTCAAAACTGGGTCAGAAATGAGTCTTAGGTTGAAGGTCGGAATGCGGGAAATGGATTTCTGATGTCCCCCCCCCTTTTAGATTTATGTAGCACTTGTCTTTATTCATACCTGGTCATTTTCATTTGTATACGACCTATTGTGTGTGTCACATCACCGATACTTAACTGTTGCTTTAATAAATGAAGTATTCTTTAAAGAATCTTAAGAAAGCATGTAGCGGAACGAAAATTGAGTAGTTTCTTATAAATTTTTATTCCAATCTATTTCTCTAAATCAATAAAGTTGATCTCCATTCTAACCCTTTGTCAGTATGTATTCAAATAATTCTCCTTAGATAAACTTCCGAAGGTGGCTAATTCATATCTCCTTAGATATGCATTTTCTCAGGAAAAGAGACATGTGACAGTTGTCCCATTTTTTCCTTTTATTGTCGTCGATGGCTTATCGATAATTGGCCCGTAAATTTCTCGTTAACTTACTACCATTAAGGTCCGCATGTAACTTTTATGTCCTATGGTGCACCCCCCCCCCCCCACACACACACGGTAACTCGCGCGTTCTTTTCAGAAACCATAAAACAAATGTCCAGAAACGTTTAATGTTGCTGGACATTAGACAAACATAATGTTGTAAGACACATCTTACTAATTACATGAAACGGGACTGTCCTTGCTTAATTTTCTTTTTAATTTCCATCACCATTTAATATATATTCATAAAATACATGCTTTACCGGTGCTTAGCCTTCCGTCAACAAGGAATTAACTGCGATAGAGTCATCACTGTTAATCATAGTTATTGTCTTAATAAAATTCCCCTTTGGAAGGTACAATACAAGTAGTTCAGAGCACGTTTAATTGAAAGATGCTTTGTATAAACACGAGAAGCTGCTATCTTCTAAGCCGATGTAAACGGTTTCTTCTATTAAAATCTGATGTTGTATTTTACCATAACTGACTTTCTTAGTGTGACTCATCGTCTGAAACTGAATCTGGCTAACCTTTACATGGAGACTATTGACAAACATGATCACAATATTGTATGTATACATATATCCGGTTAAGAATGATTTCCGCAGAGGTGTCCATTCATTTCTTAGTTTATTTTCTCTTCGTTTTTCTAAGGCAGCGGCCACACTAAAATTAGTACCTTGGGCAGGTGATATGATTCTGTACAATTCACGGATGTTGTCAAGTGTTTGCTAAGTTTCCTGACATTTTCCCACAGAACTTCCTTTTTTTTTTACTAGTCATGCCCCGCTATCAGAGCGTTAATGACAACATAACGATACCCTCTTATCGACTTCTATGACATTTTGTGGACAACCTTGAGTCAAATTATCGCTGTTTTCGAAACGAAGACAGTATGAGAGGCTAATTAATTATTAGTACGTTCAGAGGAATTATTTGAAACAGAACTATGTGCTTGAACTGAAGCAGTGTGACTGAATATTTAAATCGGACATTTCCAAAGAGTTTCTGTTACTAGCGTGATGGTTGTGATAATTCTGGGGATGATCTCATTAATGTCATTTAACTTTTACTCTTATTTTAGAAACCGGATATCAGTGCTATTGCAATCTCTAACACTGTTAACAGAAGAACATACTAGTCTATTAAAACTAGTAAACCATAATTTATTTCTTGATTGTGGTTACAAATATTATAAACAAACACTTTTATCTCAAATATAAAACCAAACTTTTCTTTTATTTACAACAAAATACGTAAGTGCAAGAAATAAAACAGAGCAAAGAAACTTAATTTTAGTGTTATTTTTACTTAGATTTTTTTTATTTAGTCGAAGCAAGTACTTGGGCTTAATAAATATGTTCTATATAGTACTTTTAAGTGATTCACGATACAATATAATGTTATTAATCCATAAAGACAAATAAAGTCAGTGCTTATTTGCTAGTAGTATTCAGATAAGTACATACATACACTTGTTGACTACAGTTAATACGTTTTCTCTCTCTCTCACCACACACACAGCACTACTACTTTGGAAACTACCAAACGAGTCTAAGACGACGCTATTTTCAAGGAACATGCTAGATGCACACAAAAATAAAATGATTTCAAACAGCAGACAGCCTTGGATAACTTTTGCAGTGTGCCTCGTGACCACGTTGTAGTGCTTATGCTGTCCTAATACTATTAATAGCATCTGCAGGTTTTGTGCAACACCCGGCAGTCTGTAGTCTAATCTCCTTCCGTGTTGGTGGCTTACGGTGTGGGTAACAGCAGCGCGATCGCGGAACCCTGAGTGAATCATGTTCCTGGTTCATTTACAACTCCAACACCTCTTGACCTCCACCAAGCACTTGGCACCAAGCCATTTTAAGGTGGAAGGGAGTGTGTATGTAGTCACCTTTCTAAAAAAAAAAATCGCAGGCCATACAGTTCTTTCCTTGTTGTAGTGCACACACACACAAACACACACACACACACACACACAATGATATGGAGGAAAAACGTATGCACATAACCAGAAGTCTGCTTGAATATGTCAAATAGAGTGTGAGATATCTGCTTAAATTGTGCATTTCAAAGTGTTCGTGCCCTTGTGTTACTGTATAGACACATAGAAAGAAAGTGTGCAACTTTATTTATAATGCTCAATACATTTCTGTTTGCGTGCTGTTGTTGAAGAGGGGTGGTGGGAATGACAAGTTCCCTATGCCAGCGCGTGAAAGGTAGAGGCTGACCTGGTGACCTCACAACTCAACATGGTAGATTACACACAAAGGTTCATGTGCAGTGGGTCTCGAGGCAAACCCTGCCATACGGGCTGACGGTTGTGTCAGCCAATGCATAAAACGTTAAAAGGATTCTCTTTACAACACATCAGGTTCCCATGATTGGAGACTGGGTCGTTCAGTAGGTGTGCACACTCAAGCCAATAACTGACAGACGAGACGAACGCTGTTTGAGTTTTTTGTTTTTTTTTGTTTTGTTTTGGGGGTGGGGGTGTAAAGCGCCATGAGCCTGTTCATAGGACCGGGGTATGGCGCTGTACAAATTCACTATATTATTATCTAAAGATTGTGTAGAGTGCGCTGCCGCTACCTTTTCACTAAGACGTATGTAATCACAATTGTACTGGAAAGTTTCAAAACATCTACAGCTACTAGCTCCAAAACACTGTTCACATGAAAGCATAATATGGTCACTCATACTCTTGTTAATGTTGAAACAAGTTTAATACACTGCTTTTTATTAGGTTACAGATATTACCGAAAACAACCTGGCATATCTTTACCGAAGAGGATGAAGGCATTGTAAATATTACAATAGGACATTAGAGCCATCATGTATAGGTTAATAGAACTGATGCACTGAGCAATAAATCATTACAAAAAAGCAAAATGAAAACATTATAGAAAAATGTAAGCACAGTTGTTACAATTGTTTTATAATTCTAAGAATACTTTCGTTTATTAATTAAAGCATGCCCAAATTAGTTTTGTAAATCTTATTCCACATAAATGCAAATAATCAGTGAGTCAAATGGTATAAGCTATAAACATATTTTTAAAGCATGTTCATAACATTGGTCACAACAGGTGCTTCCAAAATACATTTTTCATTAACAAAGAAGCTGTTTTGTTCAATAAAACCTAATTATTGACTCTCTTTTAGCACAGTAATTATTACAATACATAACATCTACACATAAAGCTCTCATTATTTCTTCTCGGGTCTACTTTGCCTTCGCCTTTGTAGTATTTGTAGAGGGTTTGAAAGTTTTAGAGATGTATACTGGAAAGGATTGCTACAATGATTTTTCATCTCGGTGTTGGTAATTGAAAGGCAACTTTCTAGAACTCATATCTAGCACAGGAAAAGCTGCATATAGTTCCTTTATGTTAAAGAGCTTTTACCAGACTCATCGGAGACAAAGTAAGTGAGCTCATGTGTAATCTCACAGGACTAACGCTCCTTTGCACAAGGAAGGACAACTCCTTAACTTACATTGCAAGGCCGTATTGTGAAAAGAAAGTGCATTCTGATCTTAAACACTTACAGCGGACTAGTTCATTGCCTCCTTAGGCATGAGTTGTATATGGGGTGAAGACATGTGGCAGCTTTTCTTGTTGTTATTCACCGTCTGCCCACAACATTCTGTCGGTAAGTAGCTCGTAAACGTGTCGTTTACTATTGTATACCTGCAAATAGATGAACACAAATGTTTACAACTGCAGCTATGTGCAAACATTTATTTCGCTTTAATTCTTTTCATTGGTCTATCAGGAAAGATAAGCCACCCCAGTATGAATCTAAAAGTTTTTTTTTATGTGGCGCTAGAGTGACTATAATTCTAACAACTACCTGCTGATCTGTGGCTGGAAAGTATCACCACGCAACCACCAATGGGAGATAATTCACATTTTACGAGTCTCAATCACTAGTACTTCCCCTTAGCAGCTCTGATTACCGTTCACAGTTGTAGTTATATATAAATCGCGGAAGTCTTGTGCGTTTTACAAAGTAACAAAAATGTATTCATGCTTTTTGCCGATAGTTATACATATTTCGAAATAAAATAATTTATGTAATAAAATTTATATAATAATAACCCATACAAACTATACAATGTATATTTCAAAGGCAGAAGCATTACGTGTTACAATATAAAACTTATGTCCCATAGCTGGCTCTTTTTTATTACTTTCATGTTGACTTCTGAGTAGTACTTTTAATAAAATGATCAGCCCATTTACTTCTTTACAAACAGAAAAGAAGGAGTGACTTTTATTGTGTCAAAAATATCTCGTGAACTAGGCACACACACACACACACACACACACACACACACACACACACACACACACTCTTTCTGGCTCACTTATATACACATCTACTCTACTAATCCTAACCCAATTACTTTATCTACGAAGTCCATTTCCTAACCTATCGTTTGCACTTTGCTGCCACCCCAGTAAAAAACATTTTAGTCTGGCAGATTGACGAGTTGAAGCAGATTATAATAGTAGCATAATAATGTATAATGGTAGTATATCCTGTCTGCACTTCCTACTTTCAGCGTGATAATCAGCACACAACAAGAACCATATCTTGACATGGACATCAGAGATGCAGTTATATAGCATATATATATACATTTTTTTTTTCGTCTGATATTTTTTATTTCTATATGTGTTTGTGTATTTAACCGCGAAACTTTTCCTTCTGAAATAGTGTTTTCTACAGAGACGAATTTTTTTGAGCACATATTATCATAGCGGTGTTAAGATTGTAACTAGTTGCTTGTTGGAACGAATCTCATTCTAAAATACTCAAACAATTTTAGTTCGAAAAACTCTAATGATCTCTGTCATCGTAAATAGTATCAACAGTAAAACTGAGCAAATAATCTTCATGGTGTTTTAATTTTTATCACATTTTCTGCCTTTGCTGTGTAAAGGTACCCAATGTTAGCTACACTTTCTGTTGACTATTCATTGTATACCTTATTGTATTTGAAAGTTCTGTAGTAAACTCGGACCTTTAAATATATAAATGCCTGTCTTTGTAGTATGCAAATGAAGAGAGAGAGAGAGAGAGAACAACCACAAGTACAAGCAGTTGTAACAGTGTAACGAACTCTTGGTTCCATACAAGTCCGTTTATTCAATTTATACTAGCTGGAACATGTTCCCTGTGTATGAAAACTGCGATTACTGATTGGCGATTACGATACACATTGATTAGGACTAAATATATATTTATCACTTTTCTTTCAGATAAATAAAGACTCATTAGGTATCTGGCATCTGGCATTTTGTGTAAAAATTTTCAAATTCTAAACTTAAACGCAGTGCTAAAGAGCAATTAGGCACGTGCCAGTAAAAGCATATTTCTTTAGGACTGTAACTATAAAATTGTCTGCACTAAAACTGTCACAACAGGATAAGCGATCATTGTGGATGCCAGTTACATTCTTAACTAGGAAGAGCCTCCTGTTTCCTACTTCCCGTCACAACTCTCGTTCAAACCTAGCTCGTTAACTTGACTCTGGTACGAAAATGGTTCCCCAGAACCGTTTTGTATCTTAAAGACCCTTACAACTAACTGGTTCAGCTTTTATAGTGTCCAAAGAGACAAAAGTCTGCTAAATAGTGTCACGTCACATGCTGTGGTGACGATGCCTGCAGCTTTGCTCAATACGTGCAACGATTTTTCATATTCTTTTCACCCCTTAGCTAAAAGGGAGAGATGAGGTTAGGCAGCAAAGGTGAATAAGAAAACCGCCCCCTCACAGCGGACAGCCTGTCCACTTTACGCTAATCACCCAGCTTTTATTTTGCTTGCCACGGCATTGACTTACTTCAATGTATCCTTGGAGAATCATTTTCGTCAAAGTGTCATGTCAGACGATATGAGTGAACCCCGCCAGCATTTATCATTTGACGGTAGCGAGCAGAGTGTCCTAATGATCAGCCCCGGAAGTGAGTAATTTGCGTACAAGGTTGATCGTCTTCTACTTCCTGTAGCTTATCCGAAGGAGTCTCCTGAAGCAGTTCATCTCAACATCTGGATCCGTAGCTACGATTCTGCGAGCAAGGACGACTTTTCATAGCCGTACCGTAAGATTGGCACAACGAGAGACTTGTAAAGTCTAAAATTAGTGTGAAATAATAATCAATTTTTTTAAAACGTCGATTTTGGCATCGATTTCAGCTGTTTCCTCTCTCCAGCAATGTTCAAGTCATAGAATGGGCCTTGGTTTTGGGGTCCAGATTGCAAACCGTTATTGAATGTTTCCAAAAATTCTTTGCACCAGTCCGTACGGCTTTTTATTTTGCTGGTCTGTCAGTAGCCTTTGCCTCCAGCTAGCTGACTTCTTGCTGAAGATCAAATTGCGATAAATAATCCTGTGAAAACATGAAGGGATTCCAAGCTCCAGCTCCATCTACCTGATGGTCACACGGTCATCACTTTCCAGGAAATCACGAACTTTGTCGACATTGTCTGGGTCTCTTGACCTAAGCCTTGGCTCATGTTCGTCATCACAGCTGAAATAACCACTTCCAAATCGCCGAAAATAGTCTGTGGCAGTCGTTTGAGATGGATCATCGTTGCGATAAGCTTCTTTCAGCTCCTCCAAACTGTCAACAGCCCGCGTACATAAACTTTCTTCTCCTCTCCATCCTGGGACAGCTAGGACGGAAAAGATTTGAAAAAAAATTTGGAAACACCCTGAAGAATCACTCTATCGATTCCACATTGTCTACGATCACTAAAACGCCCCTCTTACTGGCTGCTGCAAAAAGGCACGAAACGGGACCATACTACTCCTCTCTTTTGTTTTCTACACTGGCTACCCATCCGTTCTCGCATCAAGTACAAACTGTCTGTGCTGTGTTTTATTTTCTTTGCAGGCTCCTGTCCTGAATATTTCTCTGAACATCTCTTCCCTTACATCCCGCCAGACAACTCCGCTCTTCGTCTGATGACCGTATCCTAACTGCTCTTGTACCAGATTAACAACATATGGTCACAGGACTTTTGGCTACTGTGCAGCAAAACAATGGAACTCTCTCCATTCCCACATCCGCCATCTTCCTACAACTGAATCCTTCAAATCTGCACTGAAAACGCACCTCTTCCTTGAGCATTACTCCTAACACAGTCCACTGAATGCTAGTCCTTCTTACCCTGCCCCTTCTGCTCTTGCTACTAGTCTTCCCATCTTACTCCTAACACAGTCCACTGAATGCTAGTCCTTCTTACCCTGCCCCTTCTGCTCTTGCTACTAGTCTTCCCATCTTTCTTTGCAGAATCACTATATTCTCTGTTCTTGTTACTTGGTGCCTTCTTATGTTTTCTTTGTTTTCTGTTTGTCATCAGTACTGTCATTTATTCTTCGGTCCCTCGTGTTCTATCCATTTAGACCATATTTCATTTCCGTTTAAGTGCTAAGAGCATGCTCTCTTTGAGTGTAAAAATGCGCTATAAAAATCTTCATTTATTATTATTAAAGAAATTTACTAAGCTTACAATTGGATGCGAATTTTGTGAGCTCAGCAAAATTCTTTTTCAGACTTTCTCAATCGTTCAACCTGATGCCTGTTGTAAATTTGAATGTTTCTGAATCACCAAACGCTTTTCATGAAATTAATTTATTCAAATTTTGTTTTATTTCTAAAACAATATATATATATATATATAACATATATTATATACTGTTTTTCGATATCTCGAGTGTCCATGCTTGCGTGTAAAATAACACTAGAACCCTGTGTCAAGCTTACACGTAGCAGGCGACATCAGCAATATTTCACTGCACCCAAACCCGGAGATAGAAGTTCTCTTTCCTTATATTCTTTCTGTCCCAGTGTTATAGGGCATCTGAGCTTTTCATTGACGCTTCTTTCGCTGACTATTGGTCAGACGAACAGCTTGTAAAAATAATTTGTAACATTATTCACTCAAAAATTTTAATAATGGGCAATTAATGTAACTCTAGCTAAATCCCGATCAACACAAAACCATTTTGTTGCTGATCAGCTTTATATTAATGAACCTCTGTGTGCGTCTCCAAGGCTCATACATACCTGTAAGTATTATGCTGTTAACACTCCACTGTAGGTAAATAAAAGCGTTACACTGATTGATTGGTTTCTTTCAATTGATTGTAACAATTTTAATCTGAATCGATCCATGCAACAACTTTAACAGATGATAGCAAAAACTTTACTTTGTGGTCGCATTATTATTTCTCTGTCAACCACTCGAAATGCAGACAGATCTAGATCTCCTTGTACAATTATGTTAAAAACATCCTAAAATGCCACTTCAACAGGGTACACTGTTGGATGAGTACATATAAGGAATTTACGCAATGCATTCACTGGTAATTACGGTAAAGGCTTCCACCTGATAAAATCTAGATAAGTTGTATAAACAGAAACCACATAATGAAACAAGGTAAATGCCGGATCGTAAATATGCGGCGCCTTTCTCAGTCAAGTAGACGTATCCGAGCTTACAAACAAGAACACACAGGCACAAGAGAAAGGATAGAATATATGTTCTCCTGTCATATATTAAGATTTTAAGTTTAAAAAGTCATTCGCAATTTGTCTGTGCAAACAGGACTATAGCCTACAACTCTAGCCTGTGCTAGCTACCGCACGCTCTGCTTTGCTAACATGACTGGGTCAGGACAAACACATCTCAAGAAATAGCCATTCAGTAATAAGGTGACGATACGTATCGGAATACTATCAAGTCCTTAACAGTTGTCTTTCACTAAAAGTCAAGACATCGGCAATTTTTTTTAAATTTACATAAATACAGATTATATACTTATTACATAGTTAACCTAAGGATTTAAAAAAAAATTTTTAGGAATAGCTTTTTAAATATAACTGAAAATTTGTTATTTCAATGAAACAGCCAATTATGATCAATACCAGTTCAAGGTTCACGAAATCTTGCTTTCTGAGCACAGTAAAAAGAAATGAACAGTAAACACCCTGTAAATGTAACAAAGTGAATACTTTCCGTTTGCCAGAAAACTACACATTTAAGGTAATGCCTCAAAAATTTGCATTACGATCAATCCTATCGCTTCTTAGTTTGTGTTTAAATGTTTTCTAAATGCTTCAACTGCGCTGAAAAGTCGCACTCAAAATCGATTTGTATTTGTTCACTCAGATATAGACATGCATTTCTTCATTATATGACCCCGATACCACCGTGTGTATAATATTTTGTAAAGGCTTATGTGTAGAATGCTCCTCACTATTTCGATGTAAAGACTTGCTGTTTAAACGTGTACAGGTGTTGTGTGCCGTTGAAGGATGTGTTCTTGATTTGTGGCTAAAAACGAGATGGTGATTTTTAACAGACTGTGGTGTTTGATTATTTTAATCAAAATGTGCGGTGTGTACTTAGGTCACTGAGAGCAGTTAAATACCTACCTGACTGTAAACATTAACTCGATGCTTAATATCATTTATTGAAAAGTTGAGAATTACGTTTTATTATTGTAAAATATATAACTGTCACAATCTAATAATGTCACTAACTTTATATGGATCGCTACTCTATTAGCCGTACGTGCTTTGCTTAGCTGAGGTATTCGTAAAGACCAGGATTTCCTAATAAAATTTGTTTGTGCTATCTATATAAGATTTCTCAATGCAGCTCATTAAACATCAACATAAACTCTCTATCTAATTAAAAATTCGTTAGGAAATAAACTATGTGAAATTTTGTACACTGACGGATTGATTAAGCTACAAAGGTGTGTGTAGTTTAGAAACAAACTTACTATGTAAAATTATGTACACTAATATATTCATTAAGCTACACAAATGAGTGTATATATATATATATATATGTATACTCATACACATAAATGTGGGGGTATGTTTTTAAATAGAATTGATTCGCTTTGTTCTTGATATAGAAGCCAGTCTGACGCTGTGTGATTCACCCCAAAGTTATCTAGAAGTGGAGGAAGGGAAGCAAGATAACACTTTCACATGCTCAGGACTGAAACAAACAGAGTCCGTGGAGTGGTACCTGGAATATCCCAATCAACCGGCTGGAACAATATTCATTGGCACTTGTTATACCAATTTATCGTGCAGTGTCCAGGTTAAAGCAATATTTAACCTTAGGAGAACTACAGAGACATCTGTGATCACTGTCAATGAGACAGCAATTTTGAACAAAAACAGTTTTACCACAGCGACTTTTCTGTGCCAGACATTTTTGCAGAAATCAAAGACTGACGAAACACGGTGTCAAGTCGATTACATATGTGAGTCATTTTATTTTTGCTATAAGGGAAGTAAATGCTGCATTCAAAATTTAATTTCTATAGTGAGTTGCTTCCTTTTGAACATATTTTTTTCAAGTACAAAACAAAAAGATATGCTTAGTTTTTCCGACGAAATATCAAGATATCAATCACATCTTCAATATAGTCAATAAAAATGAAAATACTTTTTAAAGAAGCGAATGACTGTTTGATTTAGCCAGTATATTCCTGGTCGCTGTCTTTAGGTAACAGTGTACTGTAGGTATCACTTTTCTTGGGATGATGGAATCTTGATTCTGGCATTGTCTGGCCAGTGACTACACGTGACATCTGTTTTATCTGTCTGTGTTGTGGGTTAGATAAAGTATCAAAAAGATGACTACTTACTACTTCGTTGTCTATCAAAACAAAATAAATTAGCAATAAATATTATCCTTCCACACCTAATCAGGAGTGTTGCTAAATCACTTTGCCTATCATACTTAAAGAAAATGAACACCACTAGGTTAAAGTCCATTGAAGTCAACAGCACAAGAAATATAATGTGTAACACTGCATAGGATACTGTAAAATTCACACTTAAACGCTCTTATTTATTTTTTTTTAAGATTAAAAAAAGGAGAAAACTGTTTCAGACCCCGCTGAAAACATCATCTGCAAAACTGAGTTTAGTGGAAAGATATGGAGGTTAACCGGGCAGTGCGATATTTCAAAAGTTTACTCATCGAGAAACAACTATGGCTGTTATTTATACCAGACTATAGAGGTATTACTTTATACTTTTTTCGAAATTTCTCATGTAGGTAGAAATAAGTCATTTCAAAACAAGATTGTATGCCAAATGTTGAAGCATTTTTAGATATAAGCATCTTGTCATTTAATCAATTTGTATGTTAAGAGTTTTAGGTATCAGTATATATATATATATATAAATGGGGCGGGGGCGGCATATTCATAATGTAGACTTTATAAAGCGAAAATGTGACCCACTTTAAGCAACTTTAGTTGTAAATTCTCTTTTGTAGGGTTCACAAGAGTTGACAGTTGGCTTTTATAGCATGGATTTGCGGCCATCTACAGCAAGCAAGTATGTCTCAGGCACGTGTAACATGACCTCATTCCTGCCACCTATCGGGCAATACACCTACACGGTTATCGTCATCCCAGGAAAAGTAAAGGTTCCCGCCACATTCAACGGAAATAATACAATTCGTAAGTCCTCGGGAAGCTACTGTATGTACCTTGATGTTTGACATGAATGCGGTATGTGGTCGACAAATAATTTACTGAGCTAACAGCTACCTCTTCCGCCTACTCCTCAAGCCTTACTTCATCTTTCCCTTTCACCACTGTGTCATCTGTAACCTATTGCCTAAGTTTTATCCTGTGTTTTCTTGTTGCGTTTGGGCTTAATTCATGTGAGCACAATGCGTTGAGATCGCCTTCTTAAAGACCAACCGGAATGGTTTGCGATGTTTGCATGTATCGGCAGGTACAGGCGATATAAGACTAACCTGTAAATTTTAGCCTCCAAACCCCATCCGTTAATTAATTATCCGCTACGATTCGTACTTGCGATCAACAAGCGCCGCTAACAGTGTACTACGTCACACTAGTGCACCATTCACAACATTGACAGCCGTCAACACCAAACAGAGAGAATGAGCGACAGTTTGGGTTATTTGGACGCTGAAAGTCTTTTTCTTTTCGTGGTTCTGAAAAACTGCTACTTTAGCACGAGAAAAGCAGACTTTAACGTCCGAATAATCCCAACTGTCGCTCATTCTCTCTCTCTCTGTGTTTGATGTTGATGGCTACACTGTAGTACACTGTTAGCGGCGCTCGTTGATCGCAGGTGCAAATCGCGTACTTTGCTAGCGGATAATTAATTAACGGATGGGTTTTGGAGGCTGAAATTTACAGGTTATATTTATATCGCGTACATCTACTGACATCTGCAAAAAACGCAAACCGTTAAGGTTGGTTTTTAAGAAGGGTACATTTGCAGCTTACTATTATTGTTGGTGTTTTTAGGCGAGTGCATAAGCATGCCAATATTGGCCTTCGCCTTCATTCATTACTATCAGTTTTATATTTTGTAATAGTTGTTGTAAATCAATATAGCATAGCTGATCAACACATTATGTTCAACTTCTATTTATTCTTAGGAGTACTCATTTGATGCTATGTAGTGCAGATGTCATGGGTCTCTAATTTATCAACATGAGGTATGCTGATTTATAGTTTTTATTGGTGGTAATCCAATATTCAAATTTCTTTCCAGAAAGGAACAATTACACTAAAAGCTCAAATAAAATAAACAGAAAATGTAGTGTTTTGACAACCCACCCACTTTTCGTCAAAAGTTGATTTAACACAAGCAAGAATGCAGTCGACGCCCTAAAATTAAAAATGCACTCGAAAATGACATGGGCGCTGCTGACTAATGTGTGAATTACCTGACTTAATCTACAGATTCTATCAGTGCCCCATCAACACAAAGACGGTGGAAAAACCAAGCGAATATCACTAAACTCTTAATTTGTTCAATCGAATGAAGACCCCATTAAAACACTGTTGGCCATCATTAAAGTTTTCAGGTGATTAATAGAAATGCCAAATTCAAGGAGGAAGTATAGTGCTAAGGAAGTAGACAGAATTTTCCGAGACATTAGAATTTAGGAAATAAAAATAGAACCAAGGAAAGTGGAGAAACTCTAATGTAGTCAGTTTTCTATTAGCTAAACACCGTTCTAGGAAAGTATTCGTCCTCTCTTAGAAGAGGCGCAACCAAAAAGCTCACATGGAAAATGTTGATTGGTCTCCCCTGTGATAAAGAATTTGCAAAAAAAAAAACTTTACCCACCGACCATTTTAAATAGCGTGGAATATGCCATTAGCACAATGTTGTGACAGCCTTGATTCTCTACCACTGCTAAAGCTTGGCTTAGAAGCCAGAGTATTGTTATATACATATCTCTTGTTTGGAATGTCTACCGGCCAGCAACCGTCTTCTTGCTTAGGTACAAATGTATGTGTTTTGTGTGTGTGTGTGTGTGCTCGCGCGCGTGCGTGTGCACGCACATGAGAGAGAACCTGTGTTATATAATTTATAATTTATAATTCATTGATATGTGAGTGTGCAAGGTTTCTCTTTCGTTCTGTGTATTGCTAGGCATACATAGCTATATTAGACATCTTCATTTACATAAGCACCACTTTTTAATTTATACATTAAAATAAATATGTCAAAAATTATCAAATTCAAAACGTTTTTCATGACAACAAATGCAAGTCACAAGTCCTACATCACGACATCAGACAGTAAACATATCATAGGTATTTACACCGACAATCTAAGACATGAATAATCACATAGAAACATTCCATTCTTCATCCTTGAGATGAAATTATATACTGTTATAACTTATGACATACTTAACACCGTGAAATGTAATCAAGAAGCCTGTATTTGGTAAGGCAGCATAGCCTACTAGTAAGTGCTCTCAACTGTAGAGATGTGGCTGGTAGACTCCCCGGTGCTCACCCGCCAGCTTATCTGCAAATTCCTTACTTATAAGGGAAGGTAAAGCGGGTGGAAGAAGGTTGGGCTCCCCTTTCCGAATGCCGCGACCATAGAATTCATTTCCTCTAGTGGCCTTTTTTTCGTATCTAACAATAAAAGCACTCGATTGTGAAAAAGGATATGAGCATGCAGTGGTAGATTCGTAAACACAAATGCTATGTGTGTCAGGAAAGAATCTCAGCTTTCGTAGTAAATATTTAGACGTTGGAGCCATGCGAGCATTGATCTCTTGACACTTACCGTTTCAGGCCAGCCTCCCGTTAGTCCAGTACACAACTGCCCAGTGTTTGTCAACGAAGGAGACACTGTAGACTGTAAATGCTCCGTCTCCGACGTCGGTTCACCTCCAGGAAGGATAGCGTGGAATACAGGCTCCGACCAACTGTTACTCACTGGAGTGAAGAAGGAACAGCACGGGATGACTTTTGTGTGCGGTGTGACGTGGAACAACACAGTTTATCAGCCTGTGACCTACACACTTCTCATTGCTTGTGAGCTTTCCATACAGTAGAATTTTAAGTCTTTCCATTTTGGTACACTCTACATCTACTGAAACGTCTTTGTATATAATGATGATCATTTCTGCATCATTTTCGCAGGTAGACCTGACTAGATCTAATTCTGTAAAAACACATTTTATGGAAAGAATTACGATCGTGAGGAAAGGTGGATGGCGCACGAGAGACTACTTGTCACACATATCTATGCAGAGCAGGAGTGGGAAACGTTTGATCATTTAATCCAGTAAATCTCTTTCAGTAAAGCTATAAGCGTTTCTCAAAACAACTTCCATTTATATTTAGTGAATAATCATTATAAGCAAGGTTTGATGGGCAAGCAAAAACTTTCATTATGGAATAAGACACAAACGAGTACATGGCGGGACAGACACGTATGCTTCTCGACAGCTACCTGAGGTCCCTGTAGACGATTTTGGATAATTATTCATCCATGTCTCCCGAGCATTATCCCTCCGCAGTAAGACCCGCATCTTCAACACCAATGTGAAGGCAGTCCTACTGTATGGCTCTGAAACCTGGAGAGTGACAAACACCATCAACAACAAGCTCCAGACCTTTACCAACCGATGCCTTCGCCATATTTTGTGAATAAGAAAAGATCTCCAATAGCAGCCTGTGAGTAAAAACTAACCAGAAATCCACTAGTCAAGACATCAAAAAGTGCAAGTGGGGGTCGGGGAGATAGGACACACCCTGCGCAAACCAGCTGACACCATTGCCAGGCAGGCACTTGACTGGAACCCTCAGGGGAAGAGGAGAATTGGGAGGCCAAAACAGACTTTGAAAAGACCAGCAGAGAGCGAGGCAAACCATGGCGGAACCACATGGGCCCAACTGATGGGGCCTGCTCAAAACTGGGTCCACTGGCGAGGTGTTGTTGCGGCGCTATGCTCCTCGAGGAGTAGCAAGGAATGATGATGATGAAGATGATGATGATTCATGCATCTGACCTTAGCCCCAAAACGACTGTAGACAACTTTGATATTGGCTAATGAATGGTCTAGCGTTCTTCCACTATTTCGGCTCTAAAAATGAAAATATGATCGTCGACATTGCTGTATACCATATTGGAACTGTACAGTGCATGTCTATGAGTGCCCAACATTATCCTTTCTTCGATTACAGTTTGCCTTAGTTCATGCTGGTCTCCATGTATTTATGTCTTCCAGTTCAGTTTTCCTGTCATGCGACCAGTGTCATCTAAAAAAAAGAGAAAAAACCGCAGCTGCCTATGGGCTTTCTGTATATGGAAGGGGAGGTATAGTGGCCATCTAGGCTTCTCGCGAAGTGTTCTGTAAGAAAATAAGTACCTGAGATACGGGCAACCTTGGGGTCTGTAACTGTTTCTTCAGAAAGTGCTTTAGTTGTTGAGGAGCCTTAAAGTTTTTGTACTGCGCATCTATGTCTTCATGGCATGTTCAAATAAAAATACACTTTGCATATCGTAGTACAAGTCTTCGTGCCAGACTCTAACAAATGCCATCTTTGTCCATGGCATTGATAACGATACCCTGCTGATGCCGTAGGTGCTTTTTTATCAGGGAGCGATATTGGCAGATCTGTTCAAGTGTACTCCAGGCTGTATTTGTCCTGAGCGGTCGTGTATTTGCGTTTAACTGGGTTGGCATATTAATTGTTACTGTGCGACTTTCCTTTCTTTGTGCTACGGCTTTGCCCCTCTATCTCGGTTTTTTTGTTTTTTGTTTTTGGTTTTCTTTGTTACCTGCTTTCATCGCTTTCCTCATTATGTTACTCAAGACCTTGGTTTCTTCTTAAAGATTGGAATATCTATATGTCTTCTATGCTTTTCTTTGATCATAAAGTTGCAGAATAACATTTGTAAATTAAGGCTTCTTCCTTTTCCTTTTCAGATTTTAGCTCCCTTTCAGCTGATGCCACTAGCCCATTATTAATCTTTCCAAAAAGGGTTTAAATATTGCAGTATATAGAGTTTAGCTAACCTCTTTAATTTAACCTCTCTATATAAGTAAAAGTAGTTTAGAAATAAACTTACTATGTAAAATTTTGTACATTGGCGGATTTATTTTAGTTGCCCATATTTGAGCAGCGAACTAACCTCCTACTTAGGTATTCAAACTCTATGCAGTCTCTGGGTATCTCCTCTTATTAAAGTCAAAACGAATACATTCGTTGTTTGATTGGCGACCCCTCCTAAGCCTATTGTTATCCAAAACTGAGACTTTTTACGACAAGTTTACCACAATGTCTATACGCGACCTTGCAATAAAGATGGTGGGTAATTAAAGACTAAGGGAGTAAACAATTACAACAAATCCAGATTTTAACACAGCATCAGTAGGAGAAGAATGTTTACGATAAATGCACCGGCTAAGATGTACACGTCTTTGGCACCATGGCGATCCAGAGTTTGAAGGCGTGAAACAAAAATGTGTTCTTGCCAGTGGCGTATTTTCCAATAGGCGCACTAGGCACGTGCGCGGGGGCGGAGCTCCTTGGGGGCCGGAAGAATTTCCACCTTTTTTAAACCAGCGTGTCACGGGTTGGCGGGTTGCAGGAAATCGCTTACAGGGTCCCCCCGGATCCCATACCTGTAGAAGGGGGAGGGACTTTAAAGAACAACCAATGTGTAAACGAGATCGTAAAAATAAGCGTTTATCAGGAGATTCCGACATCTGCGCCAGTGTGACTTAATAGTAATAATTTACCCTAGAAAGAAAATTCGTTAATTCTACTTTTAGGAAATACAGTATATTTTTCATGATAATTTTATATTAATAAAACTTAGCAAGTTTTATACTGTATTATTTATATAAACTGTTACTGTTCTTACGTTTTTCTCATTTTGTATTAACATCAACATTTCCCCTAAACTTTAAAACAGACATAAAAAGTGCCCATGGATCCCTGTATAATGTGCTTCAGCTTTAGTATATAACACTAAAAGACTACACACTAAGTCTCTATGATTTTCTTAATTATATTTATACATGCTATTTGAATTAGAAAAGAATTAGAAGTATTCTAGTTTGCCGATATTTGATTTTTGTTTATTGTTACAGCTCTCTAAACATTAGAGTTTTGATTTTTATCACTTTGGTAGTAAGATGTGTGTGGGCTTAGTAAGTCCCCTCTCTGGTAAAGGTAAATTTCTCACGTTGTGACATTTTATAGTACAGTTACACTGACGATATAAACCAGTATTAGCATCCTTGTTTACTGTCTCATAATATAACAATCAGGAGGAATTTTACGTTAAAATTAAATCACTAAAATCATAACGTGTATAAATATTGTTTCTATTACTATATATATTTATATATACATGTGAATAGATCGACCATCTGCGCTGAGTATTCAGCTGAACAACATCACAAGCGACAGGGTGACTGTGGAGGAGAAGAGCTCTCTGACCATGCTGTGTCAGTCGGACGGCAGACCCACACCTAACATGACCATCACCTACGTCACCAGTGATAATCGTGTCTTAAACAGTCGTCCGGGAGGAAATGTTACTCTAGCTGCTCAAAACGTTTCTATACAGCATAAATTGGTGGATCTTCAGTGTGAAGACTCTGGTTATTATAACTGTTCTGCAAACAATAACATAGGCAGTAAATATCATACTGTCGAATTAATTGTTAAGTGTAAGTTACCTTTTTTTCTTTTATAATTACATTATATCGATTATGAGTATGTGTGCAGGAGTTTTGCTCGCATTCGTTTCTGTGTTAGTGCTCACGTACGTACTTCTGTGCCAAATAATGTTTCTCATTGGTGACAACATTGAAATGGCAAGAGGTGTATTCATTTATGCTCTTTAATGTATTCTATAATTATTTATTTAATTTATTTAAATTGTCTTTTACCTTTTTCACATCAAGGTGCTTGGAAGTCATTGTTTTTTTACTTTCTGCTCTCGTTTAGGTAAACCTGTAAGAGTCGATGCCAGCCCTACACCTCCGATTATTGTGGAAGGCAATACTAGAAGTTTTGAACTGATTGCGTATCCGAACTCTGTAAATGTGACAAAATATTTTATCGGATCGAATAACTGCAGCAGTGAAACACCGGCCAGCGATAACGTACTTCGTGTAGCATGCACACCAAATTCTCAGCTACTTTATAAAATCACCTGTGCAGTAACAGTCATCAAACTGACATTAAACGCAGCTGGACTTTACGAAGTCGTTGTCAGCAATGACCTCGGAAGGGTTACACTTATCTTCGAGGCACTGCCCCAAAATACTCCAGGTCAGTTTTCAAAATATCATTTCATCGAATTGTCTTTTTATAGTGCTATCTCTTTTCAACGAGTTAACAGCCATTATTTTAAAATTCACAGCCCATTTTAGAATTGCTCATTTTGGCTAATATTCCCCAAATACAACGGCAGATTTCCATATTTTTACCAGACTAACAATTAGGCATAAGTATTAATACTGCGCTTCTTCTACTGAATTTTTTTTAGGGAGTGACGATGTAACCTCATCCGAGTTCAGTCGAGGTCTGGGGACTGGTCTTGGTATCGGCCTGGGAATCGCTGCAGCTGAAGCCGTAGGAGTAGTTCTTGTCTGTTGGTGGCGACGCAAACAGCAGACCACGCATGCTAAAGGTGCTCAACTTGTTTACTAAAAGATAGACTCTATAAGCAAACTGATAAACTAAGTAAATAATTTAAAAAATAAGTAAAAAAATGGTGTTGTTACAATCAGCGCTGAATGGAATTCTGTTCCGATTAACGTTACACAAAATTGTATTGTTGCCATACACTTCAAATTTAATATTTGTATTTACTTGAAGTCATCATTTGTTACGCAACCTCTCATTTATGTAATTTCATTGATGCATTACAAGTTTTAGAATAAAAGACATTAAATATCTTAATGTCTAGTAAACTTTATGTGTGTAACATATAAACACATTTTTATGTATGAGAGATTAATTCCTTAGCTTTTATTTTTCAGGGAGACGAGAAAATACAGGCTACAGTTCGTAAGTAGTCCTTTAAGTAGCATGTTCGTATCAGAAGTTTTCTTTTAACTTAAGGGAACGTGTTTATGTTTGATGTGTAGTATGTTTAGCAGAGAATTTGTAGACTGCCCTTACTCGTGGTAGTTTTAAATAGCAACTGTTAACGAGATCGATCTCTCCTGAAGAAGAGAACCTTATCAACCTAAACCGCTTTAAAACATTTTAACGGAACTTAAGTAATTGTTGTGAATTTTATGGCCTTGAGTACTGGGGTAAAATACAGAAATTTTACTGTATGTATGTATGTATGTATGTATGTGTTTGTATGTATATTTGGTCACGCATTCGTTGAAGTATTTGTGTATGGGACATAGGACTTTACATTTTCCAGGCGACAAGATATTTCATTAGAAAAAATAGAAGAGCCGTCATTATCTTCAGGACGGGGTAAGTAAGGTACTTCTTACCTTACAGTCTTATGGATTATATAGTGACATTCAACAGCATGCCAAAAGTTGACCAATATTCCATTTAAAAGTGTCAAATATAGATCATGAATATGTACTAAAAGCTGGTTTTATGCAGAGCACGAGAGTGCGTACGAAGCTATCGGTACTCGTGAGACTGGGCAGACAGCTCCATACACCAACGTTCAGGGAAGTCAGTTGTCATTAAGAGAAACTACGAACAAGACAGGTAACGCACAAAAAGATTCTTAGTTTCTGTGTGTGTTCTAGACTTTTAAAAATAGGTTTATGATCGCCCTTTATGCTAGGTTTCGTTCTATAGAAAAAAATAAACACGCTAATTATCGACCTGTCGGGGGATGTGTTCATAATGCGACCTTGTATTTCTGTCAAAGGGGCGTATGATTATGTCAATGTGTGTATGTGCATATAGATTTATGTAGTCGTGTTATGTGTTCAAAAGCTTATTTTACACTTTTATTTACCCAATTTTGTTACAACATCAAGTAGATCAGATCAGAGAAAACCTACATTGATGGGATACTATAAAGATTAAAAATTAAAATCAAACTATACGGTTTTGTTATTGGTGTCTAAGGAAACGTATACGATGGCCTACACGTTCAAGATGTAGGAGTGAGCTCTCCCTACGCTAGTTTGACATAGTCATCGTAAAATCACAGCCTGAAAGTAAGCATTTTAATCTAATCAGCTAAAAAAAAATGGAAATGAAATGGCATTATATTATACAAAAGTTATTTAATGGTATGACAACATTTCTTATGCACTAATTGCAAATAAACCTGTTTAAGATTCAATTTTCCTTTAAATTAAACCACGTTCTTCTGTTTCTAAACAAAGCAGTTTTCTGCATAAGGCTTTTAAGCAGTATCGTGTTCAAGCCATATTGAAATCTTCCTTTCTTTGTATCAAAAGGTTTTCTTCAAAAGATCATCTTTACCTTCCTGCAGACATAGAAGCCATGCAAAGAAAAATACGGATAACGACTTGATATAGGAAGAATCGGCATTCTCTTACATTGATCACATTACCAATGAGGAAGCCCATAAATTAGGAACACAGCTTTTCCTAAGAACATACTTTGCTGCTAGCCATAATCAGCAAGATAAACCTTGTAAAGAAACTCGTTTAAGGTTAATGATGAAAAAAAAATCTGAGTGAGCACTAAAAATTCTAAGGCCATAGCTTATTAGTTAGTGCATTTGTCTTTGGAACACGGGTCGTGAAGTTGAGACCACCATGGTTTGTAAATTAAAAACAATTTTGAACATCCGTATTTATCACTGTAGACATTCAAGCCACTAATCCCAGATCAGTAGGCTATGACCATGAGCCTTACGTTACCATGAGGCTGTTTAAAAATGAGCGTAAATGGCTTCAGTCTAAATTTATATATCTGCTTATATATAAAAGTTATTTTACTAATTGTCACGAAGAAGTAATCTTGTCAGATTCTTTTCTGGAGACATAAACCTTCCCGAAGTGGATCTACTTAAGTTGTCCTATTCTTTCTCGCGCGATCCTATACTCTTTGAAGATCAGTTCGTTCTCTCTGTTTTTCTCAAGGTAACTCTCTTTATACGCATGCGTGCGTGTTTTACATGCTCTTAATCTTAAATAGAAATGAAGATTTCAAATCATTATTGTGTTTAAGTGCGTCCAGCTTTATACAGTATGTAGTCTTTAATTTTTCTTTCTTTTATTTCTCGTTAAATTTTTATGTTCCTGATGAAGGTAGTCAAGATACTTAAATTAAGCACTCAATTATTATATCTCTTTGCATAAATCTCGGCATTGCAACCCTACATTATCTTTGAGCCAATTTGTGTTTTGGGTAAATTTAAAGGCTTTTTGACGTTAGCTTCCGGTGAGGATAGTGCTGAACAGAAGAGCAACTGTTAAGAATAACAACGGTTTTGTATACGCTGCGCTTGCTATGATCGTGCAGACGATTTGTCTGACACTTAGAGCGACATCACAATAGCACCATAGTTCAGCCGGGATGTTATCAGTCCGAACACTATAACGGACGACTTATGTTGGGTCAGCGTATTGGTCACGTGCTCAGCAGCAGTGATAATGCGTCAAACGGTTGTTCACGTACTTCACTGCTCAATGTTATCTTTCAAAATTATCTCTTTGCACTTTCGCAAGTCAACAGCAGCACATCCAATTAGCAAAATCTAAAGCGTGGAATTGAACCAGTATGGGAGAAAGCTTATCGCTTTAAGTGCCAATTCCTGGAAGCACCACAGAGCACAGATGAGGTTACTAGAAACTTTCGTCGATACAGAAACCTACTGACCCTGCATAAAGCTCTGCAATGAACACTGAGCTATACACTCAATGCTATAAACGAACCGTGTAGTATAAAGGCTGGAATAACCGACATCCACATATATAAGCAGCCATGAAATTGCAACAAATTCTCAGTTCCTTACACTTCTATTTATATTGTGCAGCTAGAAAATATCCTCCATGCACGAATTTTTTTTTCACCGATCACGATACACATTTCTGGATTCGACAGTAACCCTGATTACAAATGTCATGTGTGTGTTGAAATCAAGTGTCCATCCAAACTTGACTCAAAGACATACGAGGCGTCCAGGAGATATAAATTATGTATGCTGTTTTTAAGTGCAGTGTCAGGCGCTGTCTCCAAGCGAGACATAAACTAAATAAAGTTGTGGTGAAAACCGTTACTGTGTTGAAAATGTTTTACTATCAGAATGCAACTGTTAAAGTTGTGTGCTGTTGCCAGAGCTAATGCCTGCCGCGCTTCCACAAACAGTTCTTCCTTTATCATGGTGATGAGTTTCTGTATTATCTCAAACATAACTTTGTTTCGATGACAAATTAGGCCTATCGCCCGGTTTGGTCCTACTTAACATCTTTTTATGGTGGGGAGGGTGGGGTGGGGTGACAAAGGATTGCGTCCATTTTGGCAACTCCGCTGAGATGGTATCCACTCCTGGAGACTTACCATCCTTCAGGACACGGATAGCCCATTTAACTTCGTCTCGTAATACCTGTATTTCTGCACCTTCTTCTGCAGTCAGGTCGCCTTGAAGAATGTTTGGGTGTTTCACAAGCAGAGCAGTAATACCGCTCCATCAAATCAGTACAACATTATAACGTCAACTGTAGATCAACTTGTACTACGAATATCCAGCTTTTTCTACTATTTTGTCTTCATGTTCAGATGGTCCCGCGTTTCGTACTTTTTTTCTCCTCTAACTTTTATTTGCATAAAAGTCGTTACACTTCTTCTCTGTGTTGTATGGGAATGTGACCCTTGTGTCAGATGTTTGTGAAAATTTATAGAGTATTTCAAGAAAGCAATGAGGATAGTAAAGCATACTGTAAATCAAGTTTAAAAAAAAACCTCAAAGAAGGGAAAAACATGAAAGACGAGAGATGGAAAAGTAGAAAGATTAGAAGAAAATAGAGCAATGAAAAAAAGAGAAGAATAGAGATCCCTGTGTATATGCAGAGAAACATACTGGCTGTGTATACCGTGTTGGATTTGAAAGTTCTGTAGTAAGCTCAGGGGCCAGTTGCACAACACGTTTCTAAACCTTAAAACTGTTCTAAAGAAGCAAAATCTCTTCTTAGCCATTTTGATGCATTGCAGGAAAACATACAACAAATTTTACTGACAGGACGGAAAGTCAGACTTAAACAACTTTATCTTACTTAAAGCAGTTTTAGTTTTAAAAATTCTAAAATTGTGGTGTGCACTTTAAACTGATCATCTAAATAGAGTTAAGGCCTAAAAGTGTTTAAAATTAGAAATGTGTTGTGCAACTGGCCCAAGACCTTTAAATATATAAATGCCTTTCTTTGTAGCATGCAAATGCAGACGAAAACAACCACAAGTACAAGCAGTTGTAACAGTGTAACGAACTCGTGGTTCAATACAAGTCAGTTTATTTAACTTATACTAGCTAGAAAATGGTCCCCGTGCATGAAAACTAACTCTGATTACTGATTCCCGAATACGATACACATTGATGAGACTAAGTACATTTTATCACATTTCTTTCAGAAAAATTAAGATTCATTAGTCATCTGGTATCTGGCATATTTTGTGTGAAAATGTTTAAATTTTGAACTCAGACGCAGTACTAAATCGAGCCACATGCATAAGGAATAAATTGTAAAAAAAAATAACAAAGATGGTGCCTGATAAGCACCAGGGCATAGGGAGTCTGTCCCTTTTCTGTGGTATAATTACTTACAATAAATATGATTCGCGCAAATATCGCACTTGAACTTGTGCACGAGGAAGGTCAATTTACCCGGCGAGCGCACAGCTCCCATATGAAAAGGAAGTATGTACCTAATGTACTCAATCTACTCAGACACCAGAGTGCAGGAAGACATTTATGCATGTGGCAGTATTTACTCAATCACTATCGTCAGATAGAACAGCTGAAGCTAGCTAGTTTTTACACTCCTTAAGGGTGCATTCATTCTGAAGTGGAAACATGTGGAAGCTGTTGTGGTTGTTATTCTGTTGTCCGCGACGATATGTCGGTAAGTAGCTCGTACATGTTAAGCCACTGTCGCATCGACCCCGTTGATCAGCAGGTTACTCTCGATAACAACGTAAGATATATGCGAAAATTTATTCTCTAGAAACGTTCCCAGTCTTATTCGATATATTAGGTCTGTGTCATGAAGCGTAAGCTACTCTTAACTGACTCGAAAAGTTTTCGATATGTGGCGCAAAGCGACTTTATTTCGACTCCAGTCAGAAAAGCACATTGCCACGGACAATGGGAGACAATTCATGTTAGACAAATACCTCTAACTAGTACCTTCCCTTAGCAGTTGGCATTCCTATTAGGCCAGAATCTTTTCTTTATCGGAATCAATTATGCCTTGCTTCATTGACTGTACAGGCATCTTCAAAGTTTTGAAGTTCGAAGGAGAGGATGGTTGTAAAGCTGAAACTTACAAGAAGCTGCGGAAGGGAACAAACAGGAGTACAGCATGCGCCTTAATTTAATTCAACACGGGAAAACTCACACGGTCCAGACACTGTAAGGATTGCTAGACTGATAGCTCGTTCTTGGTTCGTGATCCGCGGTGGTGCGTGGTCGCGAGTAGCATAATTGATTCCGATAAAGAAAAGATTCTGGCCTAATAGGAATGCCAACTGCTAAGGGGAGGTACTAATTAGAGGTATTTGTCTAACATGAGTTGTCTCCCATTGTCCGTGGCCGTGTGCTTTTCTGGCTGGAGTCAAAATAAAGTCGCTTTTGCGCTACATATTGAAAACTTTTCGAGTCAGTTAAGAGTAGCTTACGCTTCATGACACAAATCAAATATATCGAAAAAACACAAAAACGCTAAAGCTTACTTGATTTTGATTTTTAGTAGGAATACAGATCGTGCGTTCAAGGGGTTATTTTTCTTCTAACAGAAATTAAACACGTGCAAATGAAGGCACATTTCTTTAGGATTGCAATCAAAGTAACTACTTACACAATTTTCTGCACTAAAACTATCACTAAAATTTTGTTAGGCACAGCTAGGTTCTACATCGTCATTGCGACTAATAAAGCGAAAACGTGTCATTTGTTTTTCAGTATCTGCAACGAAATACTTCAGGTTAGATTTGAATTCTCAATAAAACTGCGCTGTCTTGAGACATACCTCCTTAACTATTGTACTATTATAATTTTTAAATGCCTAAAAAATTTGTCGCTGCTGGGATTCAATGAAGGATACTCGCTGCGCAGCTGCCGTCTCTAAACAGCGTCGCGCACAGGTATTTGAAACTTTGATCCTCTTCAAGTTGTACACTGTTAGAGTGGACCTCCGCTTTTCTTTGTAGTAGTATATACTATTATTTATTTCTTTATCTATTGATCAAGGTGATTCTCGTCTTGTGTGCGTTCGCGCTGGCGGCGAGCTTGTGTGTGAGGTACCGTAACTCACAATTGCTGCCTGCCATCAGCTGAACGTCATCAATAAAGCGAAAGTCACTTAGTGACATCCATCCGAGGAACACGGAGGTGTGCTGTTCATGAAGTGCACCTAGCATGATCTTCTCTGGAATATTTGAGCAGTGTCAGGGACAGCAAAGTCTTGGCAAACACCTACATTTCGTCGGAAAGAGTTCGTAGAACTACTGAGGTCCTTCGAACCGGCGTACAGCGCATAAATGGCCCTCTTCCATGCTGAGTTTTCATATCATATTAAATATTTCCTGCTAGCAAACTCTGTTGAACCTTTAGTTAAAGGCAATAAAGTTTATGTACATATACTTACGGTGTTGAAGATTACTTTTAGGCTGTGATTTTATAACTTAAAGCAACTACTGAATTTCTTTGAGAATAACAAGTACAGCTGGTGATTTAAAGAAAGTTGTCCTTTTTACAGGACTGCAGCAGGGATATACAAAATACAGATGTTTCTTATGTGTGTGGGATAGCCGAGCAAGCATATTGTACTACTTGCAAAAGGAATGGACTCGCAGACAAAATGTAGTTAGAGAAGAATATCCAGCATCAGCATTTGTTGACCAGTGTAATCATCTTTTGTGAGGGTCTTGGGTCAGTAAAAAGAATACCGTTCTCGCTCCAAGCCATTCCTTTATCTGTCTCACGGTATCTCTATACACTCCAGGTTTCTCGAACTGCCTTCATACATATCCTGATAACATAGGTGACCTTCCGATTTTCGGCTTTAACTGCATTCTGGTTTTCTTTTTTCTGTTTAGATTCGTCTGCTGACCGCATAAAAGATTGAAAATATAGATATATATATATATATACACACTAAGGGTTAATATGCCACCAAGAGTCTCTCTAGAGAACACTTTAATGTAGTATAACTACAATAAATTGCAATTAAAGTTTAAAAGAAAAAATAACACTCAATGTAAATCCTTTATATACAGATTCGATTAAGCTGTTGTTTTTTTCTCAGTCTCTTTAGATCTTCAAGGTTAAAGTGTCGTTATCTGGATTGCTTTAGCATAATTTTTTTCTCCATACTTGACATGCACTGCCAGTTTAAACAAAGCACTCAAGTCATGGTCGCATTATCTTTCTTCAATAAATAAAATATTTTTTGCACACAGTTATGTGAACAATATCTTTAACGAAGAAAAACCGACTTTTTTGGTAAGAAATGAGTATAAAAGTCGGATATTGACCTTTTAACGGCCGCGCTCTCATTCACTAACTGCTAAAGCCTTCAAAAACATCCTTTTGCTTCAGTAAATAAAAATTTCTTAAAGCACACACACACGCGCGCGCGCACGCACACTCACACACGCTCGTCAACATCTGAGGGTAAAAGTTAAAGATAATAACTACGTAAAATATTGGTAAATAACATTTTGTGTTCATTTTATATTTTTATTTTTAATTTCACAGCACACCAGAAAGAACAGAAATATGGCATATTTTAATATTTCAGTGAACTCACTTTCTTTGTGTGACGCTTGGAAATACCTGGAGGTGATAGAAAACAGCGACGACAACACCTATACATGTACAGGACTGAAATCACAGCAAGACGTCGTCTGGTCTTGGGATACAGATCGAATTGCTACCTGTCCACCCCCTCCGTCATCTTGCACATTTCATCTTCAAACTGGTAGTAGATTTTTCAGGATTAGCAGAACTTCCACAACAACCAGTGCCATTACAGTTCTCGCCACAGCAGCTCCAACCCTCGACTACTTTGGAACAACTAGTCTGACATGTGAGATCACAGCTCAGGAAAACGTGATCTGTCCATTGGACTCAGTTTGTAAGTTTTTTTTTCCTATAAGAGCAAAAATAGTCTGACATACGAAGAGAAAAATAAACACGAAAACTCCTAATGTTGTTACGGGCGAAACATTTTAAAAGTCAACTTTATGCAAGGAGTAAAAATAGCACAATAAAAATATTTAAACATTCAGTTTCATGTAATTGTTTATAGTGTATACTCTTCTAGCCCAAAAACATTCCTTTAGATTTGGTTTGCTGCGCTTTTAGTTATATCTCTAAGATGTTTTGTGTTAGTGTTAAGTGTCTGTTTCTAAGTCCACAAAAGAATATATTACTAAGTAAAACTACAGACGAAATTTACGCATATGTTTCGACATATAAAAAAGAGAGATACCAGCCGTAGGATTGCAACTCGTCGTATCATAGAGACAATCTGTAATATAAAAAAATGTATTGATATCATTGAATAATCAAAAATAGTTTAGCATTATGAATACGGGTGATTGCTGAATTTAGACTTTATAGAATGTTTATACACACTGAAAGGATGCGTTTTATCAACCATTACAAAATCGATTAATAACCACTTGTTACATTCTGTTGAGTTGTAACGTATATACATATTGCACTTTCAACATTCTTAACTTCATATGAGACAGGCATCAGTGATGAGTATAAATGTTTTGACAGTTTATTCATTTTTATAGGTGATTGTTTTTAATTAAAGGATAATATTATACTGGGAAAAACTCCACGATGAAACACAAGCCAGGGCCTATCGGTTAAAGTATTTTGGCCGTGGTCTCACTTGAAGAGGATATGGACGCAACGCGTATGAACCAGACGGACAGACAGCGGAAAAGAACATTTTTACCAGGAAGGTAAAGGACCGACTGTGCTCAACACTAGCAAGCTCCAGGTCAGTAACAGCGAATAGTGTGCTACTGGAGCAAAATCAAGAAAGCTGGGAGACGAGACTTCCATTAATATTTGGAACAAACGTGTGGACATTACACCAGTGCGTCAAGGTGACGAAACTTACCTATAAGCTAGAAAAGGTGTGATAGTGTGAGACTAATAGAGATCAAATGGATTTTGGTAAAAAGCAGCGGATGAAGGTCATAGGCTCCGATACAGTGGTAAGGAAAGGTGACACGAGCTTGTCCTTCCTTTAGCGAGAATTTCCTCCCCTCTCGGTTTTACTCGTATGAAAGCGGTTGAATTCACCATCATCCGTACACTCATTTCCGCTAGGCTTATCATTGCCATTTCTCACAGTCACTATTGTCAAAGCTTGCATTTCAACTTCCATGCACAAAGAGAAGGAAATGATGGAGCTTTATAATCATTTTTCAAGAGTCATGGGAGAAGCGCAGGTGAACTAATGATAGTCCAGCTTGTATTCGGTGACTGGAATGCCAAAATCGGCCCAGATAATTATAAACAATGTGCACAAATGGTAGACATGCTTTACAAGAGTGAAACCAACATTAAACCGAGCTCCTCCAACACAATACAATGACAACGCAACACCTCTTACAGTTCGGAATGGAGGGAAGGCACTTAGACTGACAGTATATCTAAAACATCCCAGCTGAGGTGCTCTAGCAGGGTGATGAAAAATATCAAAGGCCCTTACATTTATGTGCAAAGAATTTGGGGACACGAACAATTACCAAGCGAATGGACGCGATCACTAGTTATGAGAAGTAAACAGTGCCAAAACTGCCGAACCATAATCCTAATCAGCTAGACTGGCAAGTCATTCTGCAGGTAATCTAGAATCGTATTAATATCAGCTCTTTGGAATTGCTAGCAGAGAACAGGATGGTCTTATTAAACCAGGTAGGAACACAGTTAAACAGATCTTTAACTTTGACTGTGGCATATGATGCGACATACAAGAAGAGGGCATCGATGAAGTTATTAAAGCGTTTTGAAAGCGCTTTATAAGTGAAGCACAGCTCAGCAGCCAAAGGGAGATGCCAAACAAAAGTTGGTACCACCGATTCATCGTCCTTTTGGAAAACACCTTTGCAAGAAACCTTTCACGACTGTCATGCCTTTATATACCTAGGTGCATTTCTACAGTCTGCGAATTGCAGACATTTTCGTTTTGATGGCGGGAACCAACAGTGAACTGCAAGACCTAACCAACAGACATTGGAGCCTACATGGAATGTAGATCAGCACCTATAAAAGAAAAATCGTGTTTAACGCTAACAACATCAAAACAGAGATCTTCACAAAGTTAATAAAGTACACAGTTATATGTACTTGAAAGCCAGCCTTTCCAAACCTGGCAGCTGTACTTCACACAAACTAACCACAAAAGTAATAGCGACAGAGGCGATGGCCGTGCTGAACAGGATCTGGCGCACAATCACCATCAGGTTGCTACCAAGTACCAGATGCCTTTTGTTGTCCCATCTTATTGTGAAATATGTTTTCTCTGAGAAGAAAAGAATCGATGCACAATACAAAGAGTGTCTGAGAAGTCTGTTTCGAATTAACGCAAAATCGATGAATCTATAAGGGGCACAGTATCCAACCTTGTTGGGCACCAGGACTCCTTTCTCGCGACAATGAAGTGGCTCAAGCTGGTCTTGAATTTTGCATCACATTACAAAGTTGATTTTGCATTCTCACGCTGGACGACAGATTGTTTAATCCACGGAAGCAGCGTAGAACCCCCAATACAGAAGTCGTGATGTATGCCTGCATCCCAGCATCCACACCGTTCTGCTGAGATCGCAAGCTAGATGTGCTGGACATGTCGTCCGTATCCCTGACTGTCATCTGCTAATATATAGAGAACTGTGCCATAGTAAGTGCAGAATCATAAAGCAAAAAAGCACTACAAGAACAACATAAAGCCACCTTTAAAGATCTTGACACATACTGCCATACGGGAGGTTCTTGTCTTCCATCGCACATCATGGCGCAGCATCCTCGCTCATGGAGCCCATACAGCTGAGGTTACACACGTAATTGGCAGCAAACGAGAGTCGCGCAGCTCACGTCCAAATTGCCAATCCCCTCCCTGCCTTCACCCCTCCTTCTAATGTATGGTCCACATATGGAAAACTTACGGGCCCGGTATGGCTTCAATAGCTTCAATAGCCATCTCCGAACCCACCAATACTTTGCAGTAATACTTTTTATTTTCCTAGGCACATTTTGTTGTTTATTACTTGCTGTATTCTTTTTAATTGTTTGATTAACTATTTTGAATTCTGTCGAGTAACAAGCGATATATATTGTTTCAGACCCCGCTGAAGATATCACGTGTAAAGTTCAGTTCAAAGGAGACACATGGGAAGTAACCGGCTGGTGTTTTGCTTCTAAAGTGCGCTCAACGAGAAACAAATATGGATGTTATTTATACCAAACAGAGGTATTAATGAAAAGTTAATTATTATGTATTATTACAAAAAATTTCGATGAATCTCATGAAAGTTTTACAACAAATAATAGCTTAAACCTTACAAAAGGAGCAACGAATTATGCATCTGCCACAACACTTTAGTTATTCATTAGGGAACTCTAGAAATAAAAGAATTTATTCATTATTGAGCCCATATTGATGACAGAAATTTGCAAATACCTCAATCTTTTGATCTATCTTTTAAAAGGGGAAAGTTGAGGTCTTCAGTTCAATGTACATTTTTGTATGTTTGGGAGCGTTTCCTGACAATTATGTATGTAACATAATAATATATTAAATACTATTAAAACTAGTTAGTTGATTTATTTAGTGAATATAGTCTACAAAATATTTAGATTTAGGCTAATTTTTTCATGGTAAATATTTTAATTCTATTGTGTAGGATTCTCAAGGGTTAATGAAAGTTGGTTCATATAGTATGAGCACAGAGGCATCCACACCGTCCGGTTATTTCTCAGGCTCGTGTAACATGACCTCTTTTCTGCCATCTGAGGGAAGATACAGCTACACAGTGCTCATCATGCCAGGGGAAGTAAATGTGTCCGCTACATTTAACGGAAGCAATGAAATACGTAAGTCGTTTAACGTGTACCTCGCTGGTCGTTAAGAATGTTGTCTGTGGTCAGGAAGTAATCCAGCTGTAGAAGTAACTTTAACAATGCATCTGAATAAAATTAAATTACCTTGAAATACATGGAGGACGACAATTTTTTTAGCCTAGTGTGTAACTATTTTGGAAAGTTCTCTTCCAAAGTCTTTTACTTTTGGTGTTAAAAAATTGTATAGTTGATAAATAAACACTAAGCATAGGGTGAGATAAAATTTATCTGCAAGCTCAGTGCCTTCAAATAAAAGGATTCATTTGCTACTTTGCAGCACAAACGATATGTGTGTATACGTGTCAAAATCTGGACTGTTCGATATTTTGTTTCCCTGCATCCGATCCAACATACGCAAAACAAAAAAGTAAGCAAAGAAAAAAATTGTGCCTGGAGGGAACAAAAGGAATCCATACCCTAGCCATCTATTCTTATTATTGATGCTTCATCGCATAGATAGCAATTTCTCAAGCCGGCTACAAATACTAAATTTATATTTAATTCCGCAATAACAAATCGTTATAAACGAAATCTTTTAATGCAGTAGTCTTAAAATCAATTACATCAACGGATCGTTTAGTAAAGAAGATACAAAGCTCTCTGGGAATGGATTACCTTTGAAAGATTTAGAAACGTGACAACAGCTTCCTTGTCAGCTAAGCTGCGTTATGGATAATTTGATGTGAGGATATAATTATTTGAGCAGCCTTTGACTAGCAAAGTAAATACTAACAGCACTATCATTCAATGATAAAACTCACTCTATTAAAGCATTGATATAGGATTGATATCTTTGTCCCGTTCGGGACTCACGTGAGTTAACGAACTACTCCGCTGAGAAAGCTCTTACTTTAAAGTAACGAAAGAGTGCATACAGTTAACAAGGACAGACACTATGTAGACTATACAACAAACAACTGAAAATACACACGGACAATCATTCTTTGGGTAGTAACAACCGACAAGACGTATGTGTTTGGTAAAACTAGGCAAACACAGCTCAGACCGTCTAATAATAATTTGCCTTAGTACCGGCAATCCCCTGTAACAATTATTAGCGTGTACTCGACAGGGTTGGCCTTAGAAATAATCAAGTTCTTTACGAAATACGCACCCTTATTTATGACATCCTTAGAAAGGATGGACTTGATTTCCTAAGTGATTGTAACACCACATTACGCGCAAACGATAGATCATGGCCCTCCTACCTTGAGATAGCTATGTCAGCAAGATTAACGAGTATCCTTGTCTAGAAAGGAATTTACAGTATATTTAAGAAAAAACAATTAAACCAGAAGAGACCGATTTAATCAGTTGACATTTAAATGCACTAGACTGTCTGGCGAGATTAAAAGGTCGCAACGTGCTGTTAATAATGTGAGAATAAAATGAAAAACTATCTAATTTCTTAGTCCATGGTGTCTATCATTCTTGAAAACCTACTGGCTTTTAATATGTGACATTATGTTTGTATGTGTGGTTTTAGGTCGACCTAAAAGTATGCCTTATCACAACTGCCCCCTGTACGTCAGAGAAGACAACCCTGTGACTTGTCTTTGTTCTGTCGGCGACTTGGGTTCACCTCCTGGGCAACTAAAATGGAACAACACGAACTCAGAGCGACTGATACTTCCAGGTGTAAAGATGGAACACCACGGAGTAAACTACGTTTGTAGTCTCACCTGGAACAAGACAGTCGTACAGATTTTAACCTACACACTTCTCATTGCTTGTAAGCTTTCACGACAGTAGTTCTTTACACGTGTTTAGCAGATTATGATAATTGGCTACAAAAGCAAAAATTAATATTACAAGTGAGCATGCTAATGTGTACTTTTGGGAACGAAATTAAGTTAAATATGATTTTTGGTTTAGATGACGCTTTGACTTGTTTACGATTTTTTACTTGCTGACATTGTCATAAAGATGTTAAGTCACATTTGAAAGTCACCAAATTATAAGTGTTTTGTTAATATGTATACAGATCCATCCACTCAAATAAGCTTCAAGTTAAACAACGACACCCAGAACGCGGTGGTGAGGGAGAAAAGTCCAGTGAGCATGTTGTGTCAGTCTGACGGCAGACCCACACCTAACATGACCATCACGGACATCAACAACGGTAATCGTGTCATACACAGCTTACCTGGAGGAAACGTGTCACTAGCTAATAAAAGAGTAGAAATACGATATGACAAGGCTGCTGTTGAGTGTGAAGACGCCGGTGAATACAACTGTACTGCTGATAGCGTCATAGGCAGTAAATACCAGGCTCTCAAATTAATTGTCATGTGTAAGTACACCTTTCTTTCTTCCGGCATTTAAACAGAGAAGTCAGCAGTAAGCAAAGTGTAAGAGTAATACAAGAATACAAGTAAGATGTAAGACGATACGACATTTTTGGATCAAAATTTTAGAAATGGTAGACATGAATGACTATACTTGGAAATGTTGTGTTATTTAACTGTATTTAAAACAGCTTGGAAGTGAGCTCAGATATTAGCAAGTATTTACAAATGAACATTTATTTATTTGAATTCATTTTTATTGCTTGTCTATTGATACCAGGGTACTTGTAAGTTTGTTTTTTTTTTACTTTCTGCTTGGTTTCAGGTCAGCCTAGGCAAGCCCATGCCAGTCCTACACCTCCAACTATCATGGAAGGCAAAACTACAAGTTTTGAACTGATTGCTTACCCAAACTCTGTAAACGTGAGAAAATATTTCATTGGATCAAATAACTGCAGCTGTGAAACACCGGCAAGCGATGATGTATTTCGTGTAGACTGCACACCCAACCCTCAGCTACTTTATAAAATCACCTGCACAGTAACAGTCATCAAACTGACGTTGAACACAGCTGCACTTTACAAAGCTGTTGTCAGCAATGACCTCGGAAATGTCGAAATAATCTTCGAGGCCCTGCCTCAAAATACTACAGGTCAGCTTTAAACATATCCTTGCAATAAACTGTCTTTGGATAGGGACATATCTTTTTAAGAAGATACACTCAATATTTTTAAATATACATCTCTTTTTAAAATTGCTCATTTATTACTTTGGCTGATATTCCACCAACAACGGTAGTTTTTGACAGAATCTTTTCTGGTTTTGGAATTCCCAGTATTATCCGACTTGCAATTTTTCTCCTGATAATTTCTATGATGTGTATTGTGAAGAGAAATTAACATGTGAAGAAAATATAAACCGGCATAGCTGAGAAACCCCAATGAGATTGTGATATCTTTTGTACGCATTATTCGTATACTGATCGCTTGTGTAGCAAGAAAGAGAAAATATGCTAACCTAACCGTAAAAGGGCAAGAAATCACGAGCAAATTAAAATTATCAGAAATATGAGTTATATCATCCTAAATAAATACATTACAACACTACTATACCGCGAGTCTAATTCAGTCTACGGGACTTATTAATATACTAATTTTTACCAGACTAACATTGAGCATACAAAGATATCTAATATGATGCTATTTCTACTGAGCTCTCTTTTTCAGGGAGTGGAAAGAGCGACGATGTAACATCGTCCGAGTTTAGTCGAGGTCTGGGAACTGGTCTTGGAATCGGTCTTGGAATCGGCCTGGGAATCGCTGCAGCTGAAGGCGTAGGCGTGGTTCTTTTCTTTTGCTGGCGACGAAAACAGCAGAAACCTAAAGGTGCTCAACTTGTTTACTGAAAAATAGATTCTATACACAACCTAATAAACTAAGTGAATGGGTAAAATAAATACAAAATGGTGTGTGACAATCAGCGCTGAAAGGAATTTCTATCCTGATTAACGTTAGTCAAAATTTAAGGGAAATTATTGTTTGCTTAAAACTTTAAACGTAAAATTTTTATTGTAATTTCTCTCCATTAGTCACGCAGTCTCTCATTTATATATTTTTACCTAGACATTACAAACAATAAAATATTAGAAATTAAATATCTCTTAATTTTAGTAAACGTTTTTTATGCACATAGCTGTAACGTTTCATGGCTCAAACCTTTTTCTTTATATTATATAATTATTATTATAATTCATTTTAGTAAGTGTTCAAATGTCTGGGGAGGGGAACAGCGGCACGTTCCTGAATAGTCTCGTGAGCTGTGACGTATTACATCACACCATGACGTAACTAAGAGATTGGATAATTTGGTTTTGGAAAGAAAAATGAAATCTTGATGATGATGATGATGATGATGATGATGATGATGATGATGATGATGATGATGATGATGATGATGATGATGATGATGATGATGATGTCCATTTGTAATGCGCAGGTATCCATTCAGAAAAATGTTCATTGCGCAGCAAAAAACAAATGTCTTAGTGGAAGGCATCATGGTGTGATGTAATAGTGACCGACACGGCCACTCAACGTGACAATCCATGCCGGCTACAGCTGTACAGAAATTAATGTAGTCGGTCGGCATGTGGACCCCACAGAGCGATTGAGTCGCCAAGCGATTTTCCTAGTAACCAAGCGGCTAGGGGCTTGATTGGTAAAACATGGAGAGAGAGGGTGGTTAGGCGGCTAATGATACCTGGGCATTCTGCGCCAAACACAGAGGGAGAACAAAGCTATACGGGGACGGCAGACATTCACTGCAAACCGTTAGTGACTCGACTTTTGAGAGAAGATTCTAAGGTAACACATCAGAGAGCAGAGAGTTATACGGAGACGGCAGACATTTACTGCAAACCGTTGCTCACTCCACTTCTGAGAGATTGATTCTGCAACAAGCGAGCGGAGAAAGCTGACTGGTACTGTTTTAGAAAGAGAATATATCGCAAACCGTCAGTGTTTCGACTGTCGAGGCTAGATGTTCGGTGGCGAATCATCGAAGAGAATTTACATTGACAGCGGAAACTCCTCTGTGACTTAATAACATCTTGTCTACCAAGGGGTAGTTCCTATGAGCAAGACGTTGAGCTGAGAGACAGGACCAACTGCGCTGAAATCCATATTCCGACCCACATGCGTCTAACTCTATAAACATCAATTTGGACGATTTATTGTGTCGTCGTTTCGTATTGGATACTTGGTCACCTGTTCCCCCGTGTTTGCATTAACTGATCACCGACTCATCTGTTTACCCGTTCATCGCATCTTCGAATCATTAGATAATGAGTTACCTGGTTGACTGTGTTCGAATTATATCATCATCAGTTAAGTAACACTGCCGCAGAGCTCAAAACGTTTGTTACGCATGGTTAGTCCCGTTTCGTTCATTCATATTTTTTTAGACATTAAATGTGGAAATCGTTGGCGTCCTTTTTGTCTGAAAAGGAAGAAGAGTGCCACGAGCATAGTTACATGTAGATGTACACTCACGCTCGCATCCATCTTTAAGTGCACTCTTCACTCAAAACGTCACAATAGCTACACAATCATTCTATATATATATATATATATGAGAGAGAGAGAGAGAGAGAGAGAGAGACTATGTAGCTGTCATATTTTTTCAGATGGACGAGAAAATACGGGCTACAGTTCGTAAGTAGTCCTTAAAGTAAAATGTTCGAAGTAAACTCTTTCTTTTAAGGGAACGTGCTTATGTTTGATTTTTGGTATATTCAGAGAATGTGTAGTCTGCCTCTACTTATGAAGAGCAGAACCTTTTAACATAGACTGCTTCACACCATGTTAACGAACTTAAATATTTATTGTAAATATTATGTGTTCAAGTACCGGAGTAGAAGTGTGTGTTAGAGAGAGAGAGAGAGAGAGTGATAGAAAGAGAGGAAGAAATCGGGTCACGCGTTAATTGAAGTATTTGTGTATGAGACAGAGGACTTTATGTTTTCCAGACGACAAGATATTTCGTTAGATAAAATATCTGAGCCGCAATTATCTTCAGAACGGGGTAAGTATGGTTCTTGTTCCCAGTTCTTCTAAGCTTTTGCAAAAATTCCTTTTGTCTTATCATTTGTACAGTTATAATCAACAGTGCATCAACAGTTGAGAAATATTCCTAAAAATTGTGAAATGTATAATGAATATATATATATATATATATGTAAGCTGTTTTCATGCAGAACACGAGAGTGCGTATGAAGCTATTGGTACTAGTGAGACTGGACAAACACCTGCATACACTAACTTTCAAGGAAGTCAGGTGTCATCAAGGAAAACTTCAAAAACAGGTAACGCACTAAATGGGTGCTAGTTTATGCTTTGCAATGTTTTAAATCTATTAATGCGCATTTTGTGCCACATTTCATTTTAAAGAAAATTGAATGCGTACCTTGTCGATCTGTCAAAGGTATGTATATGTCAGTTATTTTGTGTGTGTGTGTGTGTGTGTATGGATGTGTGTGTGCGTATGTGTGTGCGTATGTGTGTGTGGTTGTGTGTGTCTGGTCGTGTTATATGTCCAACACCTAACTTTACACTTCTATTTACAAAATTTCGTTCGAAACTCACGAAGATCCACACCTGTTACTCTTACTTTGACTGGGCATTGTAAATAATAATTCATAAATTTAAATGAAACTATATTTATGGTTTTGTTATTGGTGTCTAAGGAAATGTTTACGATGGCCTACACCTACAAGATGTAGGAGCAAGCTCTCCCTATGCTAGTTTGACCTAGTCATGGTAAAATCACAGCCTTAAAGTAAGTAATTTAATTTTAGTCTACTCTAGAAAATGGCAAATTGTCACCTGCACTTTACAGTGCCTTTCAGACGAGTCAGTAACTATTAAAACAACAAACACAATTTAAATTTAAAGACAAATATAATTGAAAAGTAGAATTAATAATTAACTAAACAAACAAATCTAAATCCAAAATAACAACTAAACACAGTCAAAAATGTAATGTTCGCCCTTCGTTCCTTCAAACATAATATTCCCCTCACTCATGAAGGCGCAGTCCTCCACTCCTCAAGGCGCAGTCCTCCCAAACACAGTCTCCAGAAAAGAAAATAAAAACCCAACACAAATCACACAATACAGTCTCCAGTCCTGGTGCTATCTCTTCCGAATCAGGCACCCCCCAGTCCCGACCGCCAACGAATGCACAGTTGATTGTCCAGATGAATGAATAAAAAAAATGAAATAAAAAAATAGTAATCCAAAGTCTCCACTTGTAATAATCCGCTGTTTTCCCAGTAGTCAGTGGATGAAATCGGGCAGATACATCAAACGAAGAAAACAAAGAAAAAGAAAAAACCTGGAGAGAATATAACCAAATATTTTAAAAATTGATAATTTCAAAACTAAAACTCTCTCCACAAACAATACTACTTTTTACCCTATCTTCATCCTTAAAATATACACATATAATATCACTCTCATCCAATACAAAAAATTTCACCATTTCATACAAAAAATCAAAACACCGCCTCACCGATTTACAACAGCAACAACAACAAAAAAAAATCGATCTTACTGGACGCTGTTGCCGTTTCCTCTCGCTCCCTTCCCGATGCTTTTGAGCTATTTCGTCGTGGCTCATGCCTATCAGCATCTGGTCGATGTGACTGACGTTGCCGCCTCTGATCTCTCTCACCGAAAGATCAAGCAGCTTCACGAACAGCTTACCGCCCGCCGCCGTCCATGCATCGAGGACACCTTCGTGTTGTTTTAAGCGGTTAAGTCTTTGCACGTTTAGGTTAGTGAGGTCCTCGCTGATAGCCATACCTGACCCTTTAAGGCCCCTTCTTGCTTTTAGCACTCTGTCTCTATCTTTACGAGAGATGAATCTCACTATCACCGGTCTCGGCTTCGGCCTGTCTTTGAGCAACCTCCCTACTCGATGCAAAGCTGAAATTTTGTTAGTGTCAATGCCCGACAGACCCAGTCTTGATTGAATAACATACAGTACTTTCCTCTCGCACTCCTCTGTTGTTTCATTTGTATGGTCGTCAGGTATTCCGTGAATCCTTATCGATTTTCTCCGAGAATACTGTTCTAACAAGTTTATTTCTTCCTTCTGCTCACCTGATAGACTTGCTAGTCTGCCAATTTCCTCTCTTAATTCATCTGTTTGCTTCTTGAGAGAATCCACTGTTGCCTTTAATATTTCATTTTCTTTTTTAACATCAAAGAGTGCACTTGCTAGCATCTCTACTTTGTCGTCAATTTGTTTAGCTAGTGCGTGGTGACAGTCTTCTATTTGCTGTTTCGTTGTTTCGGTGATTTTCTGTAGATTTTCTAGTTTCTCAGCTATCTGATTGTTAGACACGTGAGGAGCTGCAGTTAAGAAGGCCTGTGTTAAGAGAGTCTGTCGGTCCCGTGATTGTGACGGTCTACTTTTTTTTGTCATACTTCCCGCTCTTTCTCTCTGCCGCGCTTCTCTTGCATCTGTCTCTCCCAACTTCTGCGAAGGAGTACTAGATATACTCTCCTCCGTACTTGATTCTTGCTTTCTCTTGTTCTTTTTTGGAGCCATTGTTTATTTCCAAAAGACGAAGGGAAAGAGCATCAACACACACAGTCTATTCGCGCGCAACCCACAACAACAAAACTGGAAGAAACCCCAACAACAGCTAACACACGGAAGAGAAGCTCACTGTACGACTTCTATCTCCATCTTCGACCCGACCACCCACTCTACACCTTCAGCAACAACGGCAACAACAGCACCACGACTGGACCCTGCGGCTCGCACGTTCCGCCCAACACAAGTGCAGGACACTCCACAGCTAAAGGCATCAAAGGACTTGCCACAACAAGTACTGAATCAAGACACTCAGCAGTTGGCAAAAGATGACAGTTGACGAACATCACCTAGTGGATAATTCAATGGTGTGACTTCACTGTGTCTCAGTGCTCCGTGTAACCAAGGACAGCCCCCTTCTTTCCTGTGGACAAATCCGCCGACTATTTATAGCAATCTGCCCTCATATCACTACTACCGCTAGCCGGTAAGTGTGCTGTGTGTGTGTTTGTGTGTGTGTTGGGGGAAGGGGGAGGAGACTTTCTAGTGTGAATACGGTCAAGTAGTGTTTTTGAAATGGGTAGGTCAGGATACGCCCACTGTTGCACAGATTTTATGATGTCGCGCGCACTCCGAGACAAGACAGAAGCTGTAGTTGATAAGTACGAGGGTGAGAATGGAGGTTCATGGATTCTGGATGTGAAAAGTGGATATTTTTTAATGTGTATCTAGTATAATGTTTTTGTGTGTGTGTCTTACTACATAACCCAAGCTTTTTTTTTTTTCCATTAGTAACAATAGGATAGCAAATGGAGCACGAGAAAGTTTTGATGTCCGGTAAGGACGTGAATGGAACACGTTGAAAAGCTCTTTCATAATGCAAATCGACCTTTTTTTTTAAAAAACACAACATTCAAAACGCACACACACACACGCATGTATCTACTCAGCCTTTTGTAGAAACCTAGATATTTGTAGAAACCTATTGGCCTACATAAGTTACAGTAGCTCCCTAGACACTTTCACCGCCAAGGCTAAAACACTAGACCACCGCTCATGGCAAAAATGGTGACGATATTATGTCACCCTGTTAGACTTATCATAAATTTTATGTTCATCCGTCTGTTTTTGTTTGTCCATGTATGTCCGTTGCTATGCCTTTCTAACTTCCCATCTGCTCATTTGTTACTAGATATTTACACATCAAGCTCTGTTAATCAAATGAAGGGTCCTTTGTGGAAAGTTTGTATTGACTGCCATGCTCCTCATTGTAATTTAAAGCTATACCTATTAGTGTTATGTACCTTTTTTCATGTCTCTTTAGAAATTATCTCAACATGAGCACAAACTCACCAATCATTTTAGCCTCAATGAACTGTCAGGGCCTAGGTGACATAAAAAAGGAGAGATGTTTTTCACTACTTACGTAGCAAGGCCTTCTCAGTTTACCTACTACAGGATACACACTTTGAAAATAAACAGGAAAAAATGATTTCTGCAGAATGGGGCTACTCTTGCCTTTTTGCTTCATACACTTCCTCCTCACGTGGAGTGGCAATTCTATTTAATAACAATTTTGAATTTTCAGTTAAAAATGTTTATAGAGATAATGGAGGAAATTATATTATAGCAGTGATAAAAACATTAGAAAAGGAGATTCTAATTTGTAATGTCTATGGACCAAACAAGGATAATCCAAATTTCTACTCTCAGCTAGAAGAGTGTGAGGCAATCAGGTATAGATAACATTGTGATTGGGGGTGATTGGAATACTGTTTTGAACTTTCAGCTAGATTGCCACAATTATAAACATAATAATAATACTAGAGGGCAAAACAAATTGATAAGATGATGACAAGCCTGGACCTGGTTGATATATGGCGTGAATTAAATCCAGAAGCACTAAGATATACTTGGCGTAGGAAAAGACCCTTACAACAAAGCAGATTAGACTTCTTTCTAATGTCAGATACACTCTCAGAACTTGTTGTGGATGCAGATATTTCCCCAGGATATCGAACTGACCATTCTTTGATAACTCTATCATTAAGCAATAAACAAGAAGAAAGGAGATTTAATCTATGGAAGTTAAATTCATCTCACTTAAAAGATAAAAATTATCTAACGCAAATAAGTAACGTTATCAGAGAAGTTATAGAAGAATACTCAGCTCTCCCATATGAAAGAAATAATTTAGAAATGATTCCACTGATGGAGGTACAGTTTGTTGTATCTGATCAGACCCTTCTAGACACTATGTTAATGAAAATCAGAACAAAAACAATTGCCTTTGCAAGTGAGAAAAAGAAGAAAAATAAGGAAAAGGAAAAAATATTAGAAAAATAATTACACAGCTGGAAGACAAGGGAAGGTTAAACGAAGAGGAAATTAACAAACTTGAAAAGAATAAAAATGAACTTATTAATATAAGGGAAAAGAGAATGGAAGGTGTACTGATTCGCTCCAGGGCAAGGTGGATAGCAGAAGGAGAGAAAGTTAGTAAATATTTCTGCTCATTAGAAAAACGTAACTATGTAAGTAAACAAATTCGAAAATTACGAAAGCAAAATGGGGAAAGCACCACAAGACCTGATGAAATAAGAGCTGAGGTGCAAGCCTTCTTCTCTAATCTGTACTCGGAACGATCAGTACACAACTGCAACTTCGATGACATCAGAGTGGACATACCAAAACTTACTGAACCTGAGCTAAATCTACTAGAAGGAATTATCACTCTAGAAGAAGCAGGTCAGGCTGTAAAAATATGTCTAATGGTAAAAGCCCAGGAAGCGATGGATTTACTGTAGAGTTTTTCAAGGTTTTTTGGAAACAGCTTGGCCCTCTCATTGTTAGATCACTAAATGAAGGCTTGCAAAAAGGAGAGTTATCAGCTACACAAAAAGAAGGTGTTATTATATGTATACCTAAAACAGATAAAGCTAGAGATCATATCAAAAACTGGAGACCAATCACTCTCTTAAATGTGATATATAAGATTGGGGCAGCATGCATTGCAAATAGAATGAAAAAAGTGTTACCATCTCTGATCCATGAGGATCAGTCCGGCTTCATCCGTGGAAGATATCTTGGGGATAACATTAGACTGATATATGATTTGATTGAACATTTAAGTATGACTAAACAGCCTGGTCTGCTAGTCTGCCTTGACTTTGAAAAAGCCTTCGATAGTATTAGCTGGAGTTTCATGCTTGATACTCTACACGTCTTTGGTTTCAGCCCCCTTTTCTGCAAATGGATCACCACCTTTTATACTAATATCAAATCAAGTGTGTCAGTGAATGGCACATTATCAGCATGGTTCCAAATAAGAAGAGGCTGCAGGCAGGGGGACCCCATCTCACCTTATTTATTCATCCTATGCGTAGAAATTCTAGCTATTATGATAAGGAAAAACAAATATATAAAAGGTATAAAAACCCACAACTCTGAAAGTAAAATTGTACAGTATGCAGATGATACAGAACTAACCTTGGAAGATGACAGACTGTCCTTTGAAGAATCTATGCGCACATTAGACATGTTTGGAAAGATATCTGGATTAGTATTAAACACGGAAAAATCAAGTGCAATATGGCTGGGGAGCAAAAGAAATTCACCAGTTAAATTCTTACCACACTTACAGATGCAGTGGAATCCAGAAAAATTTAAAATTCTGGGCCTTTGGTTTACAAATAATTTAAAAGATTGTATAAAATTAAACTACGATAGCAAGCTTGCTGAAATTAGAATGCTGTATAAAATATGGTTAAAGAGACAGTTAACTCCATTAGGGCGAGTAGCAATACTTAAGTCATTAATCTTGTCAAAACTGGTACACCTGTGGCTACTGCTACCCAACCCTCCAGACTATATTATAAATGACTTACAGAAATCCATCTTTAAGTTTGTTTGGAATAGTAAAAATGATAAAATTAACAGAAAAATATCCACTAGAAATATTCATGCTGGGGGCATGGGCATACCTGATGTTAGAATTTATATGAATGCATTAAAACTATCATGGCTGCGGAAAATTAAAAAACCAACCACAGCTGGAAAAGAAATCTCATGTCAACACATAAAATAATAAATTATTTAGACAAACTAGGCCCTGCAGTATGCCCCTTTATAAATGCAAACAGCTTCTGGACAGATGTATTAAAAGCGTACAGGATTTTTGGAGAGAGTATAGTGTGCGAAAAACATGAAGAAATTTTGAAAGAACCTATCTTTTGTAATGACAGAATTAAGATTGAGAATAAGCCAATTCTATATAAGAGATGGGTGGAGAAAGATATATACTTAGTAAAACACTTAATGGATGAAAGAGGAAACTTTCTATCATACCAAGCTGTCAAGAATAAATATGATGTTAACATTAACTTCATCTCATTTACTGGTTGCATAAAGGCCATAAAGACATATATAAATTTAAATAGAATAAATAAAACAGATTTATCTTCTTTTACATATGATACAAATAAAACTCTTAGTATAATTCAATCAGTACAGAAAGGCGCAAGACTATATTATGATAAGATGATATCTAACACATGTAGGCCAAGTTGTTGTTTGAAATGGGATGAGAGGGTAAACATAAATGTTGACTGGAATGTTATATTTAAAACAATGGCTAATATAAAAGACATTAAATTAAAATGGCTGCAAATCAGAGTGTTACATAGAATTCTAGGGACAAAAGTAATTTTATTCCACATGGGACTAGAAGATGATGATGTCTGTAGCCTATGCAGAGATGAAAAAGAAAACATTCAGCATATATTTTGGAATTGTGAAAATGTTAAGGATTTTTGGAGAAACCTACAAAAGTGTATATCAGACAAATGTAAAAGTGCTCCAAGAATAACTGTCAGTGAACATCTTGTTCTGTTTGGACGAAGCAATGACTCCGAGACAGATGCTGTACTTGACTTAATATTGCTACTCGCAAAAACATACATATATTCCTGCAGGTTCAAAAAAGCCACCCCCCAACTAGAACCCTTTATCCGAATATTGAAACAAAGATACAAAATTGAAAAATTTAATGCATGTTTAGAAATAAATGAAGAAAGGTTGGATCAACTCTGGCTACCCTATAAACAACTTGTCATATAAACATATTGATTTATATATACATACACATGACTGTATGATTAGTTAAAACTATGTATGAGCATGTTGGATGACCTGCTTGGCAGATGGATGACTTTTACCTTATGTTTATATGTTTGTCTCATATTGTAAAATATTATATCTTATACGTATCTATGAAAAAAAAGGTAATATGTAAGCCTAGGTGTATTGTTTAAATTTTAAGTTAAGAAAATGGAGTTACATTATTTGTATATTATTATTTGTGTTATGTAATGTTGTCTTTTTATGATTAGGCTATTTGAAAGACCACATATTGACATTGCATGAAATGGGTAAATTGCGTTTGTCCCAGCCCTTTTATAAAGATTCTTAATAATTAAAAAAAAAATTGTTTGGAGACCTAAAAGTGTTTAAAATTAGAAATGTGTTGTGAAACTGAGCCCATATTTCTAGTGTCGCTAATACCTAGTACAGTGAAATAAGGTTCAACATGCTTGTTATGCCATTTTTTTTGCCTGCTACGATATGTGGCCTGAGACTTTACATTTTGTTTGTAACGAGAATCGTATAGCTGCACTTACAGTTTTTTTTTTTTTTTACATGAGCATATTGTTAGATGCTAATGGAGTTCATGTCTATTGTACAAAACTTGCAAATTTATTCGTTGTCATATTTTTAGAATGATTGTAAAGTTGAATAAGCAGATATACAAAGTTTGTTAAAAAAAAAAAAAAAAAAGGCTGGAAATATTCCTGAATAACCCAAACTTTTATTTTATCCATTGGTTAGTTATATTAGGTTGATTTCTTTGTTTTATAGAAAGGCATAATAAAATGTGTTAAAAAAAAAAAAAAAAAAAAAATCGACGTAAATAGACACTCACCTCAACAGGTTCAATATGACAGACACTGAACAATCCGTCAGGACTTGTTCACAAACACACAGCCGGTCAAGGCCTACACACCACAAGTCTGTTGAGGACTTGTGAACAGCCAGTCAAGGCTTAAACATCGCAAGTCTGTCGAGGATTTACGAACAAACAGCCATTCAAGGCTTCTCCTCCAAGTCTGCTCCAGACTTGTTTTCCCCCACAGCAACAGTCTGATCAGGACTATTACTTTGTCCCTCCGGACACCTGGAGAACGCTGAGGAGACTAACTACTCTGTTCTCTCAGGACACATTTTAACAACAAGGAAACTGTTCTTCCTCCCTTGCTCTCATCAAAATACTTAATCACCATAAATCAATGGAAACAATAGAAACCCCAACATTCTCTCCCTTCGTCACCATCCCCCCAAAACAACTTGTCAACACCAGTTAATTAAGCGGCCGGCCGGCCATCACGGCCCGGCACTGACTCACCCACTCAGACCTCACACCGATACACATTAACTCTTCCGCTCACACCTCCCCCCTTCCAGCCCCGTTACCTGTCCCCTTTCAGGAAAAAAAAATAAAAAATATTTTAAGACAGCAGGTTTGTGACACAAATGAACTGGCGTTACTTTACATAAAACGTACTGAATGTTATTTCTTTTCCACTCATTGCATAATGAGTCTGATGTTGATCAATTAAAGCCTGTGCTCTTCATCTGTTTCTAAAGGAAGCGGTTTTCTACATTCGGCTTTAAAACAGTATGGCGTTTGAGCTCTATTGAAATCTACCTTTTTGTTATATCAAAAGGTTCTCTTCAAAAGATCATCTTTACCTCCTTACAGACATAAAGACCTGCAAAGGAGAATACCTGAATTGCTACAAGAAGTTCCTGCATATCTCTGATATGGATCACATCACCAGTGAGGAAGCCCATAAATTAAGCACACACTTTTTTCCTTGGAAAGTGCCATGTTCTTCGTCACAATAGGGAAGAAAAACGGACCGGGCGAAGGTCTTGCAAGGACAAGAACGAAGAAGTAAGAGCTGAGGCAGGTAAAAGAAAATGGGACAATGTTCTTTATTTTAGATCACTGAAAATGCATAGGCCTTGGTGCACAGGTCGTGAATTTGATACTGTCGTGGTCTGCGAGTGAAATACAATTTAAGCATCCATATTAATCCCCGTACACCCATTTAAGGTACTGTTTCCAAGGTCACTAGGCAATGACCTTAAGGCCAGCATTACCATGAAGCTTTTTTCAAAATGAGAGACAATGGCTTCAATGTAATTTATGTATTTCCTTATATGTAAAATGGATTTTTGTGATTTAAGTGATTGTACTGTAGAACTAATCTTGGCAGATTTTTTTCTGGAGACCACAATCTCCTTGAATTTGTATGTGCTCAAGTTGACGAATTGTTCTTGCAGCGGTTTTATAGTCCTGCATGTTAACCTTTAAGATCAGGTCTTTCTCTCCATTTCTTTCCAACTCTTTCTTTATAATATAATTTTTCCTGATCATGATACACATTGAATATGATTATAAATATTTTATCCTTCAAGCGTGTATTTTTTGATGAAATAAGATTGATTAGACGAGTTGGTCAGGTGTTACCAGTACACATTTGTGTGAAAACTGTGAAGGTGCTTGCCAGAATTATATTAACAAGATGAATAGAAAGATAATCAAAATTTGATCTTTTAAACATGCCTATGTTAACGTGGTGAGGATATAAAATTAAGTCACATTTATTTACTCCATATCTTCTTAATATGCGCTACGTCTCATGTAATATTGATAAACTTGTCCTACCAAGGACAGATTAGTGTAAACTATGCAAACTTTGACAGTGTGCTTGAAGGTCACATGTAAATATAATAGCGTCTTATATTCATACAATACAAGACGGCACACAATGAAACATGGACCCTGTCTTCTTGCACCAGAAACGACGCATTTCTTAGACATTTACGTTTTCAGTATTTGGATAGAAAATCCACTGCTGTTAATAACTGCATGGTTTGTTATCGATAAACTGCAGATATTGCGTGAATTGTTTTAAGATTCCCACGATTTGTTCATTTATTTGGATGTCTTATTTGGATAATCGTTACTGCAGTCTTTGTAAAAAAAAAAACTTACTTATATCTGCACCCAGATGTATATGCAACTGTTTATAGAGTCGGCTACATCCATTGAGCAGGGATTTCTTGAAATGTGTCTTCTCTGCGAGTGTGTACAAGTAGCTAATGTTCTTGAAAAGAAGTCATACGTAGACGATGAAAAATACACATTATTGAGGAGGCATCTTGATTTTTTAAAATAGTTTATTGTTCTTTATAAGGCGTTACATTACAGTAAAGTAATTATGAATGGGAAATATCTCTTAAGGATTCCGTTTTCCATAAATCGAAACGCAAAATGTTACTCTTATCTTGCTAAAACTATTTCTGTTATAGTGGAAATTAAAATATGTATAAGCCCAAACACCGCTTGCAATGTCTGTCGTCGGAACGCAAGAAGGGAAGTTATTCTTGATTGACTTTGCTGAGACCTTTTGCCGCAGTAGCCTCCCATGATCCAGCTAATTTCCTTGACTCTTTGTCCAAATAAAAAGCGAGAGAAGCAGAGTTATGTATTATAGTTTAAGAAAAAATTTCTCCGTATTTTATGTTGATTTTTTTTTAAATAGCTACAATCAATAACGTATTTTAATGATCGTTGAAAACATTACACTTCACTATTTTGCTGCTAATATCTAACAAAATAACTTGGTACCCATAAACTAAACTATACTCAAAGTTTTATAGTTTTTCTAGGAAAAAATATAGAAAATGTTAGAATTGACAGATCCAACTGCTTTCTTATGTATACACAAATAACAGATATCCCTTTCCTAGATTGGTCAATATTTTACACTGCACCTGCAGTGCAGGTTTATCAGAAACCTAAGGCAACGTTTTATCAGTGATTTTCTGCCTTGAGTCAATTGCTTTACTTTTAAGGGATAAAATAAAACCTTTGACTCGTCGTTCAGGAATGCAAGTGCCCACACCTCTGAATAAGGGGATTAAACATGAAGGAAACAAATAATTTTGTGCAAAAATCATGCGGAAAAACACTGTTTTTACTCACCGCTTACGTTAGGCTGAAAGGCGTCCCAGCATATAGCTGGTACCATGAATTTGCTTTTCTAGTTACATTAGGGCACATATTTTAAAACAACTGCATAAAAATTTTTCAAAAAATTATATAAAATTAACGGAAAGAGGTAGACAAACAATTTAAATTGATAATGATAGAGCAAACTGTGTAAAAAAAGAAACATCTATCTTTTGTTTGTTTAAAAAAACACTTTTATGTTATTCCCAACAGAAAATACCATTATAATGAGCAGTCACAAAAACTCAAAAAGATTTTACGAGCCCCCTCCCCCCCAAAAAAGGGAAGAAACTACTACAACCGTTGGAAATCGTCTACCATTATTCCCTCCCTTGAACTGACAGGAAGTCAAAAGATTTTTTTGTTGTTGTAAACAAAGAAAAGTTCGAGAATCGACGCCACTGTGTCTCACTTTGACATGGTTTTTCACTTCAACAACCGCAAAGGAGACGAAAATAGTAAGTAATATTTAAATACTAATGTATATTCTAAAAAAAACATGTTATTTTGGTACTTTATGTCTGTATATATTGTGTAAATAATTTTTTGTTAATATCAGACCAGGGATTTCCAAAAGTTCTAAAACAAGTACAGTCGTAATCTTTCATTTGATTTTAATACTCGAAGACAAAACCTATCTTTGTTTTAAAAATGTTCTTTAAAACGGTGTATTACTGATGGTTGTCTCTACCGTAGGTTAACAAAATATATATTTTTAAAACTGCCCCGAGTATTTGCTAGCCGTTTTTGAAACAGAAAGACAGGTACCGTGGGAAAACGCAAAAAATGTCTGTCAAACATGCAAACTTCGTAATGAAAAGAATATCACTCGATAGAAAAATGAATGAAGTATTAAGTGCATTAATATTTTTTCCGATACAAAGCATTTTATGCGTGTATAAAATTAACAAAAATGTGCCTGACCAGGAGTTAAGGCGCGCGTCAGCGTGCGGCCGGCTTCCTCCAATCGGCTGTCTTTTGTAGCAATCCCTGTGAAAAGGTGCCACACGCAGGGAAAGAACAGAGTTTCCTAGACGAGATCTGTAACCAGGATAGCCAGTCCTCACTGTATTGGTTGCAGGCGCTTACCATTGAGCCACCTACCGCCATTGGCAACTGGGGAAACGAGTCAGAAAGAAAATTTCTTCCGAGAAACAACGTCCAAACGTTGTCGTGAGCTGCACCCCAGCGCCCTCTTACTGTCTACCAACAGTATGAAAGAGAAAGAGAAAAATTGTATGATGCTCGATTCACGCACTATTTACAATGGTGGCAATGTATCTGTGTTAACAAACCTCAGAGGGTATTTAAGCTGTTGGAGTTTACAACATTTTATAATTCGGGAAATAAACTGGTCCTATATTAGGTAACTAAGTATAATGTAAGAACCGTAGAACCTATTGCACTCGATTATAAATATTTCGCTAACTAAAAAAGAAGTGTATAGTTGCCAAATGTAACTCTTTGACAGCTTTTAGATTCACTAGTTGTAAGGGGAAATCTTCAGTCGACAGTGCATAAAAAGCTGACCCCGCTGTATTTTTGTTGATTGTCCGTTAACAAAAACCAGTAGACTTTTAAGCTCCTTGAGCTGCTTAGACATCCACAAATGGTGGCATTCGTGCATGTTGTATAGTTTGTACTGCACAGGATTTCCTGTCCACCCGCTGAACTGACAACATTTAATGACACTTCTGTTGGATTTCAAAACATCCACGTGTATTTGAAACAACAACAGGATCAATGTAGAACCAAATATTGTTTGTAGTTTCGTTATTAAACGTGTCTTGACATTTTGTTGATATTGCATCCCTTGGAATCATTGCAGATCCCTCCCATGCTAGGTGCCTTTTGCTAAAGACCCGGCTGTTGAAGATCTATTTAACAGTGTATCTGCCGGCCCGCAATCCGGCCTGTTCCTCTGCTAGCAGCTCTTCCGCCCCACGATTCTTGATCACTTTCAGCATAACCTTACCTAGGTCACTAGTCAGACTTATCGTTCAACAGTTCTAGCATGGCCTCATGATTCCCTACCGAGGCAAAAATATGACCAAGGATGGCGTCCACTTTTGCGGCCACTACTTAGTTGACCTGTACTTCTGAGACTGCAGTAAAAGCCTCCGCTATGTCTTCCACGTGATCTTTGATCCATTCGCTTTGACGATCCTCACTCACTGAGGTTTACATCCCACCATGCTCTGATTCACCCGTTCGACTTCTTCCCTTAGGTCGTCTGGAGGCTGATGATGGTCATTCGTATTGTGATTCTTGGCAGTGACTGGGACTGAGATTAGCCTGTTCGAGATTGGGGATCAGCTAAGAACCGCGCCCCCTATTTCCGAAAAATCACTTTGAGAGTGGATAAATGACATGCTGACATTTCCTACTATGCTAATCTCTCAAAATGGCCAAAATTTAAGAGTTCTGGGGGGCACTGTCAATTTCAATTCAAAAAGTACGTGGGATAAAAAAAAGATGAAAGCAGCCCTCATTTTTCTCTCCGCTACACTAATTTTTTATTTAACAGTGTGTGTGTGTGTGTGTGTGTGTGTGTGTGTGTGTGTGTGTGTGTGTGTGTGTGTGTGTGTGTGCCGGGGGAGGGGAGAGAGTATGAGTGCATGTAATTATTTCAAAGACAATTTTTCGACATTTCTCAGACGACAAAATATCCCGTTTGAAAAGGCAGAAGGACAGCTGAGTTATCCAAGAGCTCCAGGACAGGGTAAAAATGAGTAGATCTGTTCGCGTCAAACACCACACAAGCAAGGTAAGTCTTAACGAGTAATGTATAGTTTTATTGTTTTTATTCTTTTACAGTTTGCATCATCATCATTGTCATGAACTTTTAGTTCAGGGCCAGAGCAAAATGGTCTCGTTCCAATTATAATTGTCGAAGGGCCTGTGACTGCCTGTGGCAATACGATACCAAGGTTGGTTATAGGGGGAGGGGGCCATGCGTTTTATTGTGGTTGTCACCCTTTTCTTAGTCCAGCTTGGGAATGGGGTCGTTATGGTAGGATGGACCTGGCTCAGGGGGTTAGGTCGGAAGGAGGGACGGCCGTTATCACAACAAGGGACCGTTCCGAGCTGAACGCCCGGTCGTAGCCGAAGGCCAAGAACCACAAGGTAATTGAAAGACCAGTGTCCTTCACACAGGACAATAGCGGTCGTTTCATCGCCACCAACTGGCCGTCTGCGCTGAGCAATGAAGCTAGACAGGTGTCGCGACCGCATGACGCTCGTGAGGACTGACCGTGGGAAGATGGCTTGGGTAGGTACCTTGGGTATTTTAGTCGAAGGTCGATATGTCAGAAGTAAGCCGATTGGTTTGGATGGGTCACATGGATTAGCACTATATAGTTCAGGGCAGATGGGTACTCGAGGCCTTTTCCCCATCATTCGAGCAGGGACTACCGTCTCTGTGTAGTAGCTGCAAGCAGTAAGCGTGTCAAAGGGAGGCCCGTTCCCCGTGAACGTGAGCGCTATTGCTGGGACTTGCAGTCTGGAACCTGAGAGGTGAGAGGTCAGAGTTTGGCCCTCGCAGACGACAAGAAGGGACTACACTGTGTCTTCACTCCACCACCCGTTGCCTGGGGTAACCGCCGGGGGAAGTGACCATTGGGATATTTCATCCGTGTTTTCTGTGGACTTCTTGGGCGTCTGGAGCCGTGCCGGAAAACTGTCGCCTAGCCAGTACTGTCAGTTGCCTGGGGCAACCGGCTTGAGCAGCCGTACAAGCTTCGTCCTCACCACCAGTGTTTGTTGCCTGGGGCAACCGTGTTAAGCGAACCTTCGCCAGCGTGTGTTGGAGCCACTCTACGGTGTCCACGACGGGGCGGCGAGGAAGCGGGCTGTCAGAGAGGCACGGCCTGAATTCCAGCGGTGTGCACCGCGCTTGTGCTTACGTCCGGGGGACGTGGGCGAATTGATAACTACAGGACTCGTATTCAGCTGTCAGGGACGGTCTGTTCCTTCTCGTATGTATATACAAAACCCGACAGTTGGAACTTCTTATTAAGTATTATTTTGTGCAGACCTTTTGTCAGGTCACCTTGCTAATCTCAGTGTTACTTGTTTTCTATTCGATTCTTGTATTTTGTTAATAATAATTTGTGTGTGCTGTACAACGGTGTTGTCAGTGTGTTGGCACGCATGAGCGGAGACAGTGCATGGTCTGTGTCTGCTTGTGCGTGAACGTCCGAACAGCGAGTGAGAGGGTGGAGCAGGGTGAAAGTCGGAGTGAGGCGAGCCATAGCCAAGTGTCCTCTTTCCCCTCGGGCGTTTAGTCCGGCCTTCTCCCCGCAGGTTCTTCACAATCATCATCATCATCATCATCATCATCATCATCATCATCATCATCATCATCATCATCATCATCATCATCATCATCATCATCATCATCATCATCATCATCATCCAGCGCCGCTAATCACTTATTCCTATTTTCATCTCTGCACCAAAGGGTCAATGCTCCCTTGCTCTTCCTAGACTTATCAAGACTTGTTTTTTTTCAATGGAAGCTTAGTAATGTTTGTATTTTGTATTTTATTCAGCAAAAGTATATGACGCCATAAACCCGCAAGAGGAGGAGTGCGCTCCCCTTATGCAAGCCTGAAGTAACCGAAAATATTGTAAACATCAAGTGAAGTGTGTGACTTGGACGAATGAGCTTTTGTTGTAATATTAGTGTAGTGAAAAATCTCATTTCAAACGGGAGAAATGTAGAAATTAAGATTTCAAAAAATAATGTTATAGATTATGAGAAGCAGAATTTCCAAATCTGACATGTCTACATGAGTATATGTTATTTCTGTTTACTTGTGTGGTCTTATTCCTGAATTCTACGTTAGTGTACCGCGTCGATGTTTTTAGTTGAAATATTGATTTTAAAACACCCAAGAACCATCGGTAGTATTGAATGTTTGAGTACATTTAGTACATTTTAGTACATCGTGTCAACACTATTTTTGAGCTTGTGAGCTAAAACATTGTTTAATATAAACATTGTTGGCTCTTGTACGCTGCCTTGTATGCTGTCCCTACATTCATTCTTTTAGATACTTAGGTGATTTTTATTGTTTGTGTAAGTATAAAATGCAGCTGTTTGCATGTGAAAGGTATATCTTCCTTTAGTCATAGGCGCAAGCCTGTTGGGTAAAGTCTGAAGTAGTCTGAAGTTTATCTTCTCTGTGCATAAGCTTAATAGCTACGCAGTAAAGATTATGGTTTAATCGTTCTTGCTGCACTCTGGCCTGTAACAACCTGTACATAGCTATGTGTACAAGCAACACGAGTCAATCGCATGTCTTATCATTGTCTCTCTTCTTTTGGAGTTTACGTAGAGTTTTGCAATTGTATTTGTAATTTTAATTAAACTTTTCTGGTCAGTGACTTCATTTACTTTATGGAAAGCACTGTCTCCAAATGTTTATTATGATTATCGACTTATATTGATGAATAATATTTATACATCCTAAGTAATAAGCCGTTATAGCATTTCATCGATATGCATGAGGTTAGGCAATCGGATTTCTCAGTGTGCTAGAATATAGCGTGTGTCATGTTCGTATATTCTCGAATAAATAGAACACAAATAAAGCGAGGTTTAAGAAACGTCAGTTCACCATGACAGGGAATCTCCTTATCACAATAACCTGTGTGCATTGTCCTTACAAACCATGTATTTCTTTTTATTATTAATTTGTCTGAAGCTTTTAAAAGAAACGTATGGTAATCATTGCTACACAAAATTCAGTAACAGTAATTGAAAAAGGAGGAGAAAAGTGAAACAGGAAGAAGAAAAAGAATAGTGTATATTTACATGTGTTTGTGAGTAGAGATATATGTGCTTGACGATCAGTGAAATTGATTTATTTACATTATTTACAACAGGCAAGGTATGTTCAGTGCCACGATTATTAGCTTTCTGTCGAGTTATGAAAGTAGAATGTGTGTTCCAAGATGGGATTTTAGTCTTGAAGGGTGACTTTCAAGAACAATACAGAGTCTTTGCACTCAATAGCAAGAAAGCAGTTTTTGAAAAGTCTGACACGAGGGCTGGCTTTAGACATACACAAAAACGGAATGACAGACATACAGACAAGCAGAAAGTGTTTTTCCTGAAATTCTTTATGTTTATGCACTCGTTTAACTCTAGTTTCTCGAACTTATAAAATAACTCCCTAAACTAATCAGTATGTTTCATATGCGTCAGGTGTTAAGGGGTACCACACACACACACACACATTTTGACCAAGGGAATCACCATATCAGCTTATAACTGCGCTGTGAGACAGAAAGTACTACGGTAGGTGGAGCTACGATGAAGGTGTGAAATGTATACGCTTTCATGTTAGGAGGAGGTTTTGGCGTCTTAGGTACTGAAGGTATTTGATACATAAAAAATTCAAACGACTAAGCGACTAGTTGCTATTAAGATAATCTTTAGAAAAGACAACCGGTGTCGAAGAGTGGTGCAACTGCCGAGTACAATGTGGAGAAAATGTTTATTGAAGGGTAGGGCACTCCTTGCTCATAAAGACATGTCACAAGCGTACAGCACTTTCCGAAACGGCTTAAAAGTCAGTCAGTAACAGAGAAAGGTTCTCTCTCGCTCCCTAGTGATAGGACAATGCGTATGTTAGCGTCTACACTGGAAGACAGCTCATGATAAGAACTGCAATGTATAACAGAACGACGAGTTCGAAAAAACTTAGATAAAAGTTTATACGTACTTTTTAATAAAATCTAACTTGGTATAAATTCTTCAATACTTAGTCTTTAAAGATTGTATTTTCATTAGGGTATCTTTTTAGTATAAATATCTCTAATAAAGTTGTTAAGAAAAAAATAAAATAAAGTTTATTTGATTACATCACTCGCTAAAGTGAAATACTGTAAGTTTTCTTCGTGATATACATGCATGATTCTGCGACTTATAAGATTCTTGGTGTCTCGGTGTAACAGAAAATAACATTGTGCAATACATTCGTTAAAAGGAGCAGGAATGGGATCAAAGTACATCTTAGAGTCACTTCTTTTCACTCAACATTCATGTTTAAATATCAACTGGTTTAAGTCTACTTTCTAGACTAACAACACACACACACACACACACACACACACACACACACACACACACATGAAGAACAAAATTAATATTACAGTGCACTTCCTACATATTAAAAGCAAAAACAAACAAAAATGACTTTACACGGTGTAATCACTTTGACCGAACGAGTTTCATAAAATATCGCGCGTGTGCCTACGGAAGGCGAGCTGAGTGCGCACCTTGAGCTCTGCTTTAAAAAGGGAGTGTACATTGAACCTTTGGGGACACACGATTGCAAGACCTGTGTCTAGATTTATCAGTCTACGACTCCTCCCGTGGAAAGTTGGCTAGTTTATATACTATTTGGAGTGGAGAAATGTGGAAGCTGTTTGGGTTGTTATTTTTCTTTTGTGCGCGACAGTCTGTTGGTAAGGACAAAGAAAACTTTGTTAATTTGGTCACATTTCAATTACTAACTTTTCAGAGATACTGACCTGGCTTTTGAGAACAGAAAAGTGATAGTGTATATTAATATAATAATTACTATCTCAAGTGTCACCTTTAGTTTCGGCCATAACATTACTTGGCAAAGAGAGATTCATAACTGAAGAGGACTTCGGTCCACTGTTGCCTTGTTTATGCCAGATGACGTCGTTCCAATGCATGACGAGCAGCGCGGTGTGTAGGTGTCAGGAGAAGGCGAACATGGTGTTGCCTTGACCGAAAATTGCTCTCCCCCAGTGGGTTTACTCACTGACAGTTATGTTGGCGGGTGCTTATAGTTGTTCCCTGAGTGTGTTGTAGTGGTTGTTCTTTTTCTTAGACTCGACAGAACAATGAACATGTCCTGTTGCCTGGTAGCTGGCCGCAGGCGTCCGTGGTGTCATCGCTCTGCAACACTTCCCGTTGCATTGTTGCAGTCAAGTGGAGTTTTAAGGACAGCTTTCAATGAGCAACTATCAATCGACGGCCAATTTCTCGAAGACGTGTGCCCTCCCTCAGCTATAGCATGACCCTAACTGGGTTGACATGAGACATGATTAAAAAGGCGCATAGAAACCAGCAATAATGCCTCTGAGTACTCTGAAATTGCTGTGTTGAGTAGACAATAGACAAGGCTTGTATGTGCACTGCATGTTTCCTACTGTTCAGTTCGTCCTTTTCATATGAATATGTTGTAATTCCATACATTTTTGTGGGTTTGGTGACCTTTTTGCTTGAGTGCTGTACTTGGCTGGATTGTTATCAAATTCACGTTGACTAATCACTCACACAATTCATTCAATTAATAAAAGATTTTTCGGGAATAGATCACTTTTGGTCCAAACAAGATTAATAAAGATGTAGAAAATATGAAGGTGGCCTTTCCATTGTTATAAGCAGTATAGTTGTGGTTCCTTTCTGTTATCGAGTATTAAATCTCCATTCGCACACATCACATTTACCTTTACACTCAATTTTATGCATAAGGACCTTGCTCTTTCAGTACATATTTAACCTTTTAATGATCAATGAACGCTAAACTCCCGTGATTGCGCCTTCTGTTGTGGCCAGAAGGTCTTCCTAATGCGCCGTTATTTGTGTTATTGCATCACTGCAGTAAGATGCCCTTGGATCAGATATCGTCTCGGGACACTTTCTGTATGTCGAACTTGTTAGCAAGGCTGACTGTTGGGAGTTTTCTCCTCCTTCTTCCCGTAGTGCAAAGAAGAGTAAAATCTCTTCTAGGTAAAGGCACTTTCTTGGCAAACCACTTGACAATTTTTTACGAAACTTCTTCTCTCTTATTTCAGTTGTCTCCCTGTCGTTGTGCAGCACAAAATCGCCCTATCTGGAGGTGAAAGAAGGCAGGAGTGACAACATCTTTACCTGTACAGGATTTGAACCTAATGAAACTGTAAACTGGATGTGGAGTAGAAGATTCTGGATACAATGCCCACCTCTGCCCTCACCCTGCATGGTGAACACTTCGACACTATTCGACGCAACCAGGACCTCAGGCACAACCAGTCAACTTACAGTTCACCCCTGGAATATAACAGACCCAAATATATTTGGAATGTCTTCCTTGGCATGCCGAACATCTACTCAAATAGCGTGCGAACTGGACTTTGTCTGTAAGTATCTCATATTTGTCAGGATGACTTATCAGAAACGATTGAAATTAAAGGGAAATAGACCAATAAAACGTAAAACTAAGAAATCATAACTTTTTGGTTACTTAAATAAAAACATAGCTGTTTAACTGCTTGCAACGAATGCTTACAGATCATATACATTTCACAAACTAGTGTCATGTAAGGTTATAGTAATAGAAAAATGTAGGATTTGTATAGCTCATACTCACACTCGTTAGGTTACGAAAAGCAGAAGAAAGTATTAAAATGTAATATTAAAAACGAGCGAGATAAGAAAATTAAGATATAAAACAAAGAGAAATATATCCACCTCAAGACACGAGATTTCTATCAAGTAGTAACCTACCTCTTTAAATATCCAATGAAATGACGCCACGCCACTTTAGGTAACAAAAACTGAGTGAATATCGATACAAGTAGCGAGGATACAGCAAGGTCTATTCAGTGTTGCATAGTAGCACTTTTGAAGTGTTCTAACATAGGTTAAGACCTTTCACTCTCGTTATATATGTCACGAATCACCCGCAGACGTGCCACGAATCACACGCAGACATGAACATTCGTTGAGAAATATTAATCAACAAGTGATCATTCTGATGTATAGCGTCCCTCCAGGAGACACAAGTGCTTATAAAACTCAATGTCAACAACAAAACAAACGAAGAGTACACAAGAAACTTCTACATTCACAGTTATAAGTCAATAATCTTACAATTAAATAGTTAAACAGATATTACATTAATTTTTTCCACATATCAGTCACTGCTTATGTAGCAGGAAAATAATGTCTCATCACATAAGTTTACAGCAGCAGAAAGCCCCACTTAGAGGACACACCCAACATACAAGAAATGCATCGTTCAAACATGTTTAACGGAGCACAAAGCTCCACTTAAAATGGCCTTATCTCTGTGCACCTAGCACATCGGTATAAATGCGTTAATAGAGTCAGAAAAGGGCAGCACACCAATATGCCCTAGCGCCACTTCTATAACCACTTTAAAAGGAGGTTCAACCCTCTTAGCCAGGGGTAAAAATATTTCTATGTTCAAAAACATGGGCTTAAAATTTATGATTTTGAAGACGATAGTGAAACTGCACAGCCATGATCGTGGAGCACGAGCCACGATAGTAAGCGTACCGTGCTCTGCTGGTATGGCCACAATCGTAGCCCATCGTTCAAAGAGTGAATCACCATGTAAGCCAGTAAGCTCGCTCTACGGACTCAGCTGGTTAACTTTGGTAAAAGTAATATCGCAAATGTCTCGTAAAGGAAATGTGTGGAACACCTAACACAGCAGTGATCAAAAGTTATATTTTCGGACTCAATGTCTGAAAATTAGTACATTCGCAGATAAGGAAGAACAAGTGTATAGAACAAGGGAGTAATATTCGTGATTAACAGTAAGTGAAAATGCGCGTGTGAGAGAATGCTTACACCCTTAAGATTTTCTCATGAAAAGATTATTTTCTGCTATGCTTGATAAAAAAATGCCTTGGCAGAAGTCTAAACATTTCAATTAAGTTAAATTAAGTCGACTTTTATTTCAGGCCTCAAAAACAACATTGAAGTGGCAATAGATACAAATGACTATTTTGCCTAACGCTTTTAAAAGGCATAAGTAATGAATAAACGAATGAGTTGAAATGTTTAACTACATTACAAACATTATTGGTTTCTTTAGAAGGTGTCTGTTTTCGACTGACTGTCAAAAAGAATTTTTGCACACCAGATGCCTATGCTAAATTGAAAAGTTAGCTATCTCATTCATTCATTCATTCATTCATTCATTCATTCATTCATTCATTCATTCATTCATTCATTCATTCATTCATTCATTCATTCATTCATTCATTCATTCATTGTTACTATCGTATTACGGTATGTCACAGATCCTGCCGAAAATTCGAGATGTCAAGTTCAGTTTGATGGCAATACATGGCAAGTTAGCGCCTGGTGTTCTGTTTCTAAGGTCCGTTCGGCAAGAAGTTATTATCGCTGTCTTCTGTACCAGATTCCAGAGGCAAGTAAAACTCTCTTTTATATGTTAAAATATCGCTGCATAAACTTTATGGATTGAAATATCATCAGCAGGCATACTATCAAAATATTATCATGATTCTAAAATATCCTTAGGTTCCCTTAATGGTATGTCCGTATTATTTGTCAAAATATTACTTTACGAGTAGGATAGAAGAAATCGATGATTCGAAAGTTGTATAGGAAATTGCTGACTATAGTATGTAAAACTATATGTTATTTGTTGCAAAATTTTCATTCTGAACTTTACGTTGTAGGCTTCTCAAACGACATTAGTTGGGTATTACACGATGAGTGTAGTGCCGGCATCCTCCGGATATTTCTCAGGCACGTGTAACATGACCTCCTACCTGCCTCCCGAAGGTCGAAACAGCTACCGTGTAATTATGCCAGGAGAAGTAAACGTGTCTGCCACCTTCATCGGAAACAACATTATCAGTAAGTGACTATAAACATTCATTTAATCTTATTCTGTGCAAAAATTCATAATATAACACGTGATTCCATAACGCTGCATGATATAATTTGATGATATACATGTATTTGTCGTTAGGACAAAAATGACTAGAAATAGATGTAAATGATGTTAGCTGAGTTGTTCCTTTTTCGCATTCTCTGTTCTGATTTCACACTTTCGCAGGCTTTGGCGCATGACCACACAAAAAAGACTATTATTACTACTGCTTCCCTTTACCATTCAGAACGTGTTATGACATAAATACGTGAACAGAGGAGCTTTTCATAAGGACTATTAATACTTGAATGTTCTACAGACTTAGTGGGTGAGTGTAAAGAAAAGAAAGTACTTATTAGCAAAAACTTGGGGTAAAAGCAGTTGGGGCAGGGTAAAAAGAAAGAGAGAGAAAAGGGAGGCGTTTCATAGTAGTCCATAGCATAAACACGTCTAATGAGCTCACACAACTGTAAATAAAATGGTTTGTTCAAAAGTGCTATATCCAGTAGTTCATAAACAAAAACCTGTTTTCTAGTACGAATTACCACAGGGCGTATTTGTAACCGTATATTTAAAGACAAAATTTAGCAGCCCTTTATTAATCAAAATTTATGCAAAAAATACTGTTAACATCAAATCGCTATCCAAACGTAATGTCAAAATCCTACAATCTCGCTGTTGACAGAGACATAATGAATTCCACTGTCGTGTATTAAGGAAAATATTTCCTCACATCTTTCTTGTATGTTAATCTTGGTATAAGTAAATATAATTTAATCATCTAGTTAGTGAAAACACTTTTTCTTTATTTCTCTGTCTCAGGTGTTCCTCGTGTTAAACCAACCCACAACTGCCCATCGTATTTAAATGAAGGGGACAACTTAAACTGCTCGTGTTCTGTAAGCGACCTTGGAAATCCTCCTGGAATTCTTCGGTGGAACAACACAAACTCTAACAGGCTGGAATTTAGAAACATCCTAAAATCACAAAACGGAATTCAGAGTGTGTGCAGTCTGACATGGAACAACATAGTCTATCAGAATGTGTCCTACACTTTAATTGTAGCTTGTGAGTTTCCAATTAATAAGTACAAGTATATAATTTCATCTTTTCTGGTCGTCAAATATTAGAACTAAAAATAAACCCAAATTTTTTCGCTTTTGCTTTAAAATTTAAAAATACATCATATTTCCTGGAATTCTTTGGTGGAATAACACAGATTCCAATCAGAAGGAATTTAAAATCATCCAGAAACATCAAAACGGACTTAATTTTACAGGTTGTGTAGACTGACGTGGAACAATAAAGTTTATCTGTCTATGTCTTAGACTTTATCGTAAATTGAGAGTTACTTATTGGCGTTGATTATGGGTAGAGTTTTTAGATCTTCTAAGAAATGTCAAAGGTAGTACACTGATTCTATAGTTATAAAAGAATAGAACAGAAACAGACCATTATTTCATCGTTCCTTAAAATAATTTAAAAATATGCAACAATATTCCGAATATTTTTATATTGTAAAAGTATAATTATATTAATAATAAGTAACATAATTCTAGAGAATCTGTCACCACTACAAACCGATCTCAAAATGCTTAACAATCCGATTTTTGCACATAATATTAAACGTTCTTATACCCACCCAGCCACATCCCCCCACAGACACATCTAAAACCATGCATAAATACAAGATATACAAATATTAGTTTTTGTTTTATTTACTATACGGTAACATACTTTAAGCAGGTTTTGAAATAAGCCCGCAATTGTTTTAATGGATTGCTTCCGCTAAAATGAGCATTTTGTGGGACTTAATAACCTTTAGAGATACCTCACAGAGAATATTCACTTTCACGACTGTGATAATAGAATCGGTGCTTTTGTGCTATTATATTGAGTAATCATATTTTCATCTCTCTTTTAGCAACAGTTGTATAGAGCTAAAACATTTTATTTTCTTTAGCTTTCTATTTGATGCTTCGGAAAATTTAATCCTTTCTCATTTGTTAATTTTTGTCCTATATTTATGACAGATATATCTACCAGACTGAACTTTACTATGAACAGTGAGGAAAGCGAGAATGTTGATGTTGTCGAAAATTCCACCGTGACAATGAAATGTGAGGCTGATGGCAGGCCAGCACCACGCATGACCATTAGTAAAGTTAGTGACAATAGTACGTTGAAAACAATTCCTCAAGGAAATATAACTGTGGGGGACCAGAGAGGAGAAGTAATCTATACTGTTGCCGTGGCTCAGTGCAGGGATTCGGACATATACAGATGTACAGCAGCCAACAGCCTAGGAATGACAGAGACGTCTGTCAGTCTTATTGTCAAGTGTGAGCATTAGTTAAGATTTTATCTTTTGTTCTAGTATGCGTCTAATGTTAAGCAATAGGAGTTTTTCAATATTAACTTTAAGGGTACAGCAAGTGCAAAGATTTGCATATACATGAGCAGTACGGTATGATTTCAACTTGACAAGGTAATTGATGATAGGAATGTGTTCATAATTAGTAGAGATTTTGCTCATAGCTTCTGCTGATTTTGTTTTGTTCTTTAGTTTCTAAGCTGTTTTATCTTATGACAAAAAACATAAAGGAAAGAGGATTTCATAAGCACTTTTAAAGGTTGAATGTTTTACTGACATTACTGACATTGTGGGTGGGTGTGAAAAAGAAAGTTTTGACTGGCGAGAGCTTCGGGTAATCGCAGTTGGGACAGAGCGGAAAAAGAGAGAAAAGGGAGGCCAATAATAATGATGCATTACATACACACAACTTCTAATGAGTAAAGATGACTGCAAAAAACTGGCTTGACCAAGTGTAATGTGACCAATGTCTCATAACAGAAAGCTAGTTTGGTAATTTAACAAACTATGAGACCCATATATTACGGCATATTAAAATGTCAAAATTAAGGACCTGCTTTAAAATAAACGTTATTATGAGAAAATAATGTCAAAAATAGCATCATCCGAATGCTTCTTAACTAAACATTGCATTATGTGTGCTGAAGACTTTTCTCGCAATTTTCATACACAGCAACATCCTGCGTACTTGTCTAAAAAAGACCTATAGATTCCAGTTCAAAATAAAAATGTCGCTCTGACAGTTTGTGGGTAAAGTCTTGTCGTATTTAGCATAACTTCTAGAAAATTTACTAGCCATTTAAAACTCAACTGGCTGAAAGGTCGCTTTGTGGCTATAAATTCATTCAATAGCCTAAACTAAACAAAATAAAAAAATACAAACACATATTCGTCAAGCTTACAATTTTGCTGTTGACGGAGAGAATTAGCTTTCGAATTCCATCATGGATTAAGGATATTATAGTCACATTTTTCTTGTGTTAATTTTGATAGAGCTTAATATGATCTAATCATCTAGTTAGTATTAATACTACATTAGTTGTGTTTCTTGAATTCTGTGTGTCAGGTCCTCCTCGTGTTAAACCAACCCACAACTGCCCATCGTATCTAAATGAAGGGGACAACTTAAGCTGCTCGTGTTTCGTAAGCGACCTTGGAAATCCTCCTGGAATTCTTCGGTGGAACAACACAAGCTCCAACAGGCTGGAATTTAGAAACCTCCAAAAATCGCAAAACGGAATTCAGAGTGTGTGCAGTCTGATATGGAACAACACAGTCCATCAGTCTGTGTCTTACACTCTAATTGTAGCTTGTAAGTATCCCATTAATAATAAACACAGACCGAACATTTACAAAAGTATTTTACTCCGCCTAACATTTGTCACTGGAACAGCACGTTCCTATAGAATTTCACATCCTCCAAAAATGCCAAAGCGGAATAAAATTTACAATGTGTGTAGAGTGTAGACTGACCTGGAACAATATAGCAGTCTGTGTCTTACACTCTAATCGTATATTGTGAGTTTGCTACTGTCATTAATAGTTATGGGTAGAATATTTAGGTCATCTAAAAGACACAAAAAGCAGTACAGCGATTTCTGAATATTAAAAAAAACAGGGATGAATTATTTTTCATTGCTGTTAAAAAAAAATTATACACATGCAAAAACATTTCAGAGGCAAAAACAAATATCTGGCTTTCCTCATTCACTTTCTATACAGCATACAGTCCGTCTACGTAAGCAAGTTATGAAATTCTACCAGCAATTGTTGTGAAGTATTGCTACAATCATAACAAGTATTGAGTGTGGTTAATAGCCTTTTGAGATACTGCTGTTATTATAGAATCGGTGCCTTTCTGCTATTATATTCACTAATAATAATTACATACCGAACCGAGTAGCCGTTTTTTAGTGCTAAAACATTTTCTTTTATGAACATTTTTTGGTGCTTCGCAGAATATGACCATTTCTCAATTGTTAACTTTTTTCCTGTTTTTATGACAGATCGATTTACCCGGATGAGCTTAACAATGAAGAGTGAGGAAGGCGGGAATATTTCTGTTGTCGAAAATTCAACAGTTACGATGAAATGTCAGGCTGATGGCAGGCCTGCACCACGCATGACATTTATTAGAGACAGCGACAACAGTGTTTTGAAAACAATACCTGAAGGAAATATGACTGTGGAGGACCAGAGAGGAGTAATAATCTATACTGTTGCCATGGCTCAGTGCAGTGATTCGGGGAAATACAGGTGTACAGCAGCCAACAGCCAGGATATAAAACAACAGTCTTTCAGTCTATATGTCAAGTGTCAAGGTAAGCCTAGGAGACCCGATGCCAGCCCTACACCTTCAGTTTTTATGGAAGGCACACTAAAAGTTTTGAACTGATTGCTTAACCAAACTCTGTGATTGTGACAAAATATTTCATTGGCTCAGATAACGGAAGTAGAGAAACAACAGCCGAGGATGACGTGTTTCGTGTAGACTGCCTTCCAACTGTCAGCTACTTTATAAAATCACGGACGTGTATAGTAATATAACTCCATGATAAAATCTCCTGTGCAGTAAAAGTTCTTAAACTGACGTTGAACACGACCACACTTTACAAAGCCGTCGTCAGCAACGCACTCGGAAGTGTCGCTCTTAACTTTGAGGTTTTGCCCCCAAATCCTACAGGTCAGCGTTAAACATATCATTGTGCCAAAATGTCTTGCCATAATGCTAGGTTCTTTCAACGAGGTAACAACCAATCCTTTAAATACACAGACCATTTTCAGTTTATTGCTCATTATAAATCTTTTTTGCTGACAGTATGCAAAAAATGTAGATTATGTCATACTTTTTTATTTTCCCAAAGATATCATAATACTATTTATAATCCTATAAACCTAATCCTGAATTTTAGTTTCAGTTATAATTTCCATATTTTCCATGTACAGAAATAAAAAACTGACATAGTCGAGACATGACGGAACAATGAGATACTTTTTTACTTACACAACTGATGTGCGCTTTATTGCTAAAAAAAGAATTACAGATTTTTGTGTCTTTTGTGCTGTCAAAGCTTATTTGTAGCTTATCCTCTTTATATTATGGGCGTCAGTGACCGCCTAAGCTCTTGTATACAAACGATTGCTGATACAGTGAAAAAGAGAAAATATGCTATTCTAGCTGTAAAAAGTAAAGTTTAGGAAAGTGATAAACTTTAATTTTCAGAAATATTTGTTACAACATGCTAAAGATATACGTTTCGACAACATCGTACCCATTGTCGAATCATACTTTATGGGACTCATAAAATTGCTAGCTTTTAGGATACTATCAGTCTGGGTTACTAAGCTTTGTATTATACTGCTATTTCTTTTGGAATTGTTTTCTGTTTTCTTTAGAGAGTGAAAAGAACGATGATGTAACATCATCCGAGTTCAGTCGAGGTCACAAGGCCGGCATGGAAGCTGGTCTTGCTGTCGGTCTTGGACTCGCTGCTGCTGAAGCCGTCGTTGTTGGAACAGTTTGTCTTGTCTTTTGCTGGCGACGCAAACAGCGGACCTCGAAAGCAAAAGGTGCTAAAATTGTTTACTAAAGAAAAGACTCTTTTAACCAGGGGTGCCCAATACGTCGATCGCGATCTACTAGTCGATTGCAAAGGAAGTATGGGTAGATCGCGTGACATTAAGAAAGAGGGGATTAAAACAAAAGAATAATACAGAAGAAATAAATTTCTGTTTTGCATTTTTATTGTAGGTAGATCATTTTCACTTTGTCATCTTATAAGTAGCTCGCAACCTGAAAAGGTGTGGGCACCTCTGCTTTAAACAAACTAAAAAAATGAATTTATAAAATAAACTAATTAATAAAGGTGTCATGACCTTTAGTGCTGAAAAGAACTTCAACCCAAATGACGTTAGATAAAATATTAGGAAAATTGTTGTTTGCTAAAAACTGAGACAATGTCATTTTTGTCAATTGTAAGTCTTTATTTGTCACGTACCCTCGCTTTTATATACGTTATCACAGGCATTACAAACTACAGATACAAGAAATACACATATTTATAAATATTATAAATATGATAAACATTAGTTATGTGTATAGACACACAATCAAGTTACATTCATCAGACATTATTTATTTGTATATCATTTTTTCAGGCGGAAGAGAAAATACTGGTTACAGTTCGTAAGTAGATTACTTGAAACAGCTTGTTTTTAGTTAAAGTTCTAACTCAAGGAAACTTCTTTATGTATGATTTATAGTATGCTTAGTAGAGTATGTTTAGTATGGCTTTATTCCTGGTAGTATTGAACAGAAACAGAAAAGCATCTATCCTGAAGAACAGTACTTTATAAACGTAAGCTGCTTTGTAATATTTTAAGAGTCAGTCGCATATATTTCCTTAAGTATTAAAGTAGAATTGTAAATTTTCACATGTTATTGCATCTTTGTGTGATCTCTTTGTGTGTGTGTGTGTGCGCGCGCATGCGTGCGTGCGTGTGAGCGATAGAGAGGGTCGGGGGAGTTGTTTGGTTGCGCGTTAGTTGAAGTATTTGCATACGACACAGAGGACTTCTTGTTTTCCAGACGACAAGAACACGAGAGTGTGTATGAAGTGGTCGGTAATAATGAGACTGGACAGACAGCTGTATATGCTAACGTTGAAGGAAGTCACTTGTCGTCAAGAAAAACTTCAAACAAGACAGGTAACACACGAAACAATTGTTAGTTAATGTGTAGGTTCTAGACATTTTTATGTTAATGCACCCATTTTATTCTTTAAATAAATTGAACTACACTGTCTAACTGTAGACAAATGAGTTCATAACACTTGTATGTATGTCAAAAGGATGATTGTGTGTGTGTGTGTGTGTGTGTGTGTGTGTGTGTGTGTGTGTGTGTGTGGGGGTTGTTCTTGCTTTGTATGCAACTCACCGATTTCATCTACACATCACATGACAGCGACTTCTCATCCTCGACTGCTCCTTTATCTTGCCATATCTTCGCGTAGTTTGCTGGGTCACACATATGATGAGGTGTGTTATATCCTCTCTGCTTCGTTAGCAGTCAGATTATCGGAGTGTCTCGACAGTTTTTTTTCAATAAAAAAAGGCTTTTGGTTTTGCTACTCATGAAGGATCACTTAAACCAATTACATAGTTGGATTCGAACTGCTTCTCCACCGAAAGCCTGTGGACTCATTTTGGTTTTTCAGATAGACATTCGACAGACAACCCACTGAGCAGCAGCAAAACAAAGACTTCTTTTAATTAGATCTGTTCTATGACTGGACCTTATATGTGGAAAGGAGCATTTGTAGCCTGGATTCCATTTTTTCAAAAGAATTATGCACGGTGGTAGCAGTTTCTGGCTACATATCTTTCATTTCATATAGCATTCTATGTTATGTTGCATGACTTTGTGTATGTCAGTTAAATGTAATACGACGTATTATACAGCTTATGTCTCTTCTCTGATCCCTTGTTCTTTCTTTTTCCGTTGGAAGCCCAGTATTTTCTCACCTGTTTCCTGTAAGACTCGATTGAAGTCCTCTAAGGTCATCTGCTTCGGCTTAAGTAAATCGGCTTAAGTAAATCCACCATCCATCGGGGGCCAGCAGACAGCAGACCTCTCCAGAATAGCCCTAAGACGGCTGAAGAAAACGAGGCCGCCCAAAGGAAACCTGGAGAGGAACAGTGGAAAGGGAGACAAAAGGAAAAGGCTAGATATGGGGTCGCCTGGATGTGGTTTCAGCCGATCGACATCAATGACGGGCTCTGGTTGAGGCCTTATGTGCAAATAGCACGAAGAGGATTGATTGATTGATTGATTTTTGCTACAAACTCGCATAGATCTGATCCTCTAATCCATACTTTGACTATACACTGTAAAGATTAATTCACAAAATTTTACTCAAAATATATGTTCAGTCTATGTTTACAAGGTTTTGTTATTGCTGTCTAAGAAAGCGTATACGATGTCTTTTGCCTTAAAGATGAAGGAGCGAGCCCAACTTATGTCAACCTGAAGTAGCCGAAGGTATGGGTAAATAATATCATAAAGTAGGCATTTATTTCCCTTCTAGAAATTGACAAAAGAAATGGCGTGACATTATACAAAACTTATGCAATGTTATTACAAGATATCTTAAGAGCCTTGTTGAGAGAGCTTGATAATGAGTGAGTTTTCACAACAAAACATGCGGTTTTTTCTATTTCTAAGAAAGTAAATAAGCTTTTTGCGTAAGGCTTGAAAACAGTGTTGTGTTCGCTTCGTGTACGTGCTATTGTAATCTATGTTTCTTTATATCAAAAGGTTTTCTCCAAAATATCATATCTACCTCCTTGCAGACATAGAAGACATGGAAAGAAGAATGCAGACCACGAGTTGCTACAGGAGGATTTTGCATGTCTCATTGATCGCATGACCAAAAAGGAAGAGCATATATTTGGAGAATGTTCTTCCTATAAATCTCCTTGCTCCTAGGCACAATAAGTGAGATAAGCAAATCTTGCAAAGAAACTCTTTCAAGGACAAGAATGAAGAAGTAAGAGCTGAGGCAGATAAAAGAACGTAGGAGAATGTTCTTCCCTTCAAATAACAAAAAATGCGAGAAAGAAACAAGGATGCGTTAATTGTAAGACCCTCACCCCATTTAATACACATAATTGTATGACAAACACTTACTTTTCAATTACATACTTGCGCATGTAAAAACCAGCATTAAAAAAGTAAGCAAAGAAGAACGTACGGTTTCATGTCTGTTCAATCCTGCTCAAACAAATTTTAGATTATTTTATAAACAATTTCATCTGGTCTATTCCTGTAAAGTGTTTGATGCTTTGTATCTATTTGAAGTACGTGAAATGGTATCTTATGATGGGATTCTGCCATATCGAAAGTCTTTTTATCGCCGTAACCACCTTTTACCATTCCCACCGCCGCCGCAGCCACTGTTATTTAACAGAGTTGAAAACAATCAGTTTTATGTGTAGTTGCAAAGGACATTACCTTAGATGTAAATGAAAATAGTTTAATTTTTGTTGTCTAAATTAGCATATAGTAATTGAAAACATACGCATAAATATGTATTTAAGACATGTCTGCATGCTGTAAAAAAAGTTTAGGAACATAACATTTTCATAGTAAATAACATTGTTTTACTGGTAACATGCAACTGGATTATCTTTGCTAGCCTGTTTTCAAACATTTATTTTCAAACTGTTATGCACTTGTTTTAAAATGTTTAACCCAAATTTAAACAGATAAACAAAACGAGGTGATTGACAATCAGAATGCAAGATCAAATTCAAGCAAACATCTGGCCATGATTTTCACGAATTTTCATGTTATCGGCCTGTTATAGGATGTTAAAACATTTGTGTCATATCAAGGATCTTTCAAAAAAATTATGTGTGTAGGAAGTCCGAAAACATAAATTGTACGCAAGCTGCTTACTCACGCCAAAGAGCAGTTCATTTGTGTGAGGTTTAAAACAACACAACTACGACTGAAGGTATGTAAGACTTTTAGAGCTAAGCTCAAGTGCAGAAGATGGAGATGGCAGCCAGGCTATATTTTCTGTTCCTGGTGACTCAAACGGCCATTCTTTACAGGTATAAATGAAAACATAAACTGTAAAATTAGCTTGGTAACGAGCTTATCATTATTTTCCCCACTTTATTGTTCTTGATGACTCGAGGGACTTTCTTGTCAGATATGAAGCAATTATTTTTTAAATCTGCAAAGAAAACAAATGTAATAAAGCAAACGGTGAAATGACTTGTTCATTGGCTAACAAAAATAATGTGTGATCACGAGCACGTGTGCTTGGTGTGGTTTCTCTTGCAGAGTAAGATGAAATTAAGAAACACATTGTATCGTATTTTAATATTGTGCACTTTCATCTCGATTATTAGTCATAGATGTTGCGGACGCTGTGCCTCATCAAGTACAGTCAGTGAAGTCGTCTGTCGGCCGTGGATTCGAAATCGCTAGGGTCTGTTTATAAATACTTTGCTTGAACATCCTGTTTAATCAGAACAGATAAAAGGCAGCGGCTCAGTTTAAAGCACAGCCCGAGGGTCCCTAGACTATGAAAAAGTTCTCGAGATTCGCGCACATATCGGCCTTGAACTTGTGCACAAGGAAGGTCAACGTGTTGATTTACATGCGAGTGCACAGTTCCTATTTGAAAAAAGGAAGTACATGTTTCATGTACTCAATCTGGCCAGATACAAAAGTGTAGGGAAACATTTACCACCAAGTTGTGTAAGATAAGGTTAAAAGGTTTCACTATGGTGTTACAGACGCATGCGCGCCAGACACTCACGCAGTCGTCACGTTCTTTCGTTCTGAACAAAACACTTATACTTCCCCTCTCCAGACTTGTATCACTCGCTTTATTTCATTTCACCTAATTTAAACACATCTTAAGAACATTTAGAATACATAGGTTTTAAAAGTTAGACAGTACGACACAAAACGTATCTATGTATGGCGTAGTGAAGAGGCGAAGCAGACCAGACAAGAATAAGCTCCCCTAACTCTACAGTTGCGGTGCAGCGAAACGCACTTCTCAATACGAATCGATTCGTTGACCAAAAAAATTAATAAATAAATAAAATATATCGCCATTGTTTTCCAAGTTTTCTACTGTATCCGGATATTTTCATTGATAGCATTGAAGAACAACTTCCTTTTTAGAATTTAAAAGAAATTGATGATGGTGTTTTCTATATAATAAAATACAATATCCAATATAATATAAAAATTAACAATAATAAAACAAGTTTTAAAGGCTATGACCGCAGGGGGGTTCAATTGTTCACTGTGTCTTGAGAGCCCTGTATGCTTAACGTGGCGCCTAAGCTCCACCTTTCACCAAACTGGAAAAAATATGGTATCCAATGTTGAATGGCGAGAAGCAATACTTTTACAATCACAGTTTTGGGTCAGCTACATGTTTACAATCAAGCACACTTACCACCATGATGTAGACAAAAACAGATACATTTTTTGAAGTTTTGAAGTTAAAATTAAGCCACACAACTTAACATTTGTGTATTTTCTTGAAAAAAAACAGAACTACTTTTACTATAATTACTTGAATCAAAATGTTAATTCCCCCTTAATTGTAAAAAAATATAATTCTTCAATTTCTGTTTTCTTTGTGTCGCTCTTAAAAAAACAGTAAAGAGGTTGCAACATTTCCTACTATCTCTATTGGGCTTATGTCCCATATCTTCCCTATTTGTATGCTTTCACATATGCATTGTTACTCATTGTATGTTTCTCTCTTTGTGCTTTTTGTTATTTCTTTTATTCGTTAGGTAATTATGTAATTCAGTAATTTCATATCTATGAATGACGTGAAATAAATGGCTTGACCCTAATTTACATCCCATACAGGCTAGTCGGATTTATTAAAATCATCAATAGATTTCATACAGTATAATGAAAATCTGAAAATGTTTATTATCATTAAGCGATGAACTATTTGTATACTAGCATTCTGTTGTACCACAAAGGTTACGTTCGTTTCATTATCCGACATGCAAAGATTTTGCATACTGAATAATATTATGTATGTTCTGGTAATGAATCGCTGCACCCATTTGCTAAACTTAGCCAATAAGTTGGCGTAGATGTGTTCCCTTTCAGTCTCACTAGTGTGTCTTGACCCAGTGTATTTGTGTAGGATTCCATGTTCGTAAGTTTGTTGCGCAGTCTATGCGAAGCAGATTTACCCTTTTCAGTTCCATGCGATTCCCATCGGAAACGGAATAAGCGCCTTACTGATTCTGTGTGTTACAACAATGACACACATACTGAGATTAATAATCTTTCTTTTTGTAAGAGACATACACGGTAAGAACTTTTATTTATGTAATATTATTTAATTAATCCGCGCTTTAGTTCTTCTGAATCTGTTTGACCGTGGACAATGTTATTTCTGAAATATAGATATTCAGAGTTAGTCAAAATTATGTTAACACATAAACGGAGAAAAATAATCCATTAGTGCTAACGTAATTTTGATTAACCCTGTATATCACATAGGGTGGCTTCTGGTAAAATACTTTTGCAGTGGCGTAGGAAGATGCTCGGCTTTGGGGGGGGGGGGGCAAGCTTCATACTGACAATGAATATCGTTCACATTCTTGCCTTCCCAGCATCTTTTTTTTTTGGGGGGGTGGCGGATGCCCCCCTTGCCCCCCATGTTCCTACGCCACTGTTTTGACATATGCTATGCACATCTTTGTTTGTTATTTTTTAAATAGCGACTTTGTGTGTCTTTGTACACATGGCTCAAAAATGCACTTACACGATGGCTTTATTTTATGAATGGATTACGTGCTGTTGATGACAAGTTGTAGTCAGTGTGTTGTACAGAAGCTTGTAAAATAGTGTCTCTAAGTCATTCTGCACCCTCCCAATCACCCCATCCAGCGTTTTTAATGTTTTTGTTCAGCTTGTCCCTATCATGTTTTGTTATGCTCCCTTGAAGCACATGTCCAATCCATTGCCAACGCCTTCGTTAAACCAGCGTGGTGATGCACTCAGTTTCAGTTCTTCGGTGGAGTTCTTCATTGGAGATGGTGTTTGGCCAAATGATGTTAAGTATGCGCCTGAGGCATCTGTTTTGGAAGACGTCAAGCCTGTTACCGATCTTTTGGTCATCTTCCATGATTCTGATTCATAAAGGAGGGTGCTGATCACATTTGACTTGAAGATTCTCAGCTTGGTCTTCTGGCTGATGTTTTTGCCTTCCATGTGCTCCTGAGTGAGGCGAAGGCCTGGCTGGCTTTCGCCAGTCCGCCTCAAATCTCCACCTCCGCATTCCCGGTGTTTGACATCTTGGACCCAAGATAGGTAAAACTGTCAACTTCCTCAATTTCTTCTACATTTAGTTTGTTGTTTTCTTGGACTCTGGCGTTTACTCTCATACTTTTCGTTTGTTTTTTTGCGCTGACCTTCAAGCCAAAGTTTCCAGCTGTTTCTGAGAATGGGCAATGTCATCAGCAAAGTTCACGTCTTCCAGCATTGTTGTTGCTGTCATAGTCACGGTCCATTTGATCCCTCTCCTCTCTCTGTCGGTGGAATTCTTCATGATCCAGTCCATAGCCAGAATGAAGAGCAACAGCGACAGAATGCAGCCCTGCTTCACCCCAGTACTGACGTTGAAGGGGGCTGTGAGCTCAGTGTCACAGACCACCTGTGATTTGAAGTCGCTGTACAACATTGCAACGACCTGGACAAGTTTCGCAGGGACTCCATAATGCCTCAGGATCTTCCATAAGGACTCGCGGTGGAAGCCGTCAAAAGCCTTCTCCAGGTCGATGAAGTTGACAGCCATGCGTTCCACTCGTTGCTCTGCTCCAGAATCTGACGCAGAGTGAAAATGAGTTCAGAGCAGGATCGTCCAGGGCGAAATCCTGCTTGCTGAGACCTGAGGTCTTTCTCAACGGTTGCCGTCAGTCTCGACAAAACAATCTTGCTGAAGACCTTGCTGGTGAGGGAAAGAAGTGTTATACCCCTCCAGTTATTGCAGTCTCCAAGATCTCCTTTCTTGGGAAATTTGAAGATTAGCCCTGTCTTACACGCATCGGGGATCTGTCCTGATTCCCAAACTTGCCTAAAGATTTCAGTCCACATGGGAGCTGTCACATTCACATCTGCTTTCAACATCTCTGCTGTTATTCCATCTACCCCTGGTGCTCTGCCGCTTTTCATTGCCTTGATTGCTGCTGTCACTTCTTCCAGGCTTGGCGGGTCTGTGCAGATGTCAAGGTCTGTATCTGTTGGCTGAATGCCTGCAAGCTGAGGAGGGTCTGGTCTGTTTAGAACTGACTCAAAATGCTTCCTCCAGCGCTGTAGTTTTTCTGCCTCTCCCTCGACAACATTTCCGTTCATGTCTTTCACTGGCACTTCACTGTTTTTGAACCTGTTTTTCAGCTGTTTATTGATTTTATACAGTGTCTTCACGTCATCTTTTCCTGCTGCTTCTTCTGCTTCATCTGCAAGTTTCTCTATGTATTCCCTTTCGTCGGTTTTGGTCATCCTCTGTACCTCTTTGTTAATTTCTGTATATCTTTGTCTGTGTTGTTCCTTCAGACGTTAAGATCTGGTGCTGTTGGTTTTCTGCTTGGCTTACTTTCTCTCTTCTATCCTTTACCATGCCTCTTCTCTGATCCGCTGTTCTTTCTTTTTTCGTTGGAAGCCCAGTATGTTCTCACCTGTTTCCTTGATTGAAGTCCTCTAAGGTCATCTCCTGTTGTTCCCCTCGTGACTGGAATCTGTTCTTTACTTCCACTACAAAGGCCCGTTTGGTGGCTGGGTCTTTCAGTCTGCCGGAGTCCACTCTCTGCTGACGTGCCTGTTTTCCTCGCGATCGACGTAGCTTCAGAGAAACTGCAGCTATCACAAGAGTGTGGCCACTGGCAACGTCTGCTTCTCTGTAGGCTCTGACATCTTGAAGTTAGCTCCTCCATCTTCGGTTGATGATGACATGGTCTATCTGGTTCTTTGTGATCCCGTCTGGTGATGTCCACGTTTCCTTGTGGATGTCTTTGTGTTGGAAGAGTGTGCCTCCAATCAGTAGATTGTAATCTTCACAAAAGTCTGCCAGTCTTTCTCCGTTGTCATTGATGTTTCCAATTCCATGCTTGCCCGTGATATGCTCCCTGCAGGTGTTGTCACTTCCCACCTTGGCATTGAGGTCGCCGGCGATGATCAACATGTCATGGGCTCGGACGCTCTTCGTGGCTGCCTGGAGCTGATCGTAAAAAGCATCCTTGTCTTCTGCCTCGGAGTCTTCTGTGGGTGCATAGCAAATTAAGACTGTCAGCTTGGTGTACTTTGAATGGAATCTTGCTTTCAGAAGCTTGGGTTCATAGGGCTTCGATTACAGCAGTTTCTTTCCAGTTTTCCTATTGAAGACTAGTGCTAGCATTCGATTCATGCATCCTCCAAAACAACCAGGAAACGAACGCTGATCCCAAGGACCTGTTAATCCTACGAAAAGAGGTTCAACAGGTTATTCGGAGCCTAAAGGGGGAAAAAGTCCTTGAGGTGGAATATGTCACAGTGGAGTGTATAATTGGCAGCAGAGATGAGACAGGAAAGGCTCTTTCATTCCTCTGTCGAAAAATCTAGACAACCAAGTAGTGGCCACAAGAGTGGACGCAGCCACTGGTCCTACATAAGAAAGGAAACGTAAAGCAGTGTCAGAACTATTTAACGATCAGACAAATCCCTTATCCCAGTATTGTTATGCTGAAAGTAATTCGAAACCGCCTCACGCACTCACGCACACACATACGTGCGCGCGTACATACACACTCCAGTATTAGACCATCGGCCCCAGCCTGCTTAACGTTTGAAAGGCCAAGCCTGTGAATATAACCACATGAGGTCACATTATTTATAAAGTATTTCCAATATTTCCGTTGCTCAGTGCGCCTCCTTAATACATAGAAAATATACATTACAACATTTCGTATGGCGTTCGTTTCCGCAAAAGACAGCAACACAGCGAACGTCATCTGGTGGGACCCGCTGTTTATCAGGGGTGCAAGATACTTGGCCCTGATATCAACATAAGTTGGAAATTGTAGCAGAAAATGTTCTTCGAATTCCATTCCGTCTTGGCAAAAGGGCAGTTTTTATTAAAAGTTTTTAAATGTCTGATTGATATTTATTTCGCTAATTCTTCGTCTAAATCGTATTAGAGTATTTCTATAATTTATTATAGTTATTACTGAGACGTGCTTTTTAAACTTTTTAAACTGTCTATAAGCTAAATACCTATCGCTCGACTGTATTATATTTTACCATTTTTGTACGAAGTTATAGTTGTTGTTTGAGTAATAAGATAAAAGTCCTAGGATCCCTTACCCCACCTTGTTCCCAGACGTGCTTAAACCATTTAATGGCGAGTAAATGAACCTTTTCTATGTCAATGAAAGCTGTCAGACTCCAGACTTTGGAAGAATATAACAGCATTGGTAGGACCTGAGTATCAAACAGTCTAATGAATATACTAGGATTCAGGTTATCTAACCTCCACATCGTTCTCAGCAGCTGAGCTACTCTTTCTTTTCTTTTTTCAGCACTTTCGTGGAATACAGTGTTAAGAGATAGTTTTGTAGTTGTCGTAAAATACCAGTTTTTGCTTTCAGACAGATGCCCTCCGTTTCTAAATACCATGGGTTTTGTTTTCTCTGTGTTAATTTCTAGCCCAAGGTGTTTTGAAGACTGCTCTAGATTTGAAATTTGGGTTTGGAGACCTGCTGGTGTGGTCGAGATAAGTGCGATATCGTCAGCAAACAGGAGGCAGAATATTTCTTGAAGGCAAGGCAGGAGCTGTACGCCGTGTTTGTCGTGTGTATGGACCTTAATGAACGTCAATTCATTGATTAGAATAGAGAAGATTAATGGGCTTGCTAAGCATCCCTGACGAACTGGAGAGTCGAAGAAATCAGAATACTGTAAACATGCTCGCACGCGTGCTTGAACTGATATATACATAGCCTTCAGCATTTTAATCATTTTTGTAAAAACCTTTATTTTACGTAACACCAACCATAGCCTTTCCCTGTCCAACGTGTCGAAGGCCCGTTTGTAGTCAATAAAAGGGACATATAGTTTCTTTCTGAGATCAAATCACCTTTTGATTATTGATGCTAATGTGTATATGTGATCTATTGTTTAATAGCATTACTCGAAGCCAGCCTGTTTTTCGAATAATTTGTTTTCTGCCTCCGCCCACTTGTAAAGTCTCTTATTGAGTATGGAGGTGGAAGTCTTACTAATCACTCTGAGTAATGCAACTGGTCGATAGTTAGTCGGGTTGTTAATGTCTCCTTTTTGTGGATAGGAACGATTGCTGAGCGTTCCCAGATAGCCGGAAAGTATTATTGGTGAAATAGTTTGATAAAGTAATCGGTCAGGAAAGGAAATATACTGTCCCCGGCATGTTTTAAGTATTCGGCTAGCAGTCCTGCTGCTTTACTAGATTTTAGTTTGCACAGAGCCTCGGTGACTTCGTGTTGAGATATCAGCTGTCCAGGTCAGGTATTTCTACTTTTGTTTTCTCGTGCTGTGTCGGCTGCACTCGCAGCCTGTGACTGGACACAGTACGACAATGTGCTTCCCACTCTATTTAAAAAGTAGGCTGTTGATTTTTGCTCTACTTTAGCTGCACACAAGTTTCCAGAATTCAGGGCTGTTGTTTGTACTCTCTAGTGAAAAAACGGCACGTTCCTTGTTTATGTTTTCTATTTTCATCGCGAGTGTGCTTTTGTACTCTTTGCACCGTACTGACGTTAATACAAAATCAGTGAAGTGTTGAATAGCTGCGTCTGGGGATGTTTGTATTCATTTATAAGCTTCTTCTAAGATTCTCTGATTTTCTTCTGGGTTTATTTTTATATTCCTGCTCTTTTGATGGGTCCCACATAAATCCAAGTGAGCACTGCTTTTCAGTAGTCCCTCCTGCGTCTTGAAAACTGCTTGAGATGTACATCAAAAATGCCATATGAGAAGACTCCACTCGCGGAGTAATCTCCATTGAGGACCTATTTGTTAGGTCAGAACTGCACAGGAAGTAGTCCACACGTGGGGTGAGACAAGTATAAAAAGTAGAATCGTCACAAGAATCGCTATTTAGCACAAACAAGGACACTGTAGAGCACAATTTAATTTAAAGACGACCAAAATAATTTGTTTCTGTGTCTTGTGATTGTCTTTGGTTATCGTTCTCCTGTCTAAACCATCTTGGATCAGCCTCAGGAGTGTCCTCCTGGGTGCTGTTCTGCCAATGACCGGTATGTGCGTTTAAGTCTCCAGTTAATCTGGCAATTTTGTTCCGAATTTTGTAGAATGAGCAGGAACTCTTTTAAGGAGTGAAATGTTACAATTCTGTGTCTTGTTCTTATAATAATTATGGTAAGCCAAATGGTGGTATGTGTGTACATACAAAAATAGCGTCCTGTGGACTACTAAGTAGATTGCTTAGAATGTGGCATTGTCTTTAAAGGTCGTGACATTTGATACATATCTAGAAAGGTCTTTTCGTATCAGTAGTAGAATTCCACATGAGCTGTGACCTTGGTGAGAGAGTTTTGTAGCCGGTACCTGGAAAACTGTAAAGTTGCTAAAGTAGCTAGAAAAATCAAACCAATAGCTTGTAAATTTCCGTGTTAAACAGCATAAATCGAAAGTCAACAAAATCAGAGTATCAGAGTTTTTTGTACCAGATTTTCGACTTTCCTACAAAGGAAGGTTATTATTTTCTATAGAGCAGTATCTGGGGCCAAGGCCACGTCCCTAGCTGCAGTCCCTTTCTTGGCTCCGTGCACCTCTCGTATGGCCAGATCGGTGATCGGTGACCGCTAAAACATGTCGATGACCAGTTGCTGAGATCTGTTGCAACGACCTCTTGTAGTATTGTCGCCTCTTAACTGGGTAGAATCATCTGTGCAAACCTCGATTTTTGGGCCACCCGTCGCAGTTATTTGTCTTCCCTGTGTCATGGAATGTAGGGTCGGGCCAAACCTGCCACTGTCCGTCAGCCGCACCTGTCTCATCTCCCGTGCGTTAAAGGGTTGAGCACGGGTTCGGGTAGACTGTTTGCGATCGCACCGTAGGCCAGTTGGCGTGTTTGATGCATTGATGTGTGCTGTAGTACATGTATAGCCGAGGTGTTTGGAGTACTCAGGCTATGTGACTTTGAACACTCTCGGGATGGCAGTGTTCTGTAGGATTGTTGGATGCGTGGTTGCTGCCGAGAGATCTTCGACGTCAGAGTGTGCAAAGTTGCCTCTCGTGTCGCCAGCCTCAGGCGGGTTAACACCGTTCACAGCTCTGGAATAGTTAGGACCGGGGAACTCATCTGTGAACTGTGTTATGGACGCGTGGGATTCCCCTCGCGGTGAACAAGCTCTCCATGTCATGCTTACATAGTTGTCACTAGCCCGTAGTCTCTCCCCATCACGTGACACATCATGACGTTGAATGGCTCCCTCTAAAACCAGCCTGTCTCCCACATAGTACGCACGTAATCCCTGGGAACGATGTTCACTTAAAATCTCTCGCCTTCGGGTTGTGAAATCCCCGACACCTTAACCCCCTTTTTCACTAAGTTTGTTTCTGCCTTTTGTAAGCACATCCATCTTGTCTGTCCATTGGGTAAAACAGGCTATGATGTGGCTTGGTTTATCCTTTCGATAAGGGCCTACGCGGTGTGCACTGACTATGTCGGATAGTGCCCAGAGTTTATCAGGCACAGTGTATTGTAGAACGTCTACCGCTTTCTGTACACGAAAAAGAAAAGTTTCTTTGCTAGATTCCTGTATTCCATATAATTTAAGATTGTCTTTCCTAGAAAACGCCTCTAACTTATCTATCTTTTCTTTTGCACTTATCATGAATTGGTTTAGCCTACCTTCCACGTTCGTAGCTGTAGACGTTGTTTCTTGAAACTTTCTGTGTACTTCATCGAATTCCTCTTCTAGATGCACAATTATGGATCGTAGGTCACTGATGTCAAACCCAAGTGAGACCCAAGAGTATCTTGGAGAGAACTTAGCTGATCTTGCACGGCATGGTAGTAAGCGTTAACTTTATGTCATTATTAGAATCAAGGTCGCTAGAACTGGCTTTGGAATCAGTTTTCTCTGAGCCCTGATTGGGACCTGGGTATAGATCTACGTCCTCAGAACACAACACTTAGCGATTATGACTACTAGTAGTACATACCATACCCTCAGAAAATCCACACAAATCGATCACAGAAACTCCTGAAAGCTTAGTACTCTTCAGTTATGGTTGGAACACAACGGGAAAATTTAAATTGTCGTAATTAAAAGAGAATATGAAATCCAAAGTGACCACAAACCAAAAGCGTGTTCCGACAAAAAGAGAGAGAGAGAGAGAAAGAAAAAGAGACGAAAGAGAAAAAGAGAGAAAAAGAGAAATAAACAAGGAGAGAGATAGTTTTTAGAAATTGCTCGTAAATTATTTGAATCGTCAAGATTTAAGAGTAAGAGTTACAGACGTTATTCCATATGAAATGAACATGTGAAATTAGGTAATTTACATATTGAATCTTTTGAATATTGATGCGCGTTTTCCGTTTTAGAAACATATATTTCTGTTGTCTCAGTTGACTCACTTTCCTTGTGTGACGACTGGAAGTACCTGGAGGTGATAGAGAAGAGCAACGAGAACACCTATACATGTACAGGACTAAGAGAACAGCAAGATGTCGTCTGGCTATTGAGTGGAAGTCGTATCGCTACCTGTCCACCCCCTCCGTCATCCTGCACAATCCGTGACCCATCTTTCAATACATTCTTCAGGATTAGCAGAACTTCGACAACAGCCAGCAACATTACAGTTCTCGCCACGGCAGCTCCATCCCTGGACTACTTTGGAACAACTAGTCTGACCTGTGAGATCACAGCGCAGGAAAACGTGATGTGTCCGCTCGACTCAGTGTGTGAGCGCTTTTCTATACGAGCAAAAATTGCCTGTCACGCAAAGTTAAAAATACACAATAAAATTCATAATATTTTTGACGAAAACATTTTCTTAATTTAACTTTATGCAACGAAGCAGTAAAATAGAATATGAAAATTATAAAACAATTAATAAAATGTAATTATTTATTAGTGTGCACTCTTATCATTCAAAAACGAATACTTAGAACTAATTTGTCACACTATCATATTGTGTTTAAGATGTTTTGTAGTATTATGAAATGATTTTACAATTCGGTATGTGCACAGAAAGGTAAAATTATATCACTAAAACTAAAGACACATTCTATGTATATAATTCAAAACAAAATATTTTTTAACATCTTTCTCCAACCTGACTTTACATACATACATGCAGGCGCATAAGCACACCCTTTTATGGTAGGCATCAAATGCACCTTCAGTAACATATCTACACAGAAACATGACTGCAAAATGTACAGTAAAATATAAAGAAAGTTGATTTATATAGCGCTTTCCCCACCTAGAAAGGCAGATTCAAAGCGCTTTAAAAAATTAAAAAACACACAGCAAACAATGGGCGCTGGTCTCAAAACAAAGAAATAATAGCATGCTCCCTCAGCGCAGCCACTGATGTTAAAGAGAATGTCATCAGCAGGCCCGTTCTTAGCTCCCGCTAATCAGCATAGGTGTGGTCTGCAGCCGTGACACCGCACGAAATCTTCGGTAAAAAGCTCTGCTTTGAAAAATAGCTGAAAGTGATTTTGAGCTTTAAACGGAAGCTCAAACGACAGTCTTTAGTGCTGTGGCCTAACTTTCACAGACAGAAACATTGTTCCATCCACAGACTTCCTTATACATTATTTATGGATAACAAATCACTGGACAAAAACTTTTCATGATGAAAGCATCAGCGAAGGTGTCAAGTATTTGCGACACAGGTGACCCCATCAGTTAAAGCACTTTCTTCTAAGGGCCAATATAACCGGTGAACCTAAGACTAAGTCCTAGACTAGTATATATATATATATATATTTGTAGGGGGTAGGGTTGGGAGGTGGTACTCAGTCCTTTGGAATTTTTGAAAGTGGTAGTTGTCTGGAAAAGTTGTAAAACCACTGCCTTAGATGATTATCAACATTGAGCCCAGCTCTGCCCACACAGCTTAGGTAACTCAAGCGCAACGTAAAAACCCCTACAAGGATTCGAAAACGGCATTTTAACATATTCCAGATTATTTGGTCCGTAACAGAATTGATGTCCGCAAAGAAGAACAGGATCAAGGTCCAATGCTAGACCATAAATAAGGGAATGGCACATGTGGGACAGTGAAAATGTCCACAAACTGCCATTTACACCAAACACGCCAAGCAGCTTAATGACCTCCACACGAGCTGACTCCGCCATCTGCTTCACATAGCTGAGATCTCAAGCTATGACTGAGAGCAAACAGCTGCTCCATGGATAGCTGACAGAATAAAAGCACAATAAGAGCGGAAAAATGCAACAAAGACACTCTCAAATATCTTGACAACGATGCTACTATTAGGGAGGCTCTTGCCATCGATCGCACATCTCCACCTCTTCCAACACCCCACATTCTCATTAATACTTAATACATTGAAACTTAGGGGCCCATAATGGCCTCATCAACCACCTCCCAACCCATCGACATGGAAACTAAGCCCTTTTGTACATTCAGTAATAATTTTTTATGTTTTAACTCTATTTCCTCTTTATTTATTTTTTCTTTTCTATTTTTCATCGGCATGAATAAATCTTCAGACTTTTTTTGAGTAACAAGTGACAATTTTAACCATTTCAGACCCCGCTGAAAAAATCACGTGTAAAGTTCAGTTTAATGGAGACACATGGGAAGTAACCAGCTGGTGCTTTGTTTCTAAAGTCCGCTCAACGAGAAACAAATATGGATGTTATTTGTACCAGACACAAACACAGGTATCATTATGAAGTTTATTACTATGTACTATTATAAAACATTTCGATGTATCTTATTCATGGTAAGGTTTTACGAAAAATAACGCATAAACTTTTACAAAAGAAACAAATCGCATTTATCAACGATAGCATCTACCTTCAGTTGTGAAAGGCTTTCCATTACCTATTAATTAACTACACTAATTATTGCAATTTGCATGTATTTTGTCCATTTAGAGAAAAAGGAAAATTTTCGTATTCAGCTCAGATTACAAAGATTGGTTATTTTCTTTTTTGGGGGAGCTTATCATGACAATTAAGAATGCTACATAATGATATATAATATGTAATTAAAATGTATGTTGCTACGATGCTTGCTGCATGTAGGCTAAACGATATTTAAGTTTAGCTCATTTTTTTCATGATTTTTTAATTCTATCTTATAGGACTCTCAAGGGCCAATAAAAGTTGGCTCATATAATATGATCACAGAAGCATCCACTCCATCCGGTTATTTCTCAGGCACATGTAACATGACCTCTTCTCTACCATCTGAGGGAAGATACAGCTACACAGTGCTCATCATGCCAGGGCAAGTAAATGTGTCCGCTGCATTTCACGGAAGCAATGAAATACGTAAGTCGTTTAAATATTACTCGCTGCTCGTTAAGAATGCTGTCTATGATTCAGCTGTAGTTTTAGCCATCCATCTGAATCAAATTAAATTGTGCTGCAATGCATTGTTTAAATATTGCAATGTTTGGTTATGCCTTCTTTTTTGTTCTGACCAGTTTTTTCACTTCTGAATTTGAAACGAAACCTGATATAGTGCATAGTGTATGGTCTATGCCTACGCATAAAAAGACATATTTGTTACTATGCAGTACATCTGATATGTTTGTGCATGACTCGTTTTGAAAAACAATATATTATTTAATATCCCAATAAAACAAATGGTTTTGTTTCGAGATATTTTGTTTCCTTCCGTCTGATAAAGCATACACGAAACAGAAAGATTTGCAAAGAAAGGAGAAAAAAATGTAGTGAACGATACAATATGAAGAAATGAAAGGAATAGAGCCGTCTATCCTTGTCATTAATGCTTGATTGCATAGAAGCAATTTGACAAATTTTGATGTAGAGTGATGTTTATAGATTGTCTAAAGGGTGACTGCTCCCCCTCAGTTTTCGTATTTTCTGCGTCAAGTTTTGTGTTTGATGTTCATCAGTACCTCAGTTACGACATTTGGTACGTTCCTGGATGAAATTTTGTGTTTTTCTAGGCCATTTTATTTCTACTGTCTCGTCCGAGGATCTTGCCATTGCTTAGAGTTTAGATAGGTGAACGGAACTGTCGACTTCAGGCTCTAATTACGTTTCTGCAGCTGCTTCAGAAAGTTTTGATGTCGAGCTGTTACAGCAAGCTTTGCGGGCAGTTGAGACAGGTTTGCGATGGCTGACATCGAGTATCCCCAGAAAACTCAGCGAGCAATGGCCATTAGCATGTTCCTCTAACAAAAGATGTTTTGAAAGAACGACATTTCTAGCTGTGAAAGCTAGGCTACTGCGCGAAGTTTGCAAGTCTATCTTCCATACAAGCGTCTTAATAATTTTCAGCTATTTTTCTTCTCAAAACTTTATTGACGGCAAGACTGCATATAGCATGTCTGCTGATGACGTTAACCTTCTTCTCAACCTGAGTAGCTACACTAACAGGGCATGCAATGAAGTCTTTGCTTTGATACAGCTTCCATTATTATTGCTATATCATAACGTTTTATTCTTTTGTAAAGCGCTTGCTTTTTGATAGTCGGTAAAGCGCTATATTAAGTTACTTTATTATAAATATTAAGGCAGGACAAAATTGTTTTTGATTTTGCTAGAGAAATCTTAATCAACAAAACCTTTTAAAACAACTGTCATAGGGTCGTTAAATAATAAAGGATCACAAAGGTCTCATGGAAAGAGTTACATTCGGAAGCTGTGGAAACGTGATATCTGTGACCATGGCAGTCTCCGCTAAGTTTCATGAGGATAACATTTGACTAGCGAAGTACACGCTAGCAGTGTTTAACACATAATGATAAAGCTCCCTTTATTACAACTTTGATATACGATTAATATCTTTGTCCCATGCACGACTTAAAACTCAACTGAGTAAACGAATAGCTGCTCTGAGGAATACATTAGTTTCCTTTTACGGAGGCGTTCATACATCTGCCTTAGAGCTAAGCTTTGAATATGTCTTTTCTACACTCAATATGTCGATTTAGTGGTTGTGTATTCTACATGATAAATCTTCTCATACTCTCTTCCTTCTGTGTGAATATTTGTGCGTGCATGTGTGTGTGTGTGCGTGCGTGCGTGTGTGTGAGAGAGAGAGAGGGAGCCTTTTAAATTTGTTGTTATGCCTGTTTGTTGTAAAATAATAAGACGAACAACTTTTTTTTAATTTGGTCAGAAATGTAGGATCTAAACATGCCATTCTCAAAATATTAGGTTATTTTATTCAGGATGGTTTTGGTTTAGCTGTGAATCTTGCCTTCTTTGGTCTTTTTTACCTTGACGTGATGATTCCATTAAAAAAAATGTCAGTATGTTTATGAACACACAAGTTCTAAAGAACAGTAGCACTGTTTGTTTTTAAATTTCCTAACTTGTAAAAAACCACCACAAAAATGAAGTTTTGAATATTGTTCCTGGTAAAACAAGTCATGAAAGCAACCGATTCTATAATTAGCAAGAGGAAGCAAGAAAAGCAAGCCAATAACGCTAAATCAAAATGACAATGAGATGGTGCTAATTCTGAATCCCATAACAAAAGACTATAAATGCTTCCCCTCTTTTTTCTGTACAGCTGTTCTTTACTGTAATTTGTTTTCTTTCTTTTATTTTTAGAGTCATTTTCCCTATCCCATAACTCTTCCCTTCAGCAATACCATCCTTCAACTGTCATCCCATCTGGTCCCAATGTGTGCGAGCTTTTGATCTTGCTTTCTCGTAAGAGTAAGCCAACCCAAACACCCGAGTTCAACTGCACTGCTAGTAACTTTTCAAGTTCCTCCTTGATACTAGAAAGTTTTACCGCCCACCTTCTCCTAGTCATTTAAAAAATTGTTTCCTGGTCCCAGGAGGATGGCACATGTCACCAATACAGTAAAGATTGGCTGCCAAGTAGCTTCGATATTTTTTAGTTTTTCTTTACTTTGTTGCTAAATATAAAAACTTGGCAAAATCTGACAGTACTTTTTTATTTTTATTAGATTGAAATAAGGAATCCCAGACACTTAATCCCCAGACACTTAATTCCCGACACTTAATCCCCTAGACCAGGGTTCTCAAACTCAATTTACCCGGTGCCGCTGGAGATAGGGTCTGGGTGAGGTTGAGCCCCATCAGGTTTTCCACAAGAAAAGCTCTTACAAAAACATTCCAATGTTATCAAATGTCTTTATTTTTTCATATTATTTTGTGTTAAAATAAATATAAATTAACAAATTCATAAGAAAAATAAATCAGTAATAAATAAAATGAAAATGATGATGATAACAATAATAATGCAGCAGATATAGAAGACTGAAGAAAGCACATATAGTTGTTGACTAGAGAAATGTCAGTCAGTCAGTCAGTCAGTCAGTCAGTCAGTCAGTCAGTCAGTCAGTCAGTCAGTCAGTCAGTCAGTCCATTGCCTGGCACCTGGCGTTGGGGGAAGCACATGGATAGACGCTGCAGCTGATAGGGCCCGCCACTCTTGATGAATAGTCTTCGACAAGGTGTCGTGCTGGGTTACATGACCAAAGAAGACCAGTTTACGTCGCTTGACTGTTGATAGTAGAGGTTCCTGGTGTCCTACCAGTGTGCCAATCTTGTTTCTTACAAAGTCGTTGGTTTTGTGTTCTTTGTATGAGGTCCGAAGCAGTCTGCTCCGACATTTGTTCTCGAACGCCTCGATTCTCCTTTCTGTTTCGGCAAGCAGAGTCCACGTGTCACATCCGTAGAGAAGGATCGGCACTACCAGGGATTTGGATAGCCTGTATTTGGTAGTGAACGTTATTTTGTGGCTATGCCAGATCCCATCTAGCCTAGCCATTGCTGCTGCTGTTGCGATCCTGATGCGGATATCTTGCGTGGAGCTGCCGTCCATGGAGCTTAAGGGAGGAAGCAGTTGAGACCCTCAATGGGGCTTGAAGATGCTGATCAGTAAGTCTGGACCTGTACTTGGACTTATTGAAGTTCAGGGTAGAGAATAGCTTTTTGCACAAGTATGTGCTCCCAAAAAGACACATGGTCCGCTTGAACATTTGGGAAAGTTCAGGGAAGCTTGGGGACAATTCTCTCAAAAATTGCCCGAGCTTTCCTGCTTTTCCACTCACCTCCCTGAACTTGGCTTTGAGTTCAGAGTTGCACTGCAGCAGGTCAATGAGTTCCATTTGAAGCACAGGAGGGGCATCTTGCACATCAAAGGAGAAGGGGTCAGCAAAACTTTGAAATGTGGCTTTGTGCGTCTTGAAGTCTTCAAATCTGTGATCAAAATCCTCCTGTAGCTTCAAAATGATATCCACATATTCTTCACCACTGAAAAGTGTGCCTGTATCCATGAGTGCTTTGCATGCTGGGAATTGCAAAGGTTTGTCTGAGAAAGCTGGACTTTCCATAACATAAGTTTTGTAGAGAATGCCCTAACGTTGTCATAGGCAGCACTTCAAGTCGCCCCTGGCTTTGTAATTTCTTGTTCAGCTCATGTGTGATATCAACAAAAAAGCTTAGTCCATGAGCCATTTTGGATCACTCAGCAGCAACCCCATCTTTCCCCATGAAGGCTTTCACTTCCGCTCTTAACTAAAAAAATCCCTTCAGTATGTTTCCTCTGCTGAGCCAACGTACCTCGGTGAAGTAGAGCACATCCACATAGTCTGACTCCATTTCTTCTAAAAAAGCACGAAACCGTCTGTGCTTTAAGCCCCTGGATCTGATTTGGTTGATACATTTCACAACGAAAGATATTACATTGTCAACCTTCAGGCATTTGCTGCAAAGGGCCTGCTGATGGGTAATGCAGTGCAGAGCAATGACCTCCTTCACACCTTCCTCTTTCAGATTTTTTTTGAACAAGTGCTACCAGTACATTTTTCCTCCCTGTCATTCATAGCGCTCCATCAGTTGTTATTTCAACAAACCTCCTCCAAGGCAAACGGCATTCTCAATGGCGTCACACAGGTGGTGAAATATCTGCTGAGCGGTGGTCTGGCCATCCATTGGAATCATTTTCAGCAACTTCTCTATTCTTCAAAATTGTCATCAACACCACGGGGGACGCAAAATATTGTTCCGAGGGCCGCATTTGACCCACGGGCCGCGAGTTTGAGACCCCTGCCCTAGACTTTTAATCCCCAGACACTTAATCCTCAAAATTAAATTTCAACTCAAAATATTATGAAGTGAATGAAAAATTAAATTTAAATTCAAATAATTGTTTATGTAAACATCAAAATAAGTTTGACAATTAAAATAATACTTAACTTCAACAGCTATAACATTAGTTAAAGTTCATGTGAGCTATTAAATTCAATGTTCTTCAACAATATGATATGAAAAGTGTTGTTAATCAAGATGACAGGTAAGATAATGATCGGAGGTACAGAAGACGATCCATTGTCTCATATCGCTGTACAATGTTGCTAATTTTCCTAGCCAATGCAGCGTGCATCCTCATTGGACGTTTTTCTGTGCCGGCGCATGACTGTAGGACCGATGCCTTGTGTAGCTGACAATCCTTACGTAGACCATCAAGGAATGCCCACATGGAAGGTGACAGGAGAAGAGAGATTGGAGGGCATGATGCCAACCCTCCACAGCGTTGTTTGTTCGTGCAACACCTCCGGGCTTCCACCCCAAACAAGAACTCTATGCGAGCACATACGCCCCCCTTTCTTTGCTAAGAGGCCTCAGGCCAATTGGGGCGATTGTTACGTCTCATTACAGTTACCACACGACACATTTCTATTACGGTTATAATATTTCAAGTTCACAAACTAGCAGTTTTGAGTGTTGTGTCCTGATTTGAGGATTTAGGATTAAGTGTCTGGGGATTAAGTGGCTAGGGATTAAATGTCTAAGGGATTAAATGTCGGGGACTAAGTGTCAGGGATTAAATGTCTGGGGATTATTAATTGTCCGGTCACCTGACATAAGCATCAATAGTTTAAAGTTATTTGGTCTAATGTAATACATTTTCGGAATGAAACCTTTTCTTAGTTCTATCAGACATGGACAATATAACACAAAATGAAACTCATCCTCCTCATCGATGTGACACATAGGGTATGTCTTACTTATATTATTGGCAGAATATCTTAAGGCATGTGACATAAGGTCTGAAATTCCAAATTGAAGTCCTACCATTGCATTTCCAGTGAATCTATTAATATTTAAATTGAAATAAACCTCCCTGTGTGTCGCAGATTTAATTGACTTATAGAAAATAAATCTTTCACTGCTTAATTATATAATTTCATTCTTGCCAGTGTCAATCAGTTATTCTTTAATTAAAGCATTTAATACAATTCTTTGCTGCTTCCACTCCTCTATTTAGCCAAACGTACAAAACCATACCTAAAAAGACCTACCCTGATTTCAGATACCAAGTTTTGTTGCTTCCCATAATTGTCAAATCGTTCTCACATTTTGTAAGCTAACCATGGAAGTTTGTGTTGGTCCTTTTTTATTTGTATTCAGCATTTTACATAAGTTATGCATATGCTAACAAAAAGAGGGTATCATCGTATTAGGAGAACGTGTACCCTTCAGCCAATTATCTTTTCATAGCATATGTGTGCGCTTTTTAAATTTCTATACAAACATTTCTATTAATGCCCTAAACGTCTGCTCTATAACATAAGACTTGCATATCAAATAACTTGGTAAACACATTCACAGAATGATTGCCTATCTTGTATAGTATATTAATAATGCAAAATACTGCTTTCTTGGTCTAGATAGTTAGGTGTTCAGATGCACGGGAAAAAACTGAGATTAGAGAAGAAATAGACACCTAAATACGCATATGAATTAACCACATTCATTTGTATACATCCATATAGCCACCTTTCATTCGTTGCTAAGTATCCCCCTTTTCAACATACAACACTATTGCTCTTATTTAACTTGACATCAAGGCTAAGTCTTACTGATGCTTTAATGCAATGTATTTAATTGGTTCTGTAGTTCTTTCAAAGTTTCTGACTTCAATACAATATCATCTGCAAATGAAAGGATAAATATTTCCATAAAATCACGTAAAAATGTTACCCGATGTTTTCCATTGTTCATAATTTCTAAGGCTAGCTGAATAAAAGGCGAGAAAAGTCTAGGGCTACCCACATCTCTTTGCTTAACGCCCTTTGTACACGCAAAATAATCTCGTAAGTCGCCTGCACATCTCACACGTGCTTTAACCGATTAGTACATATTCAAAGTCAAAGAGCGCTTGCCTATAGACTTATCTTAAACATTGGCAATGCTCAAGAACAGGTCATCAACAAAGAGATATTTATCAGACCAGCGGCCTTTACACCTATTTTTACTAAGTGCATGGAGAGGGTTGTGTGCAACAAATTAGTCAATGTCATTGCTGACCATCTCGATCCTTGCCAGTTTGCATACAAAGCAAAACGAGGAGTTGCCTGCTTGAATCTCTACAATACGGTAGCAAGTCAACTAGAAACCACTGACACATACGCACGTAGTTTGTTCATGGTCTTATCATCCGCGTTTAATACCATTCAACCACACTTGTTATTGCAACGTCTCCTAGCACTGAACAACTCATCACTAGTGATCTGGATGAGGGAGTATTTCTGTAACAGACTACAGAGGATACACTTGGGGAGCACGCTCTCAAATACCCTGATCATCAATACAGGAGTCTCACAAGGGTGTTTTTGCCCCCAATACTGTTCTCTGTCCACACCAGTAAAATCCGGACAAAATAATTTGTTTAAAATAAGAAATTACATTCGTGCTTTAACGAAAGCTTTTTGGTGCTCAATGTCTCTAAAACAAAAAAGTGATCCTTGATAAGAGGAAACACAAACCTGTTCATACGTCCTTGGTTATTGGCAATGAGACGGTAGAGAAGGTGCAAAATGCTAAGTACCTTGGCGGGGAAAAAACAAACTTTCCTTGCAGGAAAGCGCTATCATTATTTCGAGGAATGCACATCAAGGCCTGTTCATCTTAAGGCAATTAAGAAATGTAGGTGTCAGTGAACCTGTGCATGAAGCAGTGCATTAAGCAGTGCACTCTGAACCAAAACACTTCCAAATTTAATGTGTCAGTATCGGCGTTTTATCAAAGATAAGGCTTGCTTGATAAGGATTGTCACGATTGCCAGCAATGTGATTGGCCTTCCACAAAGACCACTAAGTGACCTATAAACCAGGACTGTGGGGTTAAAGATATCAGTATTATCACAGACCCCTTTCACCCACTGCATCACCGTTTCCAAAAGCTACCCTTTGGCCATAGATGGAAACAGCTGGTCGCCAAGAAGAGTGTTCTGGCCAATTCCTTTATGCCAGCTGCGATATCACTTTTGAACAGGACCAACAAATAAACCTCTGTGTGTGTGTGTGTGTGTGTGTGTGTGTGTGTGTGTGTGTGTGTGTGTGTTATTTAAGAGGAAGCGTATTATAGGTGACTGTATGTTGTTTAGTTTTTTCTTAAGAGAGCTTCCAACAAAGAAAAAATTCTCTGTTGCACATAAGCAGAAAATAAATATGTTTTGTATTCCTTGCAGCAATATTGAAATAATCATGCTTTCAGCTAATCCACGTAATTCATTTGTTAGTCCTTCTTTTGTGAAATACATTAAAAAGATTGATCAGCGCAAAAAAAAACGTGACAGTTGTTGGCTTTTATTGTTGATGCAGCACCCCGAAACTTGAGATTCATGCTTGACTATAGATCTAGACGCAAACTTTACGGCTGCTCTCTTCTGCTTGGTTGATCACATAGCAGTCTTACAACTGTGCCTATACACCACTAAAAAAAACTGCAAGGACTATGCATCAACGACGAATAAATCATAAAGCTGACTTCTATCTGAGTCACACTCCCGGCGTCGCCGGATGCACAAGTGTGCCAAGTTATAAAAAAAAAGAAAGAAAGAAAGAAAGAAAACTGGTCCATCACGGCGAAATGCAAAACAAACCATGTTACATAAAACCATTTTTAAATTCCACCTACAAAATCTAACGCCCAGGGACCAGTTGCACAACACGTTTCTAAACCTTAAAACTGTTCTAAAGAGGCAAAATCTCTTCTAAGCCGTTTTGATTCTCTGCAGTAAAACATAAAAAAATTGTATTGACAGGACTGCAGGGTGTAAAATGATTTCAAGCGCCTGTTACTTCTTCGCACAGGGATAGCATGCTGTTCACCAGAACTCAATAAAACAAATTATGCAGCTAGTACCTTTTCTGGCAAGGACTCAATACTGGAAGCCTTTCTGTCAACTTGCTGATCACAAACTGTCTTTAGAATACACACAAGGACTGAGGAAACCAGCAAACAAAAGAAAAAAGATAGAAGACTTTCACTAAATGACTAATCAAGCGGTTCAAGATTGCTTTATTACAGAAAACAGTATTATCTAACAATTTTACAACATACCTATTTTCCTCAGAACTTCTAAAGCTCTCTGTATACGTGATTGTCTACAGCGGTTATATACATCAACCTTGCGGAGATCCAGTGCTTATTATAACAATAACAGAATGGATACCATTTACAAACACCCTTTGCTATTTGCAAGCCAATAAAATCTACTGCCCACAAAATAAGTTGATGTCAAAGAACAGAAATCGATCTCAATGCTAAAAAGCTTTGTTGTACTGTATTGTATTGTATTAAACGAAGCAAAATCAGCTAAACACAGTTTTGCTTGTGCTTTTGTGTTTTACAGATGTTGAATACAATACATTCAAATCGAAAAACTTTGCACATTCAATTCCACTCTCTGCTTTGCAAAAAAATTGCAGTTGGTTTAATTTGCTCTGTTTGAATGTTATGATAAGATTTTTAAGGGTCATAGATTTAATCCCTGAGAGGCATAACGAAGGATGCCGACAAAATAGTGTGTGAAGGACCGCTGAATGTGTAGACAGGTTACACCACACACATGGACTACACGGCACGCTTCACGTGTTCTTTCAATCAACACAAAACACTAAGATCTGCACATGGGTTTCTCGAGCTGTGTACTTGAGGTGGGGTTTCTAACTAAGTTGTATAGGGATCAAGATACATCAGTAATCCTTCAATAAATTCCTAAACATAAATCAATATATCAATAAGAGAACATGAATCACGATACATATCACTATCAATCCATCATTACAATCAAAACCAACTCTTACAACTACTGAACTGATTCTCTAAAGTTCCAAGTCATTAGGTATCCGACCGAAAAAGACGTATAAACCAATCGTCCCGCCACGAGAGTCTTTTGTCAACTATGAAGAGATCAATTTACATACAGTTTCCAGTCCTCTTCGCATTCATTCCGTCTCTAGCACACATATATATATATATATAGAATTATCTCCCTTGCCCCGGTTGGCGCGCAGAATCCTTCAACGGAGGGTCGTACTCCCTTGGGTCAGGCACACAGCAAATTTGAAGGTGATCCTTCCAGGTCGTAGGGCACTCAGCTCCTGACGACTATGAATTCTAGATCGTAGGGCACACAACTCTCTGACGATATTACATTCCTGATCGTAGGGCACACAGCTCACTTACGATATTATATTCCTTATCGTAGGGCACACAGCTCACTGACGATATTATATACTTCTGGTCGCAGGGCACTCGGCTCACTGACGACAATCTTCATCCAGCCTTCTCGACCCCCTACCCAATTCTTGAAAATACTTATGTTTTCATGAGTACTCACACCACTGCATTGTCACATTATATTCTACCTTCATAGCAATCGCACTTATTTCTTAAAACCATCAAATCTCATAAACGCACATCATTCTCTCCAAGCCAAGCATTAAAGAAGAAAGCTATCACAAAGATTAATCAACAAAACAAAACATCCCATACCTTAGCTATGCAAGGAATTAGTTCTGCTCCCCTCTCACTTTCACACAGTACAATCTCCTACGTCCTTACACTAGGACGTTAGGTCGGGGACTAAAAATCCAATCAACTCAGTTGCCTTACAGGAAATCGGTGACTACTTTACTCAGTCGCACTATGAACCATACTCACATTCATCAAATCTCATTCAAGGGGGACTAGTATTGCTTCTTAATACCTAAAGGGGACTAACTCTCATTCTCACATTCATATTTTCGCGTAAAGGAGAAACTAGCCCTGCCTTACAACCTAGCAGGGAACTAACTCTAGTCTCTCCCTTACTATCACGGGTCGATCCGTGACATAGTGTCACTCTATCTTGTCTTTATAATCTCTTTTTACTCTTCTAATCGTTTTGGTCACATTCTTATTTACTGATTTTTTCGCCAAGACATCTCCGTTAAACATCACGCGTATTTTGTTTGTATTTTTTGGGGGGGAGGGGCGGGGAGTATTTAGCGCATGGGAAAAATTGTTCGCATGTTGAATTTTGTTTGTATGTTTATAATTTATAGTGTAATGACCTGCAAAACAAATTTAGCACCATATTGTAAAACCAAAAAAAAAAACCCGTTTTAACTTTTGGTTTTAAGAAATTATTTTATTACAGAATTAATCAAGAAGAAATTCTAAGGCTACGGTGTTGTCACATGATGCATACAAAAAATTTACCAAAGAAAACAGTTCTTAGAAGTAAGTTGATGTAACGAAAACCGATCTCTTGGAGTTTTGCTATATCAGTTAATGGTGATATTTTTGTATGAAAATTTATCACGAATTTCGTCTCCGACAAATGCGTGCATACTAAATATCATCTTTTAAAAACTCAGTTTGCATTACGTTCAAGTGAAAAAAAAAGAAATTGTTTAAAGACACATTCAATCAGTTAATAACTAAGGATACTAAACTGTTTTGCGTTATTAAAAAGGACATAATGTGTTTTAATAACGATGTCATCTGTAGGTTTCTATTTAATTTCTCAGTCTATGATGTGCATCATTTTTGAAGAAAAAACCTGCTGGATTTCAGTGCATCATATTATGTGTGTATGTATGATTTCAGGTCGACCTAAGAGTATTCCATATCACAACTGTTACCAGTTTGTCAAAGAAGACGAGCCTGTCACTTGTGTCTGTTCTGTCGACGACTTGGGTTCGCCTCCTGGGCAACTGACGTGGAACAACACGAACTCAGAGCAACTCATACTTCCAGGTGTGAAGATGGGTCAGCACGGAGTAAACTACGTGTGTAGTCTCACCTGGAACAAGACAGTCGTGCAGTTTGTTACCTACACACTTCTCATTGCTTGTAAGCTTTTATGGCAGTAGTTCTTTACACAGGCTTCTCTAGTTTAGTAGTTTGTGTGCTAATCTGCTACAAAAACAGATGTAGATATTACGACTGTGCATGCTAGAAATGTGTATTTGGTATAAGGCTGTGTTCATGGATACCTTCTTATGGGAGGGCATAAGCTTAGTATTCTTGCATACGATTTTGACATTGAACGAATCAAGCAAATGGGCAAATAAATAGTTATCGTTTGATCGGCTGCACTGTGGCGCACTGTCGATGACCCTTTGCTTAAAAACTTTTGAGTGGAACACACCTTTTTCCATTTAATAATATGCATTGAAATGTGTCGGATATCGGTCCCTCAATGTGTTGATTATAGTGCTTGTCCAATCCAGTGACCCTTTCTAATTCCACATGTTCGGTTTTTTTATCGACCTCACAATAAAAAAGAGCTCAAACTTCTTTCTTCTTTTCCCCGGTCACAAGCTGTGATTGTGAAACCTTACTTGCGAGCAAGAAACACTCAGGTACCCATTTCCGTCAGCTGGGTCGACTGGGGGAAGTTTGCTGCGCTTATCGGGAATTGATCCAGCGCGCTCTCGGTTCGGAAGCCAGCGTTCTAACCACTCGGCCATCCGCTGCCACTATAGAACTTCGTGACATTTCAATAGATGATGATAGAGATCGATCCTTCATTCTCTAATCCAGAATAACCTTTGAGATTGTTTTGAAACGATTTATCTGTACCATCCTAGATTCTAACAAGCAAATGACGCCCCATGCCTATTAAAACTTATCAAAATTTCACGTGACCGACTGAGTTTGACTTACTTCTCTTCCTTCTTCCCCCAACCATTTGTACCATATATCGTGACATCACTCTGGAACTCGCGACGTCGGTGAATCTGCTTGTTTTAGTTTCTTGCATCTGCGCTAAGCTAGTTGTGATGATTATCTTATCTTGCATACTGCGTATGTTATTCAGGATTGTTTGAGCGCGAGCTATTTTAGGGAAGAAGGAGTAAGAGAGGGCAATTGAAGAATGGTTGGATTGAGGGTAGGTGTTAAGTAATTAGAGAGGCTGAAAGAGGGTCTAACTAGAGTATTTCTGGCCTCACAAACAGTGATACAACCGTAATCATTATAATAATATTCTTTAAAATGTACAGCGCATCAACAAATATTTACAAAACACACACGCAGTTTAACTTTAACTTTAACTCAGCTACAAGCCGCATCAAAACGCGGATGCGATATAAGTCTTGCGAATTTACTCGTAAATTGTCATTCACACAAAGCATATAAAATCTTAAACAATAAATGTATTTAACGTACAATTCTATGAATGAATTTTTAAATAACCAATATGCTAAATTTTCCTATTGGTCAAATATAATGTAAGATATCTCATGCATTGATATTTTATACAATACAAACTCAGAACCCTTTACATCAATCATAGGTAAACACACCACACACATATCTGCGAATATTTATATAAAGCCTTTGTCTTTCTCTCTCTCACTTTTAACTGTGACCAGTCGTCCGGGGGACATAATGAGACGCAGCAATGGTAAAAGTTATACCTGTTTTGCGCCCCTTCCATCTGCCAGCCTGTCCTCTGGTAAACAAATATTTACGAAAGTCATGTTACTGAGAATATTAGTCATTTTTAAATCAATTTTCATGTGCTAAACACTAATATGATAATCAAAATCCAAAGTCTACAATAATTATTGTGTACATCTCGAAATGCATACTAGTACTAATTGACCTCTGGTTAATACTTGTAGAAATCAAATCATAGACTATGTCTTAGATGTCTTTGTCTGTCTCTTGTAAAGCTGTTCGGGAGCATATCTGGGGAGTGTCCAGCAATAGTCAGCCAGCATGGTAGTGGACAATTTTCCCTGGTATCTTCTTTGATTGTTGCGATATCTTGATAAAAAGGTTCATCATTAACCATACCACAGTTGTCAGGAAAGCAATCCACATGGGAATGAAGGAAATGGATCTTAAGAGAAATATTGCAGCAACGTTTCTGATACTGCATCAGCGTGTCTTCTACTAGTTTCTTGTAGTTTTCTGCCCTAACATTCTAAAGAAAACTAGACACTAGAAGAAAAGCATTCCATGTTTTTTTCGCAGCACCCTGCAGCAAGTACTTGAACCGGTCATATCTGAAGAGCTCTCGAATCTGAGCAAAGTCCGGTCCATGGTTTTCACGAAGATTTTTAAACCTAGTCTGATGTGGAGGGATGGTAGCAAGATTTTCTCAGCGCGACCAGAGCTGGGTGCTGGATATTCTTCTCTCCAACTGCTACATTTTTTCTGCGAGTCCATTCCTTCAGCAAGTAGTCCGGTTTCGTTGCTCGGCTTTCCCAATCACATAAGACACATGTATAACCCTGCTGAACTGCGGTTGAAAGGGACATTATCTTCAAATTACCACAAAGGTGCCAACTGTACTTCTTATACTCAATGGTATTTAGTAGTTGCTTTAAGTTATCCTACGTCTCTTTCATGTGGACAGCATGAGCTACTGGAATAGATGGAAGACAGTTTCTACTGTGCAAAAGTACACCCTTAAGACTCAGTTTCGAAAAGTCTACAAATAATCTCCCCTCTTGTGGGTCATGAGTGATTGCGAAGGCATTCATGAGGCTCTCAATATCGGAACAGAATACTAGATTACTTTTCTTTCTGAAGAAAGGCTCCAACTGCTGGTGACGCTTTCTGTATAAAGTAATTTTGACATCTTCTAGAAGATTTCATTGTTCTGCCTTGTTCTTGGATAAGTCCGAAATACGAACCAGGCCATTTAGTTCTTCCTGTGTTATTCTGTGTGGGGTTGATGATGCACCACAGTAAAAATCTGGATCACTGCATGCTGACCGAAAAGGAGAACAGGTCGGCTCACCCTCTTTCTCATCAACTGAATCAAGAAAATATTCTGCTGGAGGTTAAGTCTGCCTGCATTGGGAAATAGGCACGCTTAAGCTGTTCTCCAGATTAAGCGACAATCTGTCAGTGTAGACTGACCTGTACACGAATAGCGGACCTGTGCATCAATAGCAGACGACTATAACGGACGTTGATATCTGTCTATCTCCCGAAGGGTAGAATTTTGAACCCTGTTACACCGGGAAGAACTGCACACCCAAGCCGTACTCCAGATTCAGGGACAATCTGTCAGTGTAGATTGACCTGCACACCGCCAGCAGACGTCTTGCAACGGTTGTTGACATCTCTCGCTACCGAAGGGTAGAACTGGGTGTAAGCATTGTTGAACTGAGCGTCCGATAAAGCCGACGTCCTCCCCGCAGGAGCTGTATGACACAGACACGGAACTGGTTGATTACGATCCGCCTGAGACGTCTCCAACAAGACTAATCTTCAGGCCACGATATACTCTTGTGTTCTGGGGGAATTTATATTGTGACTCGTGATTCTTACGCTCATCTTGTTTGCCGACCGGCACACGGCCACCAGACGATTCACAACAGGCGCAGAGGTCTCCCTACCAAGCTGTTCCAGATTCAGCGGACATCCCTCCAGCAAGAATCGGATAACGCGGAGTCGACAGTTGTTCAATTCACTCCACCAGGATCTACTCGTGTTGATATTGTGATTCCTGAATTTGGATAAGCTTTCCTGTGCAAATTCACATTCGTTTGGGATACAGTTTGCCGGTCAGCAACCCAGGTGTAACCTGTCTGCAAGTTGTCTACCTACCTTGGATATACCTGACCAGCGAACGACAACGTGACAGGTGACATTTGACTGGGAAAGGGGTGTCCCTAGCTTTCTGCGTTAGACAGTTATAGCAGTTCTTGACTGTTCACTATTTCTTTTAACATCTCATTTTTACTTTTATTTTGTAACATTAAATGTTGAAATCGTTTGGCGGCCCTTTTGTCTGAAAAAGGAAGAAGAGTGCCGCGAGCTTAGCTACCTGTAGATGTGCACTCACGCTAGCATCCATTCATAAGTGCACTCTTCACCCTAAACGTTACAACCACTGTAAAAGCTGTGTTTCACATGTAGCACCGAATATATGCGGGGCCCAACGTGTGTGATGGTCGCTTCTCTTGCATCCAAAGTAAAGATGATATGCTTTCTTCACTTAAGAAATGGTACATTTTTTCTGGTTGGCAAATTTCACTTCCTTACAAATATAGCAAAAATTGTCCACGGTATTAAAATTTGCAAAATCTCAAATTTCCTACTGACGACTCATCTCGTCTTGGGGGGGGGTGGTTAACAAATACTTGAGATCTTTACAATGACGCGAGTAGTTGTAAGAATATGCAGTAATATTATGGTCTTTTTTTTACACATTAATAACAGATCCACCTGGGCAACTGAGTTTCAAACTGAACAACATTACAAGCGATGTCGTGACTGTGTCCGAGAGGAGCACGGTAAACATGTTGTGTCTGTCTGACGGGAGACCCTCACCTCACATCAATATCACATTTGTCACCAACAATAATCATCTATTAGAAAGCCTGCCTGCAGGAAATGTAACTTTCAATGATCAGGGAGGAGAACTACGCCACATTGTGATGGCTGTTACATGCGAAGCTTCAGGTGAATACAAGTGTGCAGCAGACAACGGAGCGGGGGGAAAAGATCACTCCGTCAGTTTATTTGTCCTGTGTAAGTATATTTTTCGATTTGTAACATTATCTATCCAAATGAGAAGTCTTTTAGATGAGTAATACATTTATTACTCGGTTTGTGTGTGTGTGTGTGTGTGTGTGTTTAGGTGCTCCAAGGCTAAAAGAAGATGCATCTAACTCCAGTGATCAAGGACAGATACCATCTATTGCCTTCACGGGTAAACCAGAACAGTTTCATTTTCGGATGGTAGCTTTCCCAGCACCTGTAGTGTTAATGAAATTATTTTTGGGATCGTCTAACTGCAGCAATGTCAAAATCAAGGCAAACGATACAGTTATTAGTGCAGACTGTATGACACAGTTCCTTGCTTCAGTCATCTGCACGATCACCGTCGATAATGTTCTACCAGCACACGTTGGACTTTATGAGGTTGTTATTGGAAACAATTTTGGGCAACTTACTTTACCTTTGGAGATCAAATTATTTCAAAAAGAGAAAGGTACGCAATTTTCCCCCCGTGGTTTGTCATTAAAATGCTACCGCTTTATGCCAAAAAAATAAGCAATTATATCGGCATCAATTTTATTTCATTATTTTATTTACAAAGAAATGAAATGAACTCTTAGCTTGAACTCTACTGTACTCTCCGTTTATTGGTTTTAGTATCAAAAAGACAAAACACATAAGGTTAAAAACCTTCAACTTTTCCATATTTGTGGTCATAATTTTCATGTAGGTTTTATATGACTGCCCATAGAATTTTGCATAAATAATAAGAAGTAATTACTTCCGCAGAAACACTGTGTGAAGAAGGTTATAGCAGAGGCCTGGCAGCAGGACTTGGCATTGGTATTGGAGTAACGCTGGGAGTTGTCCTAGGCATGCTTGTGCCAGCAGTCTTGTGGATATGGCGAAGAAACTGGATTTTGCCGTGCAAAAGTGAGTTGCTTCTTTTACATAATCCTATAAACAACAAAAAATTAACAATAAAAAACGAAAGAAGTAAAAGCAGAAATTTTGAACATCATCATCATTATCATCATCATCATCATCATCATCATCATCATCATCATCATCATCATCATCATCATCATCATCATCATCATCATCATCATCATCATAACAGTGGCGTTGACAAAGAAGAGGAAAATCTATAATGGCATAAGATAGTAATTTCATCTTTTGCAAAAAGCTATAAAGTCATTAAATAGACGGATTCTAAGAAAAGATGAATGGTAATTATTCAACACGATATAATTTTAGTTGGAATTTTACGTAGCTTTTTAATTTTGCCTTTTTTCAGGAAATGAAGACGGTAGTCCAGTAGAGTAAGTTTTTTTACTCTTTAAGATATTAGAGAACAAGCAATTGAAACGAAAAAGATTTTTCAAAAGCAAACTGCAAACTGTGACGTACCGATTCAAACGAAGCTTAGACAACACAATTTTTTCAGACAGATGGATATTGGAAGGACGCAGCTAATACAGTAACATACGTGGGGACTGGCACAGGACACATTTTATCTTCTGCCTCAAAATAATTAGATAGCGCCATCTCCCCCTTCCACCTCTTTCCCGTACCGGGATATTCTTTTTATTCCAACCTTTCTTTCTTTACCACATTTTTTAATGTTAATTCTCAGTGTCAGTTTAAGCATTCTTAAGTATCTTCAGTTGTTTCTGTCAGAGCACGATCTGCTTCTGAGTTATAAATTGTCATTTCACCCATATCTGAGATATGTGCTCATATGCATTAGTATGAGTACACAAACTTTTATAAAAATATATTTGTTACAGGTCAGCGACTTCTCGTGAAGAAGTGGAGAAATTTGAACAGTCGTGTAATCCTTCAGGTTAAGACTATTAAAACTTACGATATTTTCGTTTGTACATTTAATTTCATTTAGTAAACACTATGTAATAATTCAAGAAGCATAATAAATGTTACAAGTTCTGAATGCACATTCATACGCATATTACACCTACATTGTATAAGTGCGTTTGTGTTTGTTCATCTTGCCGTCCTTCTGTTCTGCTCTGCATTTACCTCTCTCGCTCTACATATACTCGTGCGGGCCCCCCCCCCCAACACAAGCAAACAATCACACGCACTTTTATTTAAGAATTGCCTCTGCTTACCAGGTAATACATATGATGCTCTCCACATAAAAGATGTCGGCCTGACATCCCATTATTCAAGTCTGCACTCAGCCAAGAAGTGTAAGAGATATAATTGTTAAATTCATTTGCTGATTTTTTTCTGAATGCATTCCAAAGTAACAATTCGCAATAAAAAAAGCAGCCTAGAAACATAATTTTAAATTAATGACAGTTAATACTAATGGCATAGAGTTGCTTTAATAAAATTTCGTTTTTATTATTTTCTATCAACGCCTTTAAATTTTAATGTGGGTCACCGTTTTCAGGTGAGCTTCAGTCCACTGAATATGAGTTGCCAGATGACAGGTTAAAGAAGAAAACAACAGCACAAATTGAAGTGGAATCTGCCTACAGTAATTCAAGCTTGTAGCCGTTCAGAAAACGCTTTTTTCGTCTTTACCTTTGAGCTTGGCTTACAATTAGTTGCAAAGTGTACGAAATTCCTTTAAAAATCCTTAAAGTAAACTGTGTCAGATATGAATCTTAGGTTGAAGGTCGGAGTGCAGGAAATGGATTTCTGATGTCCCCTCTTTAGATTTTGTAGCACTAGTCTTTATTCATACATGATCATTTTGATTTGTATACGGCCTATTGTGGGTGCCACATCGCCGATGCTCTACTGTTGCTTTAATAAATTAAGTATTTTTAAGAATCTTAAGAGCAGAACGAAAATTCAGTGAATTTCTTATAAATCTTATTCCATTTTAAATTATTTTTTAATCATTAACGTTGATCTTCATTCTAACCCCTTGTCAGTATGTATTCAAGTAATTCTCCTAAGATAAACTTCCGAAAGTGGCTAATGAAAACCTCCTTAGATATACATTTTCTCAGGGACAGAGTCATGTGACAGTTGTCCCATTTTTTCCTTTTATTGTCGTCGATGGCTTATCGATAAGTGGCCCGTATATTTCCCGTTAACTTACTACCGTGAAGGTCAGCATGTAACTGTTATGTCCTATGGTGCACCACACACACACACACACAGTGACTAGCGCGTTCTTGTCAGAAAGCATATAACAGATGTCCAGAGACGTTTAATGTTGCTGGACATTAGACAAACATAATGTTGCAACACATCTTTCACTAATTACATTAAACGTGACAGCCCTTCCTTTTCTGCTATTTAATTTTCATAACCTTTTTATATTCATAAAATGCATGTTTTAGTTTACATATAATTACTTTTATGCTGTAAAATACAGTTTAGAAGCATGTGTTATCAATATTGTAATAGGAAATTTAAAATAAAAACTAGTTATTGACCAAAATGGCTACAAATTTAAATCACAAATAATTTTAACGATACACTGTTTTTATTATTGAACTGCGATAGTCGTTACTGTTAATCATAGTTATTCTCTGACTAAAATTCCTCTTTGGAAGGTCAAATACAAGTAGTCCAGAGTACGTTTAATAGAACGATGCTTTGCATAAACACCAGAAGAAATCTTCTTCTAATCCCATGTAAATAGTTTATTCTATTAAAATCTTATAATGTGTTTTACTTAAACTGACATTCTTAGTGTGACTCATTGTCTGAAACTAAATCTGGCTAGCCATTACAAGGAGACTATTGCCAAACAAGATCACTTTATTGTATGTGTGTGTGTGTGTGTGTGTGTGTGTGTGTGTGTGTGTGTGTGTGTGTGTCCGGTTAAGAAGGACTTTCGCAGAGGGGTCCATTCATTTCTTGTTTATCTTATTTTCTCCCTGTTTTTCTAACACAGCGGCCACACGAAATTAGTACCTTGGGCAGGTTCGCCGCAGGTGACACGATCCTGTACAATTCACGGATTTTGTCGAGTGTTTGTTAAAGTTACCTGATATTTTCCCACAGAACTTCATTCTCTTTAGCTACTCATGGCCCGCTATTTAAGCGCTAATGACAACATAACGATACCTTTTTATCGACTTCTATGACATTTTATGGACTACCGTGAGTCAAATAATCGTTGTTTTCTAAACGAAGACAGAATGAGAGGCTATTTAAATATCAGTACGTTCAGAGGACTTTGTTTGGAACTGAGAACTAAGTGCTTGAACTGAAGCAGTGTGAATGAATATTTAAATCGGCTATTTACAAAGAGTTTCTGTTACTAGCGTGTTGTTTGTGATAATACTAGGGATGATTTCATTAACGTCATTTAACTTTTACTCGTATTTTAGACCCGGATATCAGGGCTATTGCAAACTCTAACATTGTTAACAGCAACACATACTAGCCTATTAAAACTAGTAAAATATATATTTTGTTCTTCATTGTGGTTATAAATATCTCCATATTTCAATTAAGAGATATATAAATATATATGAGAAACATAATCTTTTATATAAATATATAAAACTAGGCATTTCTTTTATTAACACCAGAATACGCTACGCAGGAGCAAGAAACAAAGCAGAGGATGGAAGGCATTGACTTACTTTTAGTATTATTTTTACTTAGATTAATTTTAATTTAGTCGACGCAAGTATTTGGGCTTAATAAAGATATAGCACTTTCAATTGATCCATACAATACAATTTTATTAATCTAAAAGGACAATGGTAGGCAGTGCTTACTGATAAGTACATACGAGCTTATCGTAAACACGGGTACCCCTCAGGGATGTGTGCTTTCCTCTGTCCTGCTCTCTGTATATACAAATGAGATTACCATTAACAGTGGTATTCTCAAACTTGTGAAGTATGCAGATGACATGGCTCTCGTGAGTTGCCTCAAAGACGAGCAGTCCCTGTCACAGTACCAGGCTTGCGTGGGGGAACTAGAGAACTGGTATGACCGCAGCTTTTTGGAGCTGAACGTTGAAAAAACGGAGATGGTCCTTTGGGAGAGCACACGATGGAGGAGATGGCAACCACGGACGTGTATAGGTGGACAGACGACTGTCTGCCAAGATCAGCGCTTAGCCTCTAACGTATTACAGTACTCTGAGTCTCGGGGAGCTACAACAATGAATGTGACTAAGCTGGAACTTTTTTTTCACACGAAAGTCTCGTTCTAACTGTTAACTGAAAAAGATCGTCTGCATCAGTCCATATCTGCTTATCCCGTGCTGTAGGCGCCTATTCCATTCATCTTACTTCACACTCACGCCAAGCTTAGGCAAACGCATAAAACTTAAGCCTTAGCTACTGGCACTGGTGGTACTGCACAATGATACATAACAATCTGAACTGTTAGAACAATTTTTTCCAAATGAATGGTTGAAGTGCTCGATTTTCCCATTCTCGAAGGTAGCGCCGGAAGTTGCTATAACCAGATGCCCGAATACAACCGGTGTTCGCGCTTTCCAGCGCAGACGGCCAAGCTGCTATTCCACTAGTAAAATAACTCCGTGATGGCAACACCTCTTTCTCCACGCCAATTCAAATCAAGGGACAGCAGCTGCAGAGGGCTGCTGGGTTTAGGTACCTTGGCACAGCGACAGACGAAATGCTCTCCTTTAGTGATCATACGCACCAAGTGTACAAAAAGGCCCAGCAGCGACTTACCTTCTGAAGAAACTACGCAGTTTTAGCGTGAGTTTTGGGGTGCTGGAGAATGTCTACATGTCTCTAGTTGAGAACATTCTCACTTTTAATATCGCTGCCTGTTATGGACATCTCCTCGTCAAAGACGAGGCAAAGCTGGCCAGAATCATCCACCAGGCAAATAAAATTATCGGAACAACACAGCTGCCACTTTCTGACTTGTACCTTCATGCAGTCAGAAAGATGGCATATAATATCATCTCAGACTGGACACACCCTCTTCATCCCTGCTTTCAGTTTGTGCCCTCAGGCAGGCGCTACAAAGTGCCACGTGTGTGCAAGACTGCGTACCAGAGGTCCTTTGTGTCAGCAGCCATCACTATCATAAATTAAAGGCACAAGGACCCATAGGTCTACTGGCATCCTGCTTTGTACAATCTCCAATCTATGTGTGTGAATGTGGGGGTGTGCACGTGTATTAAATGTCTGTATGTGTATGCCTGCCCGTTATGTTTACATGTTTTTGTGAGCAGAAGGAAAATTTCTGTCTTGGGTTTCCTCGAACAGACAATAAAGTTGAATTGATTGATTCGATTGATACATACACATGTTGACTTCAGTGAATAAGTTTTTTCTCCCTCTCTCCACACACACACACATGGGGCTTTTTGTGAACTGCCTTCAGTCGGCTGCGACATGCATGAAGAAAAGAATCTTTGTAGGAGACCGTAAAAAAGATGCAGAATGGTTTGACCGTGAGTGTGTAGAAGCTAAGAAACTCGCTAAGTGTTACCTACGCAAGTTGAGACGAAATATATCGGACCAGTATCGAACACAGTACGTGGAAGAAAGACGTCAGTATCAGAGAATAATCAGGGAGAAAAAGAAAAATTTCAAAAAGACGAAAGCAGAGCGATTGTGACAACAAATAAATAATCCAAAGCTCTTCTGGGCAGAAGTTAACTCATGTCTTAACAAAAAAGTCAGGAAATCAGCTAGCGAAAAAATTTCTGCAAATGAGTGGATGAACCACTTTACTGAAGTTTTTAAATCGAATACTGTGAGCTCTCCCACATTAAACCTCTCTGATACTGACAAATTGTCCGGAGTAGACGCATTAGATGAAACTATAACCGAAGACGAGGTACGCTCAGCAATCAGGGGCCTGAGCTCTTGGAAGGCATGTGGTGTAGATAACATTTTGGCAGAAATGTTAAAAGTTGCCGAAGAACACGTACTGGGCTTTCTGACTAAATACTTCAATAATATGTTTGTACCAGTCTTCAAAAAAGGAGACCAAGAGTCCCCCAGTAACTATAGAGGAATCTCGCTACTAAGTGTGATTGGAAAATGTTATACTTCAATCCTGAACACTAGGCTGTATGAATGGCTGGAAGAAAACAAGATTATCTCAGAATCACAAGCAGGATTTAGAAAGGGGTACTTTACAACTGACCACATATTCTCGTTATATGCTATTGTCCAGAAATACCTTAGTAAACCAGCTAAACTTTACACATGTTTTGTGGATTTAAAGATGGCCTACGACTCAGTCCAACACGAAACCCTATTGAGAGCATTAATTAAATGCGGGGTGTCCGGACTTTTCACCAGAGCAGTAATGGCGATGTATGACTCCCTGAAGGCACGCATACGGACAAAAGCGGAACTCACTAAATCTTTCCACTGTCCCCGCGGCCTCCGACAGGGGTGTGTAGCTAGCCCAACACTTTTCTCTATTATTATGAATGAAATAGCCGATGCGTTGTCTACCGAAGGTAAACACGGTATTCAGCTTTGCCCCGGTCTAGTTGAACTGTTCATTCTGATGTTTGCAGACGACCTGGTACTCTTATCAAGCACACCAGCTGGTCTTCAAAACCAGATAAACTGCCTCACTAAGTCATGTCAAAAGCTAGGACTAGAAATTAACAGTAGCAAAACTAAGGTAATGGTCTTTCGGAAGGGGGATTCTTGTGAAGACGGGAAAAGTGGTCCATAGGAGAAACAGCCCTAGAAGTAGTTAACAGCTACGTGTACCTAGGCTTTACTTTTACAACAACCATGAGCTCGTTCCAAGGGGCTAAGCAATTGGCGGTAAAAGGGAAAAATGCTACCTTTGACATAGTTAGAGCCTTAAAAAACATTGACAACATGAGTAGACAGACTTTTTTAAAACTCTTTGACGCAGTAGTACAACCAACCCTTCTATATGCATCCGAAGTATGGGGACTTCTCCATGATAATAGTCCTGTCGAAAAGGTACACCTTTACGCATGTAAGAAGTTTTGGAATGTCCCCATACTTACTCCATCAGAGATGATATATGGCGAACTTGGAAGGTATCCGCTCATCGTCAGTTTCTATCTGAGAACAATTAAATTCTGGCCCCGAGTGACAAAAATGCCCATGAACCGCATACCCAAACAAGCATACCAATTACTATTTAATCTAGATGCACAAGGCAAACCAAACTGGGTAACAAAAATGAGAGTAGCCCTAGGATTTATGGGTTTTAATCTGGTATGGGTAAACCAAGGAGAAGGAGACGATAAAATGTTTCTCGCTACTTTCAAACAAAGAGTGATAGATGTCCCACAGCAAACGTGGGTGGCAAACATGAGGAATAGTGAACGGTATACAGATCGCACAAATCCACTCTCGTGCCAGAGCTGTACTTTGACTATGTAAACATTAAAATTTTCAGGGATGTTTTAGTACGCTTTCGGCTAGGTGTGAGCGGGATGGGTATGAATGGATAGGTGGTTGTAAGTATGAGAGGATAAACCCTATATGCTCACCTTGAGTGACAATGGCTGAAATGGCCCTAAGTCAATAAAATGTTCGAGTTCGAGTTACACACACACACACACACACACACACACGCACGCACGCACGCACGCACACACACACAGCACTACTACTTTGGAAACTACCAAACGAGTCTAACAACCGGGGCGATGAATCCAAGCGTTCGAAATAAAATGCTACAGGAGACTCCTATGAAGTCCTCAGCCTAGTCACCTGCTTGGTAGGTTCCCATGAGACCACCCCATCCTCTTCACTCTGTTCTAGTCTAATACTTTTCTTCCTTTAATAATAAAATAATTTATTCGTATTACTCTGGAATTCTCTTCCTTTACGCATATTATATTCTTTAATTTAATGACGAATTCTGAATTTTCATTTCATCTAACGGTATTTTCACTAACTTGTTGGCTATATGTTGTACATATGATTGTTTAATAGTGTGAGTGGCAGCGTGAATGCTTCTTGCTAAACGAATCAAAAAGCTGTAATAATAATGAGAAGAAATAGGTTGCTAAAGAAGTTGAGGGCTTTCTTACCATATTGTTAGATTGTTCAGTAAGCAAATTTAGCTACATGAGCCACGTGGCCAGTCAGAAGACTCAAGTAAGGTCCCCATAAACGTACCCGTAGGAATAACATTTTCGCCACCCGTCAGCCTGTGGTCTAATCTCCTTCCTTGTTGGTGGCTTTCAGTGTGGGTACCAGCAGCGCGATCGCGGATCCCTGAGTAAACTGTGTTCCTGGTTCATTTTAAACTCCAACACCTCTTGACCTCTACCTAGCACTTGATACTAGGCTAATTTTAGCTAGGAGGGGGTAAAAAACTCCCCTTCTCAAATGAACAAACGAAGGCTTATTCTTTTCTTGTTGTAGTGCACCATTAACAGTTACAAACAGGTGTAAACCCATGACACGCAGGTCAAAATGTATTCACATATACCCCATAATGTGCGTGAATATGTCAAATAATAAAATGTGATATGTCCGTGCACCATTAACACTTACACGTGTAAACCCATGACACTCAGGGGAAACTGTAGCACAAATAATCCATAATCTGCGTGAATATGTCGAATAAGGGAATGTGATATGTCTATTTAAATTGTGCATATAAAGGTGTATGCAACCCTTTGTTATGTATCGGTAGATAGAAAGTGTTCAAAGTCACTTATATGTGTCTCCTAATACATTTTTGTTTGTGGGGGCTTGGGCCCAAGTTTGCCTGATAATTTGAGAACTCAACAACACCGGCATGTGTGCGCGATTACACGCCAGTCGTCTCTTAGCGAAGTGATAACCCACACAGGCTTTTGTGTAGTGCCTCCCCAACCAGACCCACTGCGCCATACGGGCTCACGCTTTTGTCAGCCAACGCATAAAATATGGGAAATAAAGGGGCTTCCTTGTCAGGGTTTTTTTTTTTTTTTACGGCACGTCAGGTCGCCATGTCAGGTGGGAACTGTGCGCTCATTGTCGTTTACCACCAACAAGCGAGAAACGATACGAGTGGTGCTTGCGACTGAAGCGCAGTGGCAAGACAGTGTGAATACAACACTACACGCTTTGCCTCTACAGACCGTGTAGTGCAGACTGCTACATGCTATCTTCTCTGACCTATGTAGCTATGTAGCACACTGTTCTTAGTCCGTGAGACAGCATGGTCGTAGCAGGCAATATTTATATCCAATACATATACCTGTTGCATTACTTTGTGTGCAAGGGTTTTATGACAATCCTTGCATGCAATTAAAAATAGCTTTGTAGCTTTCTTATTGGTAATAACGCGTAACTCGGTAAATCGACCAAAGACAGTACAACTAATTTCTTTCGTCGATTTACAGATACTTCGTCAGGATGTAGCATTAGCCTGCTTGCTTAGAGAACAAGCGGTAGGAGATCTTTCATTATTATTACTCGAGGATTGCAACCAATGAATGGAGCATGACAGAGCATGATAAGACTAAAAGTAGTCAACATTTTTTCTCCTTTTTGAAGTACATTTAAATTAGAAAATTTTCGAAATGTGTACATTCTTACTCTGACTTGTGTCACGCTGCACCTAACCGACCTTAGAGTCCACAATGAACATTTACCCCTCAAAAACTGTGTTTTTTTCTGTGAGTCGTTCAGCTCCGTGTTGAATGGTTTCTCACTCTCGACCTGTGTGCTCTGTGTTTCACAGCTGCTTTCGTTCAATAATTCATACTGCACGAGATGACAAAAGTTTCACTCACCAAAGGAAAATTCCTTAGTTATTCCTTTTGTACGACAAGGTCAAAACGTAATATGCTGATTCACGCACACTCAAAGAGGTAAATACATTTAAAATGGATTTATTTATATTATTTATAGGTGTAAACGAATTCCATCCTACTAGACGCCTACTTAACTCCTCACCCACCTCTTCTAATGCCTAATTTTACTTACGTTGCTAAGTTACTGTAAACTAAAGTGATAGAAAAAAAGATTTCAAGGAACGTGAGACATTTGTCAGCAGACATAGAACCTACACGGTGCAATGGTGATTCACCTGCACTCAAAACCAGGGGCCTAATGGGAAAGAGTATTTCGAGATACGTGAACCACTAGATAGCAGACCAGAACACCCACATGGTGCAAAGGTACTTCTTCCGTACTCGAAATAGTCAAAAAGGGAAAGAATGAGCCCCTCCCGTGTTGCGGTGAACAGAGTGCGGGAACTGCATTTTTCCAACTATATACACAAAAACCTGGTCGCTACGTCACCCTCTTCATGTTTACTCCTCTTGAGTGACTGGCAAGATCTAGGGAAGGGAAGGGGTGCAAGGTGGAGGGAACAAAGCTCTGTGAGAGGTACACGCTGTCCCAAACAGGCGCTTCTGCTACAATATTCTTATTTTTATAATGTATAAGAAATGGTCATTTCTCTAACGTAGAAACGAAATAAATCAAAATGACGAAAATATTTGTAAATATTTTTATTCATGTAACACACAGATATTCCGAGAGAGGGAGAGATTGTATACAAACTTTTGGGTTAGGGTTTAGGACGCTCTCACTGTTGTAGGACGAACTCAATGCGAACACGATTTACCAAGTATCGTACATGTGCGTGTGAACAAGAAGGACAAACACCATGATGTATAAGGTGCCTACGTTTCCATGTTAATGAATACCTAGCCTTACAACTGTTGCTCATCAGCATAAAGGAGCTGGTTCTTTCTTAGTCTGATTTACCATGAATTTCCTAAGGAGTAGAGACATATGGGGAATATTCTGGTTATGGGCCTTTTCGTGTCCACGACGGTCTTTTGGTAAGTAGCTTTTACACTTGTCTTAAATGAATTATGTATGTGTTCCAATAAGCTTTAATTTGACAAGCTGCATGCATAGCATCTGAAATTGCTCACTGCTTTGTGTATAAACACAGCTTTATATTTTTCACTAGCCAAGCAGGATAAAGACAAGTCGCAACACCACTATCTCAACCATAGCAAAACGCTCCCAGTGGTCAAAGGGAAGTAATGCATGTACGAAATGGCCAGATAATAATGGACCTATCTTTATTGTGCTAACAATTGTAGCGATTCAAATATTCTTTTAGAGATGTAAACGACACAAGATGCCATAGTTGGTTCACGTTTGAGCTGTCGAAAATGAACAATTACTTTTGTTGTGAATAATAATACTAATTTTGTATAATAATGACAATGGTGAGTTTGTGTAAAGAGCAATACATCTAGATTCAAGATGATCTGACTCACTGCTCTGTCTGGTACGCATTTATATACTAATCTGTATAATCAGTTCAACTGTACATACACTTTTTGGACATTTGATATTTCACTGCTAGCTCGTTTCTCAGCCAGACTGGATATGATTTCTACAATGGCGAGGATGCACTAGTAGAAGCTTCTCTGGCGGCATCTATCAATTGAGAGATTAAACATTTTTTTTCTCAACGAGCAGAGAGTTAGTGACGGATGATAAACAGCAAGAAAGAATATGACTGTTGTATCCCTTTAAGGCAGAGGTGGGCAAAGTATGGCCGGCAGACGTCTTTGGACCGGCCCATCTGCCAAAATGTAAAGTGCACTAGTTTTCTTTTTTCTAAAGCCTAGGTTCATTTTATTGACTAAGACTTGTTAGAAATCGGCAGCACGTAACAGTCAAACACAGACTAAGTACACAAATGACACGTCAGATTAAGTCGTGAGAGAGACAGTCTGCGGCGGCAGCATCCCATGCACCCCTCGCACGCAATGCAGCTTGAAAGAAAACACAGGACAGACCTCCCCCCACCCCGGCCAAGAAACAAGAACCAAGGAACAACGGCGCAACAAGATAAAAGAACAAAGATCTTCGACACTTATTTCGTCAATTGAAACCCCACGGAGAAAGCTGATATATGTTGTAACAAACTTTTAATGAATACTTGTGAAATACTTCTCATAAACTACAAAATCTTGTTAACTTTTAATAAATATGAACAAACAGAGAAAGATTTCACGCACCATGACCATTCGTTTTGTTTCAACATAGTTCGTTCAGCCTTTACAGGTGTTTTGACACGAATGTGTCATTGGTAGAGTTGCTGGCTCAGCATGTTTGGTCCCCCCACCACCATTCCCGCAAACAATCCTAATCAAAGCTCAGTCGTTCAGTGCCTGCTAGCGCACAAGGTACGTACCATAGCAGTTCAACGTGATGGGTTACAGGAAAAAAAGAGAAAGGTGGATAGTGAGTGTCAAAAATTCAATAGCGAGTGGACATTTTTTTCACAGATGCTGGAGATGAAGCTGTGGGCTTGAATTGGCGAGAAGGCATCACAGTTTTTAAAGAGCACAATCTGAAACGCCATTTTAGCACAAAACCCAAGGATATTGCAGTAAGCTTTCCCAAGAGGCAAGGGCAGAAAAGTCAGAACAATTGGTTGAACAGGTAAAAAAGCAACAAAATATTTCTACCAAACAAAGCAAAACCAAGCAGGCGTTCACAAAAGAGAGTTTAATTATGGCATATAATATTACAAAAGAAAACAGGGCGTTCGCAGACAGCGAGCTCCGCAAGAAGTGCATGCTTCATGTTGCCAAAATGGTGTGTCCAGAGAACAAGAAGGACTTTGAGGATATTAGCTTATCCAGGGGAGCAACGACGCGCCGAATAGAGCACATGGAACAACACCTGATGGATAAGTGTAAGCGATTTGGTATTCTCTTGCGTTTAATAATAGAACAGACGTAACTGATTCTTCACACCTGCTTATGTTTGTCAGTCGCGTTAATGACGAATTTGATATAACTCAGGAACTGCTTTTGATGGAGTCAATAAAAGACACTACTTCTAGGCAAGGATTTGCTTATGAAAGTGAAAGAGTGCATCGGGTTTGTTGTATAGTCACGTGACGTGCATATTTGGAATGTTGCCGACCCGCTAAAAGAACAATTTGACCACCTTTGTTTTAAGGTATGAGCATGCATCAGACTACAACTTACAACTCGAGGTGCTGTCAAGAATAACGCAAACACCAACAATGCTCACTTACTTAGCCTAAATACTTCTGAAATGATAACATCTTTCTCCACCCTATCCTAATTTGCTCCCTCATCATCTAGGTCATGATATATACAAATGCAAGACTCTGGTGCTGACAGCTGGCTACTAAGAAAGAAATCAATTCATAGAAATGCCACACGGAGTCTTTGTATCTCCTACAAACACTACCTCACAACTGATAAGTTTTTTAATGTATAAAAAAAATAAATTTTTGGGCCCTATGAGAACCTGCTCACAGTTAAAAAAAACCGCATGGTCATGGAATAAGAAATTCTGAGATCATCAAGATTTTCTGCAATAAAAATGGCAAGAATTCGATAAAAGAATAAGTAGACAAAAGAAGAAATGATTAGGCAACTACCTGCAGTGGGCTGATTGTTCATATCTTGCACACCTGACGCACTTGGTGGTACAATCACCCGGTTATTCTCAAACCTATCAGGCTTTAAGTAATGAGGACGGTAACTGACTACTACTACTACGAAGATGGCGACGACGACAATTATGATGATATAATCATGTAACTATATGAAAATGTAAACAAATGTCAGAATATATTTATGTCCCTATCTCCAAAATATTATGCAAACCATGTACTTTGTATGCACAATGTATTCCAGGTTGAATTTTAAAAAAGAAGAAAAAGACAAAGCACACAAAGTGAAGTCTTTTTAAATGCGGACCTAATAAATTAATAATTTCTCAATCTATTTTAAGTTTTATGATTACTTTTTTCGTTTAGTTTTTAAATGGGTATCTTCAGGATTCTTTGTTTATTGTTTATTACTTATTTAGAACTTAACATACTCGTACATTATAAAGTGAAACAATTTATACGAGTCATTGTCGTATTTTTCTTTTTTTCAGAAAAAAGTATTCAAACGTCAAGCACATTCAGTATTACATTTTAATCATAAATTTCTAAAGATACAGTGCAAGAAGAGGTGTGAATAATATCTTTCATTAAAAACAATTTTCTCCTCTGGGTTAGCAATGAATATTTAAATTTAACGGCCGCGCACATATTCACTAACTTATAATACTTACCTAGCCACTTTGGTTTCTTACGTTAAGTTAGAAATTCCTTAAAAATGCTGTTTGATGTCTTTATTTTTGAAACATAGAAAAAATTCTTCCCCCCCACACACACACACTCATGCACCCACACACACAAGAATCGTCAAGATCTGAGTACAAGTTTTTGGTATTAATACCAAGCTAAAGACTGAGAAAGTAAATTCTGTATTTCTGGTTTTGTTTTACAACACACTAAGAAAAAATAGTATAAAAAGACACATTTTTTAATATTTCAGTTGTCTTTGTTGAGTCACTTTCATTATGTGACGCTTGGAAATACCTGGAAGTGAAAGAGAACAGTGACAACAACACCTTTACCTGTACAGGACTTAAAGAGCAGCAAGATGTCGTCTGGTCATTGAATGGAGGACGTATTGCTACCTGTCCAACCCCTCCGTCATCCTGCACAGTCCGTGATTCAGCTGTTAATACATTCTTCAGGTTTAGCAGAACTTTGACAACAGCCAGAGACATTGCAGTTCTCTCCACGGCAGCTCCATCCCTGGACTACTTTTGAACAACTAGTCTGACATGTGAGATCAGAGCTCAGGAAAACGTGATGTGTCCACTCGACTCAGTTTGTAAGTTTTCAATACCAGCAAAAATGGTCTGTAAAACGAAGAGAAAATTACACAAGGGAACTCATCATATCTTGAGCACACAGCGTTTGCTTAAACTTCAAAAAGCAATAAAAAGCAGAATAAAACAATTAAACATTTAGTTGCACGTAATTATTTACTAGTATGTACTTTTGTCGTTCGAAATAGCATGCGATTAGATCTAGTTTGTTATTCTACCATTATCATTATCGAAAAAAATGTGGTTTTTTTTGCTATTATGAAGTGTTGTTACAAAACGGTCTGTGAACAAAATGGCAAAATATATTAAAAACTGTAACTAAAGACAAACCGTACGTATATGTTGTGTCATATAATACAGAGTGAACACGGCCTAAGGAGCGTAGCTCGTGGTATGCAGAGACCAGCTGTACGTGATTGTGATGAAAAGTTTGTGTAAATTAAATGACACATCGCTAAATCTTGATTTATATATGTAGAACTTTGCCATTATTAGTATGCAGTCCATTATTTTATCAGTCTAGGTATTTTCACTATAGCCAAATAAGATAAGTGTTGTAGTAAATTTGAAATCATTTATGTGTTTACAGTTATTATTGATTCTCTTTTCTAGCGCTTCCCAAAATTCTTGAACTAAGTTACATTTCAAAAATATATGTTCAATCGTCTCTTTTTCTTTGTTACAAAAGGTGCATAGGTTGTCATTTAAAACTTTCATCTCTTTTAAGATAATATTTTTAGCTAATACCCTATGCACAAGTCTAACCTGGAAACATTTATATTTAATTTCTTGAATTTTACTTATTTTCAAAAAAATCCTTTTAAAATTCAATTCGCTTTGCAGCTTTTTAGTCCATTTTTGGCATCAGTTTGGTTCATACTCATTATCCTTTAATATATTATAGTAGGGTTTTGAACCTTTCCTTTGGGAAAGTATTAGTTTTAAAGAGAATTGTAATTCGGTTTTTATGTTTTCTTCTATGGGTACATTTTTGTGCTTTAAATACTTTTTCACTGCTTCTACACAACTCAGAAATTCTAGAAAATTTGTGCTTAGCTGGTAAAGTTGTTTAAAGTATTCGTGTGTAAGAAATCTGCCCTTTTTGTCAAGCAAATCTCTTATGCTAAATATATTTTTTTGCCAGCCAATCTTTATAAATAAAGGGCTTACCATCAATCTTGATGTCCGCATTGTAAAAAAGGGGTTCATCTAAGAGCTTGTCAGCCGTATCTATTTTAACTTTGTTTTTGAAATATCTATATGAAAGTAGATCTTTCTTCCAAAACAAGGTGACTCTTTTGTAAGGTAGCTCACTGCCCAGCTGCTCTAAGTAATTAATTTCTGGTAGAACAGTTTCAATTATATTTGTCCATCTATGTTCACTAAATTTCAATTTTCTAGTCCATGATAATTTTCAAGCCAAAATAGAGGATGACATGTCAGGAATACCTAGACCACTATTAGCAATGCAATCGGTACTAGTTTTTTTACTTATTTTATCTGGTTTTTTATTCCATACAAAAAAATAGATTAAAAATTATAGTTTATTAATAAGATAGTCTTATGGGTTTGGCAATAGTAGCCAGAGGTATGCTAATTTTGAAAGTATGACAGATTTTAGTATAGCAATTCTACCTATAGGTGTTAAAGTTCTTTTCATCCATTTTTTCATAAGGTATATGATTTCTTCAAATTTATTGCAAGTTTTTTAAGTTGTTTGTTAGCCATATGCCTAATATTTTAAATGATGGGGGTTCCATTTAATTTTGAGTTCAGGCATAAATTTTGTTCAGCTATTTTTGAGGCTTCCTAGCCAAATTGCTTCTGTTTTATCATAGTTAATTTTTAGTCCTGATACTTTGCCAAATGTATCTACTACTCCTAAAATTTTTTCGAATGAAGTTTGGTCGCCCTTTAAAAAGATTTGAGTGTCGTCGGCAAACTGCGATATTTTGTGTTCCACGTGATTAATTTCAATTCCAGATATATGTGTATCTGCTCGTGTCATTATACCTAGAATTTCTGCACAGAGTATGAACAATTAAGGCGAAATTGGGTCTCCCTGCCTACATCCTCTTTGAATTGGGAACCATGAACTGACTTTTTTCCATTTATTAAAACAGCTGTTGGAATAGAACGCCTGAATCCACTTAGGTATGTCAGGTCCAAAACCAAACAAGGGCATCACTTTATGCATAAATTTCCAATCAACCGAGTCAAATGCTTTTTCAAAGTCAAAAGATAATAATAAACCCTGTTGTTTATTGGTATTAAGGAAATCAATTATATCATAGGTAAGTCTAATATTGTCACCTATATATCTATTTGGTAGCCTGTCAGGTCTGGATGTATTATGTTTGGTAATACTGATTTTATTCGTTTAGCAATACAGCAAGATCCAATTTTATATACAACATTTAGAAGCATTATTGGTCACCAATTTTTCAAGTATTCTCTTGGTTTATCTCCTTTCGGTATGCAGGTAATGATACCTTCTTTGTGGAAAGGGGACATCTCTCCTTTGTGAAACCCTTCGTTTATGGCTCTTACTATAAGGTTTCCTATTTTTTCCAAAAGAATTTAAAAATTCAGCCGGAAAGTCGTCCGTTGCTGGACTTTTTCCATTTTTCATATTTTTAAGGGCATTTGTTGCCTCTACTAGATTAATTTCCCCTTCAAGCTTCTCAGCCTCCTGCCTATGAAGCTTTGGTATTTTCTTTGCTAAAGTAGTAATTTCAGTATCTGTTGCTTGTTTCAGCTTATACAGATCTTTATAACAGCGTTTCGTTTCATTTATAATTGGCAAGTCGTCGGTAATTACCGATCTATCCTCTATGACTAGTTTAGCTATGTGTTTGTTTACATAATGTCTATTTTCTAATCTACATAAATATTTGGATGGCTTCTCTCCATATGCAACCCATCGTGCTCTTGCTCTTATTAATACTCCCTCCATTCTTGTATCTCTTATTCTTGTTAACTCTTAGCACAAGAATTCTAAATATAGATAACTTTTTACAAGAATTACACAGACAAATGAAAGTGGAAAGACACATAGCTCTTAGCAACTTGGAATTAGCAACCTTTGATCAGCAATGGGAACCATATAGAAATCTCTTCACACCTTGGTAAATGCACACCATGATAGAACTAATGGGAAACCTAAATCTTTAAGAGTTCACAAGAAATTGAGGTGTAAGAAGGTACTTGCAGCCTGAGGCTCATGTAGTCAGCCTGCTCCAGAAAACTTAGCTAGCCTTGAAATCTTACTAGCTGAAGAGTTTTGGTAATGCATGAACCACTATTGTCTTCAATAAGGTGGGAGGTGTAAAAGTATACAAAAACAACTATAATGGAGGCACAAAAACAATTATAATAGATGAATTTGCTGCCATAGCTGCAACAGCTGAAGTAATAGTCAGTTGAGCGCAAGCAAGGTAGAGAGGACTCAACACAAGCGTAATTTTTTGAATGTGTGTAACAGACATAGCAGGCCTCCTTACCGCATTGAGAATTTGTACAGGCACTTTTAAAAAATGATAAAGCTGGTGCATAAGTATATATACATACATGGAATTAGCAACCTTTGATCAGCAATAGGGAACCATATAGAAATCTCTTCACACCTTGGTAAATGCATACCATGATAGAACTAATGGGAAACATAAATCTAAAAAGAAGATACACTATTTAAGAGTTCACAAATATAGAGATCTAAGAAGGTATCTGTAGCCTGAGGCACATGTAGTCAGTCTGCTCCAGAGAACTTAGTGAGTTTTGAATTCTTATTAGCTGAAGAGACTGTTGTATGTATGGGTAATGAATGTACCACTATTGTCTTGAATAATGTGGGATGTGCAAAAGTATACAAAATAATTACAATGGATGGACAATAACATTTACATTAGATGAATTGGCTGCCACAAACGACTGCAACAGCTGAACTAATAGTCGGTTGAGCGCAAACAAGGTAGATAAGGCTCATCATAAGAATGATTATTGGAATGTGAGCAACAGTCATAGCAGGCCGCCTTACCGCATTGTGAATTTGTACAGGTACTCTTATACCATGTTATAGTCGGTCCTCAAATACATGGAATTCGTGTATGTGTGTGTGGATGTGTATGCATGTTGTTGGTTTATTTTTTGTTTTTCGTTCTTTCCAAATTTTCAATGTGTACCAGATTTATTGCCATATTTTTCGTTGTCACTTTGTGAAAGAGAAATAAACAGTCTGGAAAAAAATGACACATCGCAATTAAATTTTTAGTCAAGAAATAGAATATTCTTTTTAAAAAATCAAATTTATGTGAGAGATGATACTTTGCCTTTTACATATGTTAGCGCCTTCTCATGTAACTAATTATCTTTTAAAACTAAATAGGTGTATCTGTTTATCGGCAAATATAATTTATGTCATTAAAAATTTGGTTGACCAAAAATCATTTAGCTTTATGAAGAGGATTATTTATAACAAATATGTAACACAAAGACGCATGTTTCATTGCTTACAGAAACTTACAATAATGGTTCTTCCCCCTTTTAACTAGATTTAACCTGCATCGTCTGTTGCTGCTTCTTGACAATGACAATGACAATGACCAATTTTATTTGTCCCAGTGGGAAAATTGAATATGGGAATGTGCTCTAGTTCAACGATAAAAACAACAAATAAAATAAAAAAAATAATAAAAGAAGTGGGCAAGTAACATATATCATACATAGATAGATAGATAGATAGATAGATAGATAGATAGATAGATAGATAGATAGATAGATAGATAGATAGATAGATAGATAGATAGATAGATAGATAGATAGATAGATAGATAGATAGATAGATAGATAGATAGATAGATAGATAGATAGATAGATAGATAGATAGATAGATAGATAGATAGATAGATAGATAGATAGATGAAACCAAGTAGCACCTCCAGCATCACACACACACACAATTGACAGCTCATCTAAGATTGAGTAACTGGACTGCAGATGGCACAAATGATTTCAGGTGTCTGTTACTTTTACATATAGGCATGGCATAACGTTTACCTGAGCTTAATAATACAAATTCTTTTGTTATTACATGTTCAGGTAATGATAAAATATAAAATATGGAATATTTAATTCAGCCTTGCTCCTCCCTGGTCTGAAGCGATCTTGTTTTATGTCCAAAGAGTTGGTGTTGATAAGATCCTAGATTACTGTCAGAATGCACACAATCCACAAATTAATGTCCCTTCTCCAAGTTTTATTGCTGCTTTTGATCTAGTAGCACAACTTTCGCTGTCCCTGATCTGGAGCTTGCTGGTGTTGAGCGCAGTCACTGTGAATCCCTTGGGCTGCCTGGTATAATAGTTCGTAACGCTGTCTGTCCGTATCTGGTCTCTGAGTTCATACACTTGGCGTCCATCTCCCCTCCCCCAAGTGAGATATATTCGAGTTGCTTTAAGCAATGGGTCACCTTTGTCTGGTACTTTCATTATGGAAAACATTTGCCAGCCGATTGGTCATTCATAAATTCTAAATAACCAGTTACAAAAATCAAGAAACTGTAAATAACATTTATTGTCATCGTTGATGCCAGTCTTCTATAAAGTGAAAAATGTTGAACATGAAATATGTATATATGTTACAAATCAAAAGAATATTATAGCATAATAAAAACTGACTATTAATCAGTAAAGTTGTAATTGGCAAGAGGTTATAAGAGTATAAGAGTATAAAGTCCAGCACCATTGACTGTGGAATATGATGCAATGTTCAAGAAAAGGGCTCGATAAAGCTACTGAAGCGTTATTAACTCATTCGCTTCGTTGCGGCAAATTCACGCGATTAAATTTTCGACCGTTATTTTTGAAAATTGATATCTATTAACCTACAATAAAGACAACTATCTGTAATACCCCATCTTAAAAAAAACATTTTTAAACATTCAAGTGGTGTGAATTTTAAGAAATGCCTGCATTAGCATCTTTATCCTTCTGCTGCGACCGCAAGCCCGAGCAGCTACTTTGAGAGCTGTGCCATGGTAAGTGCACAATTAGAGAGCGAGAAAGCGCTACAAGGACAAGATCAAAGCCACCTTCAAAGATTTTGACATTAATACTACCATTTGGGAGGCTCTTGTCTTCGACCGTACATTCTGGCGCAGCATCCTCACCCTGGGAGCCCATGCAGCTGAGGCCAGACGCGTCGCCGCAGCAAAACAGTGGCGCGCAGCTCTCAAGTCTAGAACGTACTCTCCTCCTTTCGAACACTCCGCCTTCTCACTATGTTGTGCATGTGGGAAATTTTCGGGCTAGCAATGGACTCATCAACCATTCCAAACCTATGAACACCGATACTAAATCCTCCCATTCTTTCAGTAATAAATGTAGTTTACCTTACCTTGATTTCTTCTTTGCTTAATACCCCTTGTCCTTGATTTTTTTGTTTGTTTGTTTGATTAACCTTTTAGAGTTTTGTCGAGTAACAAGTGAGAAATATTATTGTTTCAGACCCTGCTGAAAATATTACGTGTAACGTGCAGTTCAATGACGTGACGTGGGAGGTAACCGGCTGGTGCTTTGTTTCTAAAGTCCGCTCAACGAGAAACAAATATGGCTGTTATTTATACCAGGAACAGGTATTATTATGAAGATGATCAGTATGCATTTTTATGAAACAGTTTGATGTATCTCATAGTAACGTTATACAAAAAAACTTTTACCCAAAACAAGTCCCATTCATAAGCCACAACACTCATGCCTTTATTTATTGGGAAAGATATTTGAGAAATCAGAGTTTTTAATTACCGCACTTGTTGCATCAATGAACAAATACCCTATCTTTCTCCATTTATTGAAAGGGAAAAGTTGAACTCTTCAGTTTAATTTACAAGGATTATTTTTTTTTCTCTTCGGAAGCTCTTCCTGACTGTAAGGCGTCATTTGAAATCATGTATGATATGGGATTAAAGTATATGTTGTTGTCATGATTGTTACATTTAGGCTATAGAATTTCTAGTTTTAGACCTTTTTTCGTGGTATGTATGTGACTTTTTCTGTAGGGTTCTCAAGGGGCAATGAGAGTTGGCTCATATAATATGAGCACAGAGGCATCCACACCGCCCGGTTATTTCTCAGGCACGTGTAACATGACCTCTTCTTTGCCATCTGAGGGAAGATACAGCTACACAGTGCTCATCATGCCAGGGGAAGTAAATGTGTCCGCTGCATTTCACGGAGGCAATGAAATACGTGAGTCGTTTAACTATCACGTGTACCTTACTGTTCTTTAAGAGTGCTGTCTTTGGCCAGAAACTGATTCAGCTGTAGTCTTAGCCATGAATCTGAATCAAATACAATTATGTTGAAATGCATGGAGGATGACCTTAATTTAGTCCTAGTGTGGAAATATGCCCTCGTACAGTTCTTGTTATTTCTTTTACTTTTGGTTTTGATACTATTTGAAAATCTAATTAATAGACATCAAGGATAGTGTGAAAGATAACATTTATCTCCAAGGTCTCTGAGGTCCTAGAACAGAACTCATTCTTTGGTATGCAGCACAGCCAACGTGTTTGTATACGTGTATAGTTCTGGAATATATCGCAATAGCAATCCCTTTAAAAACAAACTGTTATGTTTCAAAATATTTTGCTTCCTCTGTCCAGTACAACATACACAAAACTAAAAGATGTTCAGAAAAAAAGACATGAAAGGTTGTGAAGATATTGTTTGAGGAAAGAAAAGGAATCTAGCCCCAAAGCATCTATTCCTATCATTTACGAATAGAAAGCAGTTTTACAAGCCGGCCGCAAGCTCTAAATTTGTATTTGATTCGTCAAGATAAAACGTTATAAGCAAAATCGTTTAAAATAGTTGTGTCCAAAGAGTCTCAAAGGTCTTGTGGAACGGATTACCTTTGAAGGGTTTGGAAAAGTCACCCCAGCATCCCTGACTTTCCGTGATACCCTGTAGTAGGAAAATACCCTTTGAATAACCTTTGATTAGCGAAGAACGGCACCAAAGTTCAACGATTTAGCTAATTTGATTAAAACTTTAGTATATAATTATCATCTTCCGGCGCACGACTACAAACTGAGCTCAGCAAATGAACACCTGCGTTGAGTAGTGAAAACAGTTAACAATGACAGACACTGAGTAGACTATACCACAAACAACTGAGAATGTTTTTGACTGATACCAACTGAAGAGGGGTTCGGAAATGCCGTCTGGAGAACAAGTGGGCAGACATAGTGGTTGACAATGATCGTCATTTAGGCCTGTCTGAGGAAAATGTTATACATACAGTTCACGTTTGCGAATAGTTTTCTTTGTGCACTTTAAAATAAACTCCCTGCCAAAATACCCTAAATATTCACTGGTTATAGTCTGTGGCTTTAGAGGACTTTGTTCTAAAGCTGTAACACTTGTATAGATCTTTGAAATATTTAGTCTATCAAGTAAATACGTAGCAGTGCGTTCCGTGAAAAGATGATCTTGTAGTCTTCAATGACCGAAGTCTTGTGTTGACCTTACTTGTTAAGGGTCTTCAGCACTTGTTAGGTCCTTTTGATGTTTCTTTGGTTCATCATCTCACCTGTGGCTTGCTACTTACCCTCGATAAAGTTTATCCCATTCATGATGTCACGGTTCACTGCTTTCCGCTTGAAAGCGACTTTCGGGATGCTCTTTCCTTCTCCCAATGCCCTTCCTTGATCAAATAGATTTAGGTTCTCATTCGTGACTGAGGGCTTAGTTTTTTTCTACTGCCTCCCTAGACTTCTTTGGTTGTTGATAGTAGAACTGCCTTCATCATTCCGTCTAACATGTCTATGTTGAGTTGCGGCAAATGTACCGCAACGTGGGGATGAACAAAGATCATTTTCTAATTGTGGAGAATATCCGTTTCAAGTGCATGCCCACCACATAACTAAGGCCTTTTGTGATCCAGGTGAAATCAGCTGTGAAAAGCCTATCGTTTACTGTATGGTATATATTACTAACCTCCATAATAACTGTTATTCTAACGATTATCGTGTTAAGTACATTCAGTAATCTAACTTAAGAACTTAATTAACATTGAACACATTTGAAAATGCATGTGGAACGGCTTATAAGCATTCGTATCATGTAAATGCAGAGATCCAACTATGATAGATCATTGTTCTGAAAGCGTTCATTTCTCCACGATTTTATCTACCTAAATATTTCGATATCGTTGTTTGTTATATAATATCCTCATCGATGCTAGTATTAATTTGGCTCCTGATGTTATGTTTGCATTGTACAAGTGACAGGAATTCGATGTTTTAATGACTGTTGGTACAAGATGGCGGACACAAAGACTGGCACTCTACCGTTTAACGAATTTAATCTAGCATAGCTTTCAGCAAGTCGTTTCTCCCAAAGATGACAAACTCAAACAACGCTTTTACACAGCCCTCTTCTATATTCTGCAATTTTCGAGAACAGATGTAAGAAATTTCTTAGCGGTTGACACTTTGCAGCAAAATGACAGAATCCATACTTCTAAGCAATCATGCTTTAGGCCAATCCAGCTAGTCCATTCGATTCTGGGTCCATTAGCGACGTGGAGTGGAGTTTGCTTCATGGGCAACAGCTTTCTCTTCGTGTCTTGCTGCACAGACTTGTCTCCTATAATCATTCATCACACGCTGCCATATTTGGAAACTACACCAGCATCATCAATGACATACGGAGAATATCATTTGCTGGCTATAATTCATCGCATGATTGGCGTAGGGCGCAGCGCCACTAAGTACTCCCGACGAGAGGAGGATTTTTTATATAACGGGGCTGGATTTTAGCCATATAAGGCTTGATCAGGACATTCCTTCATTGATTTTGTTAGGTAAATGATAATCTCACATCCCTTAAGCAACGGTAAGTGAAGATAAAAGCAGAAGATACACGAGTCTCACTCTCTACAACCCACATATTTCGCAAATACAAAGATCTAGCGACGACAGTCACGCTCGTTTTGAGAGCAAAGAGGTGAGCATGAGAATAACGGAGCGTCCATCATTATAGTCGTATTCCACAGCCTTAGCTTAAATGCTGTCCCGCCACGGTCTGCTATCCTCATTCATTTAAAGGTGACTTCCGACTTCTAAAATCGGGTTTTGGAATGACCTGACAGTGTTGCCCGGCCCCCAGGACCTAAGATAAAAACAAATGTCATATGCCATTGGCTCAGCAAACTACAAGCAGATATTCCCGCCCTAAAGGAAACACATCTAGTTTACCGGGCACACTAAAGGAGAAAAACTGCACATGTCTGGCAAGGAGAGACTGTAATAAGCTCAGAGTAAATGGAGCACATTTAGCAGTAGAAAACAGCCATCTGTGATAGGAAGAACTGGTCAAACACCACTCAGACTGCTTACTGAGTTTGTGCCTACCATGAAGACCCTGTAAACTCAATAAGCATGTACTCCATAGCTTTGGCCGGGGCCTTAGAAGTAACGGACGCGTTCTACACGAGTTTCGCCCCCTAAATATGGCATCCGAGAAAAAGTATAAACTTGTTCTTATGGGTGATTGTAACACAAAAGTAGGCGCCGATAATACGTCATGACCCTCATAACTTGCAAAATCTAAAGTCAGCGTAATTAACGAGAATTATAGTCTTAAATTGTATTTGCACTACATATATGTAAACAAAAACTAAACCAGTTTAATAAGTTAATATCCAAAGATACTAGACTGTTTCACGAGATTAAAAAATGTCTTCACGTGCTGTTAGTAAAGTGGAAATAAAGCCAAAAAATCCTCTATACATTTATATCTAGTTCTCAGTCCATGGTGTGTATCAATCTTGAAAATCTACTGGCTTCCAATATGTGACATTATGTGTATATGTGTGGTTTCAGGTCGACCCAAAAGTATTCCATATCACAACTGTCCCCTGTACGTCAAACAAGACAACTCTGCAACTTGTGTCTGTTCTGTCGACGACTTGGGTTCACCTCCTGGGCAACTGACGTGGAACAACACGAACTCAAAGCAACTTATACTTTCAGGGGTGAAGATGAGCCAGCACGGAGTAAACTACGTGTGTAGTCTCACCTGGAACAAGACAGTCGTCCAGATTGTGACCTACACACTTCTCATTGCTTGTAAGCTTTCACGGCAGTAGCTTTTTTCCACGTGTTTCTACAGTTTAGTAGCTTGTGCGCTAATCTGCAATAACAGTAATTTATGGTAATTGCTTACAAAAACGCATGTTAATATATCAATTGAGCATGCTAGTAAGCTGGACTTTTGTGAGCTAGAGTTTAGTTCAAAACGTTTTTGGTTTGGGTGACGTTTGTACTTGTTGAAGTTTTTTAACTTGCTGACTTTGTCATGATGATGTATAGTCACATTTGTATCAAGAAAGTCACCGAAATATAAGTTTTGTGTAAATATGTGTGCAGATCCACCCACTCAGACGAGCTTCAAATTAAACAACAGCGAGAACGTGGTCGTGGCGGAGAAGAGCCCAGTGACCATGTTATGTCAGTCTGACGGGAGACCCACACCTAACATGACCATCACAGACATCGCCAACGGTAATCGTGGCCTACAGAGCATGCCTGGAGGAAACGTAACTCTAGCTGATCAAAGAGTTGAAATACGATATGACAAGGCTGCGGTAGAGTGTGAGGACGCCGGTGAATACATCTGTTCTGCTGATAACATCATAGGCAGTAAATACCAGGCTGTCAAATTATTTGTTATGTGTATGTACACATGTCTTCTTTCTACATTTATTAATAAGAAATAATATTTTTTCCTTAATAAATACCTTATTATCTAGCATCAAGTGACTTCAATTTTAAAGATTAATTAGTTGATGAATAATTTACTTTAGAGCATCTATATTTAGATGAATTTTAAGAGATACTGATATCCTCAGTACCACTTCATTTTAAAGTTTATGCGCACAGTAAACATCTGAAGATAATCTCAAATAAAAAAATGTGATAATCTCGTAATGTCATTCATCTTTTTAAAAATAAGATATTATGTTTGTTATACATTTTCTATCTAGTCCGATCTGCAGCCCCCCATCCCCCAGAAAAAAGCCAAAACAAAACAAAAATGAAAAAAAAACCAGTCTCACACCTGCACGTCGATTCCTATACAATATTCCTGCTTTCTCACACTGATGACAATCTCTTTGTAGTGCATAACACTTAATCCAACTTTACGTCTGCTCTTTACTTCTTCGTTTTTCTGTAAGCTAATCAGTGTCCACCCTACTTCGTGTGCATGCTGCACAGGCGGTTAATAGCTAAACTCACTATCTGGCATTTAAGCACGCTCTGAGAAGTCAGCAGTCACCTTCGTCTAAGGCTACTACAAAAATACAAGGAGGATTAAAAGATGTAATGACTAAAGTTTAGAAATAGTTGACATGAATGACTATAGTTTTTAGTTTTGTGTTATTTAATTTTATAATAAACATATTTCGCGTGGGGTCAAATATTAATGTAATTTATAACTGAACACTTAGTTTATTTAAATCATTAATATTGCTCGTTAACTGTTGGATACCACGGTATATGCAGGCTACTATTTTGACTTTCGGCTCGGTTTCAGGTAACCCTAGAAGGGCCGATGCAAGCCCTACGCCCCCGACTATTGTGGAAGGCAGAACTCTCAGTTTTGAACTGATTGCTTACCCGAACTCTGTCAAAGTGACACAATATTTCATTGGATCAAATAACTGCAGCTGTGAAACACCAGCAAGCGATGATGTACTTCGTGTAGACTGCATCCCCAACTCTCAGCTACTTTATAAAATCACCTGCACAGTAACAGTCATCAAACTAACATTAAACACAGCTGGATTTTACAAAGCCGTTGTCACCAATGACCTCGGAAGTGTTACACTTATCTTGGAGGCCCTGTCCCAAAATACTACAGGTAAGCTTTAAACAGATCCTTGTACTGAACTGTCTTCTGATAGCAAGTGTTACCTCCTTTCAACGAGGTAACAACTATTATGTTTAAATTCACAGACACATTTAAGTCCATTGTTCATTTCACATTTTGGCTGTCATTTCGCAAAACGTAGATTCTGTAATAGTTTTTCTTTTTAAGGAATACCCAATATTAGTACAATCATACTGATAAGAATAAATGACACACGTTTATACTTCTATTTTAGTGATTAAAAAAACATAAAATGACACATTGGTAAGACTTAAAAGAAAATGAGATAGTCTCTGACTTCCACAATTGTTGCATCATTTGTGCACATAGCTCATAATAAAAGAATTGAACATTATGTTTCTTTTGGATTGTAAAAACTTGTTCATAGCCCATCCGCTGTATATTTTGCGTGTCAACGCCGCAGCTCTTAAAAAGTGCGCGTTTGCGTCTGTATGTACATTGTACAACCGTGTGCCAGATTGCACACCCGTGAGTACTGATTGCTGATGCAATGAGAAATAAAATAAAATACTGTAACCTGCCAATAAAAGCTAAAAATGCTGAAAGTGACACACAAACTTAAACTGTCAGAGATATTGGTTACATCATGCTGTAGACAAACATTCCAGCGCTACCCTCAATGGGACTCATAAATGTACTTGTTTTTACGACGATAACAATCTGTCTTACTTTGTAGCATGATGGTGTTTCTTCTAAATTGTTCTTTTTTCCTTTAGGGAATGAAAATAACGACGATGTAACATCATCTGAGTTCAGTCGAGGTCACAAAGCCGGCTTAGGTACAGGTCTTGGTATCGGTCTGGGAATCGCTGCTGCTGAAGCCGTAATTGTTGCGACAGTAGTTCTTGTCTTTTTCTGGCGACGAAAACAGCGGACCTCGAAAGGTAAAGGTGCTAAAGTTGTTTATTAAAAGATAGACTCTTTAAAAATTCTGACACACTAAGTGAATTTAAAAAAAACAACTAAATAACAGTGTCTTGATAAGCATCGCTGAAGAGAATTACAATTGAAATATTAGGAAAATAATTGTTGCTTATAACTGTTCATGTATTATTATTATTATTTTTAATTTGAAATCTGCGTTTGTCATTTATATACTTTCCTATAGCCATTACAAACTACAAACAAAAGAACTGAATTTTATTTCTTTTCATTTTACATAAGTTATGAATATAGATACACAGTCATTAAACATCTATGAGAGAATATTTCTGTTGATGTAATTTTTTAGGCGGAAGAGAAAATACTGGTTACAGTTCGTGAGTACAATACTTTAAGTAACATGTTTTTAGTAATTTTTTCAACTTTAGGAAAATTATTTATATAGGCATTATAGTATGGCTAGTAATGTGTAGTCTGCCTTTGTTTATGGTAGTATTGAACAACACCTGTTAACGAGATCCATCTATAACGAAGAACAAAACATTATAAACCTAAGCTTTCTAATAGCATTTTCACTTGTTTTTTGTATTTGTTTTACATTTTATGACTAAGAGAAAAATCTCCAATAGAGTACTGGGTGAAAAGCGCAAAAGGTTCACATTTGAGTGTATCTCTGTGTGTGTGTGTGTGTGTGTGTGTGTGTGTGTGTGTGTGTGTGTAAGAGAGGGAGAGAGAAATGAGAGAAAAATCTAGTCGCGCGTTAGGTTAAGTATTTTGTGTATGAGAAAGATGACCATATTTTTCAGGCGACAAGATATTTCGTTTGATAAAGCAGACGGGCTGACATTATCTTCAGGACGGCGTAAGTAATGTACTTATTACCTCTTCTTCTACACTAAAATCCTTTCTGTCTTATGCTTTTTGCAGTTGCATTTAGCAGCGCAGTGACAGTCAAGCACCTCACAAAATTGTCAAATATAAATAATGAATACGTACTAAAACATTGCTGTTTTTGACACAGAACACGAGAGTGCGTATGAAGCTATCGGTAATAATGAGCCTGGACAGACAATTGCATACATGAACGTTCAAGGAAGTCATTTGTCACCAAGAGAAACTTCAAAAAAGATAGGTAACGCACGAAACGATGGATAATGTGTATGTTCTGGGCTTTGTGAAATACATACACACATTTAATGTTTATAACAGATGAATACGTACAATTTCGAACTGAGGGAAATAATTATATCTTTTATTTTTTTAGTGTGTGTGCGTGCGCGCGTGTGTGTGTCATTTTAAAGTATTGTACATTTTTACATCATACTTTTACCTATCCAATTTTGCTTCAAACTTATATATAAACCTTATTGTGTAACCCTAACTTTAATTTGAGAGTAAACAGATTTATTCGTAAATTTAAATTATACTATATGGTAAATCTATATTTACAAGTTTCGGTATTGCTCTTTAAGGAAACGTTTACGATGGCCTTCACCTTCAAGATGTAGGAGTGAAGTCACCTTATGCCAGCATAAAGTAGCGAAACGATGATTATCGTGTTAAAGTAAGTGTTAATCCACTGCTAAAAATGACAAATCACGTTTCATAATGTAAAACGTATTCAGTGGTATAACATCATATATTTGGCTTTTATTGCAAGTCTTGAGTTTGCTTAGGATTGAGCTTTCACATCAATTATTACATGCGGTCTTTTTCTTTTTCTCAGAAAGTAAATTAGCTTTCTGCGTAAGGCTTTATAATAGTATGGCGTTCACAAGTTTTATTGAAATATTTCTTTAAATCTAAAGGTTTCCTCCAAAATCTCATCTTTACCTCCCAGCAGACCTGTAAAGAAGAATACAGACCACGAGATGCTACAGCAAGATCCTGCATGTCTCTTACACGGATCACATCACCAGTGATTGAGGAAACACTAAAATTAGCCGCATATTGTTTCCTGAGAACGTGCTTTGCTCTTGGCCTCAATAAGCAGACAAACAAGACCTGCGAGGAAAATCTTGCAAGAAAAAGAATGAAGAAGTAAGAGGTGAGACAAATAAAAACGTGGGAGAACGTTCTTCATTTTAGATCACTAACCATGCGATCAAGACAGATGAGACTGTTGTAATCCCCTCAACCTGCCTTTTGGTTTTTAAGCCAACCACTCCCTTTTCAATTACATACTTGAGCATGTAAAAGCCGGAAATAGAAATTAAAGCAACGATCGAAGATTGTACAGTTTCCTGTTACCTTGTATCTGTGTAACGTTTTACTTAATTTTTCTCTGTTAATTGAAAAAGATGTGGGATCACGAGTACGTGTGTGCTTGGTTTTATATATTTTATATTTTTATATGTGAAACGATTTTTATATATTTCAAATTGTATAAAAACACATTGTATTTTTAATGCTAACTTTCATTCTAACAATCTATCTTATACCCCCAGGGCACACGTCATAGCTTTTTAGGCAGTGCATTGATCTTTGAAGCAGAGGTCGTGAATTTGTGGGTGCCGTAGTCTGTTAACTATGAGTTTCTTCTGATGACGGGATACTAACTGTTCCTGCCACCAGAACTGGTCACAAGATTTTTAGTTATAGTGTAGCAAAACTCTCTTTTTCTCCATATCCGCCTCCTACCCAATATTGAATCCTTTAAATGTGCACTTAAACGCACCTCTTGCTTCAGTATTACTCTTAACACACTCCACACAATGCTCGTCCTTTTTCAACCTCCCCTTTTCCGCCTTTTTTTTGTTATTTTCCTACTCGTCTTCCTCTGCAGAATCGCTATTTTTTCAGTTCTTGTTACTTGGTTCCTCTTTGCAATTTGCAATATTTGTCTTCTATTCGGCGTCAGTACTGTTGTTTATTCTTTTGTCCCTCGTATGATGTCCATGGGGTTGCATTATATAAAGCTTACTTAATGGTATGACAATATTTTTATGCCCTTCTCGCAAATGATGAATCTGATAAATCATGTGCTAATCATCTAAATCATGTGCTGGTCTTTTGTTTCTAAATGAAGACATTTTCTGCATAAGCTTTTATACAGTGTAGTGTTCAAGCCCCACCGAAATCTTCCTTTCTTTATATCAAAAGGTTCTTTTACTGCATACATAAAAGACCAGCAAATGAGAATACAGACCCTGAGTTGCTACAGGAAGATCCTGTATATCTCTTACATTGATCACATCACCAATGAGGAAGCCAATTAATTTGGGACAATTTTTTCCTAAGAACACATCTAGCTCCCAGCCACAATAAGCAATATAAACAAACCTTACAAAGAAACTTTTGCGAAGACAAGAAAAAAGAAATAAGAACAGAAGCAGAACTTGGGAGAATGTTTTTCAGTTAGATCAAAAAAATGCTTAGGCCATAGCTCATTAGTTAGTGCACTGGTCTTGGAGCACACGTCGTGAAGTTGAGACCGTCTGTTAATTAAATACGATTTTAAACATCCGTATTAATCACCGTAGACCCACTCAAGTGACTGTTCCCAAGGTCCCTAGGTTTGATCTTTACCTTAGCATTACCGACAAGCTGCTTAGAAATGAGCGTAAATGGCTTCTGTTGAAATTTATATATTTGCTTAAAGGCAAAAGGGATGTTACTGATTGCGCAGCAGAAGAAATATTGTCAAAATCTTTTCTGGAGACAACAATCTCATCGAATTTGAAATACTCAAGATGTCACATTTTTTGTTGCAGCGATTTTATACTCCTACTTGTTAACGTTTCGACGATCAGTTTTTTGACTCTTTTTGTTCTCCATATCGCTTTCTTTATACGTGTGTGTGTGTGTGTGTGTGTGTGTGTGTGTGTGTGTGTTTTGCATTCGTTTACACTTGAAGAAAGCTGAAGATGTTTAGTCATTATTGTTTTACAGTGTTCCAGCTTTATCCAGTATTTCATCTTCTTTCTTTCTATTCCCCGTTTAGTTTTCATATCCTTTAAATAGGTGTACAAGATACTCAAACGAATCCTTTAATTGTTACATTCCTTCACATAAATTAATATCTCGATGTTGTATAACTACATGTCCAGCCAGGCATGTCGTAAGAGGCGACTAAGGTGGACACCTCACCTAGAGGTAAATTAGGTTGTGGTAGGGCTAACAACACCACCATATAAAAAATGCCCGTTACAGAAACCAAAACCAGAGTACTGATTACGGATGGCGAAGGTAATGAAACACACCAGGTAACTGGACTTAAGACGGACGACAGTCAAACCCGAGAGGGAGCTGGCGCCCCGATGGTGGATCTACTTAAGCCAAAGCAGAAGTTGAGGGTGGGATGCTGAAACGTCCAGACCTTGTATCAGACTGGCAGGTTGCCCCAACTAGTCAAGGAGTTTGACAAGTACAACTTGGACATCCTGGGAGTCAGCGAGGTCAGATGGACCGGCACGGGGAAAAGGAGACTAGCATCAGGACATACTATCTTGTTCTCAGGAAGATCAGACGACCAACACTCTGAAGGAGTAGCACTACTCCTCAATAAGAAAACTGAAAAGACACTGGTGGAATGGATGCCTTATGGACCCAGGCTTCTGAGAGCATAATTTCATTCAAAGTACACCAAGCTGACAGTGCTAGTTTGCTATGCACTAACAGAAGACTCCGAGGCAGAAGACAAGGATGCTTTTTACGATCAGCTCCAGGCAGCCACTGAGAGCGTCAGGGCCCAGGATATGTTGCTCATCACCGGTGACCTCAATGCCAAGGTAGGAAGTGACAATACCTGCAGGTAGCATATCATAGGCAAGCATGGAATTGGAACCATCAATGACAACGGAGAGAGACTGGCAGACTTTTGTGAAGAAAACAATCTACTGATTGGAGGCACACTCTTCCAACACAAAGACATCCACAAGGCATCGTGGACATCACCGGACGGGATCACAAAGAACCAGATAGACCATGTCATCATCAACCGAAGATAGAGAAGCTCACTTCAAGATGTCAGAGCCTACAGAGGAGCAGACGTTGCCAGTGACCACACTCTTGTGATAGCCAAAGTTTTTCTGAAGCTACGTCGATCGCGAGAAAACTAGGCACGTCAGCAGAGAGTGGACTATGGCAGACTGAAGGACCCAGACACCAAACGGGCCTTTGTAGTGGAAGTTAAGAACAGGTTCCAGGCACTAGGGGACCAACAGGAGATGAACTTAGAGGACTTCAATTGAGTCTTACAGGAAACAGGAGAGAAAATACTGGGCTTCCAACGAAAAAAGAAAGAACAGTGGATCAGAGAAGAGACATGGAAAAGGATAGAAGAGAGAAAGTCAACCAAGCTGAAAATCAACAATACCAGATCTGAACGTCTGAAGGAAAAACACAGACAAAGATATACAGAAATAAACAAAGAGGTAAAGAGGATGACCAAAACCGACAAAAGGGACTACATAGAGAAACTGGTAGATGAAGCAGAAGAAGCAGCACGAAAAAATGACCCGAAGACACTGTATAAAATCAATAAACAGCTTAACAACAGGTTCAAAAATAAGGAGATACCAGTGAAAGACATGAACGGAAATGTTGTCCAGGGAGAGGCAGAAAAACTACAGCGCTGGAGGGAACATTTTGAGTCGGTTCTGAACAGGCCAGAACCCCCTCAGCTTGTAGACATGCAGCCAGAAGATACAGACCTTGACATCTGCACAGACCCGCCAATCCTGGAAGAAGTGACAGCAGCAATCAAGACAATGAAAAGCGGCAAAGCACCAGGGGCAGATGGAATAACAGCAGAGATGTTGAAAGTAGATGTGAATGTGACGGCTCCATGTTGACTGAAATCTTCAGGCAAGTTTGGGAATCAGGACAGATCCCCGATGCGTGGAAGACAGGGCTCATCTTCACGTTACCCAAGAAAGGAGATCTTGGAGACTGCAATAACTGGAGGGGTATAACACTTCTTTCCATCACCAGCAAGGTCTTCAGCAAGATTGTTTTGTCAAGACTGACAGCAACCGTTGAGAAAGACCTCCGGCCTCAGCAAGCAGGATTTCGCCCTGGGCGATCCTGCTCTGATTTCATTTTCACTCTGCGTCAGATTCTGGAGCAGAGCAATGAGTAGAACACACCGCTGTACATCAATTTCATCGACCTGGAGAAGGCTTTTGACAGCATCCACCGCGAGTCCTTATGGAAGATCCTGAGGCATTATGGAGTCCCTGCGAAACTTGTCCAGGTCGTTGCAATGCTGTACAGCGACTTCAAATCTCAGGTGGTCTGTGACACGTAGCTCAGCCCCCTTCAACGTCAGTACTGGGGTTAAGCAGGGCTCCATTCTGTCGCCTTTCCTTTTCATCCTGGCCATGGACTGGATCATGAAGAATTCCACCGATAGAGAGAGGAGAGGGATCAAATGGACCATGACTATGACAGCAACAACAATGCTGGAAGACTTTGACTTTGCTGATGACATTGCCCTGTTGTCACACCGCCACCAAGACATGCAGGAGATAACAAATGCCTTCTCAGAAACAGCTGGAAACCTTGGCTTGAAGGTCAGCGCAAAGAAAACAAAAAGTATGAGAGTGATCGCCAGAGTCCAAGAAAACATCAAACTAAATGGAGAAGAGATTGAGGAAGTTGACAGTTTTACCTATCTTGGGTCCAAGATGTCCAACACCGGGGATGCAGAGGTGGAGATTCGAGCCCGACTGGCAAAAGCCAGCCAGGCCTTCGCCTCACTCAGGAGCACATGGAAGGCAAAAAACATCAGCCAGAAGACCAAGCTGAGAATCTTCAAGTCAAATGTGATCAGCACCCTCCTTTATGGATCAGAATCATGGAAGATGACCAAAAACATTGGTAACAGGCTTGACGTCTTCCAAACAGATGCCTCAGGTGCATACTTAACATCTTTTGGCCAAACACCATCACCACTGAAGAACTCCACCAAAGAACTGAAACCAAATCCATCACTACGCAGTATCAACGAAGGCGTTGGCGAGGGACTGGACATGTGCTCCGCCAGCAGACCTCTCCAGAATCGCCCTACGACGGCCGAATAAAACGAGGCCGCCTAAAATAAACCTGGAGAAGAACAGTGGAAAGGGAGATGAAAGGAAAGGGCTGGACATGGGGTCGCCTGGAGCGGGTTTCAGCCGATCGACATCAGTGGCGGGCTCTGGTTGAGGCCTTATGTGCAAATAGCACGAAGAGGACTGATTGATTGATTGTATAACTACATGATTCTTGTGCCAGTTTGTGTCTTGGGTGAATTTAGAGAATTTGCGACGAAACCTTCTTATATGGATAGTGTAGCACACAAGGAAATAAAGATGCTAAGAATACTTATCGTTTTGTATATGATGCGCTTGGTATGACCGTGTGGCTTTCCGTGCAGCCGATTTCTCTGACACGAAGAGTGACATCACAACAGTCCAGCCGAGATGTGATCAGTTCAAACACTTTTACGGACGACTTCATATGGGTCAGCATATGGGTCACGTGCTAAGCAGACAGCATAATGCGTCAAACTGTCCTTCACGTACTTGACTGCTTTATCTATCCCTTTGCACACAGTCACAAGTCAACAGCAACCACATCCGATTCGCAAAATTTACAGCGTGCAATGCGGATCAGCCAGTATGGAAGAAAGCTAATCGCTCGAAGGACCACTGAACAGAGGTGAGGCTACTAGGAGCTTTCCTTGATACAGAAACCTACTGCCCCTGCACAAAGTTCTGCAGTGGTTGCTGAGCTACACATCATGGCTATAATTTAACTGTGAAGTGTACGAATAAAGGCTAGAACAATCGACATTCACATGTATAAGCAGCCTTGACACTGTAACAAATTCTTAGTTCCGTACACTTTCGTTTATCTTGTACGGCTAAAAAATGTTCTCTCTGCACAAAAATTCACTTTTTTCGTGATTACGATGCACATTGAATAGGATTAATAATATTTCATCAGCTAAGGTTTTTTTTCTTTTCGATGAAAAATAAGATTGATTAGACGGGCTGGTAAGGTGTTACCAATATACTTCTGAGTAATAGTTTTGAAGGAGCTCGCCAATATTAGATTAACAAGATAAGATAGGTTACATTTATTCTTTTAAATCTGTCCCTGTTGACGTGCTGAGGAAATGATTAAGCTAAATTACATTTAACTACTCGATATCTTCTTATTATGCGCTACGTCCCAAAGGACAATTGAAGGGAGTGCTTATACGCTAGCAGTATACATATAAGTACAAAGATACACATGTTGCCTTCAGTAAATAAGTTCTCTCTCTCCACACACACACACAGCACTATTACTTTGGAAACTACCAAACGAGTCTAAGACTGGATACTATTTCAAGGAACGTGTTAGATCCACACATAAATAACATGATTTCAAACAGCAGAGACAACCTTGGATAATTTGTGCAGTGTGCCTCATGACCACGTCGTAGTGTTTGTTGACCTGATACTATTAATAGCATCTACAGGTTTTGTGCAAAGCCCTGCAGTCTGTAGTCTAATCTCCTTCCGTGTTGGTGGCTTTCGGTGTGGGTACCAGCAGTGCGATCGCGGATCCTTGAGGGGATCGTGTTCTTGGTTCATTTACAACTCCAACACCTCTTGACCTTCACCTAGCACATGGGACCAAGCCATTATAAGGTGGGAGGAAGTGTTTATGCAGTTACCTTTCTAAACAAGTAATCGCAGGCAATACAGTTCTCTGCTTGCTGCAGAGCACTCACACTCCCACATAATATGGAGGACAAACGTTGTCTGCACATAGCGAGAAGTCTGCTTTAATATATGTCAAATAACAGAGTGTGAGATGTCTGTATAGATTGTGCATTTCAAAGTGCTTGTGCCCTTGTGTTACTGTATAGACACGTAGAAAGAAAGTGCAGCATTGTTTATAATGCTCAAAACATTTCTGTTTGCGTGCTGTTGTTGAAGAGGGGTGGTGGGAAGGAGAAAGTTCCCTATGCCAGCGCGCGAAAGGTAGAGCCTGACCTGGTGACCATACAACTTAAGATGGTAGATTACACACAAAGGTTCATGTGCAGTGGGCCCCAATGAAAACCGTGCCATTGGGTCTGACGGTTGTGTCACCCAATGCATAAAACGTTGAAAGGAAAATGTTTTCCCCTTGACTATTCTGCTTACAACACGTCAGGTTCCCATAAATGCAGACTGGGTCGATCAGTAGGTGTGCACACTCAAGCCAATAACTCCAAAACATTGTTCACAACAAAGCATAACATTGTAAACATTACAAAAGGACCTTAGAACCATCATATTTAGGTTAATGGATCTGATGCACTGAACAATACAACCATTACAAAAAGGCAAAATGAAAATATTAAAGAAAAAAGCAAGCACAGTTGTTATAAATGTCTTATAATTCTCATAATGCTCTCATACATTAATTAAAGCATACCCAAATAAACCGCCTTTGTATTATGCTTAACATAGAGGGTTTAATTAAAAGTTTTAGACGTATACTGGACAGGATTGTTACAATGTTTTTTCATCCCATTGTTGAAAATTTAGAGGCAACATTTTAGCACTCATATCTAGCACAGGAAAAGCTGCGTATAGTTCCTTTATGTTAAAGAGCTTTGACCAGACCCATCGGAGGCAAAGTAAGTGAAGTTACTGCAATCGTGTCTATACAGGACTAACGCTCCTTCGCCTAAGGAAGGACAACTCCTTGACTTACATCGCAAGCCCGAGCTGTGACAAGAAAGTGCATTCTGAACCTAAAGAGTTACAGTGGACTAGTTCATTGCCTCCTTAGGCATGCATTTTATCTGGGGTAAAGACATGTGGCAGATTTTCTGGTTGTTATTCGTCTTCTGTCCGCAACGGTCTGTCGGTAAGTAGCTCGTAAACAAATCGTTTGCTATTGTACACCCGCAAATAGGTCAGCACAAAGGTTTACAAATGCAGGCTCTGCAGCTATATGTAAACAATTATTTCGCAGACGTTATGTAATTCTTTGTATGAGTATAGCAAGAAAAGTAAGCCACCCGAGTGCGAATCAAAAGTTTGTTTGTGGCGCTAGAGTGACTAATTCTGAACAACTACCTGCTGAGCTCTAGCAAGAAAGTCTCACCTGGCAACCACAAATGGGAGATAATTGACATTTTACGAGTCGGAATTACTAGTACTTTCCCTTAGCAGCTCTGATTACCCTTCACAGTCGTAGTTTTAGATGAATATATCGCAGAAGTAAGGCGCGTATTACAAAGTAATAGAAAGGTCTTTATGCTTTTGTCGATAGCTATACATATTTTTAAATAAAATAATTTATATATTAAAAAATTATTTAATAATTACTCATACAAAATATAAAATGTGTGTCAAAAGCAGTACGTGTTATAAAACGTATATCTGATAGCTGACTTTTTTGATTACATTTCCCGTGATGACTTTTCAGAAGTGTTGTTACTAAAATGATCAGCCCGCTTGCTTCTTTTAAAAATAGAAAAGAAGGAGTGCTTTTTTGTCAAAATATCTCGTTAACTAGAACACACGCGCACACCCCCTCACTCGCGCACGCACGCACGCACACACACACACACACACACACACACACACACACATTTCTCCCTCACTTATTTACGTCTACTTTACTAATCCTAAGCCCAACACTTTATCTACAAAGTCCATTTCATAGCTTAACGTTTGCGCTTTGCTGTCACTCCAGTAGTAACATTTTAGTCTTGCAAATCGACGAGCATAAGCAGATTATAATGGTAGCATAATGGTGTATAATGGTAGTATGTACTGTCTGAATTCTCCACTTTTAGCGTGATAATCATCACAAAGCAAGAGCCATATCTTGACATAGACGTCAGAGATGCAGTTAAAGCCAAGACAATATAGCAGGCAATCACAGCTCTCTTTATCGATACAGCTGTTTCAGCTTGCTTTAGGAAGTTCACAGAAACGACGTAGATGTTGACATGGAAGAAAAACTTTTTTTTAAAAATCAGACTGTAGTTTTTAAAATCAAAACAGACAAACACAATAGCTACAGATATGCTTCAGGAGATACAAAATTCACAACTCTCTTTTTTATAGTATTTGTCTGTGGACTAGGAACTATTATAACAAACTGGCATATGTGTTTGAGGAATTTACTGGCACACCCGTCTTGCAGTATGAGTTTCATCAAATCAAATCTGTCAAAGCTAACGTGTGTGTTTCTTACCTTTGTATCCGAAAGTTTTCTACCCGAGAATTTATCTCCCATTTTTCTACTTTTATCGCTTGTGTCACTGAGGAGGTTTGGACAGTGTAGCTGGACAGGCTGATGTGTTTAAGCTGTAAATAATTTTTTTGTCATCAGGTCGTGGATATTCACGATTCACCTTATACAAATCCCCACTTACGTACTGTAGGAATACTTCACTATCACCTATCGTATATTTAAACTTCGTGTTAGTTCGTGCGCACGTGCACTTACATGCATTTGTGCTAGCGTGAATATTCTGCTTCGTTTGGGATGCAAGATAAAAATGCGACTTAGTACCTAAAGAACTGTATCTATATAACAGATATATTATTTTAGTCTGCTATTTTTATTTCTATATGTTTTTGTGTATTTAGCCGCAACTTTTCCTTCTGAAATAGCATTCACCACAGAGACGAAAGTTTTTTAACACGTTATCATAGCGGTGTTAAGATTCGAACTCGTTGCTCGTTGGAAAGAATCTCATTCTAAAATACATAAAACATATTAGTTCGAAAGACTCTCATGATCTCTGTCATCGTTAATAATGTCAACAGCAAAACTGACCCTATGATCTTCATAGTGTTTTTATTACTATCAAAACTTCTGTTGACTATTTCTACACTCGTTTAAAGTGCGAGCAGCAATGTTGTATTTTACGAGATGCTCTCAAGCAGTACGGCCTTACAGTATGGTACGCTTCACTGACCACATCAGTACGCAATGAAGCTTAAAGTACTTCACCCTCTTCCTCTTAGTATGTCGCCTTAGGATGTACACATATGTCAACTATTTTTTTCGTTAATAACAACCCAGTCTTGTGCTCTTCCATTAATTACATTATTTCAAAGCCAATACACTTGATAAATGCTTAAAAATTTCCAAGAGATTATATAGCTTACGCCCTCTGAAGTAGTAAAACGCATTTGCGCTGCAATCACGCGTCTACTTTTTGCTTTAGATAAAGAATTATTGAAAACTTAAAAAGCGTAAAAAAGCGCTATAAATCTAAGAAAAAACTATATGAAAGAAGATTGTTTATTTTGAAAGGCAAATACAGTAATAGCTTGCTGGTTTGTAGTTTTGAAATTAATGACTAAAGTATAAAAATACGGTAATATTCTATCCAACGTTTTGTCGCCGACATTTGTAAACTATGGAGTGCTAAATGAAGGAAACTTAATGAGCTTATGCAATCCTATGAATATATATATATAATTATGTGGATGTTTTGTTTTTTGAGATATTTTAAAAATTTTATCAATAGACAGACCAAGAAGACAGTTTAAAAGGCGAAAAAGAAGAACAGTAAAAAAAGAAGAAGAAGAAGAAGAAGAAGAAGAAGAAGAAGAAGAAGAAGAAGAAGAAGAAGAAGAAGAAGAAGAAGAAGAAGAAAATGCATTTATCAAGGGTACCATTGCATGAAAGAAGACCATGGCATCTTTGCCTGCAAATTGTTTTTACAAGTGAAGACATAAAAGACAATACAATGCTCACGATCATTTCCACATCATACTCAAACATGGCTATTTCCCACTGACCACAACTATGGTTTTCGTTTGAAAATGAGCAATTTGTATGTGTGTTTAGAAATGGCCGCGTTGTTACCTTTATTAAAGCCCCATTAGATTAAAAGAGATCTCCTTTATAGTTTTTTAATTAGCATTTATTTTACTTTTGTTTTAGCTGCTTCACTTTCGTGTAATGTCTTGAATTACCTGGAGATAAAAGAAGGCAGAGAGGACAACACCTTTACATGTACTGGACTTACAGATCAACAAACAGTTACATGGCTTATTGACGGTAGTCTATTACACCAATGTCCACCAGTTCCACCGCTGTGTACTGCTTCGTATTTTGGATTTATCAGTATTAGCAGGACCTCGAACAAATACAGTGATATTACTATAAACTCAAGAACATTATTTGATCTAAACATCATTGGGACAAGTCTTTCCTGTCAGGCGGCAACCGCTAAGCCGGAAACGTGTCAACTGGACTTAATCTGTAAGTATCGAACTTTTATGTATATATATATATATACCAAACTGTCTCACATAGAAACTTTTATTTTTGCAACGATCCTGCGTTTTGTCTAACATGACACATTTGCGCAGGAGAAATGAGTTTGTGGATATAGTAACTGCGCAGCTCTAAGAACCCAGTTTAACATTGAAGTGCAGGAAGTGTTACATGTAGTTGTTACCTGTCAGTCCCTTAGAATATCAATTCTTATCAAACAAAAGACTTGAAGACGTTCAAAGCAAAACACAAGAAGGAACGGACATAATGAACACATAAGTTATGCAAAAATAAGACATAGAGGAATTGGACTCATTTCAAAGGGATATCAGTAGCATCCGTGAAATATGATCTTCTAAATGCTACAGTGCTGTTATCTCTTCTTTCTTCCCCATCCACTCTCACTAATCCAATATCAACTAACTCGTGCAACTTGTTACTATTCCCTTTGTACTGAGAATTGTTCCTACGATTAAGCCACAATGCGTTGCAAATTCACGTTTGTGACGAGGTGATTAGCAGTTGGAAACCAACAGTCGTGGTACATCGATGACTCATTCACGTGATTCTTTTAACATCAGGCTTTACTCTGCACGCTTTGTAAAATGTTTTTGGCTAAGAAGGCCGTTAATGTCACGAGGAAAGTAATATACATCGTTACCTTTGGATAGTAGGCTACTTTTTGATTCAATTCTCTTCAACATGAGTCAAAGTAAATATATTACAACAGTAGCTAATACTTTCTGTCGCTGATCTTTTTTGCACAAATTCTTGAATGTGAAATTAATAACACAATAATAATACAAAGAAATGCAAGCATTCATTCGGGTAAAAGTTGACAAACATAGTCTTCAGTGTCTGACTCAAGAAACTCATGATGGTTTCAAATCTAACATTTCATTTATTATTCGTTTGGTGAAGAAACAGTCGGCGAAATGTCAATTTTGTTTAATAATAACAATAATAACAGCAGCAGCAGCAACAACAACAGCGCTCTACCACACTTCGGTTGTGCTCTGAAACTGTACAACAAATGAAGGAAGACAGAGCTACAGGTGACGTGAACAACAGCCAGACAGATAACTGTAGCCTAAAACTCTAGATATATTTAAAGGTCTAGTTTATTTTTTACTCGGTCATCTGCTGGTGCAGCGTTCAACAAAGATTTTCGTCCTCATTCGGAGAACGGACAGAAGGCGAGTGTCTACAGAAGTACGACGATGCCTGCTGTGGGTATAAAGCCAGATAACCATACATTTGATTTATATTTGCTTTATTTAGGAACTAATTAATAAACTAAAGCACTTTTCGTTTTAGCGTTCGAACAAAAACAAACACATGTTGTACTTATATTTCAGATCCTGCTGAAAATTCCACATGCTACATTGAGTTTGATGGAGATACATGGACGGTCAAAGGCTGGTGCACTGTTCCTAAGCTCAAATCTACAAGATTTCTGAGCTCTTCTGGCTGCACATTATACCAGACGTTTGAGGTATAATATTATAATGTTGTTAAAAAGGTATTCTATTAGTTTTTAAACTAAAATGATGCAATTTTTATTTCAAAACTGAAAGATTGATGCGTTAGAACTTATTATCTGGTAGACTCTCAAGTTACTTTCAAGTTACTAGACTCATTTATGTGTTTATTTACATATCGATTTCTTGGCGTATACTGATTTCTGTCAGTCTTTTATATAGAAAACAAAATAAATGTACCTTATTTAGTTATCATTCATTCTCATTGACTTAGTAATTTTGTTCCGAACTATTCAATCAATACTTTAAAAGATGCATTTGAAACTTTTCGTATGAAGGGCACCTGCGTACTGATAAACACCAAAGTATGTCAATTTGCAAGCATTTATTTTTAGAAAATGGGTTTATTTATTATTTATTCTATGCTTCTCAGAAAACAGTCGGATTCTATAAAATGAACCTAGAGAATGGAGCACAAGCGGGATATTACTCAGGGACGTGTAACATGACCTCTGACCTGCCCCCTGAAGGGAAATACAACTACACAGTGATCATATTGCCAGGGGAAGTTAACGTGTCCACCTTGTTCAACGGAAGCAATGAAATACGTACGTGATTATCAAAAACAGTCTGCCTTCATGTCTTCATGCATGATATGTCTTCTCTTATCATCAACACGATTTCGTATGTGGTGAGACCACTCTCAAGTGTGTAATGCTTCGTGAAAAATGTCCATACTAGTAGTAGTTGCGGGAAGACCATAATCTGTACCTATGGAAAAATTTTATTACTATTTGTTTCATAAAAGTAGTTTCAATGCTGTCTTTCTCTGTCAAAACAGTGTCGGTATGGAGTCGTTAATGCTGGTGAAAGATGATGAGTCTGATATCCATGACTGGGAACCTTCTAAGCCATAGCATAAACCTTATCTCGTGTCTTGGCATGCCGCAGTCATTTAGATGATAGTGGTGATGATAAAAATAATGTCATCTTTGTTTAATAATAACTTTTCAAACACCTATTCACCGTAGAAATGAATAGTAAGCAATCAGTGTTTAGTTTGCATCTCAGCAAAAAAATTATTTGCTTTTTTTCACAATCTTGTTTTCATCATTTAGCTTTTTATAATACTTTATAACGACGTTTGCATGTTTGCAAGCTCATATTTAAATATCTTTATCATAAAACATCTAAGAAGTACCTAACTTAATCAAACACCGCCCATTCTGTCACATCTGTTCAATGAAATGTAATCCAACACACAACTTTCAGCAGTACGTAACTGAACACACGTTTTTCAGTGGTGGATTGTTAATTTTCCGAATAATGATTTTCGCCAGTTTGTTTACTGAAAATTATTTATTTTATAATCATATATGAACATTTATTAATGTGAACAGGTGTTTATATATATATATATATATAGACATGAGAGTTGCAATATCCCAGCTTTCGTCTTCAGTACACCAGATGTAAAAAACTGTCCCCAATGAGGAACCATTCATTTTTTATGTCTGGATCATTATTTAAATGTTAACAGCATTATCCGAGCACTCTCTACATCTTTTCAGGTCAACCAAAAGGTAGTTTAGAACACAACTGTCCCCTCTACGTGACAGCAGGAGATGACCTCACTTGTCAATGTTCCATCAGTAACTTAGGCTCGCCTCCAGGAAGACTGAAGTGGAACAACACAGCATCTAGTCTCCTATCACTAAGAGGCCTGAAGAGAGAGCAGCATGGAGTGAGCTACGTGTGTAGTCTGACATGGAACAGGACAGTCCAGCAGTCACTGACCTACACACTTATCATCACTTGTGAGCCGATGACATTTTAAACATAGCTTAGTGATAGTATGACGACATTGAATTCGATAATTAATTATGTAGTATTTTTTGCTTTATAGATACAACATACTAGTGTCCTCTGGTTATAGGATTCTTCATATAGATTTGCAAAGACTTCTGAGTTCATTAATAATTGGCAGACTTGGTTGACCTAACCATGAAAGTCGGTTTCAGATTAAAATTAATATATACACATCAGGATAAATCATTGAAGGTCGATGATGATGGAACTAAATATACTAAATATATACTAAATATTTTATAGCAGTGAGATTGTTCTGACATTAAAACAATAACCGTGTGTTGCTACTGGACTTTATTTTCTTATTAAAACCTCTTTAAAATTAGACGAAAGGCAATAAAGTTTGATATCCCCATTACTATTACAGATCCTCCAACTCAGCTCAGCTTTAAGCTGAACAACAACGTAAGCGAAAACGTGGTGGTTGAGAACACCACGGTGACCATGTTGTGTCAGTCTGACGGCAGACCAGCACCCAACATGACCATCACACACATCACCAACGGTAATCGCGTCGTACAAAGTCTGACGGGAGGAAATGTGACTGTAGCTGATCAGAGAGAACTTGGTTATATTATCACAGCTGTGCAGTGTGAGGCTTCAGGTGAATACAGGTGTTCAGCAAACAACGCCGTGGGACAAATAGAGAAGTCCGTCACATTGTATGTAAAATGTAAGCCGTCTTTTTATTTTCCGTTTATCCCTAAAAGATTGATCACTGTCCTAAATACATTATACTCGTCTTTGAAAATGTTGTTTGCGCACGCGTGTGTGCATGTATGTGTGCATTTTTTATGCATGAGCGTGTGTGTCTCAGTGCGCACTTACGTAGGAGTCTTGGAGTGTGTACATCTATGAACTCTCTATTTCTTTCTTGCTGTTCTTTTTCTGAATTATGAGTGTGCGTGCGCGCGTAAAGGTCTAAGCACACTGTGCGTTCTGAACGTACTTCGATGATGCGTAAAGTTATGAGACGGTAACATGAGGAGTATTGTCAAGGACAAGTTGTCCCTGCTTTAATAAATAGCTAGAACGACACAGATTTGAATTAAATGAAATGTGCGGAATTATCATCCAGGCGAGGGGGACACCTCGAGTAGATGATTTGAAGGTGTGATATTTTATACTACACAGTAATGGGTTGCGGGAGAGATGATGATGATGATGATGATGATGATGATGATGATGATGATGATGATGATGATGATGATGATGATGATGATCCAATTTCTTCATCTCAGAGATACGCTCAATGCGCAGTGATGGCAACAGCTACCAGACTGCAGATCAAGTTCATTTACATAATGAATTAAACAAACAACAACAAAATGCAGATGATGACACATGAGATAAAAAAACTACACCATTTGAAACAAGTGGGTCTTCAATGTTTTCTTGAAAGTTGCAAGACTCTCGGATTCCTTGGTAGAGAGGGGAAGCGAGTTCCACAGAAGCGGGGCTACATTTGAGAAAGATCTAAAACCCATTGTCTTTTTGTTTGTTTTCCCTGTCTGAACCATCGGTAGTCTTAGTCTGGATTGGGCTGCTGAACAAAGGTTCCGCTGAGGTTGGTGACGGTTAATGAGATCTTGTAGATATGCAGGCGTAAGGTCGTGAAGGCGGCCGTATGTCAGTTAAGAATTTGTATTTGATCGTTTTCCCCACAGGAAGCAAGTGGAGGTCACACAATATAGGAGTGATATGGTCAGACTTTTTCTTTCGTGCAACTATTCTAGCAGCCGTATTTTGCACTCGCTGAAGCCTCAACAACTCACTCTTTGAAATTCCCCAGAGGCAGCTGTTTGAATAGTCTAATCTCGAGTGTATGAGGGACACAGCAACTGCATATGCAGTCTTCTTATTTAGAATAGGTTAAAGTCGTCCAAGTGTGTAGATGTGAAAAAACATGCCTTGACCACCGAACTGACATGATCAGACGAATCCCAGACACTCAATCCCCAGACTCTTAATTTCCGACACTTAATCCCCTAGACACTTAATCCCCAGACACTTAATCCTCAAAATGAAATTTCAACTCAAAAAATTATGAAGTGAATGAAAAAATTAATTCGAATTCAAATAATACTTAACTTCAACATTTATAACATCCCAGTCTTATGAGAGTTATCCAGAGTTACCACGCGACACATTTCTCTTACGGTTATAATATTTATGGTTCACAAAATAGCAGTTTTGAGTGTTGTGTCGCGATTTGGGGATTACGTGTCTGGGGATTAAGTGTCTAGATGATTAAGTGTCTGGGGATTAAGTGTCTAGGGGATTAAGTGTCCGGGGATGAAGTGTCCGGTCACCATTTTACACAGCAATAACCAAAATAGATATTTGGCATCTAAGCAATCACAGACAAATCAGCAGACAGGACAACTTATTAAAAAGAATAGTGACAGACGAATTCTAGCTACATTACAGAACTTAATGATATTTGCTGAGCTTTTAGAGTATTTCAGAGTGTTTAAAGATCATGCTTAAATGCTTAAATAAATTGCACAGGTTTAAATTTATTTAAATGTATTGCAAATATTTATAAAATTATACCTTTAGAACGGGCAGATATTCCTGCTTATCCTTGTATGTTTGATTATATTTTTAGCACGTTATATATATATATATATATAATTTATAAATATAACTCATTATTGTTTGGTATGAAGGGAACTTCTAGGTATTTTTTTCTTACTTTCTATCCTTTCAGGTAATCCCAGAAGAAATTTCGCCGATACCGGCTTGACACCTCCAGCTATTCTGACTGGAAAAAATGCAAGTTTCGAACTGATTGCTTATCCGACATCTGTGAATGTGACCAAATATTTTCTTGGATCAAATAACTGCAGCTGTGAATCACAGGCCAGTGTTGACGTATTTCGAGTGGATTGCACGCCCAGTTCTCAAGCAATTTATAAAATTACTTGCACAGTAACTGTCATGAATGTGACATCATATACAGCCGGACTCTACAAAGCCGTGGCCAGCAATGAGCTCGGAAGTATCGCACTTATCTTCGAAGCCCTTCCCCGAAACAGTGCAGGTCGGCATTTTTTTTAACATTTCCTTGTACTGAGCTGTCTTCAGTCAAAAAAGCAACCACCTTTACCTTTAGATACACAATCACTTTTAGCCTTGTTCGTTAAACATTTTTGCTGACATTCCGCAAAACAATGATAGATTTTGACATAGCTGTTTTCTGATCTTGGAATTCTCATTATTATCAGAATCATAGTCATAGTTCTAAACTGATAATTTTTATGATGTGCTTTGTGAAAAGCACGTATTTTCAATAGCATATTTGAGACACAGTTTATTACAAACAAAATTGGTCTAACGTTTTTCCATATTGAAAATTTTGTTCCTTAAGTGTTGGTCAAAGCTTTTCATATCCCATCCTTTAATTATCGTTTGCGTCAGTGACTGACAGCTCCTAAACGCGTAAATATCTATGTGTGCGTGCGTGCACTCGTGCATGCGAGTGTAAACTATACGCCAGGGTGCACACACACATATATACCGACTGCTGACGCGGCGAAGAGGATAAAATTAACTAAAAATGACACATTAATTTCAAATGTTCGAAAATTTTATTTACATCTTGCTAAATAAATACATTCGAACACTACCATACCGCGTCTCTAATTCGAAGTTTTTACCAGACTAACAATAGGGTTTATAAACTTTATAATCTGATGCTACTTCTACTGATTTTGATTGCAGGGAGTGACAAGAGCAACGATGTAACGTCATCCGATGTTAACTTCAGTCGAGGTCTGGGGACTGGTCTTGGTATTGGCCTAGGAATCGCTGCTGCTGAAGCTGTAGTTGTTGCGACAGTAGTTCTTGTCTTTTGCTGGCGGCGACAGCAGCAGACCTCGAGAGCTAAAGGTGCTTAAATTGTGTACTTAACCTTAGATTATATATATATATATAAACTCACAAATTCAGTTAATTACTACATCTGATGGCAAGGAGAGGCTGAAAGAAATATCCCAGCAAAATATTAGGAACATTATTTTTGCTTAAAATTGTGAATATATAATCTGTATAAGTTTTAAGTTTTCATTTGTTACTTTATCTATCTATCTATCTATCTATCTATCTATCTATCTATCTATCTATCTATCTATCTATCTATCTATCTATCTATCTATCTATCTATCTATCTATCTATCTATCTATCTATCTATCTATCTATCTATCTATCTATCTATCTATCTATCTATCTATCTATCTATCTATCTATCTATCTATCTATCTATCTATCTATCTATCTATCTATCTATCTATCTATCTATCTATCTATCTATCTATCTTCTCGCAGGCATTACAAACTGCAGAGTAAAGAAATGAAATATATTTATATTTATTAAACTTGAGCAGTGTGAAGATATACACACTCTTTCTCTTTATATATATATATATAAGATATTATTTCTGTGATTGTCATTTTTCAGGTGGAAGAGATAATACGGGTTACAGTTCGTAAGTAAAGTACTCAAAGAGCATGTTCTATGAAAAATCTTTCTTTTAACATAGCAGTACTTGTTTCTATGTTAATTATAATATTTTTGTAGATTATGTGTAGTCTGTCTTTACTTATTGCATCATTAAGCAGCAACTGTTAACAATTTACATCTTTCCTAAAGAAAAGAACCTTATAAACACAACAGCTCATACTATTTTCACAGAACGTTTGTATTTGCTGTGAATTTTATGGGGCAAGCGCAAATATGTCCTCGAGAACTGGGGTAGAAGGGTAATGTATTCACAATGTTATTGTGTCTTTGTGTTTGTCTGTCTGTCTGTCTGTCTGTCTGTCTGTCTGTCTGTCTGTCTGTCTGTCTGTCTGTCTGTCTGTCTGTCTGTCTGTCTGTGAGAGAGAGAATCTTTCTGCATGTCAGCCCACCACCTGCTCCTAGTCCCATCACCCCAGTCTGCTGCACTTTGGGGAGCACCACCATCACTACCACAACTAATGCAACACATAGGAATGTTCTCCATGAAACTGTGGTTAAAGCCCCCGATCCCAACGGCAAGTGCAGTGATCTAGCCGCCTCATCTTCTAAAGAAACAGCCGTGAAACCACAAGGGAAAACGCCTTGCAGGACTAAGGATGCGTCGGTACAGACCCGGCTGTCTAACATGTGACCAAGGTTTGGCATCGCACAACCGTGTGACACGACACACTGGATTAAGTAAGAACAGTTGCTGACGAGAAGGCCCGGCCCAGTGAAAGGGTACAAAACTTCGGCAAAAGATCAGACAAGACACAAATGACACAAGGGAGAGCACAAGTTCTACTGACCCAGTAACTACGCGACACGAGGCCGCAACACTGGGTGTCTGCGTTGAAGTTCAACAGGACACAGTACGGGATTCACCCGTGAGAATACTTCTTATCTTGAACTGAAACATAGAAGTTTTTCTCGCAAAAATACACCAACCTTCACTACATCAATGGGTTAAATATTGTGTGTTTTACATTTATGAATTTAGCAGTAGGCTGAATGTTTCTCTGGTTTCGAACAATAATTTAGTTCTGCTTCTAAACTTACTTCGCAAGGAAGAGCGTCTGGAGGTATCCTTGTTTTAGTTAAAAATGTATTCAGTTACCTTTTACATAGACTACAACGTACGGTCGACGAATTGGTTCTATAAACGTTTATTCTATTAACTATTAGCTTTTGGTAGTGATAGAGATGCTGTGTTTTGTGGCGTTTATGTGCCCTCTTATAACCAGAGACATGTTCATGTCGAATTAAATATATGCCATGTTGAAGAGTTAATTCTAGATTGTATACGGAATTCTGAACGACACTGCTGGTACCTACTTTTAATGATAGAACGGGAAACTGTAATTCTGCATCATTTGACAATGAAGTTGATATATGAAGTTGATATTTGAATTGCTGTTCATGCAGACTTGTACGAATATTGGCAATCCAAAGATCAGACTGCTTCATCGTTAGGAAAGCTGTAGCTACAATTTTGTAATTCCTGTGACTTAAATATCTTGAATGGCACCTGTGTGTTGGGGGATGAAAAGGGTTGATCGAAGTTCATTAGCACCTAGGTAGTAGAGCAATTGATTATTTCATTTGTTCTAGAGAAATGGGGCACGGCCAATTTAGTTTAGAGGTAGCGGTACGATTCGAAACCGGGACATAGTGATAGCAGAGACAGAGCCAGTAATTATAGAGAAAATCATGAAAAAGTCGGCTAGAAATTAAGTGATGCTATTAAGCGATATAATAGATTTTGTCAGTTGAACAGTCAGGAGAGCGTTTTAACGCTGGCATCTTAGACGCGGCCCCTTGCACAGATAGCAGGTATCAAGTATTTAAAAACAAAAGTGAAATGGGTACATTGTCGGAAACATACAGAAATGTAAGTATGCAAAATGTAACTCTATCGAAAATATGTTGTTTTGTTTTATGTGTGATTTCCCACTTGAAGAAAAACCAAAGGGTTTGCTCAATAAGGAATTCGTTCGTTCGTTTGTTCGTTCGTTCGCTTTTTTGTTCGTTTGTTCGTTTGTTCCTTAGTTCGTTTGTTCCTGTGTGTGTGTGTGTTTGTTTGTTTGAGTGGGTGGGTGGGTGGGTGGGTGGTGCTGTGTGGGTGGGAGGGAGGGAGAGAGAGTGATGGATGGGGTAGATGTGGTCGCGCTTTAGTTAAAGTAGCGATTTAGACATAGGACTGTATGTTTTCCAGACGGCAAGATACTTCGTTTGATAAAGCATCTGAGCTGACGTCATCTTCAGGACGGGGTAAGTATGGTTCCGGTTACCTGTTATTATAAGCTGTGCATTAGATTCCTCTGTCTTATGTTTTATACAGTGATATTCAACGCTACTTGTAAAAACTGTCAAAAATCAATTATAAAAATGGCTAAAACGAATGATGTTTTCACGCAGAACACGAGAGTGCGTATGAAGCTATTGGTAGTAGTCAGACTGGACAGACAGCTGCATACACTAACGTTCAAGAAAGTCATTGGTCATCAAGTAAGACTTCAAACAAGACAGGTAACGCACGTGTTTTTAGAACTGTATAGTGAATGTTCTGAAATTTTTCGAACATGTAAATGAACGAATTTTACGTCGCGTTTTATATAGTGGTAAGTTAAATACCGACATTGTCGAGTGTGGGCAGTTGGGTTCACAATAATATCTTGTATTTCTTTCAATGGGATCTTTGTATATATATATATATATCAACTGTCGTGTTAAATGTCCTACAGCTATTTTTAACCGTCTATTTACCTAATTTTGCTACCAACTGCCGTAAATATGTTCTTGTGACCCTTACTTGGATTCAACACCATAAAGGTTTATTATTAATGTTCAATGAAACTTTATTTACAAGGTTTTGTTATTGCTGTCTTAGGTAACGTATACGACGGCCTACACCTTCAAGATGTAGGAGTGAGCTCACATTACGCTAGCCTGACGTAGGCGAACATTTGATAAAATAATAGGCTTACAGTAAGTATTTAGTCCGTTGATATTACTAACAAAGGAAATGACGTTGTGTAATTAAAAAAACTTAATTTAAAGGTAAGACATCATAATCTTATTGCAAATGATGAACTTTCCTATGACACAACAATTAAAAAGTCCGGTTTTTCTGTTTCATAGAAAGGAAATTAGCTTTTTGCCTAAGGCTTGAAAATAGTATGGTGTTCACAATCTACTTTTCTTGTTATCAAAAGGTTTTCTCTCCAAAAGATCATCTTTATCTCCCATCAGACAAAAAGACCTGCAGAGAAGAACACACACCCTGAGTTCGTGAAGGGAGATCCTGCATAATGAAGGGCATAAACTGGGAACACATTTTTTTCCTAGGAACATACCTTGCTCCAACCCACAATGAGCAAGTTAATCAAAACTTGCAAAACATAAAACCTCATACAAGGACAAGGATGAAGGGCAGATAAAAAAAAACGTAGGAGCAGTTAGATCAATATCAATGCGATAAAGACAATATGATGACTTAGTTGTAAGCCGCAGCTCCCTATTTAGTTACGTGCTCATGATGATTACAACATTCTTAGATTATTTACATAATTAATAAATAATTTTCTTTGTCTCTACCTTGAGAGTGTTTAATGCTTTATTGATATATAAAGAACCCACGTGAAATGTCGTATTGTGAAATTCTACGATATGGAAACGCTTTTAACCGTTTTCACCACCACTACCCCTACAACCTTCGCAGATATGTATAAACTCTTTTCAAGTGTATTAATTCATACATGTTTCTCACATCTGTCGTTCTGCATACTATGAGCTCCATTCGCCATACTCTGTCCATCTCAACCACCAAAATTCTCATCTGCTTATTTGTTTTGTCTAAACTAGACTCTTGCAACTCTCTTTTTGCTGGCTGTCCTCAATACCTCATTGATAAGCTTCAGAAAATCCATAACGCAGCTGCTCGTCTCGTTTTCCGGACTCGCAAATCTGAACATGTTCGACCACTTCTTCACTCTCTTCATTGGCTACCAATTAAAGCTGAAATAGACTACAAGCTATCATTTCTATGTAGTGTATTCTTTGAAGTCTTCTCCACCCACTGACATCTTACCTGTTATTAAGGTAGGTAGTGAAGGCTCTCCACACCCCTGCCCGAAACCTTCCCTCTTCATCAGACTCCTACATTGTTTAGCTTGCTCCCACAAAGACAGCCACATACGGACTTGGACGTTTTCACTCTGTGCTAATAAGCAGTGGAACTCTCTTCCACATCACATTTGCTACTCGGACTCCAAGGCTACATTTAATCGCTCTCTGACCACACATTTGTTCACAAAGTACTATCACTGAATCACTATTCTTAACTCCCTTGCAATACTCTCTGTCATGCTAACCATCATGTAATGACTCCATCTCACACTGTTTACAGTACCTATATCCATTCATACCTACATCCATTGTTTTACATTCTATAGTCTAAAGTTATTTGCAGTAAAAATACATATTTAACCGTATATAACTTTTCTGTATGGTGTAAAAACATTTCGAGAACATAAAATGTTCAATACTAAGTAACACTGTTTTACCAGTAACATGCAACTCGATTATTTGCAAACATATTTTGCGAAATTCTTATGCAGTTGTTTTAAAATATGTCCCCTAATTTAACTCGAAAAGCAAAAAATGGTTATTGACAATTAAAATGCACGATCGTATTCCAATAAATACTTCAACTTTAAAAAAGAATACTTTCTCTCAATGATTTCTACAAATCTGCATATTATCGACCAGCATAGTAATGATCTTTTAAGGTATAATAAGCGTGTAGTAGCAGTCTTTACACATGAATTGTACGCGGGCTGCTTACCCTCGCTCTCTGTTTAAATACGCAAGCGGATGCAAAAAAGATATGTTTAAGATATAAAATGTTTCCTTTGTAAGTTATGTTTAAAGAACATGTTTATTATTCTGTCACGACTGCATGGCTCTTACAGGCTCATTTCTTGTATCAATGTTTGTGACATATTGATGAGTTGATAATTCAGTAGTGGCAATGGTGAGATGTACAGATCAATCACACCGTAAGAAAACACCCATGCGCCTGCCACTTAGCTTCATCTTTAACCTCTCTCTTTCTTTCTTTCTTTCTCCCCTCCTCTCTCTTTCCCTAAGACACATAGATTTTCAGTCCTAGAAACCATCTTTTTCTTTTTTTAACGAACACACACACACACACACACACACACACACACACACACACACACACACACACACACACACGGTGGTCTATTTTTTGCCAGTTACTTTTACTTTCTCTCTATATATACCCTTTGTCTGCCCTCATCACTTACATTAAATGCCACTTCTACACGAGCGACGCTCACCTCCAACACAGTGTAAGACCTGAATACAGCATTCACCTACATTCAACAAGATAATCACAAACAAACTTCTACTTAATGATGACACAACCAACGCAATTTCTATTGGTATGTGCCCAAATTTTACTCAAAGTTTGTTCGTTCTGTCTCTCCAACATGACTATTTCTATTCGTTAGTGACAAAAACCTAGGTTCCTATGGGATAACGGCATGTATCACTTAGTCCCTCGGTCTGCAGCGACATGCTACTATCTCCGACGCATTAACTCGATTTTGAAACATATTCCAGGAGGTATCATCATTAGACTCATTTCCATTGTGCTCTTTCGAATTAAAGACTCAACCATACATGTTCTTCAAAGGAATCAAAGCAACGCATACGGACATTTCCAGGAGAAGACAACGACAAAGACATTAACATAAAGAAACACTTTTATTACAACCATGAAACCGAAACATTATTTCAATTTACGCATTGGGAAAACACGCAGCTGCAGTATGTTTCTTTGAAATAAAACAAAGGGGTAAGCATACTTTGAGTGTTAATTTTGCTACGAATACTGTTCATTCAGTCGAAGTAGGTGGGCATATAGTTAGATATTCTATATAATATTTTCAGCGATCTACTTGGGGAAATCAACAAACAAATCTAAGAGAAGATGCGTGTTTGATGAAAGTGTTCAATGCACCAAGCTAAAATTTAAAAAAGACGTTTCACAGCAGAGTCTTGTGTGACCTGTGCAAGGTGTCTCATGATTACATTATCCTGTTTATGCTGTCATAGAAATCGCATACACAACCTATCCGTTTACCTGATACTATTAATAGAGTCTACTGGGCTTGTGCGTGACTGCTCTAATTTCCTTCTGTGTTGGTGGCTTTCGGCGTGGGTAACAGCAGCGCGATCGTGGATCCATGAGTAAATGGTGTTTCTGGTTCAACTCCAACACCTCTTGACATCCACCTAGCACTTGCCACCAGGCCGCTTTAGGTGGGATGGGTTGTTTGAGCAAGCAATGTTAATAATAGATTGTGATATGTCCATTTAGATTGTGCATATAACAGTGTGTGTAACCTTATGTTATGTATCGGTAGAGAGTGTAACGCTTTGCGTGCATTTGTATCATAATAAATTTTGTTTGTGGGGGCTGGGACACAAGTTTGCCTGATATCTTAACACAACAATACCGGTATGTGTGCTAGATTACACGCCAGTCGTCTCTTAGCAAAGTGAAAAGCCCACACAGGCTATAGTGTGTAGTGGCTCCCCTGACAGACCCACTGCGCCTTACGGGCTGACGCTTCTGTCAACCAACCCACAAAGGACATAAATTAAGGTAAAGAAAAGGGCTTACAAATCAGGATTTTCTTTTCACGGCATGTCAAGTTGCAATGTTGAGTTGGAACTGTTGACTCATTGTAGCTTACAACTAACAACTGAGAGACGAGTTAAGTGCTGTATGCGTCTGAACAGCAGCGGCAAGACAGTGTGAATAAACATTATACGCTTTGCCTCTAGAGACTGTGTAGTTCTTACTGCTTTATGCTACAATCTCTGACTTATGTAGGTGTGTTTATATGCTGGTGTGAGAAACAAGGGGTTAGATATATTCAATTCTTTTTACAAAAAGAAGGAATGACCCCCTCGCGCTGCGGTGAACAGCGTGCAGGCACCTCATTTTCCCCGATATTTAAACACAAAAACTTGGGTGCCTCGTCACCCACTGCATGGCTGCTGGCCAGCTCAAGGGAAGGGAAGAGGGTGCAGGGTGGAGAAAACAAAGCACTGACAGCGATGCATGGTGCCACAAACAAGCGTTCCTGATACATTACTCGTTTTTCATAATGTATAAGAAATGATAATATCTTACTGTAGAAAAGAAATCAATAATGAACATTAATTCCTAGATTTGTATCTAGTTTTACTAAAATGGCACATGCATATCTTAAAGAGAGGGAGAGATCGTATAAACACTATCCAGGTTAGAGTTTGGGACACTCTCACTGTTGTAGTAGGTACTCAATGCGAGCGAGATTGACGACGTATAGTACATGTGTGTGTAAACAAGGGCAATACGCTATGTTGCATTAGGTGCCTAGGTTTCCGTATTTATTAATAACTAACCTCACAACTGTTTCACATCAGCTTAAACGAGCTCTTTCACAGTCGGATTTATTATGAATTTTATCAGGAGTAGAGACATATGGGAACTTTTCTGGTTTTTGGCCTTTGCATGCCCACGCGGGTCTGTTGGTAAGTAGCTTTTACACTTTTTGTTTTCACTGCATTATGTGTGTTGAAATAAGCTTTAATTTCATAAGCTACATGCTTAACAACTGAAGCTGTTTTGAGCTTCCACTGTTGATCACGAAGATATTCGTTGCTTTGTGTATAAACACACATTCAATATTTTTCACTAGCCGAGCAGAATTAGGACAAGTTGCATTAACACCATCGCCGACATAACAAAACGATTTTAGTAGTCAAAGGGAAGTAACGCATGTACGAAATGTCCAGATAATAATGGCCTCCCTTTATTGTGCCAACAATCGTCGCGATTTAATTATGCTTTTAGAGATGTAAGCGACACAAAATGTCATAGTTCGTTCATGTTTGCGCTGTCGAGTTACTTTGTTGTGAATAATAATAATAATCATAAAACTATAATATATTATTAATAACACGATGGTGAGTTGTCGTAAAGCGCAATATATCTAGATTCAAGACGATCTGACTCAATGGTATGCATTTATTTTTACACTTGATAATCAGTTTAACTATACATAAACATTTTTGGATCCCGATTGAACTATTGAACTGCAGAACTAGCAGAAGCTCATCAGGCAGCATTTATCATTTTAGGTATTGACATAGATCAGACTAAGACTTACCGCTAGAGGTCCTGTTCTGAATAATGTAAACACCAACAACGCTCACTAAACTTAAATACTTTTGGAATGACCACATCTCTCTTCGCCCTCAGCTAATTTGCTCCCGTGTACGAGACACTGGTGCTGACAGCAAACTATCAAAAGAGAAATCAGTCCATGGAGATGCCACAAAAAGTCATTGTAACGCCTACAAAGACTACATCACAAATTAGTTTCTCAATGTATAAAATTAAAAAATTATTGGGCCCAATGAGAAGTTGCTCACAGTATAAAAAAAAAACCAGTGACATGGAATAGGCAAATCTTATATCATCAAGATTTCCTGCATTTAAAATTGAAAGAATTCGGTAAAAGAAAAGGCAGGCAAAAGAAGAAATAATCAGGAAACTCCTTTTAGTGGACTGATCTCTCATATTCGGTGCACCTGGCGCACTTGGTGGTACAATAAACCGGTTATCCTCAGGCCAATCAGGCTTTATGTGATGAAGATTCTAATTACGACGACGACAACGACGACCACGATGGTGATATAAACCTGAAAATATAAGTAAGTATATATATAGTTAGTATGTCTTTATATCCAAGATTTTATACAAAACATGTAACGTGTATGCACAATGTATTCCAGTTGAATTACAGATAAAGAGAAAAAGAAAAATCACTCACGGTGTGAACCCTTTCTGATAGCGACCTAATAAATTATTTCTAAATCTCTTCTGGTTTCGTATTATTACTTTTATTATTACTTATTTAGTTTTCATCACCTAAGATGCATATCATGGAAAACAATTCACTCGTCATTGATATATATTTCTTTTTTCAAAACAAATTATTGAAAAGTCAAACACACTCAGCATTACATTTTTAATGATACAATTTCTAAAAATACAGTGCAACGACTACTCACGTGCTTCCACTGCTAATGCTTCCACGTCCACTTTGATTTGGTTCTTTAAAGTAGGAATTTCTTACACAAACACTTTGTGATGGTTTTCGATGTCTTCAAATTTTGAACACACACACACACACACACACACACACACACACACACACACACACACACACACACACTCACACACAAAGAAACGGCAAGATCTGAGAATAATAGTTTTTGGCATTACTATTATGTGAAATACTCGTTAACTACATGTTGTGTGTTTTTCATAATATTTTATTTGTTTTAGAATACACCAGGGAAAATAGTATTTAAGACATTTTAATACTCCAGTTGTCTTTGCTGACTCTCTTTCTTTATGTCACCCTTGGAAATTCCTGGAACATAGCGACAACACCTATTCGTGTAAAGGACTAAATGCACAAAAACAAGAATTTGATGGAAGAAAGGAAGGTTAAAACAGAAATTGGTAGACAACATCCAAGAAGAGAATGATCTTTAATTCTACGCATTGTAGAAAACAAAAAAAAAAGTTGACGAATTGGTACAACAAACGTTAGGGTCCCCTTAAGAACCTTCAGAGCAAAGGAGTCTGTTATGTCGATGCTAATAAAGCTACTGCTGTTGCTGCTGCTTGGGACAAGCTCCTTCAGAAATCAACACACACACACACACACACACACACACACACACACACTAGCATACACACAATGAGAGAAAGTCGAGGAAGATTCTTTAAAAGAAATATCTTTCATAAATTTAATAAAGTCCTCAAGATTTTAGAGTAAAAGTTACATATATAACTAAATTTATAATGACCGAAATATGGGTAAATGAAATTGAAAGCTTTGAATATCGATGCCTTTTTCTTTTTTTTTTCGTATGCCTTTTTTCATATTAAAATTAACAATCAAACACTTTACTTGTTTTTTTTCACTTGTCTTAGTTGACTCAGTTTCCTTGTGTGACACCTGGAAATACCTGGAGGTGAGAGAACACAGCGACGACAACAACTATACATGTACAGGACTGAAAGCGCAGCAAGAAGTCGTCTGGCTATGGGATACAGATCGAATATTTACTTGTCAACCCCCTTTGTCATCCTGCACATTTCTTGGTGATGAAAGTGTAAAACAATTCTTCAGAGCTAGCAGAACTTCGACAACCTCCAGTGTCATGACTGTTCTCGCTACGGCAGCTCCAACCTTGGACTACTTTGGAACAACTAGTCTGACCTGTGAGATCACTCCTCAAGAAAACGTGATGTGTCCGCTCGACTCAGTTTGTAAGCTTCTTTTTTCTCTATGCGAGCAAAATATTTTATACGAAAAGAATAATAGACAAGGAAACTCATAATATTGTGACCACGCAAAATTGGCTTAATCTAATTTGATGCAGTTGCAGTAGAAATAACGCAGTAAAAATATATTAAACATTCAAGTACACGTAATTCTTTTGGAATGTGTACTTTTTACATTCAGAAAACATTTACTTAGGTCTAGTTCACTACATTTATATCATTAAGATGTTTGTGGTATTATGAAGTGTTTTTACTTATTAGTATGTGCACAGAGAGGTAAACTATATCACTAACTAAAGGTTAATACGAACAGTACGTATAAATTACAACACATAAAACTGATATAAAACATATAAAACGGGATAAGAAACGTAACTCGTCTTATTCTGGAGATCACTTATAAACAAATGTACTGATAAAAAGTAAGTGTGAACTAAAAATGATTTCCAATAACCATTCAGATACGACAAGTCGAGAAATAAATTTTTGTAGAAAACTTAGATTTATTGGAGAGATGATATTAATATTTTCCCTCTTATATATACGTTAGCGTCTGCTCTAATCACCTTTTAAAACTAGATTGGCGAATCTATTTACTTTTAAATATAATTTATTTCATAAAAGAATTGGATGACTAAAAGAAGACGATTATTTCTAACAAACATGTAGCAAAGAGACGCATGTATGCGAGCAGTGGACGAAGGCCATAGGTTCCGGTACACTGGTAAGTAGGCTAAGCCCAAGCATGCCCTCCTCTTTGCTCGTATGAAAGCAGTCAAAGCCGTCATCAGCTGCACAACCATTGCCGGTAGGCTGATCACCGTCATACCTTAGGATGTCACTATTATCAAATCTTACGTTTACACTTTCACGCAAAAAGAGAACAAAACTGATAAGTTCTATGAACAGTTTTTAAAGGTCGTAAAAGCAGCGCTGTGGGACAGTCTAGTAGTACTCAGCGACTGGAATGCCATAATCGGCTCAGATGATTGTCAACAAATGGTCGAAAAACTTGGCCTAGGTGACACAAACATTAAACCAAGCTCCGCCGATACAGTTTAACCAACACAAAGGAAGCACAACATACCTTAGAAGTCAGAGGGAAGACTAAAAACATAGAATACATCCCAGCTGAGCTGCTCAGCATGACCTAGGTTGAGGAAAAATAACGAAGGCCCTTACTGTTCTATGCAACAAAATTTGGAATACAAAGACTAACCAAAAGAATGGACGTAGTAACTAATCATTAAAAGTAAATCGAACCGAAGCTACGAGCAATAAGCCTAGTTAGCCACACAGGCAAAACCAATTTGAAAGGAAACTTGGATTGTATCAACACCACCTTTTTTGACAGACCAGCAAGGATGACGGCTGTATAGATCTTTAACTTTCTTATTCGGATTAAAAATAGATATACAAACATTAATAGGGTCTCTTTCACAGCTTTTAAGATTTTAAGATTTTAAATAGCAATTTGACAGTCTCGCAAAATTGACTGTGGCATACGATATTCAAGAAGACTGTCCTGATAAATTAATTGTCGCGTTATTTAGGAGCTCACTAAGCTCAACAGCTCAGCAGCCTACTGGAGCACAGTCGCCACACATGAGGCACCAGGACTCCCTTATCGCAACAGTAAAGAGGCTCAAGCTGATCATGAATTTTGCATCACATGCAACAGTTGATTGTGTGATCTCAGACTGGCAGGCAGGCTGTTTAATCTACGGAAGCACGCGATGATCCCCGACAGAGAAGTTTTTAAGCGTGCCTGCATTCCCACCATCCATGTCTATCTCTGAGACTGCATGTAAATTGGCTGGTCATGTCGTCCGTATGCCTGTCAGTTGCCTGCGAAAGCATCTACTTTGGGGAGAGCTGTGCTATGTTAAATGCAAAATTAGAGAGCAAAAAGCGCTATAAGGAGAACACCAAAACCACGTTCAAAGATCTTGACATTAAAACTGCCATTTGTGAAGCTCTGGTCTTTGACCACCAATCCTGGTTCATCATCCTCGCTCATGGAGCTGAGGCAGCTGAGGGCACACGCGCCATGGCAGCAAAACAGAGACCCACAGCTAACAAGTCCAGAGTGTCTTCTCCTCCTTCCCAACACCTTACCTTCTCACGTATGTTGCACATGTGGGAAACTTCAGGTTCAGAAATGGCCTCATCAGGAACTTCGAATCCATCAACACCGACACTAAACCCACTCATACCGTCAGTAACAAATGTAGACTGTCTTACCTTGATTTTTTGCTTGTTAAACACTTGTTGTCTTAATTTATAATGTTTTTTTTTTTGCTTTGTTTGTTTCACTTTGTAGAGTTCTGGCAAGTAACAAATAAGAAATATTATCGTTTCAGACCCCGCTGAAAGTATTACGTGTACAGTTCAGTTCAATGGCGACACATGGGAAGTAACCGGCTGGTGCCTTGTTTCTAAAGTCCGCTCGACGAGAAAAAAATACGGATGTTATTTATACCAGACGCAGGTATTATTATGAAGATGATTATTGTGCTTTATTATTAAAACATATGTATCTAATAGTAACGCTATACAACAAAAACTACCAAAAACACACTCATGCCATCAGTTATTGGGAAAGGTTTTCTAAAAATAATAGTTTTTACCGTTTCTTGAAATGGGAGTTGAGCTTGTAAGTTCAGTTTACAAAGATTGCTTTTTTTATCTAGTTCTTCCTGACAGTAATGTATCCTACATAAAAATATATAATATTTGATTAAAATATATGTTGCTGTGCTGATTGTTGCATTTAGGCTACACAATGTGTCGTTTTACCTCTTTTTTTCGTGGTCAAAATTTGAATTCTTTTGTGTAGGGTTCTCAAGGGCAAATAAGGGTTGGTTCATATGATATGAGAACACAGGCATCCACACCGTCTGGTTATTTCTCAGGCACGTGTAACATGACCTCTTACCTGCCATCTGAGGGAAGATACAGCTACACAGTGCTCTTCATGCCAGGGGAAGTAAATGTGTCCGCTGCATTTAACGGAAGCAATGAAATACGTAAGTCGTTTGGCTATTACATGTAAATTACTTCTGTTAAGAACGCTTTCTGTGATAAGGACTTATTCAGCTATAGTTTTAGCCATGAATCTGAATCAATTTAAATTACGCTGAAATGCATAGATTATGTCTTTATTTTGGGCCCGAGGAAATAAAAGGAATATAGCCGCTAGGGATCTGTTATCATTAATGCTTGATCGAATAGAAAACAATTTTGGCAAGCCAGCCGCGAGCTCTAAATGTGTATTTGATTCCGCAAGACAACTCTTTATAAACAAAATCGCTTTAAATAGTTGTGTACAAAGAGTCTCAAAGACTTTGGGGAGCGGATTACCTTCGGAAACATGATCTTAGCGTCCTTGACTTTCACGATACACTGTAGTATAAGGATAAGATTTGATTAACCTTTGATTAACTAAGTATGGCGCTATCATTCAACGATAAAGTTAACTTGATTAAAACTTTGGTATACGATTTATATCTTCTTCCTGCGCACGACGTTAAACTCGGGCTGAGCAAATTAACATATGCACGGAGGAAGTTCTTATGTTCAAGTAAAGAAGGAGTGCGTAAAATTAACAATCACAAACATTAGGTAGACTATAATTATCAAACAAACTGAGAATGCATTCGAACAAACATTCCTTGACTGGTACCAACTGACGAGGGATTTGGACTGTCCGTCGAGGGAACAACTAGACAGAGATGCTCTCCTCTTAGGCCTCTCTTGAATGGGGTTCAAAAAGGTTTTACATCAAACGACCAGCTCACCTTTGTGAATAGTTTTTCTTTGTTCACTTTGAAATCAACTCCCCGCCACAATACCTGTCAAATTCTCAAAAAATAAAATCCCCCCAAACATTTACATCTAATTCTCAGTCCATGATGTGTATCATTCATGAACACCTATGGCTTTCAATGTGTGACATTATGTGTATATGTGTGGCGTCAGGTCGGCCTAGAAGTATTCCATATCACAACTGTCCCCTGTACGTCAAAGAAGACAACCCTGTAACCTGTGTTTGTTCTGTCGACGACTTGGGTTCACCTCCTGGGCAGCTAAAGTGGAACAACACGAACTCCGAGCGACTCATACTTCCAGGAGTGAAGATCGGTCAGCACGGAGTAAACTACGTGTGTAGTCTCACCTGGAACAAAACAATTGTGCAGTTTGTGACCTACACACTTCTCATTGCTTGTAAGCTTTCACGGCAAAGGTTCTTTTCTCTTGTTTATCGAGTTATGTTAATTGGGTAAAAAGCACATGTTTATATTTGTTTATATTACAACTGAGGATGCTAGTAAATTTTACTTTTGGGAACTAAATTTAGTTTAATTTTTGTTTTTAGGTTTGTATGACATTTGTTTAACAAAATCGCTGAAATACAAGTTTTGTGTGAATATGTGTGCAGATCCACCATCTCAGGTGAGTTTCAAGTTAAACAACAGCGAGAACGTGGTCGTAGAGGAGAAGAGCCCAGTGACCATGTTGTGTCAGTCTGACGGCAGACCCACACCTAACATGACCATCATAGACATCACCAACGGTAATCTTGTCCTACACAGTCTGCCTGGAGGAAACGTGACTCTAGCTGATCAAAGAGTTGAAATACGATATAACAAGGCTGCGGTTGAGTGTGAGGACGCCGGTGAATACATGTGCTCCGCTGAGAATGTTATAGGCAGTAAACACCAGGCTGTCAAATTATTTGTCATGTGTAAGGACACATTTGTTTCTTCTACATTTATTAGAAAGTTGTGGTATTTTCTTCCTTTAACCAGTTATTAGATTATGATGTTGAAAACTTTTTTATGATTTATAGATTTTATAGTTAAATAGCTACCTTTACATCATGTCACTTAAAATTTACAGATTAATTAGTTGATTGATAAACAATTGATGTTTTTACAGGGTCATTGTTTACAGAAAAGGAGCAAGAATTCCGATAAGGACGTTTTTATTTCTCTAGAATAAAAAGAATTATTTAGGAACATATATATTTAGACGAATGTTAAGAAATTGTGATATCAATAAAATTTTCTTTAAAAGCTTACATGAACAGTAAACATCTGAAGATAAACACTTAACAACAACAACAACAACAACACACACACACACACACACACACACACACACACACACACACACACGCAAGTCACGTCGGTATTACGCTAAGCTTAAAAATTATTTTCTTTGAAAAAGGAACTTCAACATGCGATAAATATTTCTTTCTTTTGCCAATTGTTTACTCAAAGGGAATATTAAATTTGCAGAGTGTATCAACTATAGAAATATGATTATCTTTTCTATGTCATTCATTTTTTTCTTTAGCTATTATCTTTCTTATCCACTTTACAGATAGTCACATATAGAAACAACGAAAAAAAGCACAATCACACACCTTCACATGGAGTCGATTCCTAAATACAACACTCTCATATTTCCTTATACTGATGACAATCGCTCTGTAGTACACGACACTTAATTTTCGATTCAACTTTGCGTCTTCTCTTTACTTCTACGTTTTTCTGTAGCTTTACCAATGCCCACAATACTTCGTGTGCATGCTTCAGATACACCTTGCTACACAAGCCGTTAATGTCCCAAATCACTATCTGGCATTTAAGCACGCTCTAGCAAGTCAGCAGACAGCTTCGTGTAAAATTAATAAAAAGATGAGTTTTGTGTTATTAAATTTTATTTTAAACATTTTTTTAGTTTTATAACTAAACAAATTTTATTTAATTGATTAATATTGCTCGTTATCAGATACAAGGGTTTTTGTAACTTACTGTTTTTACTTTCGGCTCGGCTTCAGGTAAACCTAGGAGGGCCGATGCGAGCCCTACTCCTCCGACTATCTTGGAAGGCAAAACTACAAGTTTTGAACTGATTGCTTACCCGAACTCTGTAAATGTGACAAAATATTTCATTGGATCAAATAACTGCAGCAGTGAAACACCGGTCAGCGCTGATGTATTTCGTGTAGACTGCACACCCAACTCTCACTTTCTTTATAAAATCACCTGCACAGTAACAGTCATCAAACTGATGTTGAATTCAGCTGGACTTTACAAAGCTGTCGTCAGCAATGAGCTGGGAAATGTCGCACTAATCTTCGAGGCCCTGCCCCAAAATACTACAGGTCAGCTTTAAACACGTCCTTGTACTAAACTGTCTTCTGATAGGGACACCTCCTTTCAACGAGATAACAAACATTCCTTTAAATGCACAATCCCTTTGAGCACTGCTCATTTAACATGTTGGCTGATATTCCGAAAAGCAATGGTAGTTTTTGACATATTTTTTCTGGTTTTTGAATTCCCGGTATTATCACAATCATATTCATAAGTCTAAATTGCAATTTTTTCCTGATAGTTTCTGTGATGTGTATTTCGAAGAAATAATTAACATGAAAAGAAAATATAAAACGGAATAGCTGAAACTTGAAAAAACAACCAAAATGAGATATATAGTCTGTAACGTATACAACTGTCGTATCATTTGAACGCAATGATTATAACGTTACAATGTTTTCAAAGCTTTTCATAGCCAATCCTTTATTATGCATCATGTGCGCCGGTGACTGTGTCAGCTCTTGAATGCCTGAATGTGTGAGTGGGCGCGCGAATGTATGCGCGTGAAAACCGTGCGTCAAATTACACACATATATATATATATATACTAGAAAATACACAAATATACTAATATTTAAGGAAATATACTAACCTAGCCGCAAAAGTGCAAGGAATCAAGCACAAATTACAATATCAAAAATATGAGTTACATCATGAAAAATAACTACCATACCGCGAGTGTGAAGTCTACAGAACTCATTACAATACTAATTTTTACCAGACTACCAATCAACGTATAAAGCTATCAAACATGAATAATATGATGCTATTTCTACTGAACATTTTTTAGGGAGTGAAAATTGCGAAGATGTAACATCGTCTGAGTTCAGTCGAGGTTTGGGAACTGGTCTTGGAATCGGCCTGGGAATCGGCCTGGGAATTGCTGCAGCTGAAGCCGTAGGCGTAGTCCTTGTCATTTGCTGCCGACGAAAACAGCAGAAGCCCAAAGGTGCTCAAATTGTTTACTAAAATTAGATTCTATACACAAACTCAGAAACTAAGTGAATGAGCAAAATAAAAAAAAAATTTGTGACAATCAGCGCTGAAGGGAATTTCTATCCCGATAAATGTTAGTCAAATATTATGAAAATTGTTGTTACTTAAAACGTTAAACGTAATATTTGTCTCCATTAGTCACGAAGCCTCTCATTTATATATTTACACCAGACATTACAAACTATAAAATAATAGAAATTAAATATCTTTATTTTTAGTAAGTGTTTGTTATGTGTACAGATACACGATCATTATATATATATATATATATATGAGAAATTATTTATATAGCTGTCATTTTTTTCAGCTGGACGAGAAAATACACGATACAGTTCGTAAGTAGTCCTTTAGGTAAAACGTTCGGAGTAAAACTTTTCTTTTAACTTAAGAGAACTTGCTTATGATTGATTTGAAGTATATTCAGTAAAGAATGTGCAGTCTGCCTCTCATCATGATATTGAGGTCAATCTCTCATGAAAAACAAAGCCTTATTAACCTACGCCGCTTCACACCATGGTAACGAACTTTAGTATTTGTTGTAAATGTTATGTTTTCGAGTACGGGGGTAGAAGTGTAAGCTACTTATATATTATTGTATTATTGTGAGTGAGTGAGTGAGTGAGTGAGTGAGTGAGTGAGTGAGTGAGTGAGTGAGTGAGTGAGTGAGTGAGTGAGTGAGTGAGTGAGTGAGTGAGTGAAATGTGGTCACGCGTTATTTGAAGTATTTGTGTATGAGACACATGACTTTATGTTTTCCAGGCGACAAGATATTCCGTTAGATAAAGTAGCTGAGCCGCCGTTATCTCCAGGACGGGGTAAGTATGGTACTTGGTACCGATTCTTCTATCATTTTCCATAAATTTATTATGATTTGTACAGAAATAATCTACAGCGCGCCAACAGTTCAGAAATATTCTTAAGAATTGTCAAATATATAATGAATATATACAAAAAGCTGTTTTCACGCAGAACACGAAAGTTCGTATGAAACTATCAGTACTAGTGAGACTGGACAGACAGCTGCCTACACTAACGTTCAAGGAAGTCATTTGTCATCAAGGAAAACTTCAAAGAAGACAGGTAAGGAACTAGACGATTGTTGGTTAAAGTATTAATGCTCGCATTTTGTGCCGCGTTTCATTTTGAAAAAAAAATTATGTGTGTGTGTGTGTGTTTGTGTGTGTGTGTGCTTTGCTACAAACTCAAAGATCCGATCCTGTAACTCTTACTTTGCCTGGACGCTATAAGCATTAATTCATAAATTTGAATTAATCAATATGGTTTTGTTATTGGTGTCTTAGGAAACGTATACGATGGCCTACACCTTCAAGATGTAGGAGTGAGCTCACCTTATGCTAGTTTGACGTAGTCATCGTAAAATCACAGCCTGAAAGTAAGTATTTTAATTTAGTCCACTCTAGAAAATTAGCGTTCCATTACATAAAACATAGTTACTGGTAGTACATTTCTTATGCACACATTGCAAATGATACCTCTTATAATCACCACTTAAAGCTCGTGCTCTTCTGCTGTTTATAAAAGAAGCAGTTTTCTGCATTAGGCTTTAAAACAGTATGGCGTTTAACCTCTATTGAAATTAACCTCTCGCTATATCGAAAGTTAAGATGTTCTTTAAAAGATCATCTTTTTCACCTTACAGACATAAAAGACCTGCAAACGAAAATACAGACCCTGAGCTGTTCCATGAATATCCTGCATGTCCCTTACTTTGATCGCATCACCAATGAGGAAAGCCACCTTTTCTTTGGAACGCACCATTTTCTTTGTCACAATAGGCAAGATAAACAAACCTTGCAAAGAAAGCCTTGCAAAGACAAGACTGAGACGGATATGAAATAAAAGGTTTTTTTCTTTTCTTTCGTTACAACCGACGATATCTACATATTTATATATACATATATTCATTTTATGTATATATATATATATATATTGAGTTTCAAAATAATAATATTTCGATTTGTAGCATTCTGGTGAATTTGTAGACCATATCAGCTGAAAAGGTTTGATTGTTAGCTTGCACATTTTAGTTTAGAATATGCTTCCTGGTTGCCGTCACCCCTTCTGTGGTTCGATAAGCTTGGTCTTAGTGGGTTTATCTTGTCTGTACATCAGTGTAATAGCTACGCAGTATAGTTTATGGTTTTAATCGTTCTTGCCACAGTCTGGCCTTTGACGACCTGTGCATAGCTAGGTTCACAAGTAACACGAGTCGATCGTATGTCTTAACATCTCTCTCTTGTTTTGGAATTTATGTAGAGTTTTGCAATTTTAATCAAAGTTTTCATGGTCAGTGACATCATTTACTTTATGGAAAGCGCTGTCGTGAAATGTTTATTATGATTATCAGCTTATATTGATGAAAAATATGTATATATTCTAACCAAATAAGTCTTGATAATGTTTGATTGATGTGCACGAGGCTAAGCACTCTGATTTATCAGTGTGCTAAATAAGCGTTTCGTAGATTGTCGAACACAAACAAAAAGATGTTTAAGAAAAGTCAGTTCATCATGAAAGAAAACCTCCTTTTGCAATAATCTGTGTGCACTCTCTTCATAAACCATGTATGCCCTTTTTCTACTAATTTTTCTGACGATTTAAAAAAAAGTGTGGTAGGCATTGCTACACAAAATTTACTCACAGTAATTGAAAAAAGAAGAGAATATGTAACTGGAAAGAAAAATAGAATAGTGTATTTTTACATTTGTTTAAGAGTAGGGATTATGCTCAGTGAAATTGATTTATTTTTACATTATGTACAACAGGTAAAGGATCTTCAGTGCCGCGATTGTTAGCTTTCTGTCGAGATATCAAAGTAGAATGTGTGTTCCCAAAACATGGGAATTTAGTCTTGAAGGCTGGTTTTCAAGAACAATACAAGGTCTTTGCACCCTCGCAACTCAATTTAATTCATTCTTAATAGCATTGAAGCAGGTTCGCAAAGACTGAAATGATAGCTAGCGTTAGACATACACAAAAAAACAAAATGACAGGCATAAAGACAAGCAGAAGGTTTTTTCCTGACATTCTTTTTGTTCATGAACTCGTTTTACTCTCTTTTCTCGAACTTATGAAAGAAGTCCCTAAACTATAGATTAACGTTCCCGATACACATCAAATACGAATAAGTATGTTTCATATGTGTCATGTGTTAAGGGGGATCACACACACACACACACACACACACACACACACACACACACAGAAGAGAGAAGTGGAAAGACAGTTTGTACAGGTGAACATATTTTTATATATACTGAAATAAATCGGGAAACTGCTACTTTAGGTGGAGCTACGAAGACGGTGTGAAAGTTTCAAGTTGTCATGTCACATGGAGAAGTTTTGATGACCAGGGTTTGGCGTCTTATATACTGAAGTTATTTGATATATGCAACAGTTCAAACGACTAGGTGACTGCTTGCTATTAAGATACTCTTTAGGAAAGATAACCGGTGTCGAAGAGTGGTGCAACTGCCTACTACAATGTGGAGAAATTGTTTATTCAAGGGTGGGGCACTCCTTGCTCATAAAGACATGTCACAAGCGTAAAGCACTTTCCGACAACGGCTTCAAGATTATTCAGAAAACAGAAAAAAATGTTCTCCCTCGCTACCTAGTGATAGGGCAGTAACGATGTTAACGCATACACTGGAAGACAGCTCATGATAAGAACTGTAATGTATTAGCGCGTTTAGTAATAGGACGACAAAATCGAAAAACTCCCTAGATAGAAGTTTTCACGTACATTTTAATAAAAGCTAACTTGATATAAACTTTTCAACACTGAGTCTCTAAAGGTTGTATTTTCATAAGGGTACTTTTGAATAAATATCTCTAATGAAGTTGTTCAGCAAAAAAAAGATATATTTCATTACATTGCTCACTCGGCAAAGTTACATACTGTAATTGCTTTTCGTGATATACATGTATCATACTGCGACTTATAAGATTCTTGGTGTCTTGGTGTAGAAAGAAAATAACATTGTGAAATACATACGTTAAAGGAAACAGGAATGGGATCCTAAGTATACCTCAGAGTCACTTCTTTTCACTCAACATTTATTTTCATAAAATATCGCGGGTGTGCCTACGGAAGGCGAACTCACTGCGCGCCTTAAGCTCTCCTTTGAAAAGGGAGTGTACATTGAACCTTTAGGGGCACAAGATTACAAGACCTGTGTCTAGATTTATCAGTATACGACTCCTCCCGTGGAAAGTTGGCTAGTTCATAGACTATTTGCAGGGGAGAAATGTGGAAGCTGTTTGGGTTGTTATTTTTCTTTTGTGCGCCACAGTCTGTTGGTAAGTAGAAAGAAAACGTTGCTAATCTGGTCACATTTCAATTGCTAACTTCTCAGAAAAACTGACCTGGCTTTTAAGAACAGAAAAGCGATAGTTTATATTAATATAATAATTACTATATTAACTAGCATGTTATAACTATAAGAAGAATAATAGTTATTATTGTAAGAAAAGGCTGCAAACAAGGGGACGGTTAACCATACAATAAAAATATGCGACATCATACAGACAAAACCCTGACAAAAAAGTGCAATTGATAGGGAAATGAGGAATGGATATATACCTTTGCGCTTGATTATGCAAGATATTTAAATGAAAGATTGGTTTAAACGTCAGATAAAGGGATAAGAATGTAGGAACTGTGGAAACCGTTGGGACAGAAAGGAAAAGAGAATGCCAAACAACTGGGCCTTAGAAAGAACAGAAGCGTCTGGTAAATGTCTCTCCTTTGATGAGTAGCACAGAGAGGAGGGCACTACAACAAGACCGAAAAGATCGACTCGGATGGTAAGGCATCGATAGTTCAGGCATATGAGGAAATGTGCAACTATCTTGTGATCAGTTCGAGCTCGGACTGGCAATTAGCAAGACTCATGGAGAAGAAGTGTAGCACGGTCCACTGTCATTCTGTCAGCTATATATATATATTTATATAGGTTTGAAGGCTAGTATATGATCTAGGACAACCGGTGCGAGTGTCTTACCAGGAGTGGTATTTTTTGTTTATGAAAAAAAGTTGATTATCGTAATTTATTCTCGAAGTAAGTCAAATTACGGTTTGTTGTTCATTATTTATAGTTTTGCGATTTTTTCATATTTTCATCAAATTTTGGTCCGAATAATGTGTTTTTGCTTAAATAAACTACTAATACAGCTGTTATATATATATATATAAATAACAGAGTGAGATATAATAATCACAGAATTTGATGTCTTATGAGAAGAGTGAATCTTGCTCACTTGACACACCAGTAATATCAATGTGTTGTGTGTGCTGCGAGCCAATTAGAAATATGTTTTATTGGAGGCAAATAACCTATGAAGCTATCAAAAGAAGCATGTACAATACATATTTTACTAGTAGATACAGCGAAACAAGTTACCATTCAGTTAGAACGATTGTGTGGGACATTGCAGTGCCAGTAGTGTACAAGAATGGTTCGATTTGAAAACTCTTTGCATTTTTATAATTTAAATATTATTACAATTGAAAAAAGGAAAACGTTCTAAATCTCATTACTAAAGACTATTAGTCCTTTTTTGATTGCTCTTTTTATTGTCCTGATTTCTTTATATATATATATATATAATCAACATTTGCATTTAAAGAAAAGCCTTTGTAAAAGAATCATCAGCAATTTTGTTACAAAGCTTTTTATCAACATTTAAACCAAATAGTAAACATATATTGCTCAAAATAACGGAAAGGCCAGTTGTATAGTCGATCTCTGCTTTGTGCCAATAAACACACAGACAATAACAATGAATCAGAGCATTTCTTTATGCATTAATGAAACATTATCAGAAAATTTAATTTAAAAAATCATTTAAACAACAGGAATCTGAGCTTGGACTGACATAACCCATGTTTTAAAATTTAGAAAAGTGATATCAGAGAAAAACAGTCAATATCGCATCCATCCACCATTGGCCTAAATGCAGGCAAGGCACCGTTGTTTCAAGGACTGCACCGATATTCTTAGAATCCTTTAAGGATTTGCCTGCCACTCTTGCTGAGGAAACCGGTACAGCTGAATGAGGTCAACTGATAAGGGGAGGGGGGTAGCTGGCTAAGTCGCTGGCGGTGTTGCTGCAGCAAGTCATTCACGACCCTGGCTCTGTGCGGTCTGGCGTTGTCGTTCTAAAGAACGGCGCCTGTTATCTCTGCATGCCACGCCTATAATGTTGTTATGCAGCAAGTAGACGGGAGTTCGATAGGCCATCGCAATTCCAACTCACTTCATGATGGATCCACCATAATAGTGATCACACTCCACCACCATTGGATCGTCGTATAGCTCTCCCTGTCATCTCCAGACGCAGATTCGGCCATTTTTAGAGTACCTGACAAAGTGAAATTTATCACTGAAGAAGACCTCGGTCCACTGTTGCAGCGCATTGTGCAGGTGTCAGGACAGGGCAGACACCGAGTCGCCTTGACCAAAGATTGCTCTCCCTCAGCGGGTTGCGAACGGTCTGATCACTGACAGTTATGTTGGCGGCTGCTTGCAGCTGTTTCCTGACTGTGCTGGCAGTGGTTCATCTCTGTCTGAGAGTCGAAAGAATAATGAACATTTCCTTTTAGTTGGCTGCGGGCGTCAGGGGTGTCTTCGCTCTGCAACACTTCCCGGTAATTCTGTTGCTGTCTCGTAGAATTTAAAGGACAACTTCCAGTGAGCAACTATTATTCAGCGGCCTATTTCTCGAACACTTACGCCTTTTCTCAGTTAAAACATGACCCTCACTTAGTCGACAATACTTAATAGTCATCTTTGAGGGATTGAAAAGGCCCATAGAAAGTAGCAATAAACCCTCGCACGCCTCTAAGCTTAGTGAGTTGTGTTGACAATGTACAGGGCTTGAATGTGAACTGTATGTTTTTTACTGCTCAGTTCTGCGTTGTCATAGAAATATGTTGCACTTGCGTGCATTTTTATGGATTCGATTACCTCTTTGCTTGACTGCTGTATTTAGCATGAAGAAGACCGAACTGGGTTGTCATCAAATTCATGTTGACTATTCACTCACACAACGAATTCACTAAAAAAAATTTTTTGAGAATAAGCTCATTTTTGGAGTAAAACGATTGATAAAGATGCAGAAATTATGAAGGTAGCCTTTCCATTGTTTGGAGCAAATCGGTTCCATTATAATATCTAATGAGTATTCACTTTCCATTCACACACAACATAACATTTACATTTACACTCAATTTTATGCCTAAGGACCTTGCTCTTTCAGTACAGGTTCGACCTTTTAGTGGTCAATTAGCGCTAAACTCATAAATGAAAATCTTCCGTTATTGGGTCTTTTGCTGTGACCAGAAGATCTTCCTAATGCGCCGTTATTTGTCTTATTGCATCACTGCAGTGAGAGGCCCTTGGATTAGATATCATCTTGCTACACGTTCTGTGTGTGATACTTGTTAGCAAGGCTGACTTTTGGGAGTTTTCTCCTTCTTCCCGTAATGTATAGAAGAGTGAAATTTTTTCTAGGTAGAAGAATTTTCCTGCCAAACCGTGTAACAATTTATCACTTCGTTGTGCAGCACAGCATGGTCCTGTTTGGAGGTAAAGGAAGGCAGGAATGACAACATCTTTACATGCACAGGATTTACAGCTAATGAAACTGTAATGTGGCGGTGGAGTAGAGGAAACTGGCTAACATGTCCACCTCTGCCCTCACCATGCTCTGGAAACCTTCCGACAGTATTCAGAGCAAGCAGAACGTCAAGCACAGCCAGTCACCTTACAGTTTACGCCAGGAACATTACAGACCCAAATTACTTTGGAACAACTACCTTGACATGCCAAACATCTGTTTCAATAGCGTGTTACCTGGACTTTGTCTGTAAGTATCTCATATTTGTAAGGATGACTTGTCAGAAACGATGAAAAGCAAAACAAAAGAGTCCAATAGAACGTAAAACTTAGAAATCATAACTACTTGGTTACTTTAAAAAAAAAAAGCTGTTGAACTGTTTACAACGAATGCTTACAGAATATGTATATCTCACAGGCTAGTGTCATGCAAGGTTATAATAATAATAAAATGCAAGAGGATCGTAGTTGTCTGGCTGGAATGTAAGGAAAGAAAAGTTCAGAGAAATACTCAAGGCGGGAGCCTGGAAAGACATTAAAACACAGCACAGACAGTTTGTACTGGATGCGTGATTGGATACGTAGCCAGTGCAGAAAACAAAAGAAACGAGTGACATGGTCAACTGGTCATATATTAAGGGTTGTATATTTTAGACCAGCGGTCATCAAACTTTTTTTACTGCGGGCGGATAACTGAAGAAAATGACGAACGCGGGCCGCATAATCATTCTATTCAATACTTGCAAGCCAGAACAGAAGCTCTGGGAAAAGAGATGAAAAACTAAGTTTAGAATTCTATGTTAATCATGGATGGTGCGCACGCAATGAACAAAAAACAAAAGCAACCAACATGTTTATTTACTAAAAAGGAGCAGGACTTGCTTCTGCTGCATTTCAAGTACCGTCGGCGTGCCGGATGAAATGACGTCGTAGTTTGGTGACCCCTGCTTTAGACAATACAATTTTCCTTATAATGGATTAATTTGCGTGCAAGATCACGGAAAGCAGAAGAAAGTGTTAAAATGTAATCTTACTAATGAGCGAGATCAGAAAATCAAGATTGTACAAGATATACAAGATATAACAAAACGAACATATCCACCTGAAGATACGAAGCTTATATCCAGTAGTTACCTAGCTCTTTAGATATCCAATCGAAAGTAGTAAAGAGCATTGAAAATGACACTACGTAACAAAAACACAAAATGAATATTAACAGGAGTAGCGAGGCTACAGTAGGATCAACTAATTGCTGTATAGTAAAGCTTTTGAAATGGTCTGGCATATGTTGAGACCTTCTACTCTCGTTATATACAATACAGCTAACATTGTTAAAAGTAATATTGAAAATGTCTCATATGGGGAATGTGTGGAAGACCGAAGCCAGCAGTGAGCAAAAGTTATATTTACGGACTCAATTCGCAGAGTACGAAGAACAAATAGATAACACTCGTGATTACCAGAAGTAGTAAAATGCCTGTACGAGAGAATTCATTCATTCATTCATTCATTCATTCGTATTTACTATTGTATTATGGTATATCACAGATCCTGCCGAAAACTCGAGATGTCAAGTTCAGTTTAATGGCAATACATGGCAAGTAAACGCCTGGTGCTCTGTTTCCAAGGTCCGGTCGGCAAGAAGTAATTATCGCTGCCTTCTGTACAAGATTCCAGCGGCAAGTAGAACTCTGTTTTCTGTTTCAAAACATCGCTACATAATAAATTGTGCGGACTGAAATATCATAAGCTGACACACTATCAGAATACTTTTATGATGCTAAAGTACCTTTGTGTTCTGTTAATGATATATCCGTATTATTTGTCAAAAAGTACTTTACGCGTAGAATAGAAGAAATCGAAGATTTGATTGTGACATAAGAAGTTGGCGTCTATAGTAGGTAAAAATATATTTTTTATTGCAAAGTTTCCAATGAAAACTTTACGTTGTAGGCTTCTCAAGCGACATCAGTCGGGTCTTACACGATGAGTGTAGTGCCATCATCCTCCGGATATTTCTCAGGCACGTGTAACATGACCTCCAGCCTACCTCCCGAAGGGCGATACAGCTACCGTGTAACTATTATTCCAGGAGAAGTAAATGTGTCTGCCACATTCATTGGAAACAACACTATCAGTAAGTGACTATAAACATTCTTTTGATCTTATTCTGGAAACGAATCCATAATTATTATTACATGTGATTCCATAACGCTGCATGATATAATTTGATTATATATTTGTCGGTAGGACTAATATGTGAATGCTGTTAGCTTAGTTGATTCGTTTTCGCATTGTCTGTTCTGAGTTTTCTGATCTAATCACACTTTCACAGGCTTTAGCGAATGATCACACAAAAAACTAGTATTACTACTGTTTCCCATCAGCATTTAGAAAGTGTTATCTTATGATATAAAGACTTGAACAAAGGAAGCTTTCGTAAGGACTATTAAACTTTAATCTTCTACAGACTTAGTGGGTGAGTGTAAAGACAAGAAAGTACTTACTAGCAAGAACTTTGGGTAAAAGCAGTTGGGGCAGGAGGAAAAAAGGGAGGGGTTTCATAGTAGCCCATAGCATACACACAACGAGCTAACACAGCTGTAAACAAAATAGTTGGTCAAAAGTGATATAGCCAGTGGTTCATATACAAAAAACTATTTTTGTAGTATAAATTACCACAAGACGTATACATAACTGTATATATAAAGTAAAAAATCTAGAAGCTTTTTAAAAAATCAACATTAATCTAAAAAATACAGTGAAAATCAAATCGCTATCCCAACGTAATGTCACGATCCTACAATCTTGCTGTCGAAAGAGAAATAATGAACTCCACTGTAATGTATTTGGGGAAATATTTCCTCACATCTTTCTTGTGTGTTAATCTTAGTAGAGGTAAATATGATTTAATCATCTAGTTAGTAATAAAAACTTTCTTGAATTCTGTGTCTCAGGTGTTCCTCTTGTCAAACCAACCCACAACTGCCCATCGTATTTAAATGAAGGGGACAACTTAAACTGTTTATGTTTCGTAAGCGACCCTGGAAATCCTCCTGGAATTCTTTGGTGGAGCAACACAAGCTCCAACAGGCTGGAATTTAGAAACATCCAAAAATCGCAAAACGGAATTCAGAATGTGTGCAGTCTGACATGGAACAATGTAGTCTATCAGTCTGTGTCCTACACTTTAATTGTAGCTTGTGAGTTTTTCCGTTAATAAGTATAAGTATATTATTTCATCTTTTGTAGTCTTGAAATATTAGAAATAAATGACTCAGCTTTTTTGCTATAAAATCGAACATTTCAAAACATAAGTCCATATCTTGAAGAAATCTTTGGGGGCAAAAGACAGATTCCGATCAGAAGGAATTTTAAATCCTCCAGAAATGTAAAAACGAAATGAAATTATCAGGGTGTCTAGACTGACGTGGATTAATAAAGTTCATCAGTGTCTTAGACTTAATTGGGAATTACCCACTGAGACTAATTATGGGTAGAATCTTTAGATGTTCTAATAAATACCAAAAGTAGTACAGCGATGACTATATTTTTATAAATAAATAGAAAAGGAATAAACAATTTGTCATAGTTCTTTAAAATATATTTAAGTATACAACAATATTCAAAATATCTTTTGTAATAAGTGTGATCATTTTAATAAACAGCAGCATTTTTCTAGACAGTAGTTCCCAACTGCAAACCGATCTGAAAATGCTAAACAAACATATATTTGCAAAGAATATTAAACGCTCTCATACACGCGCGACACTCGCCTCCCACACCGTCACTGGCGTACACACAAGATGTACAAATACTAGGTTTTTCTTTTTCACTTACCATACAGAAACATACTTTAAGCAGGTTTGAAACGCAGCCCGCAATGGTTTTAATGGATTGTTACCCCTAAAATAGGCATTTAATGGGCTTTAATAACCTTTAAAGGGTTCTATGCAACATATTGTATTTAAAGTGGTAAGATAATTTAAAAGCACCCAAGCGTCAAAGTGCATAGCTGCTTACAAAACAGTACTCTTACATATCGTGATTAGTCACTTTCAATTTCTCTCTATTAAAGAGCTAGAAACCGAGGAACAAAGCAAAATCAACAGAAATATTTTAAATCTAAGAGAGAAATATTTCCTGATTATGCAAAAGTTTAAGTCATCAATAACTTTGTTCAGTTGAAACAATACTTTGCATTTGCTGTACCCTTAACGTTGATAATGAAAAACTTGTAATGGTTAAAATGGGATACATATAAGAACAATAATTAACATTTTTACTCATACTTACACTTGACAATTAGTAGCAAGATTGTAAGCTGGACAAATATGCGTTTGTATTTTTAAATTTTATTTAGTTAAAGCTTTAAATGGATTTCTAGAAACAAAGCGACATTTTAGCCAGTTGATTTTTAACTGGCCACCAAACCTTATCAAAAGGTTTTCTTCAAAAGATCAACTCTACCTCCCAGCAGACGTAAAAAACCTGGAAAAGAGAATAAAGACCACGAGTTGCTAGGAAGATTCTGCATGTCTCATTGACCACATGACCAAGGAGGAAACACATACAATCTTGTAGGACATTCTTCTTCCTATGAATCTCCTTGCTTCTAGCCACAAAAAGTAAGATAACCCTTGCAAGAAAACTCTTTCAAGGACAAGAATTTATAAGTAAAACCTGAGGCATAAAAAAGAAAGTGGGAGAATGTTCTTCACTTCAGATCACAAAAATGCGATGAAGAAACGATGAGTTAGTTGTGAGCCCATCAGCCCCTATAATAAATGTAATTGTATGACAACCACTTACTTTTCAATTACATACTTGTGCACGTAAAAGCCAGCGTTAAAAAACAAAACAGGAAAAGAAGAACGTGAAGTTTCATGTCAATTGATTCATGCGCAAACAGTTTTAGATTATGTTATAAACAATTTCCTTCCGCTCTGCCCGAAAGTGTTTGGTGCTTTGGGTCTATTTAAAGTAGTAAAATGGTGTCAAATGATGGGAATCTGCCATATTCAAACTCTTTTTATCGCCTAACCACCATCACCACTCCCACCGTCGCCGCAGTGATCGTTAATTAACAAAGATGCGAAAGAATTCATTTTTATGTGTAGTTGCAAGAAATATTAGTCCTTACGTGTAAATGAAAATAGTTGAATTTTTTATGTATTCATAGATTGTAGCACATTTATGTGTTGTCTATTTCTTGCAATGGAACTGGACTTGCTAAATTAGCATATAGTAATTGAAAGGCAATATTGCATAATACTTAAATCACGTGACTTAAGTATTTTCCTCAACTGATGGGGACAGATGTAGGATCACGTACGTATATAGGCTTGGCGTGATTTCAATACTATTTTGTACATCCTGATAATCACGAGGTCACTATGCTCTTTTCTTAGCATTACCATTATGATGTTCCAAATATAAGCAAAATAATTCAGTCTAAATGTATATATTTGGTAATTCTAAAATGGAGTTTCTGGTAGTAATTTGTCATCATTGTGTTGTGCAATAGATAAATGTTTGCAAAAAATAAATATTTTAGTTTCTTATACAATTTTTTGTATGTTGTAAAATTCAGTTTTAGTGCATGTGTTGTCTGTAGTTTATAATACTTGTTTCGTAGTAGCAGAAAATAGCACCATCCCTCTAGACTTTTTGTGAACTAAATTCCAAACTTTATTATACATTTCTTAGAAAATGCATCACCTGATTCGAATAAAGAATAAGAAAAACTCTACTGATCCATGCATGATCAAATTTATATTAAAAGTTCAATAGTTACAGTTTTTTCTGGCAACGATTTATACAAATTTGATCATTATCTTCTAACATAAAAGCTGTATCGTATAAATAAGGAGTAGCTCATCTGTGAATGGTTTTAAGCCATACAGCAACCGTTTGTGGAACACTGCATTTTATCGCAGAATGTAACAACTGCAAATGATCGGTTTGGCACCAAATACTACTTTTATGATTGTTTCCTCCACCTTGCTGTTCTTGATGATTGGAGCGATTTTATTGTCAGATATAATGTATTTTTTAAATCTGCAAATAAAACAAATGTAAGCAGACATTGAAATATTCATTGACTAACTAAAATAAGATGTGTGATCGCGAGCACGTGTGCTTGGTGTGGTTTTGCTCACATAGTAAAATAACATGATACGAGGAAACACACTGTGTCTTACTAAAATAATGCCCACTTTCATCTCGATTATTAGTCATAGATGATGCGGACGAGTACAGTCATTGTAAAGGTCGTTATGTTGTAAATTTGAAATCCCCAGGGTCTGTTTACAAAATGTTACCCGCTACTACCAAATGAGAAGACTCGTAAATTTGAGATTTTCGCAAATTGCGTTTATTTATAATTTACAGTTTCTGACATTTCTTTTGATACCAAAGTTGTTTTCTAAGTCCTAAAATTGAGCGAGTTATAAATGTTTAAAGAGTGCAAATATGGTGGCGACCTTTTTAAGTAAAGCGGGTTTAAAGATTTTACCCGTTTCACTAGGTTTTTCCACAGTAACAGTTACTTCTAAATGTTCACACTATACTAAATTTTGAATGATGATAGAATACAGCAAGCTACATTACTTCAAGTAAAATAGTGCATAGAAATGAATAATTGTGTGCCTTTTAGTGCCTTACTCTGGTAGTAAAATAAAGAAGAAAAAGAAAATTGTTACTGCATTCTAATTAGCATCCACTCTCACAGAAACAGCAGCATACTCAAAAATTATCTGCTAATATGGCAAGAATGAGTAATTTTTTTAATTGAAAAAATTTACATGCTTGGACATACCGGAACACTTGGACAGCTGACGGTTCACACAAAAATAAAAAAGTTACGGTAAATTGTGTTTGTTCGTGCACATGTACTGAATACTCAGTACTGAATAAACACCTTCCGCTTTTTTCAATAAAAAGCACAAAATATTCCACTGGATTCATGGATTAAAAACGCATGAAAAATCGTCACTCAAAGACGTTTTCGCCACGCTTTCACTTTAAAAAGCACTTTAGCCGTATATATATATATATATATTTCAACAACCAGGCACCACTTCTGTCTTTATTATTATTTTTTTAACATTCCTGTTTTTTTTGTTTTTTTTTTGTTTTTTTTTTGTTGTTGTTGTTCTTTCCTGTTTTTTGTTGCGCAATGAGCATTCTTCTGAATGATACATGCGCATAATGGACATGATCATCATCATGTCATATAACTCCGTGGTGTGAAAAATCCTGGCGGAAGGAATGAGTTTCGTCCCCTTTTGCCAATCTATCAGTGCCTTTCGTTTTGTGACCAAGGAAAGTTCAGTATCTGGTGATCCCATTGGATAGCGTTCAGATAAACGACCATATTTGTTTACCCCTAAACTGTAGTAGATAAATCGTCTGATTAGCTAATATATTAATCAGTCTTCAAAAAGACTAAACATGCAGACTCTGGGCTCTTTGGAAAGGTATAACACGATGGGGTTCTGACAGGGAACTAGTACCGAAACAGCGTTTAAATTTTGGTCACTTTCCTGTGAAAATCGGGATGGAGAGCAATGGGGTACCTCGATTAAAATATACTTTAAGACAATTTCTAATTGTTATTTTGACATAGCGTTGTATCTTCCTGTTAGCTTAATAAACAAAGAATCTACTTTTAAACTGCACAAAATTGACCCCAATCACCTTACGGGGCCTCTCGTACCAAACTGCTCCGCGCGACTTAAGACCCATTAGGTCGTGGTGGGTCACAAATACTTCGCTTGAGCATCCTGATTAATCAGAAACGATAAACGACAGTGGTTCCGTTTAGTGCACATTCCCAGAATCCATGGGCTATGGAAGAGTTCTCGCGCAAATATCGCACTTGAACTCTTGCACAAAGGTAAAACGCCTCTATAAAAAAACGTGCTTCATGTACTCACACTGCTCAGATACAAGAGTGCAGGGAAACATTTAGGTTTACTCTTGTGTCTGTATTTAGTCAAATACTCCTCCGATAAAACAACCGAAGCTCACTAGTTCATTCACCGTTTAAGTGAGCATCCTCTCCAACGATGGCAGCTGCACGACGGATATCCGCATCAGGATCGCAGCAACAACAGCAGTAATAGCTAGGCCAGATGACATTTTATGCCAGATATATATATATATATATATTACTGGAGACCCTTTTTTTACGTTATCCTTGTCTTAGCGATAACATGGTAACATCGATGCTCAAGTAAAAGAAGAAAAGAAGAAAAGGGAGCTAGGAAATAAAAAGACAAGTCAGGAATTATCGACAGATGCAACAAACGAGCAAATGAGAGAAACAGAAAGACGAAGGCAAAGAGGAAAACAAAGAGAGGGAGAGACAGAGAAAAACATCAGTTTATTTTCTTATGATTTTAGCTTAGATATATTGAATATACGAATTGAATTGAGATAAAGCAGGCAGTTGAAAAATTGTTGTTGTTGTTGATGATGATGATGATGATGATGATGATGATGATGATGATGATGATGATGATGATGATGATGATGATGATGATGATGATGATGATGATGATGATGCCCATGAGATTGAGAAATATAGGAGTGTGTCTGGCTTGATTTTTAGTCAGCAGGATGAAGCAAACGTCTGACAATGATCGTTCCGCTCACTCAGTCATCACTCATGTTCTTTCTCCTTGTTACGTTCGTATTCGATTGAAATTCTGACTCTTAAGGACTGCGTTGTCCCTTTTGTATAAATGTGTTGCTAACGCTTGTCAACATTTCAGGCACTTTTTCCTGTTACGGTTATCACTTCACTTCCGTAATCGAAGATCGGTACTACGAGGAACTTGTAGTGTCTCTGGCCAGCTGTAGTCTTCATTCCATTCCAATAACCGTTTGAAATTTTTAACAATTGATGATTAAGGTTCTTTAAAGGAAATTCTTTTACAAGTGTGTGTGTGTGTGTGTGTGTGTGTGTGTGTGTGTGTGTGTGTGTGTGTGTGTGTGTGTTGTGAACTCAGGGGAATGAGCACGCGAAGATGATCAGAGGTTGCGATTGCCGTCACCTCGGACTAATCACACTCTCGATACCTCTACCAAATCACGCCGACATTTACGTGTCCGCGAACACTTACATTAAACTGCCAAAAAAAGATTCAATTGACTTCAGAGTACGTCCCCAAGAACAACACAAAAAAATTTAGTATAATAAGACAATTATTAATAATCGAGAGTTTGACAAGTTAATCATAAAAGAAAAAAATCACGACCTTATATCTAATACACACAACGCACTACACTTGTCTGACACACGATTGCCGCTTATCTCTACACACGACTGTCTCTTTCCACGTGGAGGGCCCTACGATGTTGGAATCCGTTGCTGTGACGTCGTCTATCGTTGATTCCTCTCCCACGAGCACTGAAACTCTGCCACCGCCGCGTGCCACCATGTGTCCCTTCCTCAAGGCCGATCGAGCTGGACCGCGCCTAATGAGGGACCAACGCTTATCTACCAGCTTCTTCTGCCTCTGCCTCCTGCGACCAAACAGCCACTGGAGATGAAACGTTATGCACTGTGTGATAGAGTGAGCCTTAACGCACCTCTGTGTCGGCTGTGCCGGAGCTGTCACGATTCCAAGACAAGACTTACTGCGGAGAATCCGAACAGCCTTGAACAGACCTCTTTTTCTCGAGCATCCAGTGCTAAAGACCACAATATCTCGCCAGTCTCGACACTAAATCCTTACCCATGAGGAACATCCTATCTCGCGATTGGTCAAGAATACTTACACTCTTGCTCCCAACCTTTTTGCTACATAGCTACCTAGCTAACACATGACAGATACGTGGTCAGTCTTGACTTATCCCTGCCCACTGTACCTCATTCTTACCTCCTCCTACTAGTGACTCGATCTGTTACTGCGTCGCCATCACGTCTGACTCTCTATTCACTACCGGTGTCTAGTCAGTGGCATAACAACAAGTGCTGTTGTCCTGTACTCGGTATACCGCAGCCTTACAGTTAACGGTCGTATTCTGGCCTACGGTCACTGCTGGCCTTCCCTCTTCTGAAGATCTTCTTGCAATGACTGCCGTACCCCGCTTTTGTCCTGCCCAAGTGCTGACGTATGCGGCCAGCAGTCCCCGACCTAGCTGATCCCATACCTAGCCTTTTGTCCACCGCACAGCCTGGTACCATCAAAGCCGACTGTTGCCGCAGTGCCACATTACTAACTCGTTCGCACAGCTATCTATTCACAAATATATGATAGTCCGTGTATCAGCGCGTCCGCTAGACTCGTGTATGAAGCAGAAGTGTGTGTGTGTGTGTGTGTGTGTGTGATGTCGACAAAAACAAAAAAGGGTTTATTAATCAACAAAAAACTTACGCCGCGCCATAAGTGTTCAAGGGAAAGAACTCAAGAGGGATAAGACTGGATTGAGATTTTGGCTAAACGAACATGACTAGCGGAAGTATAGGAAGTATTCCGCTATTGCGGTCTCTCGTCGCATTTGCTCGCTTGCAGAGCAGCAGTAATGCACCAGGAAGGAGGTGGTAGAGAGCAATAATGGCAGACAAAGCCAGACACTCGACAAGTATACCAATAAGGCTGAACACTAAGGTCTGCATATTCGTTGACGTCTGTACAACTGTAAAACTGCGGTTTCCGTCCAGAATCTTGTCAGCCATAAACACAGATCTTCTAACGTCTACATCACCAGAATTCACGGCCATCAGGATGTAGAGGATCGTCGTTACTTATTTGATATGTTTTGCTGGCAACAATTTTGAGTAAGTGGTTTTAATATTACTTTAAATATTTGTCAAAGATACAATACCACTTTTCTTGAACTGAAATGATTGGTAGTGAATGTTTCCCTACGGAAATTAGTAAACTTTTTCAATGAAATACAGTCGGACCCCGCTGTCGAGCTTCCCCATGTCGAAACCTTCCTATGTCGTTACTCGTTAGTCCCCAGCTGTATTCCCATAAGACCAATGCATTTTAAATCTCCTCAACTCAAAGACTTTTCGGCTCTTAGCCTCCGTGAGTCTAATTTTCTAAGACCTTTGGGTTATTATTCTAGGGTTACATTTCAGAACACGTGGTCCATAGGACCAAGAATCTGTGTCAGAACAAAACGGGTGTCATCTGCCCTAACTTGTCTCAAGAAAGACCTTTGTAACCCATTTTCCTTTCAACTTTGTCAGTCTCTTATCGGGAGGATCCTTGAATAGTGTTTGTGTCGGTGTGGTTTCCAATAGCCTCCCGCACGGTACGTGCCGCGAAAATGGCAAGTGGTAAGCGTCACCTTAAAACGTTGTCAATCGCGGGAAAATTTACAATCGGAGCCGTCAAAAAGGGTAACCAGAAGAAAGTGGAAATTGCAAAGCAGTTCGGAATTCCAACAAGTACGCTTTCCACTTTTTCTGAAAGAGACAGAAAAAATTCTGACTCCACAGTGAGAAGCCATATGTCTATCAAAAGAGGATAAGGGAATGTGAGTATTTAACAAAAGGAAAATGAGAGTGGGGATGAGGAAGAGGACGGAAGCAATGTCGATACTTAGCCTGTCCCCAGTCGAAAAGGAGAGAGGCAGGCTATTGACATACTGCGAAGACATTTTGCAGTATACGCCGGATCTCGAGAAAAAGTGTTTCGAAAGTTGAGGAGACTGTCGAGCAAGAGGCATCGGCACATCGACGCCAAACGAAGTTAACAGACTTTTTCTCTAAAGGAAAGATGTATATATAACCTATATGTATACGTATAAAACGACAATATAATAAACTGTTATAAAAGTGCAGCCGGAACAAAATTGTACTTAATTAACCCGCGCTATTACGTAGTTTTCCATAACTCAAAAAGTCCGTAAGTCGATTTTTTCTTGGGATCCCTTTGAGTTTGACTTAGCGAGGTCCGACTTATCATGCAAGTAATATTATCAGAGAACAACGAAAACAATGAAGAATACTACGCATTGCTACCTCTTTTTTTACTAAAACACTCTGATTATTTCTAAAGTCCTCTTTCATCTAAACTATAGCAACTTACTTCATACTGGCACCCCGAGTTATCATCTCAATAAAAACCAGACAAAGAAAATTTAAATTAAAATTTTCTAGTGTATCTAAGGAGGCCGTTGTCAGCTTGTCAGTGTATCGGTTTTCATCCTCCTAATCATGGTAGTTACCATGTGTTCCTTAAACACAATCAAAATGATTCATATGATCTTTACAATCTTCTCTCGATGTTTCTGCGCTCTTCCTGATTCTCAAACCTCTATGATTCCCAATCAAGAAAGCTTGAGAACAGTATTCTTTCTTTTATCTTGACGCTCTAGTATGTTCTTGCTCAGTTTCCTACAGGTAACGATCATTATAAAAATCTCACTGGTTATTTAAATGGTAATACTCTCAATATCTTATAACCCATTAAATCGAGCTTGCTACTTTGCATAAAAGTGAACATGCTAGCATATTCAGACGCTCACAATATTACCTGAAATGTGTTTGGGAAACGTTTGTTAAACACGTGCACTTCATGAAACATGTGCATTCTAAACGGAATGTAATGTCAGGTGACCTTTTTGCAATTAGATTAAATGACTATACATTACCGAACCTCATCAATTGCAGGTAGTTCTGATAAATATATTCCATGAGAGATGTACTCGTAGACAGAAGTCAGCTGTAAAATATTGATAGATAAATGCATTCGGGACCAAGCGAGAGCTGAGCAGTTTAAAGACGACCTCATTATTTGAAATGCATAAGATAGTTTAGAGATAGCTATAGAATATGGAGTATAAAACCTAATGAAGGACAAAATATAACGATGTAAAGATATACGAAAGAAATATTCCAGTTTAGAAAGCAAATAAAGTCCCCACTGCATGGATAGACAGAGACCAGCGAAAAATAATGAGCGACGGCGGAACCTCTTAAGTCTGATACGTGGGAAAACCGGCGTAGGCGAAAGTAAGTGACCTGCCTGTCCGGATGAGCAGCACAAGCTCAGACAGATAGGAAGCGTGGTCATGAACAACACATTAGCAAAGTATGACGAACTTGAATTCAATGACAGCCAGCGCAGATCACGCAGAAGGGGTGTGACATGATAAACCTTCCGCTTATGGAATGCGAATAGCATTGTTTTGCTCTCTGAAGCATGTCGAGCAAGCAATCAGGGGCCAGTTGCACAACACGTTTCTAAACCTTAAAACTTTTCTAAAGAAGCAAAATCTCTTCTTAGCCAATTTGATGCATTGAAGAAGAACACACAACTAATTGTGCTGACAGGACGGAAAGTCAGACTTAAACAACTTTATCATACTTAAAGCAGTTTTAGCTTTAAAAGTTCTAAATTTTGATGTGCACTTTAAACTAATTATCAAAATAAGAGTTAAGGCCTAGAAGTGTTTAAAATTAGAAATGTGTTGTGCAACTGGCCCCAGGAAGATCAGCAAACAGAGCTACAACAGTCGAGCCTGGACATTGCAAATGCCGACATGAGCTGCTTGGTGGGAGCAAAAAAAGGGGTATTGTGGCTGATCCATCTCAGTTCCAGAAAAATGAATTTGTAGACAGAGTGAATATAATTCAGCAAAAGACGCTAAGTCGTCTCTTATGACAGTGCGTGTTAGTATATTCTGAAATATACATTTAGTTATGACCAGTAAATGCACATCATTAACAAAATAACTTTTTGGATAATTGTGATTTTATTTGTATAAATTAAACTTTAAAAACTAATATCAAAGCTTATTAAGCGATCATGTAATTTTTTATGTGATTGACTTTGGATGTCATACACTATACTCTTGATAGGAAAACATGTAGTAGAGGCGGATATATCATCAAAGGTTCTTTTATTTTCTCTGTCCTTCCACCGTTGCTGTCTTTCATTGTGGACTGAATTAATGTGTGTCAAAAAGTTATTTATTGGGCCTGCATAATTTTGCTTAATGTCAGTTTTAAATTCTGTTTTTGTTTAATAAATTTTACATCCTTTCACAAGGGTTTGTTAATTTCCACGAAGGTCAGTACATTTTAAATTGTTATTGATTAAGTGGTGTGATATGTAGTCTTTTGTAGCTCTTCACTCTATACTTTAGGCAAAATATCCTTGTGTATTATAATATATTCAAGTTGACCCCGAATAATGGAATGAAACTTTCGCCTAGTAAGCTCAAGTTTATAAATACAGTTATAAATAATTTTCATCAAGTATTTATTTAGTTATTACATTTAAAATCTTTGCACTCGTTTTTGTCTAATTTGTGACAGAAGTGTTACAATGTGTATCAGCTCGAATGTTTAGTGTGACTTTCTTGTCTCCATCTACGGATTTCCGGAATTAAGTGGTTTGAATCTTCATCCTATGCACGTCCATTTCAAGCAGTTTTAATACTTCGGTGGCACACAGTCCAAAGAGAACATCTGCCTAGCACAAATCTATCAGTATTGTAAACGCTTTAAGAGGACGACAAATATGACAAAACTGAACACATCAAATTTGCTTCAAGTATTGAAATTTAATTTCAAAGCAAATAAATGGATTTTACTTACATCACAACGGATGAGGATGTTGGTATTAACGTTGTGCAAAATATATATCTATATATATATATATATATTTATATACAAATTGTCACGTACGTATATACTGAATATAGCTAACTGCTTTATGACAATATTGCTATGCGTGCCTTACTTTCTCTTTTGTTTTTGGTGGCATAACTTTATTCTACATCTAGTGCTTGGGTTGATCTCTCAGCGACATGGAAGAACTACCAGAAAGTCATAAGGAAGGCAATAAAGATGAAGTGAACCTTAATTGTCTTATAGAAGGAGCTACTGCTGTCGCTGATACAGGTAATCTTGATTTTTTTGAATAATGGTTCCATCTTATTCTAGCATTGTGTATTCCTTGTAATCTTGTTTATATTGCGATGCAGTCCTCAGAAAGAAAACCCAGGGGACTGAAAAGAGGTTTCTCAGACATACTAGAAAAAAGAAATATTGAAACAAGAAAGATTCAAGGAAACAAAATCAATACTAACATGCCAAACAGTGTTTACTTCTGAAAAGTTATAGTTAGCAAAATTATTTTGGAAAGAAATACTGTTTTGACTTGAACGAGATCGAGATATAAAACAGTCATGTGATTGGTTATATGCGCGAGCAGAACAATGACAGATTAATATTGGTTAAAAAAATGTAGGAATTAAATGTTTACTTATATATTAATCTGGCTTCATTTATGCAGTTAATTTATTTTCTGTCTTTACTGACCATCTAAACCCGATAGTCTATAAGGGTTGATAGCCTTTTTACTTTCTTATTAATGAACTTACAGCTAATCATTCTTATAAAACAGAAATTAAAAAATGACAGTATAGCTTTATAGCTTTTGCATTCCATATAGGATTAACACAACTGCAAAGTAATCTTTGTAAGCTTACATTAATTTTTATGTAAGCATTTTTCTACTCATATTCTTGCAGGCTGCATCTCATTTTCCTTACAGTCATCAATTACCAGTACCACTTCTGCTTTTCTGATTTTTACACATAAAGGATTCGGACTGTCAATAACAGATTTTCACCATCTATGATGTATCTATGTATCTATGATATAATACCCCAGTTGTTTTATTTAGGAGTTGCTGCTGTTTCGAAGGATGTTCTGTATCTTGAGAAATACTGTTCAAAAATCTTGTGATCTGGCTTCCATTCCTATTCTTAGCCTAAAGCCATGCTTAAAAATGTATTTCTTCCGAAAGCATTACTTGCATGTGTTTTCCGTCTCATGTTTTTTTGACCAGAGATGCCTGAATAGTGTGGTTGTTTGTCGTGTTTTCTATAAGCGTAACTGACTGATACCTGCGTGTCTATTTTTTATTTTTATTTAAACTCATATGATTCTTTAATCAGAGGCAATGATCATAAACGTCAGTAGCTGCACCCAGTAAACGAGAGCAAGAGCAAAAACAAAATACCACAGCATTTTTGACACGGGCTGAATTTTAGATGTGATTGATATGATATTACAAATTGATATTATTTACTGTTCTGTGTCGATAGGCTATTTGTGTTTAGAAATGTGGTCAGTAAAACAACTATACCAATAAAATTATTTTCCGCCAAGACTGCTCCAAAAACAGATATTTCTTACAATCTTGGAGTTTCATGTCTGAGTCAAACATTTCCTACTAATAAGTACGAGGAATAAATTTGCCCGAACATGAGATAATTATGATGTTGCTTATAAACGGCAGCATATAGCACTGTTAATCTTACGACTACTTTGACTCCCAAAATTATCCCAGCACTATATCCAACAAATGCAGTATACCTTATACAAAATGCGCTAAATGTTTCACAGTTTTGCCATTCCCCATGATTCTTTGACGACATGGTGCTAAAATTTCTGCTGTTGCTCAAATGTTACTGACATTGTCACCTCCTGAACAATAGCGTGCGTAACTTTAGTCCTTTGTTTAGTATCTCCAGGTGGTCAGAATCCTTTAACAGAGATAACACAGCCAACATGCGCCAACATAGAGTTTAACACCAGCCAGTCAACTGAAGATGTCGCTCAGTTGGGCATAGTTCATGACTTTGGAACGCAACGAAAGGAGCAAATCAATCAAAATACAGCTGACCGGGTTTGTTTTATCTTCGTTATTTTTTTTAATATATGTACGAAAGAAAATTAGTATTTATTATACATCCACACTTTTCTCTCGCTATGTAGAAAGTACATATTTGGCAAGCTTGATCAATCCGATATTAAAATTTGGACCGATGATGAGGTCAGGTGTAAAGTACTTCTGCATATTGTTTATCACTCACGAGGGAAGGCATGAACCAAAATACATTGTCTAGAAACTAGGACTATGTTCGCCACGATGGGGTCCAACTAACTTTATGACTGACAGAACTTATATTAAATGCTTTTGACAAGCGTTTAACCGTTCACCGCTTGCCGGTTACCACAACGTGTCCAGTTTGGCCCTACACTATTTATAAGCGAGTCGATGCGTGCAATGAATAATCTAATTAATAAACTATTTAGAACTATCTGTGCTTAAACTGAAAGTGCGTACATAAAAGCTATCCTGAAACCTGAAAATTATTTTAAAAGAAATTAATATATTTTCTTCTCTGCAATGAGGGGTATCTTCAAAAGTCACTATCTCGGGGTTATAGACGTGTGATTTTTTTGTGCGATGATCTCACTGGTAGACAGTCATGTGTTATCATAAATGAAATTTTATGAGTAGCAAAGATATTAGTGAGTTCACTCTGTCACTAGCTTTTTTAAAAGACATCAAGGTACATGTGGTGTACTATCAGACTATCAATTATATGGTCATATACAGCCATTTCATGTTTACCAATGTATAGGTATGATTTCTTAAAGCCATTACAGAAAAAACGTCTGATGAAAGCAGCACAATAATCTTTGTGATTAAATCGTACTTTTAATGCTTGGACGGTGTAAGTTGACTCACTTTAATTTCACTTCTTCTTTACAAATTTTAAATTAACTAATGGACGTAAATAAAAGTATTTTTCTTTTTATGTTAATTTCGGATATCTTCTTGACAATATATAATATTTTCATTTAAGTTGATTTCATTGCCCCCTTCAGTTTTTATGTACTTATGTCTGTGGCCTAAATGTAATGCTACACTTAAATGCTTATGTAAAACAGACTGCTTTAATGGATACCTAGCCTTGGGAAATTTACCTTGTTAACTTTCTTGTTATAAACATGTCTTTGTCGTAGAACTTAGAATCATCAGAAAAGCAAGTTGAAGAAAATAAAGATGAGATCTACATTCACTATGTGACAGACAAATTTGCGGTTTTTCTCGCTGGTACAGGTAAATCTAACCTATTTTCTTATTCAGCTTCTTCTTCTTGCTTCTTCTTCTTTTGTCCTGGCTTCATCTGCCGTTTTACGTGTTACAACTACTTTTCAGCGTTCTTTAGTGTTATTTGGAGATACATTATAATTATGAAACACAAGGATTGAACGAATAACCAACAACCCATGAAGAAAATACTAACTGATACCTACATTACGCAAAATACATTTCCCTTTAACGTAAAAGTTTTGTTTTTAGCCAATATTGTTGTATGACTTAACAGTTTATATCTCTACTGTTACTGCTGATTTTTTCTGAGCTTTAAAATATGTGAATGCAAAGATTATGTCACCTGTTTCCAGATGAAGAGAATAACTTAGATGCGATTTCGCAGCAGACAGGCGCCGACTTGCAGTTTGACCCTAAACCGTCAGTTGAAGAAGACACGAATATTATCTTCATCCGCAGCTCTCAACACCAGATTGATGAGGCACTTTGGCTCATCAATCAGATGACGATCACGGAGGTGTGTAAAATTATCTTAATTGTACAGTTTCTTCTCATTGGTTGTCTTTCCTCATCCCTTCATATATATATATATTTATTCTTATATTGTGCCTTATTTGTGGACCCGCACGGTTTGAAAAGAAACAGCTCACTTGTTGCCGTACTCCTAATGAGCAATTTACATTTTTTTTTACATTTTCCATTTTCTCACAGCAGAGAAACTCATGGGGCTTGTATGCTAGCGAGATTGAAAACCCGTCACAAAATCCAACTGAAGGACATACGGAGGAAATCAGCCTTGATCTGGAAAGCCAACAGGCTGCTTTTCTCGTCGGTAATTATAACTCCCACTTATGATTTTTTGTCTGTTTCTACTTCTTACAATTTTTTCTCATTATTGCTTGAAAATTAGCAGGTATTCGTTCTTTATCATAATGAACAACCACTCTGAATATAATTATGACACCCATTATCCTATGATCGACGGATTAAACTGCCATTTAGCGATGTTAGACATGTACATTGAATGAAATATTGTCTGCCTGACACAAATGTTAATTGTCATGTTTCCAATATTTTCTGCTGTAAATTTTGCTGCTGTAGCTTACATTTTGAAGTTAATGTTCTTTAAGGCGTTTTTAGGCTATGAAACATGTGATAAAACAAAGAAAAATATTTCACTTGTATTTACAGACAATATGTGGCTTACCGACGCGATTAAGGAGCAGGAAGGAATCAACATACAGTTTAATGCCTGTATCCGCGGCTCCCAACCCCAAATAGCTAAGGCACTCAGGCTCGTTTGTGTAAACATGGACACCCAAGTATGTGAGAAACAATTATTAATAATAGCAACAATAATAATAAAAGTATTAAACTCTGTCCTTCAGACAAGATAAGATAATACTTTATTTGTCACAGAAGCCAATTTGGTGGTAGGTCAATAGAAAAGGTCTGGTAAAACAAAATTAATTAAACACTAAATGAACATCATTATTACGTTTAACTGTTTCTCTGTTCAACTGCGTTATATCCTTATCTAGAAATGTTTAGGTTACATGCCTTTAAAAAAGTCATAGATAATGCAATAATAAGTTTTAAAGAGAGGTATTTTTAAATAAATATTAACGGGCCTACTTGCATATGCGCAATGTGTGTACCCAAACTGTCTCAAAACCACTTCTAGAGAATTTAGCCCGATATTCTAATGCTAAATGTATTATGCGAATAGCAATATTCTTCCATTTTTTACTGTTGTTAGTAAATTTTTATTTAACCATTTAATTGCCCTAGACTAGCGACCGGATCAGGTATATGAATGATTGCAATGAATCAGCAGAAAGTCAAACTGAAGAAAATACCAAGGAAGTCTTGCCTTCTGTCACCGATGAAAAAACGGGCTTTCTTTCTGGTACAGGTGAGAACGAATCTAAAATGTGTGCCTGTTGCACGCCTCTTCTTACTTAAAGCTGAAGAAATCTTATTTCTGATGCAAATTGCTTTGAAACTTTCTACTAGTCTGAAGCACAGTTGTAGATGACTTAGCCATGGCTGCAGCTCATGGATTATAGCTAGTAATTTTTTAAGACAATTAAAATACCGCAGATATTAATGCTTGTGTAATACTTGTAACATACGTTAAACAGCTATGTTACAATAGATCTTCATTTATCCCCAGATGAACAGAATTCTTTAACAGCGATTACTCAGCAGACAGGCGGCGACGTTCTTTTTGAATCCAAACCGTCTGTCGAAGAAGATTTAAATCATGACTTTATCCGCGGCTTTCCAAGCCAACTTAAGATGGCAGTCAGTCTCGTCGATCAGAAGGCGGACACCCAGGTTTGTATAATAATCAATTGCAAACTTTCGTCAAAAATAGGAATTAAACAGTCGCTAATGACCTGTTCACAAGGCTTGACCTGCTGAATCGTATATTATCGTATATATCGTCATGCATCATTTCATCTTCGCTAATCACTTTCAGCATCATCGGCCTTAGCATCAATTAACCATTATTTTCCTCCTCTCTCTCTCTCTCACCCTCTTCATCTAATCAAACTTTTAACGTAAATACGTCATCTCATCAAATCGTCTCGTACTATTTTAATCGACTACTTTATGCAATTTTAACCTATGAAATATGTCGCAGAAGGAAAACTTGTTAGTAGACCCCCAGAATTTCTGGCTACAGTGGGTTGAGGCCGCGTTTCCTAATCTTGACTCTCGGACATACTTCGTGCCTCCAGTCTACGTCAACCGCGTGCCGATGACCAGACAGTCCATTGCCGGTCAAGATGTTTTAGTCTTATCAGCAGATTTCGGTCAGTCCAATCAGTGCCCCCGCGTTCAGGACAGTGATATTAGAGATGATGCAGCCATGCAGCGGGTGCTCTGTTGTCTGCAGAAAATGTTTGAAAAGAATGGAGAAGTTTTGGTGGGTCTGAGCCAACTTCAGTTTGGACAATATCTGGGTGAACCTTGTTACTCTGCCGCCGCTGCTCAACTACCTTTACCTGCCAACCTTCCTTCTGCTGTACCTCAAAACTGGAAACGTGGAGAGTTTGATGTGCTTCTTATTCACAGAGAGTATGGTCTTGTTATCTTAGAGGTAAAGTCAGTTGGTCATAAACTAAAGAAACTGAGCGTGTCACAGCAGGAGCTAGACAATATTGTAAGAAAAAAGCTCAAACAAGCAATATCGCAGCTGAACAAGGCGGAGGTGGTGTTATCACACCTAGTGTCTGACATCTCTCCTGGTCTGCGTGTCTCTAAGACCATTGTGGTCCCTAACCTTACTTCTCATCAACTACTACAGGCCATCTCTGACGACCCACGCCTGTCGCAGGTAACAATTATTATTGTATAAACCTTGCCAACTAAGAAGTAAGAAATCACTGTCACAGACCTAGAAACCTTTCCTTTCAAATAAAGTTAAAAGGGCCATGCTGAATTTAACTCGCGAAAACCTGTAAAAACATGCTGTTGGTAAAATGTAGGCGAATATTCAAGTAAACATTTTCACGACGTTAGCGTTACACAATTACGCATGTGTCGCTTCCTCCACCTACTTATGGATTTATTATTTACTGTGCACTTACTTCAGACAAGAGTGTTCTAGTGCATAAGCCCATTAACTCACCAAAATATTATCTGAGGAACACTTGTACACATTTGCAAAGGGTTAAAAGGTTACACCTTAGTTTTCAAAATGGTTACAAATGGAAAGTAGAAAATACAGGCGATAAAATCTATAACAGATACTTTTAGTAAAAAATATAATACTATTGACATATTTGGCCATTTAGTGCAGCATATTGCCACTGACGCAGTGGCAGTGATCAGGTAATCAAGCAATTGAACAAAAACATTGATCCAGTGACTTTAGGACACTTGCACATACTACAGCTAAACGTGTTTTTTTATGAAAAAAGCGAGCAACAAAAAGCAAAACACAAAGATTTCCTTTTTAGGTTTCGCGAATTTTATACTCAGTCCCAAAAAATTCGTTTCCGTTCTACTTTTGTTTGACTTTATTTTTTTCAGCGCACGTTAAATTTACATCAATTGCAATCCTATTAAATTTTAACGAAAGGTAGGTCTCAGCACAGTACAGAAGTTATCTCCCTTAATATTTTCGGACATTTTCCATCCTCGTAAACCTCTACAGTCCAAGATATCAGTTAAACACTAATAGACACACGTAAAAAATATATTTTATGGCGATGTCATAAAACAGAAGATCTATGCGTTACAGACGTTTACTAGGCTACTAATGACATGTCTGTGCGAAAAGTAACTTCCTTTATTTTGCAGCATGACTAAAGTTGTTTCGCATTTTAATGATATTATAAGAAGTTTGTGTAGATCGAATGTAAGCAAAACTTGCAGAGGCCGTCCGATGTTAACGTTCTAAATTAATGTTTTGTTTCTTCCCTCGTTTTTTCGTGGGTGTTTTTTAGGATCTAAGTCAGTGTTTGGGAACAAGACATCCCGCCGACATCAGTGGTCTTTGTCTGTGCTCTGATCACCTGTCTGACTTCAAAACACCATGGGATGTCGGTAGCAAGGCGCTGATGGAGCTCGAGAACTGGTGGCGGCGATGTGTGGCTGGAGCTGGGCCTGACAGTCACATGGGAATTGATGTATACAAGACACTGGTAGCAAGGCGAGTAATAGTCATATTCAGCCACAAAATTATTTCATCATATCCTCTATATTGTCAGGTGCAAATATATCCAGAATAAAACTTTCTGCCTAAGGTCCAGTTTCTCTGCTAACACATTAGCTTCTCTAAGCCTTGAACGCACAAACTTGACTGTATGTAGTGCAAGTCTGTTAGTATGTGCGTATTGTGTGTTTGGACGTATTTATGGATGTGGGAAGAGGCAAAACTAAAATGCGTGGATGTTAAATAGCGCAGAAAGTGTGTAACAAGAGGTTTTTTCCCCCTGAGTTCCTTATTTTGCCATGGAAAATCGACTTAATCCCGTTTCATAACTACGGTCCCTGGAAACTACTAGTATGGTACAGATAGTAAAATTTTTGCTAGTAAACATTGTGACAGATTCTGCGAGCACAGTGCTTCAAAAACAGGAAGTTTTGGAGTGAAACGTGTGTGTTTTTGGACACGAAAATACTTGATTCTTTTCTCTGATGGTTTTTCCATAGTTTACTGCTTTATAAGTTATTTGTTTGTAACAGATTTTGTGGTCCAGCGACAACAGTGACTGTGCCATGCACATCTCCTTCTCGCGTATGTATCAAGACGATGGATCAAGCCGTATCATTGACGGCACAGTGCTATACTGCTCTAATAACACTGTTCCCAGAACAAGTTAACCTGCTTAACGCGGCTCCTTCTAGACTCTTTTTGGCAGGACCCCCCGGAACAGGGAAAACCGTAGTGCTGCTGCTGATGGCTTTAGAGTGGTGGTTACGTGACCATAAGGTCTGTATTCTGAGTACTTGGTTCGGCAGTCATGCAGTTTCCAGCATGTTGTACTATCTGCTAAAGAAAATTGAGGACGTAGAAAAGACATCAAGGATGTTATCTGGAACTTTTTTTCTCAAAGGGTATGACTTTGCTGACAGAAGAGAAGACGTGAATTCGGCCATAACCGATTTGTCATTGGAGGCGGATAAAGGGTCCTTGTACGTTATCGCTGATGAAGCTGGGAGTGAGTATAGGTGAGTTGTACAGTCTGTCATGTAGCGAGAGATAAACATGTACTCAGCGTTTACCTACGAAAATCGTGGTAGTTGTGTGTAGCCGGTATGTGATATCTCGTGTAAGTGTCGTGTACAAAAACCAATAGAGACGTTTAAACACTGCAAAAGCAACAATCAGACGAAGCAGACTAAAAAATTGAGGTTTAAAGCATATTAGAGAAGAAATTGCCTCGAACTGCTTTGAAAATTTTGTTGTTATTAATATTATTATTGTTAACTTCCTACTGGTATTAGCTTAGAATTAGCTACTTTACCATTAAAATTAAATGTGAGTAAAACCTTCCAGAAGGATTTGATATGAATTTAAAAAAATAAATGTGCAATTATGTAAAGTCTAGATTTCAAGCTCATTTGATCAAATATCGCATGTGTTAAAGCAAGGCAAGGTATGCAGTTCCGTACCTGTATACCCTGTTAACAAGTTCACTGTGAATATGCATCTATCTGGGAAAGAAACAAGATAGCAATAAACCTTATTTATCGACCTTATTTATCGCAAAAGGTGTTAGCCTAGTATCAAGCACGGATCCAACTAACCACATCTACCAATTATTTACATCCTTAAGGCCTAACTGTCAATTAAAACAAATTGAATAGTGTGATTTTTTTATAAAATCGCGGCTCTATATCATCTTGATAAATAGGTACTTTTGCATTCTCTTTTAAAAATTGTTAATGTATATACGTATCTGGGTACAGCATTTTTCCCCTGGAATCATAGTTTTAAGCTAGGGCAAGTCCTTGATCTAGAGTAACACGGGGGAACTCAAGGACAAATGTATTGTATCCGTAGTTATAAAACAGTATGCAGATTCTGCAAATGTCATTTTACTGTATATCGCTTATAGAGCAGTGGCAGAAATGTCCTAGGGTAAAGTAAGATAAAAAAATATTTGAGGGGTCTGCACACCACGTCGCAAAATTCGGAGAAAAGATGACAGCCATTGTTTACCTCGGGGTTTTGTTTCACCTCAATTCATAACTAGAGGTATATTCTAACACACGTATTAAAAGACTTTGCTAAAAAGCAATGAAAGAATAAATAAGTATTCGAAAACTTGCGAGGTACATTGTTTAGTAGAATGATGTTTCCTCCCCTAACCTGCATTTTTAAACTCTTTCATGCAGAGATACATCTGATCATTTTATATGAATGCGAAATGTGGTGTCAATACCAATATCACATCATCATCATCATCATCGGAGCAACTCTTAGACCTTTTCCCAACATGCATTCAAGAGCTATATTATTATGGGGAAACGAAGAGCCAAGTGGTTAGCTCTGAGAAAAGTGTACTTTAGCGAATTTGAAAACACTACTGCCCGAAGACCGACAAATTAGAGGACTACCATTATATTGTGGCTCAAAACAGAAGCAAAAGAACTATGTTATAATGTTTTGTACATTAATGTATTAATGTGTAACATAGACTATTTGAACTGCCTATTTCGTCCTGATGCGATTAATGTGAAGAGAATCTTTTCCTTTTTTGGTTGAAGTATGTGTCTAAGTAAATGTTTTATCCTCAAAAATACTTTGCCGTTCACACCTTTGATCTCTGTTATGGTATGTGTACTCTGCGTATTGCCTCCAGTATTTTTAATATATCATTATTTAAAAGAATGTTTTGATTTATGAGTCAATATGCCAAAATACAGAGTTTCATGACTTGAATTATATATTTATATTCAATCAATGTATAAACTATATTCGTGTAATACTAATCTCAAGAACAGCTCTGCAAAAACATCTGTCAATAACATCAGCCCGTCATGTCTGTTATAGTGGAAATAAGTTCCGGACCTTTTGTAACGAACTGAGTAGAAATGTTCCTGAACTCCATCTTTGGGCGGCGAGCTGTTACCATGGAGACGCTCCCGTTGGATGGCAAGTGGAATATCTAACCAGACCCCTCCGCTCTCCGCCAGTTGTTGTCAGGGAAGTCGAGCAGGACGGGATTATTCGTGAGTGGCATGAAGTCCATCGGTACGTTGAGCGAGGTGTGCCTGACCACACTGAAGGCCCCCCGATAAAGCGACTTTATCACCAAGGAGAGGGTCATTCAAGCCGCTGGCCAGCTGACTGTGTCTATTGTGGTCATCAGGTTGCCAGCCTCCTGTACAGCCTCCGTGTTGGTGCTACAGGTATGTGTAGATATTACCTAATTTAGTGTACAGGTATACCAGCAGAATTGTGTTAAGAATCGGGTCTTGTATCCAAGAACATTATTTCGCTGAACCATGTGAGCCCTGGCGAAAGCAGAAACAGGTTTGTGAATATTTCAGTGTCTTAGCGACCTCTGTCTTTATTTTTATGACAAAAGGACTTTTACTTACCTTTCTCTCAGTATATGCGCTGTTTCTTCCACGCTTTTCTTAATGAAAAACAAATAATGGCTGTTGACAGACAATGCCTCGGCAACATCTACGACCGTCACCTCCTCCAGTGGTGGAACAACACCCCCTCGCCTGCAATGGAGAGATGTGTTGGTGTTGCACTCGGGTGACTACACTGAGGAGCTGGGTATAGTAACAGGGCTGAGACAAATGAGTGTCCCAGTGAAAGAGTTCAATAACAGTTGTGATGACGATGATCTTGAAGATTTGGCTACGGCTAAAAGCGATGTTGTGTGGGTCGCAAATAGACTTCGTGTTCGTGGCATGGAAAAGAAAATTGTCATCTGTCTGAAGCAAGTCTCGGGTCTTGCTGATCGGCTTCACTGCATGTCCAGGTGTACATCACAGCTTGTGATTGTGTCCCGCTAGCGGCTTACTGCCTACTTACAAACTATCTTCCCACCTGTCATCTGCTTTGGTCTTGTGTCTCTCTTACACCAACGCCCGTTTTTTCTTTGAGTATAATAAAACCGCCATCAGATCATTATGTAATACATTTACTCGTTATCTCCAAATAATAATTTTGTATATAAATTGTCCAAACCATTTAATATACTAGCCCAAAGATTTTGTCGGCTAATCTTTACGCAGACATGAATTGCACTTATCTCCCGCATGGATTAAACAATAAAATTTATTTTAATGTCGGTTTGTCGAGTGTCATAATTTTCCTAGTTAAAGATGGAAAATATAGTAAAATCCCTGTATATTCTAGTTGCAGATAATAAATTTGTTTGACACTTGAATTGTTCTAAATAAGGATTTATCACATTCACGTTAAGAACTAAAAGATTGTAAAACTAAATAGGTTATTGGAAAACTAAAACAAAAACTAAACAGCCTCAAAAAGACAAGTATCTTTGGATAGCCTTGAGAATTCAGTTGGGACAAAAAGAAATTACAGTCAAGGAGCATTATTTAGTTCAATGACTTGACACAAATATGGCAGAGACAGAGCTAGACTTTCGACATCAAAAGAAGTGTAAAATTTTTGCATCGGTTGATGTGTTCAATAAGGTGTTGACAACAGCAAAGGAAACTGTTACCATTTTTTTCGCAATAAGCTGTGTAGTTATGTATACCGATGTAATTTTTTCTATACAGTTTATTGTGTTTTAGTATGATACGAAAGTTCTTCAAATTGCTATAAACATTAAACTTATACACTTGGAAACGTCTAACAGTCAGTAGTTACAGCTACCGCTGCTATTACGAAAAACATTAGACTGCACAATTAACGGCAGGGTAGTAAATTTGAGAAAAATTTTAATGGTATTATGCTCAAGTATTATTGTATTGTATAATAAGATATTAGTGTGCTCGCAAAATTATAAGTGTAAAAGTTGTTTATGAACTTGCATGTGAACGCTTCAGTCAGAGTATTGATCTTCACCCACAATGTGTTTAACCCATGATGCTTTGTTTTTGCTTGATTTTAAGTAGTTCTAATGCCCCTCAGTCGTTTCGCTAACACCACACTTATCATCATTTATTACAAAGTAATTGTGAGATCATATCATTTTAGAAGCAATGCACAGAGATGGATTTCGATGATCTAACAAAGCAGCAGATCTTAAAACTTTGCCACCTCAGAAGCCATGCTACCCCCCCCCCCAAATGATGAGCTTCTCATCAACGATAATACGACAGTCAACGGACGCTTACACTCTGTCGATTTTGTCGATGACAACCATGCTTGGTAGCTCCCCCACCACGACTACATTGAGATACCATACTACGTGCACAAACACAAACCATCGAAATTTTATGAGAAAGCAATAGTAATACAAAACTAAAAAAAGTCTTGAAGCTCATTAAGACATAAACAGTGTACGGTTGTATGTAGTTTTTTTGAACAGGAGAATTTCTCTGCAATTACCAAAAAAAAAAAAAAAAAACCCAGATAAATAACACAAAATTACTGTTTGGTAGGTCTTTCTTCTTATTGTTTTTCTATATTTTTGACACGAAACCATTATCAGACCAGTCCATAATTTATTGATACATAATTGTACAGTTAAAGCGCACTGTACTGTAGTCACCCAGTCATGGCATATTCCGTTGTTATAGACCAGGGTTACTTTCCCTAAATGTATGTGTGCATTTCAGTGTGCATTTCGTTGCGTGGAAGGTAATGTTGCAAAGTGGTGCCCAAATGTTATTAATAGTGATGACATGCTTACAAGAGGTGACAGCGCATCTTTGGAGGAGGAACACCGTGTTGGCACTCATGATAAGGAACATGATTATGACACTGTGTGTAAATTGGAGAACAGGAGCAAATAACTGGCCTTGCCTGGCCAAGGTAGCTTTGTAACCATTTTGTAGAGAAAAATGTCAGTAACTCAATTTTATGCTTTGTTTAAGTTTAGGTGTTCATAAACTTTGTGCATTTTGTGTATTTAAACGTGGAATTCTGGAAATATAATCTTGCAGAAAGTTGTACGTGGAATAGAATAGTGCAACGAACGTCATTGTAAAAGGAAACATTTTTGGGTATATCCATCTTTACATCTACATAATGATACGTGTACATTTAATGAGAGTCGGAATATACTGCTGATCACTTTTACACTATTCGTGTATGGATCTTATCCTTCTTTTGTGCCTAAAGTTAGGTCGCTAAATCTCTGTAAGGGCAGATACGTAAGGAGAACAATGTAACTGAAAAAAAAATAATTTATGCAAATAAATGTTGCACCAAGGTAATAAAACAAGTGTTTTATGTTCATATAGTTTCAACAATCAACAAATTTGGTGGCTATTTCAAATTCAATTTGTTTTTGCGCTAAGATCTTTGGATGATTTAAAGCAAACAATGATTTCATCTACGCGTTTCAATCAAAATTACCACGTTATCTACCTGTGGGAGTTGGTGGTATAGTCGTGGACGGCTTTTCTGCCAAAACAAATCTTGTAAATTTATACGGATTTGACTGCACAACGGACATCATTTTAAGAGGACATATTTTAGATCCCTCCTTATGGGAAAGCTTATTGATGAGTGGCTAGAACATTGGCATTTGAACTGAGAGGCGCGCCTGTTCGATACTCGTGCAGTGCAGGAAACTTTCTCCTGTTGACTCACCTTGGGAGAATGGGTATTTGACTCCATGAAGGGTTGGTGAAGGTACGGCCCTCAAATTGGCATGGCCCCAAGAAAAGTGAGTCTCTAACGCCTCAATCCCGAACGACTTAAAAAGGTTAGGCATATACCTTGACATGTATATGTTAATTTTTGTACAGTGATTACGTGAGTGAGTATGTGTGGTGGTGGTGGTGGGGGGACTTAATAAAAGGCCTTATTCATTCCACAGAGTGTACTTAGACAAGTCGGGGAATTGGGAGTGACACTTCTATTGGACACTTCGTGGGTGTATTCACGTATAAATAGCTTCCATATGGTATCCTGCTTGCAAAAAATCTGCTTACAACCTGTATTGGAAAACCAATGTCTCTTCTCTCTTCTTCACACGGAGTTTATTGTACTACTTTGAATGATATTATTATGTTTGGGAGGTAATTAAAAATTGTCTGTGATTAAAAAATACATAAAGGGCAAATAAGGAGAGCTGCAATAATAAATCAAAGAAACAATGCCCCAGATGTACTTGGGTTTCACTTTCTGTTCGCTGATCGTAGCAGTTTCACTGTTTTAAATAAATATTTTTTTTTACTTTTATCTTTCGTTGGCACTGTAATGTATCTTTGGATGATTAAACAAATTTCCTCTAAGCGTCTCAATGGAAACTGTTGTTCAACCCAGGAAAAACTCTCTCTTAGGTTGTATTGTACGAAGATGGATCATACATGCAATGCTGTCTATACTTTGGTGTTTGCAAGGCGTGCAAAGCAGTGTTTTGACAGTAAGTTCCAAGAACTGAAAATTGCAGCTGGCCGACTTTATTAGTGTGCAAAACACGGGAAAAAATAGAAGAAAGGGCAATAAATCAGCAAAAACAAAGAGAATATTAAAATGATAGAGTATACATCTACAAAAGACCAATGCAACCGTAAAACACTAGCAATTATCACTAGCTATGATAATGATGATGATCAGATGTGTGAAGATATTTAAATGACTTTAATATGACAAAGTAGACGGCGAAAGAAAGAAAAACATTCGTTTCATGTGAATTTTGTGATGTAGATTTCTTTCTTTATTCCATAATAACGGAATATAATATCCTTGCTGTTAATTCAAAGTCATTGCATGATTGGGTCGTGTACTACACAGACTCAACAAAGCCAAAAACAAATAAAATTCTTTTTCAGAGTGCTTTAATCTTTATTTATGACATTACACATGCATATCATCGTGCAGAAAAAGTATAGAAGTGTCTGACGAGGACTGAAAAACACTGTTAAACCGATGTGTGCCTGTTGTAATGTCAATGATAACATTGATGGTGACAACGAAGACAACGATCATCACCGCCTAGAGGAAATAAGTCCATCTCACACTGGTTTGAGTTTCATCTCGGTGAATGTGAAGCTCACCATGTCCATCCAAACTATGCCGTGATAATCCCACGCCCCGTAGTGGCCGTTGAGGTTAGAGGGATGACACGCTATGAACCACCAGCCTCCGTTAAAATCTCGAGCACAGTTGTATTGAGTTGTTTGGTCATTGTCTCGGTCATAGGTTGAGAACTTCATTGTGTTTTGACGGGATAAACTGTCTCCTGTAAATGTGTATAAACATACAAGTACGCGCACAGTAAGAGAATAGCAGCTAAGCGATTGATAAATTCTACATACAACTTTACTATTCTTTACTTTATGCTGCAAGGCTGTCTACATCTTTACTGGGTAATCAGAAAACTACAATATCATTATAACAGTCAAAATCATGTCATTTCTTCGGGAAGTTGCAGCAGTTATTCTAGAAACTTTATGGCGCCGAATGTCCTCCTCTATGCAACGCCTTTTGTACTTCCTCCTATATCCCGACTTTGTCTGTCTTCTGTAAGTTACACTATTTTCTGTCACACAGCCAAGGATGTCCAATATAACCTTACCAGTGTGAACCAAGACAAATCATATAACTTCCCTTGTTTTAACCCATCGTTTACATGGGTGGGTGATGTTAATAGGTAGACTGCCCGGAACTGGAGCGATGGATGAGTCCAAATTAGAAGCTGGGCGCCGGGGACAGGGCAGCGAAGTAAGACTGTAATGTCTGCTGACCACAACACCTAGAAAGATGAGCTGTCGCTCCTCGAGAGACTTGGGTTGATTTGTTGGGTACGAGGCGGATGTTGGACCAGTTTATCCGTGCAAATGATTGTTTTAGGACTAATGGTCGCGACATTGCTAATTTCTGTAGTGTCATTGTCCGAGAGCGTGGTCAGCGCCTGTCACCAATAAATTGAGGAGTGGCTGACCTGCTGTTCTTCATCTACATGTCGCTGCGTTTCCGTGATAAATGCTTTGTTGCTGGCTCGGAGTGCAATACTAACTTCCTCTTCCTTCACCGTTCTCCGAGTGTAAGAATTTAAAATGCCTTCATAATTTCAAAGAAAGACTTCTTTCGCATGTTCAACGTCACACACTCCTCATATCCCTAAACGCAGCATCTAACCCTTACATATAATTTATCATCAAAGTAATGATTATCAAGGTAATAAAACTTTTGGTTGTTGTCTGCACACGTACCTGCATTACCAGAGTAGTTTGACACGTGCAGTGTGTAGCTTGTCTCAGGACCCTCCACACTAAATACCGAGAACTCAGCGTAGGAATGTCGACCATTCAACATTTGCAGGTCAACATGAAGTCGGTGCTGTCTGTCTTTGGTCAACGTGTAAAGCTTCGATAAGCCTACAGTAAAAAAAATAAATAAAAGTTTAAACTTTAAAAATCGGTAAAAAATCTATCGAAGAAGTTATCACAAAATCTGATGTTTTTTAAATATCTTGTTATAAATGATGGTTAAAAAGAACAAAATAACGCTAAATATACCCAGGGATTTTCTTCTCTCTGAAACTTAATATTTCAAGAGCATATCCAAAGTTGACCGGTAAATACTAATATTTCGTAATATTAATTTTTAGTATAATTTTTGAACGGAGCAGATATATTGAGTTTTGATTAAACTGCAAAATGTGTGCATTTATTTAAGCAACAAAAACCGGATATCTTTTCAGTTCTTTATAATGTATAAGGTGGGGTTTTTTGCTTTTGTTTCTAGGGAGAAAACGAGCAGGAAAGTGAGAGGCGTAATTAAATGAAATCTTGCCCAGCCAAAACTCCCCGGTGATGTCACCAAAGCCGTCTTCATATTCCACCCAGTTCCTGTTGAAGTCAACAGATCCGTCAAAACGTCTCTGAAAAACCTGATCATAGCAGACAAGGTCGTTACCTTGGAAACATGTGACCTATGTCACTTATTTACAGTCATATCGTCAATACATCACATTTATTTGCTGTGATAAAACAAGAGACTGCCTGTTGGTCAAAATGTTACACGATACTCACTGACTGTGATGAAACAAAAAAACACAATTTAAGTAGCATTAATGACGACACTTAATGTAAATTACTAGGACAGATATTAACCGCTTGTCCATTTCAAGCCTGGTTTACCTTTAATTACCTTTAATACATCCTTGTAAAACACATCTCACTGTCTCAGGGTTAAGCACAGTTTGTAAAAAATTTTGTCATGTACGGTCTAATCTAAAGAGATGTAAAGCGCACTTACAAATGCAAGCAAACATTTCACAACATTGTATACACTTCACACACAGTAAACACAGAGACGTACCAGCCAGCCGCCATCATGTAGCCTAACGGGCAGTCTGCTAAGTCTGAAACCCGAAAAAAGACCAAGAAAGTAAAAGAAAAAAAACAGCAATACAAACTTCTGAAATCAAAGGACCTACAGTTTTTGACCTTGTTACACAGATTTTTGCACGCCTGAAAATTTATTCCATCCCACGCCATGATATTCTGTCTATTTATTTCGCTCTCGGCATACTCCACGAAGGTTTTCTGCAGGTCAGCTGGACTACATGCTGATACAGATCACTGCGCTTAGTAAAGACTTACACATGCTATTAATTTTTTACATAAAATTAATTTGTACAGCACGCTTATACAAATCATTGTGATCAGTAATTACTTACACCTGAACTTAAATCTTTATATAAATTAGTTTGTGCACCAATGTTACAGATTATAGTGATCAGTACCTCGGCGGTAAGGTTAGTCACTCCTTCCTGTGTCGTGCAGTCCTCTACACGCTCACTAGAAGGTTCAGGTAGGAGATAAGGAAAAACACAATTGGTAGTTAAAATGCCTCTAAAATATCATCAATGACAAAAAATGTCCAATGTGTAAATGTTATAAACAAACTATTTGTTTTATAGTCTGCTACATTATCCAAATATCGTTATACTCACTATCAGAGCACGTGTAGTCACTTGTTGAGAAGAAGAAGAACCCTGGTTGACAGAGGCACCTGTTTATAAAGCACGTTGAGTTCTCTCGGCGACACTCGTCGTCCATGACACAGGCTGCGTTGTACCAGTTGTCTTCTATGGGGGGTTGGATCAAGTTCTCTATTTTGTCTGTTACAAATAGAGTGTGTGGATGTTGATGACAGTAATTAGATCGAGTGACGAAGCATACGTCCCGTGTGACTATGTCATCGTCAATCGCTTGTTTATAGGGCTTATCTGCGGTGCCAGCCTCTCCAAAAAACAGAGTCTTTGCAGTCAAGATTTTTCAACTAAACACTTTATTTACAGATTTTGCACAGCAGTTCACGCTGGCAAATCAGCAACACGTGGTGGCAACATAATTCACAACCGTTCACCCTGAAGACTATTCTAGCAGTGACTCCTGCTACTCAAACACACACCTGACACATCTCTGGCCACAGCGACACACGCTGGCTAAGGGCGACACACGCCTGACACAATAAACTAGCGGAGACCAACGCCGCAAAGATCTGACTCTCTACTACATCCTTAATTAATCTTCTCGCTGATATACAAAATACAAAGACATTTGGAAACAGCCAGCATCTACTCGTCACGCATGAACTCTTTTACACCGAACATTCCAGGTCTCACGGTATGCGTCAGTCACACTCGCTCACGCACTCGCTAGAATCATCTCGACGCGCTTAGTTACAGTCAGATACCCCATCGTTTTATTCACAATAATATACATGGGAAAATTAACTCAAATGGGCCCAATTAGTAACAGATAATCAGTAATAATACAACGCAGACTGCAATGACCGTGCTTGTTGCCCATTAAATTTTGATTTGATAGACTTACCAGTGTGTTGAATGAATTAAGCTTGGACCATTTACATTTTTTAAACTTTATTCGAAGCTTCTAATAATGTTCCAGTCTGTAAGGCTGTACTCCAAATTCAGCTGTTTCATTTGTGGGCCAGAAAAAATCTTGAACACGACAACCTTAGCGACGTATCTTCATTTTACTTGAAGACATGCACAATGTTACAAATACTTCGGGCGCGTAAGAGACCCTTCATTATAGAAGAGTAATTTTTCCCGCCTTCGTAATTGCTGGTGAGAATGCCGATGTTTGAAGGCTTATATCTTTAAAATTAAGCATAATCATGTATTAATATTTTGGGAATTATTATTTTAAAACGAACTTAACCCGATCATAAAGAAAAAATGTTGCGCTTCGTTTGTCACCTACCTTCCTTTTATCTGGGCGCAAGAGGTCAAACAAAGAAGTATTAAGGGTAATATCGTTCTTGTCCGCATGTTATCCATCTGTAACCAACAGGAATGCCAAGATGTAATTAACATTCTTCTGTGATTTTATTTCTTTTCCTTCAAATTTTTATTTTGGATAAATCACGGGCTTTTCATCATTATCAGCATCACTACCATAAGAAGAAGGAGGAAAAAGAAGAAATGAAATGCGGCCAGTTGCACAACACATTTCTAATTTTCAACACTTTTAGTCCTTAACTCTATTTAGATAATTAGTTAAAAGTGCACATCACAGTTTTAGAATTTTTAAAACTACAATTGCTTTAAGTAAGATAAAGTTGTTTAAGTCTGACTTTCCGTCCTGTCAGTAAATTTTTTGTATGTTTTTCTTCAATGCATCAAAATGGCTAAGAAAAAGATTTTGCTTCTTTGGAACAGTTATAAGGCTTAGAAATGTGTTGTGCAACTAGCTTCTGGACATTTAAAGAATAAACTCTTCTAACGAAAACGATCATAATCAGGCATTAAGTTAAAAATAATTAAAAAGGTCAACTACGAGAAAAAAAAGTTTTATTATCACGCATGGACTCGCACGTACATGCGAATATACACACAATCATCAGACCTAACTGTCTCTTTTTATGACTACGTCACATAAATTGTTCAAACATTTTAACGCTATTGTATATATTTGTCATTTATTCAGATATTTGTCGCCAGTATTTCTGTTAACTTTTAAGCGATGACGATCAAGTGAATCGTTAAAGCTAGTCATCATTTAACAATCATATAAGCGATTAGATAATAGTACAAACCGAAGTACAAATCATAAAAAAACATTTAAAAGGTAAAACAAATTTGTAACAGGATCAACAAATCTAGAATAAAAGTTTTTTTTTTAAGATTTGGAGCTTTAATCAATAGTAAATCTGATTGAACTGAGGGCTACAAAATGCAAACACACACACATACACAATCAGTCCATCATTTTGTGTAAGCTTTTATTTCGCTTTAATAAAGCTGCTGCCCCACTTGCGAGAATGCATGTAGTTATACAGGTGCCTGCATCTGAGCTCGTATACGCTCATGTGTTGAGTTTGTATTCGTTTGCATGAATGAAGAATAATCTGAATGCAAACCAACAAAATTTCACAAAAATCCACAGACTGGCGTCAACAGATGTTTAGGTAAAGTTGTATGACAATACCCGTGTGTTCCTGTTTGTGCGTGTGTCTGTGTGCGTTTTTCTGTTTTGAAGTATGAGTCTGATTGGGACCTATTAGCGTCTGTGTGTCTGTACCTGTGTGTTTGTCTTTGTTTATATGTTTGCGAAGCGTACGTGTGAGGAATCGCAAAGATTAGGTCTATGTTTGGGTATGTATGTTACTGTAACCATGCATATCTGTGTCCGCTCTTCCGTGTCTGTGTTGATTGGTGTGTTATTGCTTGGGTCGGTATGTGTTCATATCTGTGACCTTCCACGACTTATCGAAACTGATAGGCCTTTTTTTTATTCAGTCAGAAAGACAGGGAAATTAGTACGTTTTGTAAATGTAATCATGAAGAAGTTGGTTCTTTCAAACTTAGACAAATAGTTGAAATAAAATCGTCCTATCTTACACTGAGATATTTATCTTACTTAGCGAGAGTTACTTCAGCTGCCACCTATCATCAGAGCGTCACGTGATAAGAACCGTCACATTTTCTTGATACAAAGTTAAGGAAAACATCCGTTTAGTCAGTCGCTGTAAGTGGAATCGCGCCTGTATAACCGTCATTAACAAATGTGAAGATAGTGTGCTGTGTCTTCTAAACTGCTAAACTAGTCATATGATCCTTAAACTAGCCAATCAAGACAACCAATGTAAAGCTTATTGTCTTATGCAAGGCTATTTTCGGGGACGTGCGCTAAAGCTCTTCTTCAGCCCTACCGTCCTTCCGGGCCGCTGATATACCAGCATGGAAAGTTTCTAGGGACTTCAAGAAACTTTCCCGATCTGCACGCTCTACCCAGAACTTGGTGTCCGCATACCGTGGGAAATAGCCCTGGCCCTATTCACCCGAAAAGAAGACATAAAAACCAGAGAGAAAGGGACGCAGGGCTACTGTGTAATTAGGAGTGGTAAACCTGGCCTATCCACCATGTCCATGTCCCCTTCCCTGATCTCATCCCGGTGTCGAGCCAGCAATGCGACACGTGACACTCTACTTGGTTCAAAGTGGTCTCATGGTCTGGAGCGATCTGTTAATCTTGTTTTACGCCCAAAGTTGCTTGCCCCACCCCATCCCACGGCTATGAGTATAAAATCAGTATAAATCAGAGCTAGCTGGGACCACAAGAAACTGCAGAAGAGGGCTGGCAGAAAAAAGTCGGGTGTTAACAGCAAAACGTCATGGCGATGCAGAGTCAAGCTTCAAAATCTTTCTTCAAAAAATTCCCAATCGTGGTTATTGATTCTTTAAGGAGATTTGTCGCGTGTCCCATGCTGGCTCAGCCCGAGCTTTCGTTCTAAAGGGGATGGGGGGTTGCTGCGTCACGATAATCTGACGCAATCCTTGTAATTTTGTTGGTTTTGACGTAATTGCTTCGTGAGGAAAGGGGAGGGTGGTTAGAGAAGAGCGGAGATTCAGAGGAAGAAAGAAAAGCTGTTTGAAACAGTTTGCTTGATTTCTGGCTGGATTACTGATTTGTGGATCTCCATGAATTGTTATTATTATTAAGCGCTTTTACTTTCACGGAAAGTACCATCGGATAGCCAAGAGCAGGTGATAATCTCTTCTTGATATCTCCTATGTCAACAAGCATTTAAGAGTTTATTTTCTCTCTTTTATAGAAGCGTTCCCTCACAAACTTGTGTATGGTATAACTGACTACATACCAATCTACCTGAGTCAGGGATGTTTCTTATTTGTTTGTAGAAACCTTCTCAAAGTACTATCAGACTAATCAAAATTTTGGATTCATTTACATGCTCAGATTCTGCTACAACAGTAAGATATTTCAGACACAATAATAGTTGTAAATATTCCCGTAGCCTTATACCATGAAAACATCGTCTACCAGGTCTTTGACTCTAGCTTATTGAACTAAAGACTTTCCATCAAAAAAATAAAATGACTGCTTAATTACAATTGTTCAGTAAACTATCATGAAGATTTTTTTAAAGTCCAAAAAAGCCGGCAAGGCAAAACACACAGTAGGAAGATCCAAAATTTTCAACGGCGTTCTTTACCTTCACTTCAAAAGGTCAAGAAATTCCTCCATATATCGATGTATTATTTTAAACTCAGTTTAAGATTTGCTATTTTTAATTAAGTGAGTTTGAGACTTTCCTTTGCAGATGAGGTTGATGATGCTGTTGATGCTGTTTTTGGTAACACTACCACGTACAGCGTCGCTACTAGTAAGTTGAGTAGCACCCACTACTACCTGCCGACAACACTACAACATTCAGTTCAATGACAATGACAATGACCAACTTTATTTGTCCCAGTGGGCAATTTTAATATGGGAATGTGCTCTAGTTAGTTCAAAAATGAAAAAAAAAGAAGTGAGCAAGTAGCATATATCAAATATATATATATATATATATATATTACAAGGAAATCAAGTATTCACCTAAAACATCACACACGCACACACACACCGTTGACAATTCATCTGGACTGCAGATGGCACAAATGATTTCAGGTGTCTGTTACTCTTACAAATAGGCATGGCTTAACGTTTACCTGTGCTTAATAATACAAATTCTTTTGTTAGTACATGTTCAGTTGTATCCTTGCTACGGTTTCTTTCTCCTCATGGTGGATTGTTTTTACATTATTGCTTTGGTCACCCGCACTGCTTGAAAAATATCTTTCAATCTAATCAGCTACTTTGTGAAATTTTGTTGGTGGATGCGCACTCGTATGAACAGGTATTAACATGCTGGTGTATTTATTAACAACTTATCAATTTTGTAATAACTGTTATAATATTTCTTTATCCCTTGCTGATATTTTACTTAATTTGTTTATAATTTATTGTAGTTCTGTGACCCGTAAAAAGCATAGGTTTTATTTATGAATGGTGCAAACTTTACTGTTCCCGCAGGTGTGTATGCATGTGTGCATATGTCTTTGTTACAGGTGGATGGTTGTATATTTATGAATGTTTACATTTACGTGTGTTGCAGTGCTATATCGAAGGATCAACGTGTTGGATACTTGGAAAAGGGCGTCAATTTACCCATTCTTGCTGTCCAGGGACGACATGCTTACCTACTTTTTCTGATAACAAGGTATACATATGCAAGTGATTAGATTGCTGGGTCTGACATTTGTACCGATCGACGTTTCACGTGAGTATGAAAACAGGTGTTTGGCTGCTTGGACCTGACGTGAGCACCTGTCGATGTCTCAGTAGATGTCAGAGTAAACAACAAGGTGAAGAATATTTCACAGAACTTTAACTTGTTGGACACAGTAGCACAAGATTAATTTTCAATACGGAATATTCGTCTCTGCCATCTTGAAGTTTGGAACACGGGATATGATTTCGCGACTGGCATCTCCTACTTTACCTTCTGTGAAAATAAACCAATCCTGACTCATTCTTTCGTTGATTTATGAGCTACATGATGGACTGATTGCTTTTGAAGCCAATTTTTTAAGAAGCGTTGAAATAGGCTCAGCGATCTGGTGAGGAAAACTATTCAATGACACCCATGGCTGCTTGTGTGTGTGTGTGTGTGTGAGAGAGAGAGAGAGAGAGAGGGGAACAGAGAGGGAGAGAGGAATCGATGATGTTATATGGGTGTGGATCATACATTTTACTGTAATGACGAACTCCGGCGGTATTAACTAATTAAAGTATTATTATTGTCTCAGACAAAGTGTTCGGGCTAGAGTGTGTAATTATTAAAAGAAATAGGTAACGTGAACGGCACCACGCACAAGTAAAAACTACGTAAACTGCAAATGTTTTACCTTCTGTAGTAATGCTAAAGGAAGAGTACTCTAGTTTTCCTCTCTTAACACTCCGTCTCATCAGTGCTCAAACGGGAAAACTGTTTTTGTGACAGAAAACACGCCTGCTCTTATAGTACAACTGCTTAAAGACTTAACATTAATAAGCACTGCGAGTCCGTTTTAAATCTTTCCTGAACTTTTTTTTAATCAAAAATTTATGTAATAAAAGCAACATCGCGGAAGGCGAGCACAGCTCGCGCAATTTCAAGGGCGAAATATTACAGTTAAAGACATGTTAATATCACTTAGCATCAAAAAATTTCATCAACAGAGTCAATAACAATATGAACATATCTGTTTTTGTTTAGCTGCTGACAGTTTTGCGTTGATTAAAACAGTGGTAAAGATACCTGGGTAGACAAGTAGTATATGATGTGTCATCGATCATGGCTGAGAAGGTACTGGCAGATTGTTGGATTGACTATTTCAAAGGCAGGAATCTACATCTCAAATCTTTAATCTAAGTGCATTGGAAACGTAGGTGTATTTCATCGTCTTGTGAATTATGGCACAAAGGACATTCAAAATTTGGCGTTAGTGCTGTTGAGTACCTGCATTTGTGTGGGGTTTTAAGCAGAGGTTCCCATTCAAAATCTAGTTAGAGCATCTCTCAAAGCCTTGTTGCTGACACATTATAAATATGGCTCTACCTGTAAATCCGATTTGAACTTCGCATACACAGTAAACCTAGGGCTCTCTGTAACATGACAATGCCAGTCTTGTTTATGGCAGTCAACAAGTCGTTGCTTAAACACAGAGAGAAATTTACCAACATTTTGCAAACCTTTATTCTCCCAGACATAGTCACAACCATACCTGTACAAGGTCGCACGCACTTCAGACACCCAGCATGTTTTCCTCTATTATGAAGCTCAGCCAACATATGATGTGCTTTGTGTGGACGTCTCCTGGAGTCCAGCCTTTTCAGTTGTAACCAGTATCGGATGCATCAGGTTTTGGAGTGCACATAGAAGAGAAATCTGCCCGTGTCACCGTAGACCATATCGTTTGGGGTTTTGGAGATAACATAAAATAACTTTCTTTAATGGAAAAAGTATGTACCTTTATACTGAAATATTATTCCTTAAGCCTCATATTTCTTAACCGTATAGGAGCAAATGCTTTATCTGGCTATTAAAAAGCCTAAGTACAAGATGAGGTGTGTAGTCTTGGATTTTCCAAAAGGTTTTAATAATTTGAGCAATCCCTACTTTTGCTCTTTTTGTCAGGTCTATGAAGCAAATGACAATGACAGCTTAGTAGTAAAAATAAAGTAGTAAAAAATAGGCCCAGGAGTTAACTACTTTCACTGCGTTGTTATTATATGTCCATTTTCTCTGTTTGCTAGATACCCACGTTTTCTAAACACCATTATTTAAAGGTTGACTGTAAGATCTAGTGCTTTTGCACTTTTAGAGGGTACATTTAATTGGTTTTGTAGACCGATAACAGTTTGGGAAAACAGGGCGATATCGTCTGCAAAAAGTAAAATAAAAATGTTTAGATCTGGTTGAAGGTAAACGAGATCTTTTCCATTCTCGACCAAGTTTCGTTCTAGTTCATTTATAAGCAAGGAGAAGAGTATAGGGGTAGTTAGCTAACCTGTGAGGATAGTATAGCAGTACAAACTCAGACATGATAGATTGGGCCGGACCATAAACAACACTATAGCAAAACATGGCGATTTTGAATTCGATGCGAGCCCAAACTGGCAGCCAGTGGAGGTCACATAGAAGAGGTGCGCCATGGTCGGCCTTCGGCTCACGGAATACAATGCTGGCAGCAATGTTCCATGCTCCCTGGAACTTGTCATTTAAGTGGTCAGCAAGATCTACGAAGAGAGATGTTAAGCGTATGTGTAACCTGTTAATTTGTTTGCCAGCATCAAGTGTTTAACAAAGTCGAGGGTTTGCTTAGTAGTGGTGAAAAGACTGTGCAGATGAAGAGCTGGGCCAGATGCAAGAAGTTGAGTATCGTCGGCGTAATGTTATACTGCAAGCGAATGTGGCGGATTACAGGGCCAAGGGGTTGGACATCGGCAGTAAACAGAATGGGCCTAAATCTACTTGGATGATTAATTTTAAAGTACATATTAAGAATACAGTTTTAGAGCTTTTAAAAATCAGTTTTTTTTAAATAAACGTAAAAAATTAAATAATTTAAATACATCAGGGACTTAATTGTTCTAATGCGATTGCGCTATGCATCAAAGTAGCATAAGAGTGACTTTTTAGAAAGGTGCCTTTATTTCTTAAGTACGGTTATAGAAATCTGTTGTGCAATTAGCTCCTGTCTTCTTCCTGGTCCAAAGTGGTCTGATTGTTTCGATACAAGCTTGAAGAGGGTGATGCGCTTTGTTAATCTTGTTTTACGTTCAAAGTTCCTTGCCCCTACCCCCCGCCAGGTTGTCAATATAAATCAGTTTTAGCTGCGAGCACATGAAACTGCGGAAGAGGGCTGATAGAGAAAAGCTGGGAGATAACAGCAAGCCATCATGGTGATGCAGAGTCAAGCTTCAAAATCTTTCTTGCGAAATGCCATGTCACACCATGGACTACTTACTTTGTTCAGCTTTAGTTCCAGTAACGAAATTGTTTCTGCGTCAGAAGATTTGCAAGCGCAGTTCATCGTGTGCATGTATGAAGAATAATCTGAATGCAAACCGACAAAATTTCACAAAAATCCACAGACGGACGTCAACAGACGTTCAGGTAAAGTTGTATGACAATACCCGTGTGTTCGTGTTCGTGTGTGTGTGTCTGTGTGCGTTTTTCTGTTTTTAAGTATGTGTCTGTTATGGATGTGCTAACGTCTGTGTGTCTGTATCGGTGCATGTGTGTCTGTCTTTGTTTGTTTACATGTTTGCAAAGCGTACGTGTGGTTTGTGCGCATGTCTGATTGTTGGGGCTTTCAAATATTAGGTCGATGTCCGTGTATGAATGTTTCTGTAACCATGCATATCCGTGTGTGTGTGTGTGTGTGTGTGTGTGTGTGTGTGTGTGTGTGTGTGTTGATTGATGTGTTATTGCTTGGGTCCGTGTGTGTTCATGCGTGTGACCCTCCACGACTTACCAAAACTTGAGCAGAGCAGAAGGCTGTGACCTGTGAAAGGATTTGTTTGTTTTTTTTATTTATTTAGGAGGACATGGAATTAAATAAGTTTCGTGGCTGTAATCATGAAGCAGTAGCTCATATCAGCAGCTAACGAATTCCAAATTCTAGTTATTTTTTCTTTCAAACTTAGAGAGACAAAAAGTTTAAATATATTCGTACTATTCTTCACTGAGATCTTTATCTTACACACCGATAGCTTCTTCAGCTGCCACCTAACATCAGAGCGTCACGTGATAAGAACCGTCACATTTTCTTGATACAAAGTTGAAGAAAACATCCGTTTAGTCAGTCGCTGTAAGAGGAATCGTGCCTGTATAACCGTCTTTAACACCTGTGAAGGTAGGCAGTGTGCCTGTGTCTTATTCCGCTATGTCTTTATCTAAATAGATGGGTGACTAAAACTTATGCATATTTTAAGTTATATATGTATATAAAAACGTTGACAAGTCAGAGACCATTACTGAACTTAGAGTATTAAAATATCATTTAAGTTTTTACCTTTCCATGACATTTAACGCCACTGAGATGTAACCAATTTCTCATTTGAATATTTATTTGTTTCTTTTTTAAATTTTTTTATGTGCCGTTTAATTATGTAAATATATTTAGATTGCCTGTGTTTGTAATTATACCTTCCTGTATATGCATGTTTTTGTGTTACAGATGTTTAACATGCGGACAACAATGATGTTACCCTTAATACTTCTTTGTTTGACCTCTTGCGTTCAGACCAAGAACGAAGAAGGGTACGTAACTTGTTTGAAGGGCAGTTATTGCTACCAAGAATGTATTGTCTTAAATAATGATAATGTGTTACTGTCTTAGTTGAAGGTTGTATACAACGCATTTACTGCATTGAACAAATTAACTGTCGTATCCATATAGAAAATGATCTGCAGCATCAGCGGGACCTCTACCCCAACTTCAATGTTAATAGGAATTGAACAGAGTCTGGCACGAGAGGCTAAGGCATGTGAGGCTAAAATTCAATATAGAAAAAGGCCTCGTTCAAGTCATTGATGCACTATACAATGGGTCAACGAGTACAGTAATGCTGAACAACCAAATAGGAGCTTACTTTTGCACCACAGTAAGGGTACGTCAAGGATGTCCCCTATCACCGGCTTTGTTAATATCTTCTTGGAGAACATCATGCTTGAAACCCTAAACGACAATCGCACTTTACTCTGTAGGAAAGAACGTCTGATAAAATTACTATAAACTATTAACAGTGATTTTGAAAAGAACTGTTTAAGAATTAAATAATATTAAGTAAAATTAAAAAGAAATTAGCGTGTACATGCTCTCCCCGCTAAACAGCTGGTACAAGGCAGCCTGCGTTGTCAACGACGAGTGTCATCAGAAGTACTCAATATGCTTTATGAAAAGGTGCCGCTGTCGACCTGGGTTCTTTTTTTCTATACGTGACGACAAGTGCTCTGATAGTGAGTATCACGACATTTGGATAATGTAGCAAGCTAAAAAGCAAATTGTCTGTTTATAACATTTACATATGCTACATTATTCATTTGCCATTTATAATATTTTAGCCGCATTTTTACTAAAAACTGTTTTTCTTTATCTCGTACTTAAGCCTTCTAGTGAGCGTGTAGAGGACTGCACGACTCAGGAAGGAGGGGTAGAAGTCAGAAATTTGAGTAATGTAGTTTTGATGTCAGTTGTTCGAGCCAACATAGAAAGGGAGGCTTAATGCTAGAAGTTTCATCCAATGTTTCATATTTTTGTGTTAAACCTTGACATCTAACTCAGAAATTCCTTTACCGTAATTTTAAAAAAAATGAAAAGCCTTCAGATAAAGGACAATAGTTCAAACATTTCTCTATAATTTGTTAAACTTCTTGGTTCTCATATGTAAACGATCTTTAAAACCTTTTCAAAGTCATATTTAAGTTTTGACTGTATTTGAGGTACTTTTTGTGATCAAATTTAAACCAGTTTACAAATACTTAAAAAATAATGAGACAAACAGTGTGAAAAATTAAGGGTATGAGAGAAAATTCTAAAGCTGTACTACTTGACAAAGGCTGATTAAAATGCATTCGTGACCAAGAATGTCGGTTGTGGTCTCAACTGAAGAGGAGATGAGCTCAAAATCTAGAAGCCCACAAAAGTTCAGGAATAACTTGTCACTTTTTAACATTAGTGTCCTGATAGAAGAGTACTGTGTAATCAGGTCAAACTTTTTATCTACAAATTTACAAATGTATTAGGGACAACCTGGCACAAACATGTATATCACGTGATGCGAGTAATCAACATCGAAGAGCTTTTCTAAACTCATTGAGGCGCTGCAGAGGAACTTCTGTGAGACACAGTGTTAATTAACAATTAACAAGAAGACATATTTGGAACAACAGGTAGTGCCCATTGAGGCTGAGCATAATTGCCTCTACTGCTCCACATCTTCTAGGAGGGCATCGTGTGAAAACCCCTATCAGCAGAGCTCCCTTTCTTTCACTTACCACAATCTGGCGCATCAAGACCATCAGACTTGTTACGAGGAACCAACTGTATATCAGTTCTCTCATACTCCAATCCTGCTGTGCAGATTCGAGATTTAAACTGTTTGCAGATTATTAAGAATTTAAGATGTTTAAGTTTATGAAGAATGTTATCCAAATCTCTAACATGGACACGTGTCCATCTTTTATGTACGGACGCCACTGAGCTCTTCCTTGAGTGTACCTATAGTGACATTTGATTCCAGTACATCACCCTAGCAGGTCGTTTGATGCTAATCAAATGTTAAATCAATAAACAATAAAAGGTTTTGACATCAACAAACTAAAAAGTGAGTATATATATATATATATAAAGAGAGAGAGTGAGAGAGTGAAAGGGAGAGAGAGAGGGGGGGGCGTTCAGCACGGCACCGGGATCAGTCTTCAAGATATCCACCTCGCGAAATATTTGGAGAACACTTGACCCGTCGCAGAAGAATGTACCTCCACTATACTTAGGACAGAGGGGGAACAGCGAATAAATACCACAAGACTATAATTCATAACCTACAACACTATTCATTTTATATACTTATTCCGGGTGTCGCTTATGGGATTCTTGCCCCTTCCCTTTCTGTTAACCGACTAATCAACCTGGGGTCTCGATATATATATATATAGATATTATTTAAGTAACGGTCACTATAATGTGTAATATTGGTGCACAAATTAGTTTATATTTTAAGATTAAAGTGCAGGTGTAAGAATTACTGATCACAATGTTTTGTATAAGCGTGCTGTACAATATAATTTATGTAAAGATTGAATAGCATGTGTAAGTAGTGACTAATCGCAGTGATCTATATCAGTATGTAGTCCAGCCGACCTCCACAACACCTTCGTGGAGTATCCTGAGAGCGGAATAAGGGGACATAATATCATGGCGCGGGATGGAGTAAATTTGCAGACGTGCAAAAGTCTGTGTAACGAAGTCAAAAATTGCAGGTCCTTCGATTTCAGAGGTTTGTATTGCTGTTTATTATTTTTTACTTTTTTGTCTTTTGGAGGGTCGCAGACCTTAAAGACTGACCGTTAGGCTACATTCCATTTAATGTTATGTTGGTCATGGACCTAGCAGACTGACCGTATAACATAATGCTTATGTTTATGAATTTTAATTTACAATACACATTGTAGTAGTCATTCATAAACAAAAAATGTAGTGATCTCTATTAATTTTGCATTATATGTTGAAAATATACAGGAGCAGCCAATAAAGATAACTTTCTTAAATACAATCAGAAGATGAGCAATCATGTGTTTGTATCACGTGTCAACCAATCATCAACAAATGAATTATTGTCAAGGGCAAGCATTTGGATTACATTTCCTTTTGTTAGAAACATGTCAGCTGTTTGGATTTTTCATTAGACATCGTCAGGTTTCTCTTCCAAAGCAAGGCTACATGCTCTGTGATGTGCGTGGCTAAGTACTAACTCAGTACTGGCTTATATTACTCTTCCCCTCATGTTAGCCACAGGAGGGCGCTGCCTGCTTCATGACGTCACCTCGCGCGAAGCTCTTTTAAGATGGTATCCTGAGACCAGTACAGGCTGGACCCACTACCAAAGAACCTGCCTGCAGTCTCCCGCCTCATATCCTGGACCAGTCTGGTACAACACACCCTGTGACAGCAACGAACATTGCCCTGAGCCTAACAGCCTGTGCATCTCGGGTAGATGTTTGTGCAGTTTTGGCTTTGTATTCTTTGAAAAGGACACGTCATGTCGTGCTGCAGGTAAGTTATAGTACATTGACATTATTTCGTTACTTTAATGTATCAGCTTGTGTTTAAACATTGCCACCGTGTCTGCTTTTCTCTGAAATAGTGGAGATGCAGTGAACCTTTTGAAGTAGCTTTATTTTTTTGTACATACAAACGGTTGTCCGTAGAGTCGTGTCAAGACTGGAAGAGAAGAGGAGGCAAGTCAGGTGTCTACCACATTCAACTTCCAGAAAACAATGGGCAGCTGAGAGTCTGGTGTGACATGGACTCTGGCGATGGCGGCTGGCTGGTACGTCTCTGTGTTTTTGTGTGTAACGAGTGAACACTTTTGTGAAATTTCTCCTTGAATTTGTAAGTCCGCTTTGCATCTCGTTAGATTTGTCTATGCATGACATATTAATGTTTAACAAACTGGGCTTATTCCTGAGACAGTGAGATGGGTTTCACAAGGATGAATTACATGTAATTTAAGGTAACCGATGTTTAAAACGGACATGCGAGTAATATCTATTCTTGTAGTTTACAATGACTAAGGGTCGTTCTTATATTTGATTATAATAGGCAGTCGCTTGTGACGTCACAGCTGGTAAATGTGATGTATTGATGATGTGATAATTATAGGTCACGTGTTTCCTTGTCTGTCACGATCAGGTTTTTCAGAGACGTCTCGACGGCTTTGTCAACTTTAACAGGAACTGGATGGAATATGAAAACGGCTTTGGTGACATCACCGGGGAATTTTGGCTGGGCAAGATATCTTTAAAATTCCTCCGTTATTTTCCTGCTTGTTTTCCCTCCACCCCCCCCCTAAAAAAAAAAACGAAAAAAAAGAAATTGATATATTATAAAGAACTGAAAAGATATTCGTTGTCTGCTGTTTAAGTAAATGCGCACGTATTGCAGTTTGTTCAAAATTCTGTGTATCTGCTCCTTTCAAGAAGTAATATTATTATTATTATTATTATTATTATTATTATTTTACAAACACTTGTATTACCGTGTCTTAACTTCGAATCTGCTCTTAGAATATTCCTTTTTAGCCTCCAAAACCCATCAGTTAATTAATTAACCTGCGATCAACGAGCTGCTAAAAAGTACTTCGTCACGTTAGTGCACCATTCACAACATCGCCAGATATCAACACCAATCAGAGAGAATGAGCGACTTTGCTAGCAGATCATTAATTATCAATTTGGTTTTGGAGGCTGAAATTTACAGGCTAGGTTTTTCTCGCTTTTATCTACCGATATCTAAAAAAAAACGCAAACCATTCAAGTCGATCTTTAATGTTTTACTTTAGGCTTATCGAAGCTTTACACGCTGACCAAAGGCAGAAAACACAGACTTCGTGTAGACTTAGCTTTTCCGAAGAGTCAACGTACCTACGCTGAGTTCTCGGTATTCAGTGTGGAGGGTCCTAGCACAAGCTACACACTGCACGTGTCAAACTTCTCGGGTAATGCAGGTACGTGTGCAGACAACAAGCAAAACGGCTAAAAGACTATCTACCTGAATGATCGTTAGACTGATGATAAATAAATTATAGTGTAACTGACAGGTGATTGAAAATATAGGAGGAAGTATAAGGGGAGTTGCATTGAGCAAGTGATGCGGCGTCATCAAGTTTCCACAATAACTGCCTCAACCCCTCGGAGAAATGGCATGAGTCTCAACAGTGACACAAACATGTCACAAAGATCTGACATGACGGGAAAAGTGGTAGACACCGACTACAAGAATTAGGAGAGAGCGAAAAAAAGAGAAACAGGCGTCTTCTTTTTTCTTTTCCTTTTTGTTAATTTTGTTTAAAGTAAGTCAGTTAAAGGTATGGGGCCAGTTGCACAAAATATTTCTAATTTTAAACACTTTTAGGCCTAAACTCTAGTTAGATAATTAGTTTAAAGTGCACACCACAATTTTTAAAACTAAAACTGCTTGAAGTAAGATAAAGTTGTTTAAGTCTGACTTTCCGTCCTGTCAGTACACCTTTGTGAGTGTTTTTCTGCAATGCATCAAAATGGCTAAGAAGAGATTTTGCTTCTTTAGAACAGTTTTAAGGTTTAGAAACGTGTTGTGCAACTGGCCCATGGAAAAAAGGAAAATGTGCCGCCAATCCCATAAAACTCCTGCAGTGTATCAAAGAATCTGTTAACTTTTAGAAGCCACATTAAAAAAAAACGATATTCAGGTTCAATTAACACGGCAGTCATTTACTGACATGCTTTTTAAGAAAGTTTAAAGTTTAAGTATACTAAAGTATGAGGATAGTGGTAACAGAAGATTCTATATGCGCTACACATGTTCTCAAAGAGGTTTTTTTTATACGAGAGAATAGTTTAGCAGCCCTTATTACCTTGCTATCGTAACTGTTTTAACGTTTGTCTGGGTGTATCTATCTTTAGGCATCCTCCATGATCATCAGTGGTGATAATATCGCTTAAATTAACTGTTATAATGATATTGTAGTTTAGAGATTACCCAGTTAAGATGTAGACAGCCTTGTAACATAAAGTAAGCAATAATAAGATTGTATACAGAATTTATAAAACGCTTAATTGCTATTCTCTTACTGTCCACGTTCTTGTATGTTCATAAAAAGTCGAAGGAGACGGTTTATCTCCTCACAACTCAAAGAAGTTCTCAACCTATGACCGAGACAATGACGAGTCATCTCACTACAACTGTGCTCAAGAGTTTAACGGTGGCTGGTGGTTCGCAGAATGTCATCCCTCCAACCTTAACGGCCTCTACAAAGCTGACGGGGCCGGTGGTTGGGACGGCATTGTTTGGAGCAAAATAGCCAGCTTCACATTCACCGAAATGAAAATCAAACCAGTGTGACATGGACTTATCTCCTCTAGGCGGTGATGATCGTTGTCTTCGTTGTCACTATCAGTATTATCATCGACATTACAACAGGGACACCTGAGTTTATTACTGTTTGCCAGTTTGCATCAGACTCTTCAATACTTTGTCTGCACAATGAGGTGCACGTGTAATGTCATAAATAAAGATCAAAGCAGTCTGAAAAAATTATTTGTTTTTGGTTTTATTGAGTCTGTGAAGTACACAACACAATCATGCAATGACTGATTTTACAGGAATGATACGGTATTTTCTCCTATTATGGGAATTTAAATAAAAGAAAAATCTAGATCACAAAAGTCACATGCCACAATTTTTTTTCTTTCGCCGTCTTTTTTTTTAATCATATTTAAGTCATTGAAATAACTGCACCCATCTGATTATCACCATGCTCATCATCATGCTCATCATCATGCTCATCACATGCTAATTATCATGATTAGCAGCAGCAGCAGGATCACTGTATAACATCATTCTAGTAATTCTAACATATTGCAAGTCTTCACTCTTTCTAATCGTTGTTCTTAGAGGCAAACATCAATTCATGAGAAAAACCTGAAAAACATAGCTAGTGTTTTACGGTTGCATTGTTCTTTTGTAGGCGTATACTCAGCATTAATATTGTCTTTGTTGCTGCTGATTAAGTGGAATTTCTTCTGCTTTTTCCGTTTTTAGTTCACTGATAGAGTCAGCAAGCTGCACTTTTCAGTTCCTGGAACTCACTGTCAAAACACTGTTTTGCACGCCTAGCACAAACAACAATGTATAGACGGCGCTGCATGTATGATTCCTCTTCGTGCAATACAACCAAAGTGAGATAGAGTGTTTCCTGAGCTATGACACGACATGCTTAGAGGAAATTTGCTCAAAATTTTTTTATTTCATTAACTTTTAAGTACCTACCCTTACAAAAGGGGGGGAGGGTCGAACCACCTGGCGGAAATGGATATCTGACTCCATAGAGGCTTGGGGAAGGTTAGGAAGTGAGGAGAGGTGAAGGACAACCAAGAAAATTGAATACTCAAGTACCTCATTCCCCAACAATGCCCTTTTTGATTCATAATATTGACAACTGAAAGTTGCCATAATGTATGTGTACATACTATGTGTCTATGTAGGGTAGGGATGAGAGGGGTATAAATGAAGAGGTGTTAGGATTAGTGGGTGTGTGAGACGACTACTGTACAGTGCATGTCTATAAATTGTACGACGGGATGGGTATGAATGGATAGGTGATTGTATGTATGAGAGGATGAACCCTATATGCTCACCTTGAGTGACAATGGCTGAAATGGCCTTAAGTCAATAAAATGTTCAAGTTCGAATTCCCCAACGACTTGAAAAGGTCAGGCCTTTACCTTTACAAGTATATATCAATATTTATATAGTAATTACATGAGTGTGTGTGTTGGGGGGGGAAGTTGTATCGGCATTTGTCTATCCACAATTTCCTTTAAGCGAGTCGTGTCGTAGCCCAGGAAAAACTCCGTCTATACTGTGGAGTTTGTGCAAGGCTTGCAAAACAGTTATTTGACAGTAAGTCTCAGGAACTGAAAAGTGCAGCTGGACGACTGTATTAATGTACTAAAAGCGGACAAAGCAGGAGAAAGGACACTTAATAAGCAGAACAAAGACAATATGAAATTGCTTGATCATACGCCTCCAGAAGACCAATGCAACCGCAGAACACCAGCTATGTGTTTTATGTTTTCTCACGAATTTGATGTTTGCCTGTAAGAATCATGATTACACCGAGTGAAGATATGTTAGAATTATTGTGATCATGGTATACAGTGCTGCTGCTGCTGCTGCTGCTGCTGCTGCTGCTGCTGCTGCTGCTGCTGCTGCTGCTGCTGCTGCTGCTGCTGATGATGATGATGATGATGATGATGATTGTCGCGTGTCTGCGATTTTCATTTCAGTTCTCCTGTCTTACTCGAACTTTGCTGCCCTGTCTTGGGGGTACGCGGACGGACGAGGGGTGGGGGGGGCCATGTCGCATCAGGCGACAGGTCATTTTTCTGCTACCCTGTCCGCCCCGCGGACCTCAGGGCTCGGACCCGCGCGAGGCTCGCAGCGTCATCTTCACGCGTCAGTTGCTCGCAGGGTCATCGGCAGGTATGTTCGGGGCCGGGTGTCATCCCCCCTCCTCTCTTACCTTTTGCCACCCTCTCCCCGCGCGGGCAGATTGTGGCGCGTTTTTGGTCCCAGGGACAGTTTTTCTGCGGTATCGGTCAGTGCCGGACGTGCCGGTAGACCGGGGCCTTGCCAGCCCGCTCTTTATGCTTTGACCAGATCCACCGATCGACCTTTCACGAGCCGTTTGGGTGAGTGTTCGTTTTTTGGTTCCGCACCATCTAGTTCTTAGGGGTTCAGGGCTGCCGATGTAGGTTTGCGTGAAAGCAGGCAGAATGTTGTGTGTGCTATGCTGTTGGATGTCTATTATTTTGGGTGTGCTCGGTGTGCGGGGGGTAGTTTGCTGTTTTTGTTTGCTGATCCGCAAGTCGCGGCGCTTGTGTGCGACTGTATCTTTGTTGTTGTTGGGATCAGCTCACGTTAAGAAATGTATTCTAGAATGTACTGTTGTGTGAGAGCCCGTAGCTGAGAGCGGGGCTTAGAGAGGAAGCCTTGTTTTAACCACATGCTGATGGAGGTTTGCTATGTTTCCTCCGCAGGCTCCTTTTCTTCTTATTCGTATTTGTCATTATCGTCGTTTTCGTCATTATCTTCATCTTCATGTCCTCTTGAGAACGCCCCCCCCCCTGCCAAATCCCTTCTTTACTCTTCACAACACAGTCATCGGATCATCGCTTTTGTCTCCCTCATCGCCGACTCTTGGGCACGTGACTCGGCTGCGTCCCCGGGACGACCAAGCCCTCCTCAGGAGTTGCAGGCGGACGGAGCTGCGCGCGGGAGCCCATGTGACCACTGGGCTGCTCAGGTTTCAGACCTGCAGAGGTGTGCTGGACAGACCGGAGGAGGGAGGGAGCCTGCGCTGTGAGACAGTCTGCTCCTCCACTACTATACCGCAGTGTGTGCGGGTGTCGTGTCCCCTGCTCCACCCCTCCCCTCTCTCAGGTGGGAGAGCGCTGGACAGGACAGGCGAACCACAGGACAGTGAACATTGTGACGGGCAGTTGCTCCCCCAGGGCTACGCTGCGGCGTGTGCAGTGTTGTGTCCCCTGCATCACCCCATCCCCCTTTTGTTTTGTGTGTTCCCCCCTTTGTGTGTGTGTGTGTGGGGGTACCCCCCCCACCTTTTGCTCGGGGTGTTTTTCTGCTACGTATATGTGGGTGCTTGGGCACGCACAGGTGTTACATTAGTTTTATCTGTTCTCCTCTTTTGTTTTTTCTTTATTTTATTTTATGTTTTTTCTTCTGTGTATAATAAATTTGTTTGTACTGTTCCTCTGTCTTTGTTTTGGTCTACGCTCATCCATAGTTCGATAGGCACGTCCGGTCCCACCCCTGGCCGATTGAGCGAGTGTGTGAGCGTGGCGGCTGAGTGAGTGGCTGCGTTTGTGCTTCCCAGCGGCTCCGGGGGGCGTGACCGCGACAATGATGATGATGATGATGATGATGATGATGATGATGATGATGATGTGTAAAGATATTTCGATGACTGGAACATGATAAAGTTGACAGCGAAAGAAAGAAAAACATTCGTGTCATAAGACTTTTGTGATGTACATTTTTTCTTTATTCTCTAATAAGAGGAAATATAATATCGTGGCTGTTTATTCATATCATTGCATGATTGTGCCGTGTACTACACAGACACCAAAAAAACCCAAAACAAATACAACTCTTTTCCAGACTGCTTTTATCTTTATTTATGACATTGCATGTTCAATTCATCGGGCAGAGAAAGTATTGAAATGTCTCATGCGGACTGGAAGACAACGATCATCACCGCCTAGAGGAGATACGTCCATGTCACTCTGCTTTGATTTTCATCTCGGTGAATGTGAAGCTCTTGACGGAATTCCAAGCTATGCCGTCCCAACCATCGGCCCCGTCAGCTTTGTAGAGGCCGTTAAGGTTGGAGGGATGACACCATAGGAACCACCAGCCACCGTTAAAATCTCGAGCACAGTGGTATTTAGTTGCTTTGTCATTGTCTCGGTCATAGGTTGAGAACTTCTCTTCGTCGTGAACCTCCAAACCGTCTCCTGCGAAATTTTATAAACATACACGTACGCGCACAGTAAGAGAAAAGCAATTAAGCGTTTAATAAATTCTACACACAATCTTACTATAGCTTAACCGGACACATAATCCCCTAGACACTTAATCCCCAGACACTTAATCCTCAAAATGAAATTTCAACTCAACAAATTATGAACTGAATGAAAAATTTAATTCAAATTCAAATAATACTTAACTTCAACATTTATAACATCCCAGTCTTACGAGAGTTACCCAGAGTTACCACGCGACACATTTCTCTTACGGTTATACTATTTATAGTTCACAAAATAGCAGTTTTGAATGTTGTGTTGCGATTTGGGGGTTAAGTGTCTGGGGATTAAGTGTCCGCGGATGAAGTGTCCGGGGATTAAGTGTCCGGTCACCCAAAAAAGCTGCTTGAAAACATGATTAACGCGTATAGTCTTCTGTAACCGCTTCCTTCGTGCTTTAATGTTCTTAAACTTTGAACTTTATTGAATACCATGTCAGTAAATAATTGCCGTGGCGCACAATTTTAATTATAGCTGAATAGAGTTTAGGCAAAATGCAGCTTCTATAAGCAAACAGTCTGGGATGCATTGCAGGGGCGCAATACATTTTACTTTTTCCCGTACCTTAAACTGACTTACTTTGAACCCCCCCCCCCAAAAAAAAAAAAGAAAAAAAATGAGATGCTTGTGTTTCTCTTTTTTTCGCTCTCCTCTAATTGTTATAGTCCGCATCTCCCCCTTTTCCCTTCGTGTCGGCTCTCTGTGACATGTTTGTGTCACTGTTTAAAGTCATGTCATTTTTCCGGGTGGTTGCAGCAGTTATTGTTAAAACTTGATGACGCCGCATTACTTCCTTCATGTTACTCCCTTTCTGCTTTCTTCTATGTGCCGACATTGTCTATCACCTGTCAATTACACTATTTTCTACCTATCGCATTGCCAAGAATGTCTAATATAACCAAGACAAACATGGCCAAAAAAATTACGTTTTAGAAAATATCGCTTTTTTCTTTTCACTTTCCCTTGAATGGAAGTTTAAAAACAACGCTTTTCCTACACTTAACAAGCTCTCGTTTGCAATGGAAATGACAAAAAATGGCACCAAAACAAAAATTTTAAAAAGCATATAACTCCTTGAATTACGTGAGTAGACTCAATATTTTTTACATCTAAAAGAAACTTAGGTGTTCTTATTACTTTTTTAAACGGTGTGTTAAAATTTAAGCCATTTTAATTTAAAACAGTATAACTACTAAACTACTAAACATTTCTGTAGAAAGGCTTTTAGAATTGTTTAGATATGTCTAAAAAAAAAACTCAACCAAAATTTTTTAGTCGACGGATGAGTCCAAATTAGAAGCTTGGCAGCGGGGACAGTAAGACTTGAAACTCTGCTGACCACAACAGTCTTGGCCTGCTTTGCTGGGTACGGGATGGACAAGTGAATCCGTGCAAATGATTGTTTGGGATCATTGGTCGCGACAGTTAATGCTAATTTCGCTAGTGTCATTGTCCGAGAGTGCGGTTCGCCTGTCACCAATATATTGAGGAGTGGTTGATATGCTGTTTTTTATCTGCATATGGCTGCGTTGTCGTGATATTGGCCTTAGTGGCTGGCTCGGCGTAAAATACCAATGTCCTCTTCCACCGCTGTTATCCGTGCGGAAGAATCGCCCAGCGCTATGCCGATCGTCTATATTGAAGATGTGTGAAGGCAGCGCGAGTCAGAAGGTGACATTTCATTGCCAGAGAGATCCATGGTGTACCGAAGAGTGGCTTAAGAGGATATTCTGCGCACTGATTCTCTGCCCTAAAAAGTGCCGGTGGCGCTCTTTCTGGTGAAAGTAGCATGTGCATCAGTGTAATCAGAGGGTGTCGATTGGTCTCCATCCCTGTGCATGGGGCTGGCGGAGTTCTGTGCCAGTAGACCTTGATGCTTGTTCCGTGTGCGTTAGGAGGCGATGTGCACCACAAGCCGTGAGGGTAAATGAGAAGGGAAATTCTTGTAACTTTTGTTTTGGCCATCAGTTTTTCTTTAAGTAGGGCGTGTGTCAAATTATGTTTTATTTCAAGTAAATAGAGCTTTAAATTACCAAACCACGTGTTTCAAAGTGTAAAACTCCTTCGTAATTCCAAAAAGAGTACTTCATATGTTCAACGTCACAAACTTCTCATGTCACTAAATGCAGCACCTAACCACCTGCATATAATTGTTTTATCATCAAAATAACATTCATCAAGGTACAGAGACTTACAGCACACGTACCTGCATTACCAGAGTAGTTTGACACGCGCAGTGTGTAGCTTGTGCTAGGACCTTCCACACTGAATAGCAGAAACTCAGCGTAGGAACGTTGACCATTCACCTTTTGAAGATCAACACGAAGTCGGTGTTTTCTGTCTTTGGTCAGCGTGTAAAGCGTCGATAAGCCTGAAGTAATGTTTAAAAACATCGTTAAGTGATAGAAGAAGATATTACAATATCATACGCTTTTTAAATATCCTGTTATAAATGATGGTAAAAAGAAAAACATATAGATGAATAAAGCAGAGATTTTCTTCTCTCTGAAATTAATGTTCTAAGAGCATAGCAAACGTCGACATGTGAATACTTGCTTTTGTATATATTATTATTATTATTATTATTATTATTATTATTATTATTATTATTATTATTATTTCTTGAAGGGACCTGAGACATAGAATTTTGAACAAACTGCAATATGTGTCCATTTACTTAAACAACAGAAAACATATATCTTTTCAGTTCTTTATAATGTATTAGGTGGATTTTTTGTTTTAATTTCAGGAGAGAAAACAAGCAGGAAAGTGAGAGGCGTATTTAAAAGAGCTCTTGCCCAGCCAAAACTCCCCGGTGATGTCCCCGAAGCCGTTTTCATACTCCACCCAGTTCCTGTTGAAGTCAACAGAGCCGTCAACACGTCTCTGAAAAACCTGATCGTAGCAGACAAGGTCGTTACCTTGGAATCATGTGACCTATGTCAGTTATTTAAAGTCACATCGTCAATACATCACATTTACAAGCTGATTCTAATCAAATATGTCAAATGTTACACGACACTCACTGATTGTCATGAAAATAAACATTTTCAACAGCTATAATGATGACACTTAGTCATTGTAAACTACGAGGATAGATATTAATCGCATGTCCATTTCAAGCATGGGTTACCTTAAATTACCTGTAATACATTCTTGTAAAACACATCTCATTGTCTCAGGATTAGGCACAGTTTGCTAAATATTAATTCAAGAAAACATTTCCCAAAATTGTACACACGTTACACACAGTAAACACAGAGACGTACCAGCCAGCCGCCATCGCCAGAGTCCATGTCACACCAGACTTTCAGTTCCCTCCGGTTTTCTGGAAGTCGAATGAAGTAGACACCTGACTTGCCTCCTCTTCTCTGCCAGTCTTGACATGACGCTAAGAACAATAAAAAATATTTTATTCGAAAGAAATTGGTCTCCATGATGCTGAAAGAATGTGGAGATTTTAAGACAGCCTTTTTTATCTGCTTGTATTTCCGAAAGTTGAATGATTGAAGCATCCCATGTATTCCACTTTTAGCAGTGATAGTTCTTGACTATTTAAATTGTAACGGTGGTTATAAAGACTTGGGATCTATTAACCGTTTTGCGGACCCATTTTTTTCTTCATGCTATTTACGACTTGGTCAGTGCATCGCAAGAACAGCAACAATTACAATATAACAAGTGTTATTCATCCCCTCTGTCCGATTAGACACAGTACATACAATAACTACATGCGCAGACACCATGGATTCCTACTCTAATAAGGGTATAGTCAAGGGAATGTGATGGAAATCTGCACACATGTTTAAAAATTATCACACTGATTTAAAGTGAGACCCTGAGCACCAAAATTGTTTAATGACACAGGCTAGATACAGAACCACAGTGTTGAGAATACCACTTGAAAGAAATTCTTTTAGTGAAAGCATTACTGAAAAAAAAGATTCAGTCACTAGTGATGGTGATAATGGAAAATGCTAAGCGTAAATTATGTTCCTTTGACGAAGACACAGACAATAAGACTATGAGGTAATAAATACTTCAATAGTCTTTTTCTGGCTTAAACATGGTGTAGGGACAGTTACAGTCAGCACTCAACTGGTACTTTGTGATAAAAATAAAAAAGACTATTAATTTTCAAAATACTTACAGAGTCTTATTTACTTTGGAACTGAATGCCAGTGGAACCATAACAGTAGCACACAGATATTCTGTTTTATTAAGAGCGGTTTTCCTTTACTTTATAAACTATACTTCTCAATTACCGGGAATATTTTGTGTGTAGAATGAGAAAAAAATTTGGGGGGTGAAAAGTGGGAACTGGGAACTAAAACCAAAAATGCAAAACATCCAGCTAATACTATTGAAGGCTTTTTCAAAATCAAGACACACTAACAAACTAGGTTTTTTTATTTGTATTCAAAAGTTCAATCAAGTCTTATATCAGACTAATATTATCCCCTCGGTATCTCCCGCGGACAAAGGCAGATTGATCTGCGTGATTGAGAGATGGTATGACTTTTTTCATTCTGTTTGCAATGCATGTTGAGCCGATCTTTTACACCACATTTAATAAAGTGAATGGTCTACAGTTTTTTTATTTGTTCCCTAGCTTTATCTGCTTTAGGAATACATTTGACTACACCTTATTTTTGTGAAGAAGACAAATCACTTTAAATAAAACCTTCATTAAGAGATCTAGCAATGATAGGACCAAGTTGTTTACAAAAGACCTTACAAAAACTATCACTCCCTGGGAATTTCCCATTACACATATTTTTTTACAGTCTGACCCGTTTCTTCTGAAGTGATGTTTCCATCTAGCAGATTTAGTTGTGTACGTTTTGGTATATCTTCTTAGATGCTAGTAGAGCTAAAGAAAGATAAAGGCTAAGGGAGTAAACCCCTACAGAAAATCCTGATACTGACACGGCATCAGCGGGCGAAAACTCTCCACGACGAGAGTACCGGCCAGGGCCCAGTGCCTACGTGTTCACGACCAGGCTGACTATCGGCTGTGGTTTACTTGCAGAAAGGATTAGCGCTACCAAGTGTATAAGCTCAATGTAAGGACCATGGATATACGCCGCAAAAGAGATAACATGCCGGATCGGTCGCGGACCGGACTAACAACCACCGCGCTCCTTATCGGCAGGCTCCAGCGTAGATTCAGCGAAAAGTGTGCTACTGGAGCCAAGACAGAAACCAAAGCAGAAATCAAGTTGAGAGAGGGAGCATCCATTGGCACGTGGAACATACGCACTTTATACCAGTGCGGAAAAGTACAACAACTCACACACAAGCTTTAACGGTACCAGTGGGACATTGCGGGACTGGCGGAGGTCAGTTGGACAGTATTTGGGGAAACAGCGACGAACGACGCAACAAACTGTGTTACAGTGGGGAGGACGCCAGGCCTGAGTACGGTATGAGCTTCCTCGTGCCGTCATCAGCTGTACACCCGTATCCAGCTGGCTGATCTCCATTCGTATCTCAGCAAGGCCCCAAAACGTCACCATTGTCCAAGTATACGCTCCACACATGGAGTCAACGAAGTGGAAGAGTTCTACCAACAATTGGACAAAGATGTCAAGGCAGTTCCAAAAAAGGACATCCTGGCTGTGCTCGGAGACTGGAACGCTAAGGTTGGCCCAGACGCCTACCAGCAATGGGCAGGAACGATGGGGAAATTTGGCCTTGGTGAAACCAACGTCAGGGGCATCAGACTCCTTGAGTTTGCGCAGAGCCAGAGACTCACCTTAGCCAACACCTTATATCCCCAGAAGAAATCAAGGACGGCCACGTGGCACTCACCAGACGGATTGGTTCATAATCAGATCAACTATATCCTACTGCCGAGACGCTTCAAATCCAGCATCAACAAGGCCAAGACAAGGACGTACACAGGCGCTGACATAGGCAGCGACCATGACCTTGTTCTAACGAACCTGAAGCTGAGGCTGAAAGCGAAGCGACTCTTAAACACTCCCCGAATTTGCTTTGATTTGGAGAAGCTGCAAGACCCAAAGGTTGCAGAAGTCTTCAAGGACACGGTTGGCAGAAAATTTTGCGCGCTGAACCTGGTGGACTGTGATGTAGACACCCTCGCTGGAAACATCAAAGAGGTGCTACTGTCGACAGCCCAGGAGGATCTAGGGCGACATAGGAATAAGAAACAGCCATGGGTCCTGAACGACATGCTAGACCTCTGTGACCAAAGGAGGGGCTTGAAGAGAGAAAAGAAAAGCAAACCAGAAGCAGCCACCAAATACAAAGAAGTGAACTGTGCCATTAAGAAAGGGATGAAGGCAGCTAGGGAGAGCTGGATCGAGAATCAGTGCCGGGACATAGACGAGGGAATGGCACGATGTTAGGAATGGGATATTATTTCCCTTGCTTGTCTTAGAGAGAACGAATAGCTCCCCTTTAACAAAAGTACGAGAAATGCAGGAATGTGAGTACGGTTCAGAAGAGAGCGTGTGCCTGAGTAAAGTAGTAACGGTAGCACCTGTAAGTCAGGTAAACTGATTTATTCATTCCCCGACAAAACGTCCTAGTGGAAGTACATAGGAGTACGTTCTTTATGAAACAGTGGGAATCAGTAATTCCTTGCCTAGTCAAGGTATGGAATAAGTTTTCTTGATTGATTTGTCTTTAAAATGGTCAGAGAGAGAGAAAATGCTGTGTGTTTTATATATTCGATCGCAGATTGTGGTTATTGATAAGAGGTATAGAAGTTTCGATGTGAAACATATTGTAACAGTCTAATTTGGTGTGAGGATTTCAGGAATTACTTGGGGAAAAGAGCGAGGAGTTCTTGGAAGCAAGGAGTTTTGGGAGTGCATCGGATTCAGTCTACGTGCCTGCCCAGACAGCACGAGCTGAGAAGGATTTTTGAAGTGTAGTCTCGTCAAACTGTGTATACCCCGTGGTGTTGGAGACGAGGAGTATTGGAGCAGAGTTTCCTCAACATTCTGTGTGAATTTCGACCTGAGTATCCTGTCGTCAGCGAGCTGTTTGCCCTACGACTAAGAAGTATATTTTCTTCAACGTTCTGTGCGCATTAATTACGGCAAAGGAATATATCAACGTGATGTGTGCATCACGACCAAGAAGCATTTTGTCTTCCGCATGCCAAGTGCACCTTGTCAAGGGAGATAATTTCTAGGATAGTGTATGTGGGGGGGAGTGGATGAATTCTGACCGGACTTGACAGTAAGTGTGTTTTTATCATTCTTGGGTCTAAATAAGAATATCAACTATGGGACTTGTGTGGGCTTGAACATTTGCGAGGTTTTTATTAATGGAGAGAAGAGTGGTTTGTTGAGGTTGATTGTTTGGATGGTTGGGATTTGGGAAATCTAAGTTACTGACATTTTAATTCATGCTCGTTGATATATATTGATTAGATCCACTTGTGTATTGGAAGTAATGAATTGTGCAGTTATCCTATACATATATAAAAGTTAGAACCCCCGAAATTACACAGAATTAGTAACCCACGTACTGATCTTTGTACTGTGTTGCGTGAAAGAACACGTGAGGAACGCCGTGTGGTCAGTGTGTGGTGTATGTGACCTGTCTGCGCGTTGCGTATCCCTAACACACGAGTTGACAGCAAAAAGGCCTACAGACTTCTAAAGACCCTCACTAAGATAGACCAGCAGAAGATCTATGTCATCGGAGAAAGCAATGGCCACCTTCTCACCACAGGCAATGCTGTACTCAACCCATGGACAGAATACTGCAAGGACCTGTACAACTCCCAGCTGAAAACCGACATCAACATTCTCCAAAACAACCAGGTTACTAGAGACAGCGGATCTGCAGACCTACCAGTCCTACGGGAAGAGGTTGAAAGAGCTGTACATAGTTTGAAGGGAGGAAAGTCTCAGGCGTTGATAACGTACCAGCTGAGCTGCTCAAGCAGGGTGGGGAAGAAACTAAAAAGGCCCTAACTGTCCCGTGCAAAAGAGTCTGAAGCGCAGGAATGGCCCAGAGAATGGACGCAGTCACTAATCATACCCTACCCAAAGAAAGGAAACAGAACCGCACCAGAACCACCGCAGAAGAGCTGCTCGCAGAAGAACAGGCTTGCTTCAGACCACGAAGAAGCACAGTTGAGCAGATCTTCAACTGTCATCTTCTTATAGAAAAGCATCTTCAGCATCAGCGGGACCTTTGCCACAACTATATTGCCGTTAAAAAGGCATTTGACAGAGTCTGGCACGAGGAGCTATGGCATGTGATGCAGAAATTCAGTATCGAAGAAAGCCTCGTCCAAGTTGTTAAAGCGCTGTATAACAGCTCAACGAGTACAGTACTGCTTAACAACCAAATAGGAGCTTACTTGCTCACCGCAGTAGGGTTGCGCCAAAAATGTCCCCTATCACTCCTGCTGTTCAATATGTTCTTGGAGAACATCATGCTCAAAGCTTTTCATGACCACCATACTTCAATTTCAATTGGTGGAGGAACAATCTGCAACCTACGCTTCGCAGATGACATAGATTTATTAGCAGGTACTAACAAGGAACTGCAAGACCTCACCAACAGACACCTCAAATGCATATGGAATGGAGACCAGCACTGAAAAGAGCAAAGTTGTGAACGGCAAAGCAGAGATATTTATGAACGGGGTACAGCTAGAAGAGATAAGCAGCTTCAAGTACTTGGGAGCCACCCTCTCCAAGGACGCAGCGCCACCCTAGATATCCGCATCAGGATTGCAACAGCATCAGCAACAATGGCTACGCTAGATAGGATCTGGCATAGCCACAAGATAAGGTTCACTACCAAGTACAGTCTGTACAAATCCACGGTAGTGCCGATCCTGCTCTACGGATCCGACACGTGGACTCTGCTCGCCGAAACGGAAAGGAGAATCCAGGCATTCGAGAAAAAGTGTCTGAGTGTATAAAAATGTCTTATTAGATACTACAAGCTATAATTCCAATGGGGAAATATTTGATAAATTATCCCTGTCATATGGGAACTCCGAGTACTTTTCTGTAACTTCTTTAATGACAGTATTTATTTGAGTTAGGCTTTGTCCTTCAAAGGTGAGAAGTTTACCTTCCATAGATTAAATCTCCTTTCCTCTTGTTCTGTAGCTAATGACAAAGCGATCAACAAATAGCCCGTACGGTAGCCAGGAGTAATATTTGCATCTATGACAAGATCTGAAAGTAAATCTGACATAAAGAAAAAGTCTAATCTAATTTGTTGGAATGGTCTTTTCCTTCGCCAGGTGTATCTCAGTGCTTCTGGGTTTAGTTCACGCCATATATCTATTAAATCCAAGTTTTTCATCATCTTATCAACTTGTTCTTGACTTAATATTGTTGTTATGTTTGTAGCTATGACAGTCGAGTTGAAAGTTGAAACCAATATTTCAGTCTCCTCCAAGAACAATAGGTACTTAAAACAGTATAAGATCCCTTTTTGTGCTCTTTGTTTTGCCACTATCAACAATGACAACATGTGATGCAACAAGATTGAAGTAGAAGTATTGGTCAATAAACTTACTGTAAAAAGGTAAACCGACAAAACCAAAAGTGGGACAAGCCGAGCAACAGCACACACACACACACACACACACACACACACACACACACACACACACACACACACACACACACACACGGAGATAATATTTAAATAAAAGCTGATACGTTAAAGTAACAAATAATGTCATTGTACTATAACTTACTTGGAGCACGACATGAGGTGTCCTTTTCCAAGAATACAAAACCAGAACTGCACAAACATCTACCCGACATGCACCGGCTGTTAGGCTCAGGGCAATCCGCGTTACTGTCACAGGGTGCGCTGTACCAGACTGGTCCAGGATATGAGGCGGAAGACTGCAGGCAGGTTCTTTGGTAGTGGGTCCAGCCTCTACTGGTCTCAGGATACCATCTTGAAAGAGCTTCCTGCGAGGTGACTTCATGAAGCAGGCAGCGCCCTCCTGTGGCTAACATGAGGGGAAGAGTAATATAAACCTGTACTGAGTTAGTACTCAGCCACGTACATCGCAGAGCATGTAGGCTTGAGTTAGACGAGAAATCCGACGACGTCTAATGAACAATCTAAACAGCTGACTTGTTTCTAACAAAAAAGAAACATAAGTAAACTGCTTGCCTTCGACAAAAATTCAGTTGTTGATGATTGGCTGAGATGAGACAGATAAACGAGTCAGTTCAGCTCCTGATTATATTTGAGTAAATTATCTTTATGGGCTTAACGATAAACATTATTTTAAAATGTCAGTCTGCTAGGTCTGTGACCAAGATAACATTAAATACACTATAGTCTAACGGTTAGTCTTTTAGGTCTGCAACCCTCAAAAGTCAAAAAAGTAAAAAAAACAACAACAAAAAACAGCAATACAAACCTCTGAAATCAATGGACCTACAATTTCTGATGCTGTTACACAGATCTTTGCACGTCTGCAAATTTACTCCTTTTCGCGTCAGGATATTTTGTCCCCTTATTCCGCTCTCAGGATACTCCACGAAGGTGTTCTGCACGTCGGCTGGACTACATGCTGATATAGATTACTGCGCTTAGTAACGATTTAAACATGCTATTCGATCTTTACATAAAATAATATTGTACAGCAAGCTCATAAAATCATTGTGATCAGTAATTATTTACACCGGCATTTTAATCTTTATATAAACATTTTTGTGCAACATTCTTACAAATGAATGTGATCAGTACTTAAATACACCTACGTACCTTTATATGTATATCCTGAGTTAGGGTTAGTCATGTTTGCCAGATCACATGACCACGCGTCGATTAGTCGGTTAACAGGAAAGGAAGGCGAATAACCCATAAGCAACATCCAAAGTATATAAAATGAATAGTGTTGTGGATTATGAATTATGGTCTTGTGGTATTTATCGCCTGCTAAATTTCTTCGCTGTTCCCTCTCGTCCTATGTGGCTTTTAGTATAGAAGAGGAATATTCTTCTGCGACAGATTAAGTGTTCTCCAGATATTTCGGGCGGTGGACATCTAAAAGACTATTTCAGGTGCCGTTTTATCGTCCCCCATTCTCTCTCTCTATATATATATATATACTTTGTTTATTTGATGATTTCTGAACCTTTAATTGTCTATTTATTTAACATTTGATTAGCACCAGGTAACCTGCGACAAATGTCACTATCGGCATTTACATGTTGTTGATGTGTTTACCTCTGTTCATTGAATGGACGGCCTCACACAAGGGTATACTCAGTAAGGAGCTCAGTGGCGTCGGTACATAAAAGGTGGACACGTGTCCATGTAAGAGATTCGAAGCATATTCCTCAAAATCTTCAAATTCTTAGATTTTTTCAAATCTGCAAACAGTCTTCATCTCGAATCCGCACACCAGGATTGGAAGTATGAGAAAACTGATATACAGCTGGTTCCTTGTAATAAGGCTGATGGTACTGATGCGCCAGATTGTGTTAAAGTTAAAGAAAGGGAGTTATGATGCTATAGAAGATGTTGATTAGTTAACGCAATAATGTTCAGCCTCAATGGGCACTCCCTTTTGATTCAAACGTGTCTTCCTGTTGATTGTTAATTAAAACTACATCTCACTGAGATTTTCTACAGCCCCTCTATAACTTAAACAAAGCTCGTCGATGCGAATTACTTGCATAAAGTAATATACATTTCGTGCCAGATTGTCCCGAATACATTTGTAAATTTGTCGATAGACATTTGTCATGATACCGCAGAACATTTTCTATCAGGACACTCGTTTTTAAAAAGTTACAAAATTTCCTTAACATTTGTGGGTTTCTAGACGGTTAAACTCATCTTCTCTTCTAATGAGACCACACCCGACATTCTTGGTCACGAATGCATGAGCGCTAAATTATAATCAGCCTTTGTCAGGTAGAGCCGCTTTAGCGTCATGATTTGAGTTGAAATCTCCCTTCTTACCCTTGATCTTTAACACTTTTCATCCCAATTCTTTTAAATATCGGGAAAATTTTTTAACTTTTATCACAAAAAATACCTCAAACCTACTGTTAAGAAATTTATGAGTTAGATGTCAAGACATAACACACAAATATTAAACATTGGATCAAACTTCTAACATTTAGCTTCCCTTCCTATTTGTTGGCTCAAACGTCTGAAATCAAAACTCTATTACTCAAATTTCTGACTTCTACCCCTCCTTCCTGTGTCGTGCAGTCCTCTGCCACTAGAAGGTTCAAGTAAGAGATAAGAAAAAAACATAATTTTTAGTTAAAATGCCGATAAAATATAATAAATGACAAAAGATGCGCAATGTGTATTTGTTATGAAGGAATTATTTCCCTTCTAGTCTGCGACATTATCCAAATATCCTGATACTCACTATCAGAGCACGTGTAGTCACGTGTTGAGAAGAAGAACCCTGGTCGACAGAGGCACCTGTTTAAAAAGCACACCGAGTTCTCCTGACGACACTCGTCATCGATGACACAGGCTGCCTTGTACCAGTAGTTTTGCTTAGACGACGGAGCAAGTCCTTTTGTCTGTCCACTTCTGATAATTCTTTTTACCAGCGGGGAGACGAAGTAAACTCTAGCACCTGTTTCATGTGTCAAGGACAGAATCGAGTCTGTGTAGCGCGTGCATTTAATTATGGACTCAAAAGTGTCAGTTAAATTGAAAGCCAAACATTTTGTATCTTCAATGCAAGATGGGTAGCACTCCTGTACGGAGGTGACAATAGGGATGTGAGACTGAGAACTTAGGTTAGCAATAACCGTTGTGTTTTGCAGCTTTACAAATGTCTCCAGTTTGTTAACAAATATTGTCGATCTCCACTTAGAGTCGGCCACTGCTCTCTGGATTTCGCCAGCACTAAACATTTGACAATAGTTGCTTACGTTTTTCATTTCACACCCAGGACAAAATGTCGCAGCTACGCAGCCCGGAAGTTGATAACATTCCTCATAACACTGGTCAGCAAACACAGCGGGTCTATATGTCGGGCTACCGATCAACTTTGTGGAAAGCAGTGTTACATCTGAAGTATCTTCACAGTCTTCTAACAGATTGTCTTTCTTTAAACTCTGACAGTATTTGTTTTTGACAGCCATGATGTTATTTTTTATCCTGTCGTAGTCAATGCCGTAACTCAGTAAAGAACTTGTGTTACCAATGAAGGTGTCCGAAAAGAGAACCTCCACAGACGTCAAGTCATAGTCGATGGGGGAAGGGTTGTCTTTCACCGCTGTGAGCCAAGCCATGCTGCTACCTTTATAAGGTAGAGGAACACCGACACCAAATGTTGTAGTCTTCACCTCATTTTGAAACTTGAGAGCTGCTTTTTGCTGTTCTTCGGTCAGGATCTCGGAATATCCAAAAAGCGCCATAGCGGAGTGGCTGGCATCAGACGTCACGAGACCGTTTGTGAGATGCCAATAAACTTTATCCTCCATCTTGTGGACGACTGTTGTCGAGGCCCCAAAGCGGGTCCATGACACAAAGTGTGTACCGTAGGTATCAAGGAACTCCAGATATGTGTCCTCGTCATCAGTGTCATTCAGCTTGACGATCCACTCCACGAACGATGAATGAAAAGACGGGAGCTTCCAGCGCAAAAGTGACACGTCATACACACTGCAGACAGCAGTGGAAACGACCAAAATGTTTTGTCCGAGTTCCGCGGAAAGTTTTTTAAAGTCCTGGCTGGCCGAGAAGGGAGGCCCCCACTTATTATCACCGAGTCGTGCGGTGAGAGTCAGCAGCTTTGTCAGGTCGTACGGCGTCTCCACTACCTCGGACGTAAACGACGTGACACATGACACATCCTGGGACACGTGACCATCAGCAGAAAATATGGGGAAAGTAAAGCCCGGATCACGTCCTGATGTCAAAGGGCATCCTTTCAGACTGTTGTAGCCGAACAGCTCGTAGTCCCTACTGAGTAACCAAAGCTTGACTTGTGCTTTGGGGACACTGCAAGAAGACCTTATGTGTGATATTCTGTTTGGCTGTTATCACAGTGTCTTTGAAAATGAAAGTCTGAGAGTGTGTTAAGATCTGCGAGGCTGTATATCTGTGCGAGCTTGTAAGCGAACTAAAAATTGATAGAAAGTGTTTGTGTCTGCAAGCCAAAGTGTGTGTTTGTTAGTCTACTAGTGTGTGTGTGTGTGTGTGTGTGTGTGTGTGTGTGTGTGCATACCAGTATTGTTGCCTAAGTATATACGTGTATATTTCGGAAATTGTTTGATAATTTTTTTTAAGTCGCTCAGTCGGTTTATTTCTTTTAACTTCACTTTAATACAACTAGGTTCTTGAGAAAATAAGAATTCAGACAATAAGGAATTTCGATTTTATAATCTAAGGATTTAATATTTAGCAGAAATGTTCATTTTTAAGTGAGAAATATAAAAATAACTACTAACTAAATTCTTTTAAACAATTTAAAGTTTGTTACAAATTTGTAGCAATAATATTAACAGGAGACAATAATTTAGATTATTTAGTGGTAATGAACTTATAAAATAAATGCCCTTATGTAATTCAAAATCTATTCATTAAGAAGTTGTAAAAATATAATGCATATTGTAAAAAAATAATTTATTTCTTTCACATTTGAAAATCATATGTAATAATTTATAGCAAACATACACGCTCTTGTTGACGATAGTCAGCAGGTCCTGTACAGGACGATCAGTCTAGTCTTTGTCTTTGAAAGTCAGTTCTTTCGATAATTGAAGACTTGTTTAATGCAGTGAAGACGATTTATACAACATTCAACTAAGACAATAACACATTTAAGGCAATCTATTTTAGTAGCAATGGCACTTTTAAAACACGCCACCTACCTTACTTTGATCTTGGTCTGAACGCAAGAGGTCAAACAAAGAAGTATTAAGGGTAAAATCCTTGTTGTCCACATGTTAACTCTCTGTAACCAAAAGGAAGATCAAGATGTAATTAACATTCTTCTATGATTTTATTTCTCTTTCTTAAAAATTTTATTGTTGATTGATCACAGGCTCATCATCATCATCATCATCATCATCATCATCATCATCATCATCATCATCATCATCATCATCATCATCATCATCAGAAGAAGAAGAAGAAGAAGAAGAAGAAGAAGAAAAAAGAAATGAATTTATGTAGCGTCAACACTTCTGAGAGATGTTGAGAGTTGTGAAAGTTTTTGCAGTTCACATTATCTACCGCTTGCTCATCTATTAAGGAAATAAATAAACTTTATATTTTACATTGGAAAAACAAGACCCTCTGTTAGCTTAATTTCTTAACATTTCTTAACATTTTCACCTAGTCAGCTTACCCTATAATGTAGTAATCGTCAGACTCTCACGCAAGTAAGAGTCGGGATTCATTTTCTTAAATACTATTTGTACCAAACTGTAAAGCCATTATTAGTTAATTACTGCAAGCGATGGACGAACACTGCAAACTGATCTGGGCTATCGATTTTTTTTTATCGCTGCAGATAATTAAAAGAGTATACTCTGTAATCAGTATGGGATGCAAGCATTTAAATTTTATGTTCTCTTAGTTAAAGATGAGCCATCTAATATTTTTCCCTTTCGAAGGACTATTATAAAGACAAAGTCTACATCACAAATCGTGAAATGCTTCAGGTATTAAATTTTGCGTTTGAATGCAGCAATCGCGTGAAAATCCACTTAAATCTTTCTTCATTTTTCATTGTTAACGCCGTCATCGAGGGGCACCACTGTTGTGAAGATCAGCGCTGAGAACATTTTGTGGTCGTTTGTGTCCTTGAATAGGACTAGCAAACTTGAGAGTTTTCCTTCGTCTTATGTTGTGAACAGGCATGTTAGAATTGTTTAACTTATTCATGTGAAAACTTGTTATGGTAGTATTTAATTTCCTACCTCTGTATTTTTCATATTTCGCTGTGCCGGATTACGCTAGATCTCGAGAGAGGCGGTAACCGGGAAAATACGCTTGTGCTCCGTTCTTTAATATCAAATTTAAATTAATATAAATAAAAGAGATAAAACCAATTGTGGGCGACACTTTACTTGCGTATGTAGATAAGTTTTTGCTGACATAAAGAAAATGGACAACACTCATTTATTCATTTTCCAGTTTCTTCACCGCCAGCGAAAGCTGATCGGCATGTGATTGTCATCCTCTTCTTGTTTTATTGTGCAGACGAAATACTTTTAAAACCGGTTTGCGTCTCGTGTTCGTTAACACTCATTCAGTCCCTGTCAGGTCTCTTTACTGCCAACGAAACCTCATTAATATTTAATACACGCATTCTAACTGTCGGCCACAGCTTGGTTTATGGCAAAGCCAATGTGCATAGCTGTAATGAGCAGACCATGAAAGGACGATCATTCTGTCTCGTATCGAGGCACGCGAAAAAATCAAGAACGTTTGATGTTGGCGAGCAAATGAAAGCTAAATGGGTAAAATACTGAAGTCTTTGAAAATACACTTCAATGTCTTCCTCCGTCTACAATACTCGCTCTCCCGGATCCTTTTCTCCCAGTCGGTCAGAAGTCTCGGAATTCTTTTCGGCACATCAGTGTCCTTTGAGAATCATCTCAACGCAATTTGCAAATCCATTTTTCTCGAACTGCGCAGGACCAGCCGCATTAGACATCTCCTCCATGCTCCCTCCACCAGCTAGTTAATGTCGGCATTTGAGTTGTCCAGACTCGAGTACTGTAACTCTCTTTCCATAGATCTTCTTGGAGGCCTACTTGACAAGCTCCAGAGAGCTCAGAACAGTGCTGCCCGCATTGTATTCCCCCAGTTGAGGCTCGCATTGAATTCAAGATCGCCATACTTTGCTATCGTGTTGCTCATTACCTTGCCTCACTCTGTCTGTCTGACCTTGTGTTGCATTCCCAGCTGCTCCCTATCCTTTCTCCCAAACACTCTTGTATTGCTAGCCGGTGCATCGTTTACTTATGTTGAGCTTGTTTGTACTCAATATTGACGACTAAATCACACAGTCTATTTCCCACTGTATTTGTTTTTTTGTGAATCAATCTGTGTGGGGAAATGCGCTACACAAATCACATATTATTATCATACGCTCTCATATGTATTTCATAACACATTACAAGAATGCGAAACAGCCTGCCTCGACGACATCGACGTTAATTATCAAGTTGTTCCTACCCTGTTGTATAAAATAATACAAAGCCTTAAAACAGACTCGCTGTGCTTATCATTGTAAAATTTTGACATAAAGTATAAACAAAACTGCCACAAAACAGGGAGGAAACTCATTTCAGCTACTTCCTCATAGAGTACTCTCCCTTGAACTTTACTTCATAAGCTATAACTTGGTTTCAATTAGTAAATTTGTGAAGTCGTCCTAGTTTTAACTCGTGCATGGTGTTGTAAACGTTACCTCTTTCATTAAATAATTACAATCTCTAGCCCTAACACAATAATTTCCTTGCAGAAATTAAATGCCACCAACATTCGTCATTACAATGCAGTGTCAATCGTAGCTTAGTACAATCTGCACTCATATAACACTGTTTTACACACACACACACACACACACACACACACACACACACACACACTTATACATTTTATCTCTTCAGGATTAAAGCATCCAATGACCACAATTGTGTATTTGCTAGCGGTTTATATTTTCCATTAGTTCATGATTACAGCCAGAAAACTTCCTTGTCGTCCTGACTAAATACAAACAAATAAACCACTCCACATGTCACAAGCTGCTGATCTGCTCAGGTTTTAAGAAGTCGTGGAAGGTTCAATTACTGATGAACATAAAACACCTCAAGCAAAAATACACCAACACAGACATGAAAGCAAGTGCGCACACAGATATGCATGGTTACAAAAATATACATACAAGGCTATAGACCTACTTAAACACACATATATTTCCAAAGAGAAAAAGAGATTGACACAGACACGGAAGTAGACACACACACACACACACACACACACACACACACAGATGCAGAGATCCACCCCCTACCGACCCCCCAACAACAACACATACACTCACTGGTCACGGTGGACAGAAACACAAAACGACAACAAGCACACCCATGGACAAAAACATACACATGGAAATAAACAAACACACACAACAAACATACACAATGAATAACGTAATTATATATATATATATAATTAACTATTTCCCCCTAAATTTTATATATTTGTATATAAACAGAGAGGAAACGAATGTCTTCAAGATTGCTTACCTTGAACTTCGTAGGATCAGTTAAGTTAAGACACATCTTTTCCGAACTACGACTTCACTGCGACCCTGTCCTGACCATGATCGTGTGTAGTGTGTGTCTTTAATTATTTACTTGTCCATTATAAGTGAACACGGGTGCATTTTGATTTAGTCTATATGATTTATGTAACACGCTATGAGCAAATCTTTAGAAAGGCGCTATATCTTATTATTATTAATTAAGAGATTGATCAAAAGACTGGAGATAGCACCAAGAACAAACCAAGACGATCCTTGTTTCGTGTACTCTCGCCCTCCTCCACCCATGACTAGACACCCCCTGTCTGACTAGGACCAGGACAAAAAAAACTTCACTGAGAACTTGCTATTGGCTCGCCAGCCGCAGATTGGGGTTGGAGGGGAAAATGTTTAGCTGCTGGTTGCAGATACCTGGGCGCACATAAAAGTCTGCATGTGGGGGCTTGTGGCTTACAGCTTACAGTAAAGGAGGTGAAACTAGCTATCCGGGGGTCTGCTTTTCTCACTCTTCTTCTCTCTCGGTTTCGTTCTGTACGAGGTAGAGGGGGTTTGGGGTGGTGAACCCAATATATCGACCAGTGACATCCCTTGATTAGGTAAGTCCACGTGGTAGGAAACTATCCCGACAAAACAATTACAAACAGAAATTGATCGTCCAGGTCCACTAAAAATAAATTTGAAATATTGATAAAGGGTATAAAATCGCGAGAACTCATCTAGCTAAAGGAAACAGATTTTTTTTTTTACTAAAAGTTAAAGTAACCTTATCGTTTGTAATAAACATCGATAGAAATATGCCTGCAGTCAGTATAGTTTAATTTTCTACTTTGAAATGAAACGAAAGAAGATCTTAAAGCCCTTAAAAGGAAATACTTTCATAAATATTACTAGCCTTAGTCTTTGAATAAATTTTGTTTATTAAACGACTGACGAAAACACTTACGTGGAAATAGCAGTATTGCTCTAAGGGACTGACAGACTTAATAAACATGACAGCAAAGGCAGGCAAACAGGCAGACAAGACAGACAGGCAAAGCAACTACGTGATGTAGAAATTTAGAGGAAATAAAGAAGTAAAAAATAAATCACACGGTTCATTAAATATGATTCGATTGGAAAGATAGAATTTGTTGCTTTGCCTCTTGACCTGCCTGAGCACATCACTAAAAGAATCCTCGCTTTTTAATTTATTCCAGCTACAGTACAGGTAAGTGGTTTTATAGCATTTAAACACTGATAACAGATCCTCGCGTAACAAGAAAAATTCCTTGTTATACTCTCCTTACACTCAATTAGAAAGTGGAAAATTAAATGTTAGGGATCACACACACACACACACACACACACACACACACACACACACACACACGTGTATATATATATATGTCGCGACAAAAATTATCGGTTAGTCTTATATAGAAAAGATTAAAAAAATTAAGAGGAGTCATCTTAAGCTACTAAAATCGTAAAATTCCTGTGGGCCGGAGAAGGGTTTTCTTTTTTTTTTTACTGTTTCTAAAATAAAATAGATATTATTCGTATCATTAGTTTTAATTCACGTGCTGTCTTGCCACGTTTGCGTGTCTAGCGATGTAAATGGATAATAATCACAGAGTATCAGCAGGCAGAAATGTTTAGGTGTTGATCTGTCTCTTGCATTTACACATAAACACAAGCTCAAACGTGCACCTTATGGAGAATTCAATATAATCAAAAGTATACACTAAAACACACAACCCGTATCTTTTGTACTTTGTGAAAATACAAATGTTTTTGTTCTGGTAAACGTATATTTTGCTTCTAAGGATTATAAATGCCAAACAATTATGATACTTTGTTTAATGTTCTTTATATTTTAAAGGAAGATTATCATAGCCAAAGTGAGAAATACATTTAACATCTGGTACAGTGAATCGCCAATTTGTCCTCATCTATGTCTCCGTTCGCACTCTTTCTGTTTTAATACTACTACTAATAATAATTAGGCGGGAGACTGCAGGCAGGTTCTTTAGTATGATGTGGTTGGTGATATGAACTGCGGCAAGTTCCACCATTAGGTGGAAAACCACAATTTAGCTAAACTTCCGAAGAAATCGGGCTTCTCATGAAGGAGGAGAACTCACCAGTAGCATAAACTGTTTACAGTCTCTTTCGACTGAAAGTAGTCAATCCTGTGGACCCCTCAATCTAGGTGACATTAAACACCTATATAACTAACATTATATAAGTAGGAGTGCACACTAACTAATGTACTCGTCTTTTACATTATTATTGATAACGTTTAATTTCTTTATTAAGTTTACTAATCACTTCATTTTATAACCAGTTCTTCAACGTTTTAACGGTTCTAACAAGATCTGAAGATTAATTTCTACGAGAGTGTGCAAAGTACAACCAATCTAACTCAAATTGGCAAAATGTTCTTGAAGAAATCAAAAAGTTTAGTAAAGTCTTTTTGACGAACGCTTAAACAGTATTTGCGAAACTGACTTTTGAAACTTTCTTTTCTTATGTTTTTGATTATTGTTTTGTATCATTTAAGCTAAATTATACGCAGCCAAAAATGTAAGTATGTAGTGTGCAAATTTATATGCAATAACATATTTAGATGATATTTTCATAATTGCTTATTCTTTCAACAAAAGTCAGTTTAGTGAAATATTATTTTTATGTCGTTTGTATGGACCTCGTCGATAACCCAGTTTACCTGTGTACGCGCAGGTAGTCGGGGGGGGGGAGGGGGCAGATACCGGGAAGGTAAAGTAAAAGAAATACAAGAAATAAGACTTTAATAAATCTTTACTTGTAGAATATCTTAAAGAGAGATAGAGAGAGAAAGAGTGTGCGTGTGTGTGTTTCTGTTTTTTTAGAATAAGTATGATTTGGATGTGGTAGCGTCTGTGTGTCTGTATCGGTGTATGTGTGTCTGTCTTTATTTACACGTTTGCAAAGCGTGTGTATAGTGTTACGCATGTCTGAGTGTGGGGGCTCGCAAACATTAGGTCGATGTCCCTGTATGTATGTTTCTGTAACCATGCATGTCTGTTAGCGCACTTGCGTCCGTGTCTATGTTGATTGGTGTGTTATTTCATGGGTCGGTATGTGTTCATATGTGTGACCCTCCACGACTTACCGAACTTCGAGTAGAGCAGCAGGGTGTGACCTGCAAAATGATTTGTTTTTCTTTTAGTTAGTCCAGAGGACAAAGAAATTAGTACGTTTTGTGGCTGTATTCATGAAGCAGTAGCTTATATTAGCAGCTAACAAATTCCCAATCGTTGTTATTGATTCTTTTAAACTTAGAGAGACAAAAAAGTTAAATGAATTCGTCCAATTCTTCACTGAGATATTTATCTTACACACCGAGAGCTTCTTCAGCTGCCAACTAATATCAGAGCGTCACGTGATAAGAACCATCACATTTTCTTGAAACAAAGTTAAAGAAAACATCCGTTTAGTCAGTCGCTGTAAGAGGAATCGCGCCTGAATAACCGTCATTAACACCTGTGAACGTAGACAGTGTCTCTGTGTCTTATTCCGTAATATGTTTTTGTGTAAATGGATTGGTCACTAAAACGTATGCATATTTTAATATATATATATATATACCTTGATAATTCAAAGACAATTATTCAAGTTAAAGTATTAAACTATTTTGTATGTATTTATCTTTCCATGACAGTTATTACCTCTGAGGTGAAACTAATTTCTCATCTGTCCACATATAGGTGCACGTGCATACTTATTTGTTTCTTTATTTAAATTATTATGTGCACATTTAAATTACGTAAAACTGCTCAGATTGCCTGTGTTTGTAATTATATCTTCCATTATATGCATGTTTTTGTGATACAATACAATACGATTGACTATGCTATTAGCATTAAGGCAGATGTGAAAATGTAGTAGCAATTTAGTTACATTAAACGGAGTACTGTCATATATTACCATAAAACAGATAAATCTACACGATTACTAACTAGTTCGTTTGTACATTTATAAAGACTTTACATATCTATCTATAATTATATATATATATATATATGCATGCAAGCCTTACTACAGAACAGCCATATTTATAAATTTGGAGACAAAATGTATAAAATAAAATACAACTACAATGAAGTAAAAAAGGATAGCACACATCTTTGAACAAGTGAGTGTATTGGTTATGATGAAGATATTGTGGATTTTTATTATGCAGAGTATTCGTAAATGAGAAGATAAACATCAGCTGCATTTGGTTCTCACAGTATTTAAAACGACAAAAATTGAAGTTCTGTAATTTTTAATGTTCAGATTATTTGAAACAAAACAGCTGTGTTAACAAGAACAAAATATTGTTTGGTTTCAGTAGCATCTTATTAATATGAACTATAACATGAGAAACATTACCATACATAAGTGTCCTGATCATTGGTGTGATTTGACTATCTTGGGTAACACGAATCTGAAGTTAAACTTTCTCCGACAGGAAACCACTGTAGACGTATATTAGGAATGATGCACCTTAACACAGTTGGGACAACACAAAGAGCTTGTCTTTTTCAATACATCTACAAAACATTACTTATTGTAACTGGCACCATCCAACCAGTCACACCCCCTTGTGTCTTACTGGTGTTCATGAACAATTATCCGTTTGCTTGATTTCTGGCTGGAAAACTGATCCGTTGATCTCCATGAATTGTTGTTATTATTATTAAGCTCTTTTAATGTCACCGAAAGTACCATCACATAGCCAAGTGCAGGTGATAATCTCTTCTTGATATCTCCTATGTCAACAAGCATTTAAGAGTCTATTTTATATCTTTTTTAGGAGCGTTCCCTCTCAAAATTGTTTCAGGTATAAATGACTACATATGAATATACCTGAGTCAGGGATGTTTTTTATTTCTTATTAGAAACCTTCTCAAAGTACTATCAGAATAATCAAAAATTTTTGGATTCATTTCGTTGCGAAATGTAACAACATGCTCAGATTCTATAATAATAGTTAATAGTAAATATTCCCGTAGCCACAAACCATAAAAACATCGTCTCCCAGTTCTTTGACTCTAGCTAAAGTGAGCTCAAGACTTTCCATGAAAAAAATTAGTTTTTCATTACAATTGTTCAGTAAACTTGAAGACTTTTTTAAGTCCAAAAAAGCCGGCAAGGCAAAGCACACAGTCTGAAGCTCCAGAATTTTCAACGGCGTTCTTCACCTTAACTTCAAAGGGTCAAGAAAATCTTCCAAATATCGATGTATTATTTCACACTCAGATTAAGATTTGTGATTTTTAGTTCAGTTAAGACTTTCCCTTGCAGATGAGGGCGATGATGCTTTTGATGCTGTTGCTGGTAACACTACCACGTACAGCGTCGCTACTAGTAAGTTGAGTAGCACCCACTACTAACGGCCGACAACACTACAACATTCAGTTCAGTTGTATCCTTGCTACGGTTTCTTTCTCCGCATGGTGGATTGTTTTTACATTACTGCTTAGGTCACTCGTACTGCTTGAAAAATATCTTTCAATCTAATCAGCTACTTTGTGAAATTTTGTGGGTGGATGCGTACTCGCGTGAACAGGTATGAACATGCTGGTTTATTTATTAACAACTTATCAAGTTTTAATAACTGTTATGAGATTTTTTTATCCCTAATTTATTGTAGTTATGTGACCCGTAAAAAGCATAGGTTTTATTTATGAATAGTGCAAACTTTACTGTTCCCGCAGATGTGTATGCATGTATGTGTGTGTCTGTGCATGTGTCTATGCGTACAGGTGATGTTGTATATTTATGAATGTTTACACTTACGTGTGTTGTAGTGCTATACCCAAGGATCAACGTGTTGGATACTTGGAAAAGGGCGTCAATTTACCCATTCTTGCTGTCTAGGGACGACATGCTTACCTACTTATTCTGATCCCAAGGAATACATATGCAAGTGATTAGATTGCTTGTTCTTACATTTGTACCGATCGAAGTTTCACGTGAGTATGAAAACAGGTGTTTGGCTGCTTAGACCTGACTTGAGCACCTGTCGAACGTCTCAGTTGGTGTCAAAGTAAACGACAAGCTGAATAATATTTCACAGAACTTTACCTTTTTGGACACAGTAGCACAAGATTGATTTTCAGTACGGAATGTTCGTCTCCGCCATCTTGAAGTTTGGAACTCGGGATATGATTTCGCGTCTGGCATCTCCTACTTTACCTTCTTTGAAAATAAACCAATCCTAACTCATTCTTTCGTTGATTTATGAGCAAAATGATGGACTGATTGCTTTTGAAGCCAATTTTTTAAGAAGCGTTGAAATAGGCTCAGCGATCTGCGAAGGAAACAAATTCATTGACACCCAGTAAGTCCCAACAAAGCTGGCCGCTTGTGTGTGTGTGTGTGTGTGTGTGTGTGTGTGTGTGTGTGTGTGTGTGTGTGTGTGTGTGAAAGATAAAGAGAGGGGGACAGAGAGGGAGAGAGAAAAAGATGGTGTTATTTGGGTGCAGATTATGCTCAGGTTTGATTTACATTATACTGTAATGACGAATTCCGGCGGTATTAAATTTCTATCAGGGCTAATTAAAGTATTATTATTGTCTCTGACAAATTGTTCGGGCTAGAGTGTGTAATTATTAAAAGAAATAGGTAACGTTCACGGTACCACGCACAAGTAAAAACTACGTGGACTACAAAAGTTTTACCTTCTGTAGTAATGCTCAAGGAGACTACTCTAGTTTTCGTCCCTAACACTCTGTCTCATCGGTGCTCAAAGGGGAAAACTGTCATTCCGAAAGAGGTATGTTTTCAATCAAGATCGAAAGGTATTTTCTGACGTTGCTGTGCGGCGCGGTGGAGGCAGGCCATTTAAAATACTTGGGCTGGAGAAGGACAAAGAGCGATGACCAATCTGATACGAGGAATACAGAGAAATCTGGCATTGGCCGAGCGAACGAACGAACTTTCTTTATTGCTTATTGTGGCCTGGCTATGCAAGTAATATGTGATGTGTCATTGATCATGGCTGAGAATATTTCAAAAGGAGGAATCCACATCTCAAAACTTTAATCTGAGTGCATTGGAAACGTGGGTGTATTTCATAGTCTTGTCAATTATGTCACAAAGGACATTCCAAATTTGGCGTTATTGCTGTTGAGTACCTGTATTTGTTGGGTTTTTAAAGAAGAGGTTCCCATTCAAAATCTATTTAGAGCATCTCTCAAAGCCTTGTTGCTGACATAGTATAAATATGGCTCTACCTGTAAATCCGAGTTGAACTTCGCATACACAGTAAACCTAGGGCTCTCTGTAACATGACAATGACAGTCTTGTTTATGGCAGTCAACAAGTCATTGCTTAAACACAGAGAGAAATTTACCAACATTTTGCACACCTTGATTCTCCCAGACATAGTCACAACCACTGTACAGAGTTGCACGCACTTCAGACACCCTGCATGCTTTCCTCTATTATGAAGCTCAGCCCATATATGATGTGCTTTGTGTGGACGTCTGCTGCCTTGTCAGTTGTAACCAGTATCGGATGCGTGAGGTTTTGGAAAGCATATAGAGGGGAAATCTGCCCGTGTCACCATAGACAATATCGTTTGGGGTTTTGGAGATGACATTAAGTAACTTTCTTTAATGGGAAAGTATGTACCTTTATACTGAAATATTATTCCTTAAGCCTCATATTTCTTAACCGTATAGGAGCAAAGGCTTTATCTGGCTATAAAAAAGCTTAAGTACAAGATCTGGTGTGTAGTCTTGGATTTTTTAAAAGGTTTTAAAAATTTGAACAATCCCTACTTTTGCTCTTGTTGTCAGGTCTGTGAAGCAGATGACAATGACAGCTTAGTAGTAAAAAAGTAGTAAAAAATAGGCCCAGGAGTTAACTACTTTCACTGTGTTGTTATTATATGTCCATTTTCTCTATTTGCTAGGTACCCACCCTTACTAAACACAATCATGTTAGATTTGTCAAGGTTCACTGTAAGATCTAGTGCTTTTGCACTTTTAGAGGGTACATTGAATTGGTTTTGTAGACCGATAACAATTTCGGAAAACAGAGCGATATCGTCTGGAAATAGTAAAATAAAAATTTCGTGATCTGGATGAAGGTAAACGAGATCTTTTCCATTCTCGACCAAGTTTCGTGCTAGTTCATTTTTAAGCAAGGAGAAGAGTATAGGGGTAGTGAGGATAGTATAGCAGTACAAACTAGGACATGACAGATTGGGCCGGACCATAAACAACACTATAGCAACACATGGCGATTTTGAATTCGATACGAGCCAAAACTGGCAGCCAGTGGAGGTCACATAGAAGAAGTGCGCCATGGTCAGCCTGCCACTCACGGAATACAAATCTGGCAGCAATGTTGTGAGCTCCCTGGAACTTGTCATTCAAGTGGTCAGGAATGTCTACTAAGAGAGATGTGGAGGTTAAAATAAATTAGGTCGATGTCGATGTATTTATGTTACTGTAACCATGGATATATTATGTGTTATTGCATGTGTCGGAATGTGTCCATATGTATGACCGTTCATGACTTATCGAAACTCGAGCAGAGCAGCAGGTTGTGACCTGTGAAATGATTTGGCTTTTTTATTATTTAGTCAGGAGGACAGGGAAATTAGTAAGTTTTGTGACCGTTATCACGAAGCAGTCACTCATATTAGCAGCTAACAAAGTCCCAATAATAGACTTTGCTTCTTTCAAACTTAGACAAAATGTTGAAATATGTTCATACAATTCTTCACTGAGATATTTATCTTACACACCGATAGCTACTACCTCCTATCATCAGAGCGTCACGTGATAAGAACCGTAACATTTTCTTGATACAAAGTTAAGGAAAAACTCAGTTCAGTCAGTCGCTGTAAGAGGAATCGCGCCTGTATAACCGTCATTAACACATGTGAAGGTAGGCAGTGTCTCTGTGTCTTATTCCGTTATGTCTTTGTGTAAATGGATGAGTGACTAAATCGTATGCATATTTTAATATATATATATATATATAACTTTGATAAGTCAAAGACCATTACTGAACTTAAAGTATTAAAATATTATTTAAGTATTTTTCTTTGTATGATGGTTATTACCACTGAGGTGTAGCTAATTTCTCATTTGCACGTGCATACTTATTTGCTTATTTGAATTTTTTATGTGCACATTAAACTACGTAAAACTGCTTAGATTTCCTGTGTTTGTAATTATACCTCCCTGTATATGCATGTTTTGTGATACAATACATTACGATGAACTTCGCAAATAGCATTTAGGCAGATGTAAAAACGTAGTAGCAATGTAGTGACATTAAAATAAGAACTGTCATACATTACCATAAAACAGTTAAATCTGCACGATTCCTATTTCGATTGTACAGTTGTAAAGGCGTATATATATATATATTATAGATATGTATGCATGCACACTATACTACCGAGCAGCTATATCTATTAATTAAGGGAGACAAAAAGTGTTGTGGCACTGTGGTTTTTTAATTATGTCCAGGCATTCGTAAGTGAGAAGAGTAACATCATCTGCATTAGGTTCTTACAGTACTTAAAAAGACACAAATGGAAGTTCTGTACTTTTTAATGTTTATATTTTTCTAAACAAAACAGCTGTGTTAACAAGAACAAAATGCTGTTTGGCTTTAGTATCATCTTATCAATATGAACTATAACATGAAAAACAATACCATACATAAGTGTGCTGATCATTGGTGTGATTTCACTGCCTTTATAAACTGAACCTTCTTTCATATGTTTTTACTATCTTAAGTGACACGTATCTGAAGTAAAACCACTGTATACAAATCTACGAACCAGTAGTTATTGTAAGTGGCACCATTCAACCAGTCACACCTCTTTTGTCTTATTAAGCTCCGTTTTTTCCAGTATTCATGAACATTTTCCGATTTGCTTGATTTCTGACTGGAAAATTGTTCCAAGATCTCTATGAATTATTATTATTAAGCGCTCTTACTTTCACCGAAAGTACCATCGGATGGCCACGAGCAGGTGATAATCCCTCCTTGATATCTCCTGTGTGAACATGAATTTAAGAGTTTATTTTCTATTTTTTACAAAAGCGTTCCCTCTCAAACTTGTGTATGATATATATGACTAAATATGAATCTACCTGAGCCAGGGATGTTTTTTATTTGTTTTTATGAATCTTCTTAAAGTACCATCAGACAAATATTCCGTACATTTACAATAGTTTGGATTCATTTTAGTGGGATGTTGCATGCTCAGGTTTTGCTAAAAAATAAGATCTGTTAGACACAATAACAAATATTCCCGTAGCCTTCTTCCACACAAACATTGTCATCCAGTTTTTTGACTCTAGCTTAGTAAACTAAAGACTTTCCATAAAAAATTTAATTAGTGTTTCATCACAATTGTTCACTAATTTATCATAAAGACTTTCAAAATCCCCAAAAAGCCGGCAAGGCAAAGCACACAGTCGGAAGCTCCAAAATTTTCAACTGCGGTCTTAAGCTCAAAGGTCGAGGAAACTCCTACATATATACATGTATTAGTTACTCAGGTTAAGATTTGCGATTTTTAATTCAGTGAGTTTGACAATTTCTTTTGCAGATGAGGGCGATGATACTGTTGATGCTGTTGCTGGTAACACTACCACGTACAGCGTCGCTACTAGTAAGTTGAGTAGCACCCACTACTACCTGCCGACAACACTGCAACATTCAGTTCAGTTGTTTCCTTGCTACGGTTTCTTTATCCGCATGGTGGATTGTATTTACATTACAACTTAGGTCACCAGCACTGATATTACCTGCTTAAAAAATATCTTTCAATCTAATCTTGCTGCTTGGAACTGACGTGAGCACCTGTCAACTGTGTAAGCAGGTGTCAGAGTAAACGATGAGCTGGAAAATATTTCACAGCACTTTAAATTGTTGAAAAAAGTAGCACAGGATTGATTTTCAATACGGAGTGCTCGTCTCCGCCATCTCGAAGATGGGAACTCGGGATATGATTTCCCCTCCGGCTTCTTCCACTTTACCTCCTGTGAGAAGAAACCAATCCTTTCGTTGATTTTTGAGCAGAAGAGTGGACTAATTTCTTTTCAAGCCAATTTCTTAGGTGTTGAAATAGGCTTTGCGATCTGCAAAGGAACAAGTTCAATGATACTTAGGACGTCCCCCAAAAAGCTGAACATTAAAGGGTTAAATATGTGTATGTTATACATGCGAAATTGAGAGTTCATTTCCTCCAGTGTAAATGATCATTGTGTAACGAATCCCTCTTACACTTGCCATGTAAACCAAGAACAGTTGTGTGCTTGTACATCATATTCACATTACCATTGTAATTAGGTACAGCTTTCTATAATGCTACATATAAACAGTTTTTTTCTTACATCTCTCTCCCTCTCTTTGTTTTTAAGTATGGATATCTAACACTCTATATTTATCTTTTCTACATCTGCATTAGTACGGATTTAAAAATAAGGGATGTTTGAATTGTTTTCTGTGAATTGTACTTACGGAATAAAATAGGAATTACTACTCCTAGCCTTTGAATGCATTTTGGTTATTAAACTTCTGACGAACACACACAAGTGGAAATAGTAATTTTGCTCGGACAGACGAGACAGCCAGGACAGGCCAGCAGACAGACAGCCAGGCAGACAAGACAGACAGGCAAAGCAAACAGATAATGTAAAACTTAGAGGCCGTGCTGTTGAAAATATAACCGATTCAAAATTACATAACACGCTTCATTGACCATGCCTGAGCACAATACTAAAGGAATTCTCACTTTTCAATTTAATCGAGCTACAGTTCAGGTAAGTGTTTTCAGAGCATTCTATTGTACCGGCATGTGATGTGGAAAAGAATGCCTATAGAAAAGAATGTGAAAATTGAGTGCAGGTATGAATGTGAGTGCAGGTATGAACATTATCCTTGTAGGCGAGCCCTCGTAGGGGCTTTTTGGTGTCTATGCGTCGGGTAGTAATCGGCAAATTATGAAATAAATTGAACTGAACAATAAGTACTTGTCAATTTGATTATGGGATATGTTAACAGCTCTAATCATCTAAGTGCTGCTGCTGCTGCTGATGATGATGATGATGCTGCTGCTGCTGCTGCTGCTGCTGCTGATGATGATGATGATGATGATGATGATGATGATGATGATGATGATGATGATGATGATGCATCAAGGACTTGAATGTGACAAAGTAGACCGAGAAAGAAAGAAGAAAAGTAGTGTCATTTCCATAATGAACGATGATAAAATATCCTGGCTGTCATAATGATAGTCATTGCATGATTGTGTCGTGTACTACACAGACTCAACAAAATTAAACACAAATATTTTGTCAGGCTGCTTTGATCTTTATTTATGACATTACACGTGCACATTATTGCGCAGAGAAAGTATTGAAGTGTCTGATGCGAACTAGAAAACACTGTTAACCTGATGTGTGCTTGTTGTAATGTCGATGATTACATTACTAATGTCAAGGGAGACAACTTTCACCCCCACCTAGAGGAGACAGCGCCATGTCACAGTGGTCTGACTTTCATCTCGGCGAATTTGATGTTCGCCTTGTCCATCCAAACTATGCCGTCCCAACCACGGGCCTCGTAGCGGCCATTAAGATGGGATGGATGACACCGTCTGAACCACCAGCCACCTTTAAAATCTCGAGCACAGTGGTAGTGAGATGATTCGTCATTCTCTCGGTCATAGGTTGAGAACTTCATTGTGCTGAGAGGAGATAAACTGTCTCCTGTATATAAAAGTAGACGTACGCGCACAGTAAGAGAATAAAAATTAAGTGCTTGATGGATTCTACACATAAGCTAAAAGGGTGTCGACATCTTTACTGGCTAATCAGAAAACTACAATAGTATTATAACAGCTAATATAAGCGACATTATTATCGCATATGATCATGAAGGATGCATAAAAACACTTACATCCAGACAAACATTAAAACATTTGCAATAACAAGGTAACAAGTTCTACTAGAATATTATCTCGTATCAAAAACACTTCATAACATGTGTACCGCACATAAAGCCTCCAATTGAATGTCCTTTAAACTTTATTGAATAGCATATCAGTGAACGATTGCCCTGGCACACAATGTTAATTGATGAATCGGAATATAGTTTGGAAAAGATGCGACTTCTAACAGCTAACATCCTTGGATACATTAGAAGGGTGTTATTAGATTGGAGATACATTTTACTTTTTTCCATACCTTAAACCGACTTAGTTTGAGAAAGTTGAAAAAAGGAAAAGAAAATAGACCCCTGTTTCTGTTTTTCTTTCTCTCTTTTAATTGTTATAGTTGCCTCTACCACTTTCCCAGTCGTGTCAGGTCTTTTGGACGTTAACGTTACTGTTTAGATCCATGGTAGACCATAGAGTGGCTGAAGAGGATTTTCTGTGCAATGATTTTCTGTCTCAAAATATGCTGGCGGCGTTCTTTTGGTGGAAGTAGGTTGTGCATCAGTGTGACAGAGGGTGTTAATTGATCTCCATACCCTGTACGAGAGACTGGGTGGGTTCTGTGTCGGTAGACCCTAGTGCCCGTTCTGTGAGCGTTAGAAGGTGGTGCACAGCACAAGCCGTGTGGGTAGGTAAGAAGGGAAATTCTTTTAACTATTGTTTACATCATTGCTTATTCTGGACAGTATGGAGCTGTGAGTGGGGCGCGTGTCTGATGTTTGATTTATTAAGGTAAAGAAAGCGTAGACTTACCAAATCATGTTGTTTCGCAAGGGGCAGAATACATTCGTAAAATTTAAACAACCGCATGTTGAACGTCACATAATTATCATATCTCTAATGCAGCATCTAATCACCTACACATCATTTATTTATCAGAAAAATAAAGAACGTGAAGATAGACAGGCAATCAGCCATTTTGCTTGTTGTCTGTACACGTACCTGCATTACCCGAGTAGTTTGATACTCGCAGTTTGTAGCTTGTCTCAGGGCCGCCCACACTAAACACCGAGAACTTAGCGAAGGAACGTGTACCATTCAGTAATTGTAGGTCAACACGAAGTTGGTGTGGTTTGCTTTTGATCAGCGGGTAAAGTTTCGAAAAGCCTGAAGTAAAACAGTAAGGTATAGAAGTGATATCACCACGAACTCTTACAAACAGAGAGATAAGCTGATTCATTGCACGTACGCACGATATATAATGCATGAAAATGTTGTAAGGAAATAATCTTTTCTTATTACTTCTTTCTTACGGACTCTCACAGTAGGTCATCCCCTAATCTTTTCAGGTCGTTGGGGAGCGTGGTGTTAGAGACCTCACTTTTCTCGGGGCCAGCTTTACATGAGGGCAATTTTACATGAGGGCGGTGCTAATCTCCTCTCCCTGGTTGCTTTACGTTCCCCAACCTTCTATGGGGTCAGGTACCCATTCCCGCCAGCTGGGTCATCTGGGAGAAGTTTGCTGCGCTTATCGGGAATTGAACCAGCGCGCTCTCAGTTTGGACGCCTGCGCTCTAACCACTCGGCCATCCGTTACTATTTTAGTAAGTTAACGACAGTGTCTTGCGTAAGAACCGAAAGCGCCATGCATTATCCATGTTGTCTTTGAATAATGAAATAATTGCTCTTTATCTTTTATCTACGGCTTTTAAACATCTTAATATAAATGATAGTTAAATGAAACAAATGCTGAATATAGCCAGGCATTTCATCTTTCTGAAACTTAATATTCTAAGAACATATCCTACATTAAGAAATGTGAGTATTAGATTACATATTATTAATAAGAATACTATTTTAACCATCTTATTTCACAATAATACATGTGCAACACATACAGTGATATCTAAAAACAGGTCAAGATTTAAGGAATATGCATATGACAACATAATATACATTATTATTCTTATTCTTATTATTTCCTGAACGGAGCAGATTCATAGAACTTTGAACAGACAGCAATAAGTGTGCATTGCTGTTTAAACAATAGATAACGGACATCTCTTTCAGTTCTTTATCATGTATTGGGGTTTTCTTTTTTGCTTCAGGAGAGTAAACGAGCAGGAAAGTGAAAAGCGTATTTAAAACAAATCTTGCCCAGCCAAAATTCTCCGGTGATGTCACCAAAGCCGTTTTCATATTCCACCCAGTTTCTGTTGAAGTCAACAGATCCGTCACTTCGTCTCTGGAAAACCTGATCGTGACAGACAATGTGACCTGTCACTTGTTTACAGTCACATCGTCAAATAATCACATTTACAAGCTGTGATCAAACACCAAAATAGTATTCTATGTTTACTGAATTAATTTAATGTAATGACGACAGTTAGTCATTGTACGAATAGATATTAATCGAATGCAAACATTAATCATTAAGACTGGATTATTTTTAATTACCTAAAATACATTCTTGTGAAACACATCTCACTGTCTCAGGATGAAGCCCAGTTTGTTAGACATTAATGCCTCACACACTGACAAATCTAATGAGATGTAAAGCGCACTGACAAATCCAAGCAAACATTTTTACAAACTCGCTTACACGTGACACACAGTAAACACAGAGACGTACCAGCCAACCACCATCGCCAGAGTCCATGTCACACCAGACTCTCAGTTGCTCTCCCTTTCCTGGGGGTTGAATGAAGTAGACACCTGACTTGCCTCCTCTTCTCCGCCAGTCTAGACATGACTCTACAAACAACCGTTTGTATGACAAAGAAAAAAAATTAATAATTTCCGAAATAACTCCGTCTCGATGATATATTAAGGACGTTCAGTCTTATTTTGTATCTACATGTATTCCCAGAAGTTTAATAGTGGAAACAATTCCACTTTTACAAGTGGTAGCTTTTGACACCGTAAATTGTAATGGTGGCGATGTTAGTTCTTGAGATCTGTGACTTTTTGCAAACTATTTTTTCCTTCAAGCTATGTACGATAAGCTATAGCAACATTCACAATATAGCAAGTGTTTACATCTGTATTAATTCCGTCTGTCCGATTAGACACAGTACATACAATAGCTACATACACAAAGTGACACGTGGATACCTAATATGATAAGGTGTAGTCCGCAGAATGTGATAAAAATCTGCACACCTTTAAACGTATCACACCGAGTGACAGTGAGGCCATCAGCAAAAATAATTGCTTAATGACACAGGCTAGATACAGTACCACAGTGTTGACAATATCACTTGATATTAGTGACAGTATTACCAACAAGTTTCGTTTACAAGTTCTCTAGTACAAACGGTTCTAATTAAAAAGTAATTTTATTTTGTAAATATCACTCAGAATAGTTGAGTACTGACATTATTACTTGGATAGTACTCGAGGACAGAACAGCAGTACCTAAAAGGTGTTCAAACATTAGTAGATTCTACATCAACGAAAATAATGATCTGTAAAAAAGATACAAAATCTCTCGTCATGACACCATGGCCACTAGCTGACAGTATCATCACATCCCTGTGGGTGACCCAAAACCCGGGTTAGATAATTGTCATGCATCGGACCTTTCAGAATTGTAAGTTCGGCACCCTATGCACGGTATTTATATTTTGACTTCGAACAGCTGAGTTTCGAGAGATTTTTCTATTAGTGATGAATGTAAAGAGTGAATGAAGATCAACTTGCATATTATGATGTTATCTTTTTAATGTTTAAACTTTCTACTTTGCGTACGCAGAGAATTAGTGTAGCCAGCTTTATTTAGCTTGTATTATTGTTTTGTGTTATTATCTACACTGGCGCTGCCCATTTGGCCGTGGATTTTGTTATAGTAAGCGAGGTAATAGTAACGATGACAGTTCATAGTCCGTGAAGACTCGGTGTTTGTTGAATACCTTGTAAAGTCCTTGTCCAGGAACAGCGAAATACACATGACCTGGGCAGCCTAAGGCAATTTTTGTGTTCTTTGTTGAAAAATTGTGTGATTGTCCTGCGTGAATATGTTGAAAGACTCACCAGTGATCGTGTCAATGGGAAATACAAAGTTATGTCCCTTCGACCATGAATGGATAATGAGAGTATGACATTAAAGCTACCTAAATAGTCTCAGTGCGTCTCCAGTATTTATTAAACAAAAACAGAGACGATGATAATATTTAAATAAAAGCTGATAATTTAAAGTGACAAATAATGTCAGTGTACTATAACTTACCTGCAGCACGACACGTGGTATCAGTTTCAAAGAATACAAAGCCAGGACTGCACAAACATCTATTCGATATGCACTGACTGTTATACTCAGGGCAATCCCTGTTGCTGTCACAGAATGTGTTGTACCAGAGTGGTCCAGGGTATGAGGCGGGAGACTGCAGGCAGGTTCTTTGGTAGTGGGTCCAGCCTCTACTGGTTTGTGAATACCAACTTGCATGACCTTCGCGTGAGGCAACGTCATGAAGCAGGCAGCGCCCTCCTGTGGCTAACATGGGAGAAGGGAAGTAATATAAGCCAGTACTAAGTTAGTTCTGAACCTCAAACATCTCAGAGCATCTCGCCTTGCGTTGGACGTCTAATGAAAAATCCATAACTTTTGACATTTTTTAAAACAAAAGGAAACATAACTCAAAACCTTGCTTTTGACAATAACGCATTTGTTGTGCATTGATTGACACGTGAAAGATATTCGAGCTCATCTCCTTATTCTATTGATGAATATTATATCCATGGCCTACATACTTGCAATATATAATGTAAAATAAACCAAGATTATTATATAACATATATGGATGAATGACTAGTACAATTAGTACTGTAATATGAAATTCATAAATATAAACATTATTTTGAAAAAACATTATCCTCGACCTAATCCTAAAACTAAAGTAGATGGAACTGGCTAGGGGACCAACAGAACATTAAGTAGAATGTAGCGTAGCTCAGTCGGTAGTAGAATGTTTAGTAGAATGTAGCCTTACGGTCAGTCTTTCAGGTCTGTGACCAAAAACAAAGACCAAAGAAGAAAAAGAAAAAGGAGCCATACAAACCTCTGAAATCGAAGGACCTACAATCTCTGATGCTGTTACACAGACTTTTGCAGGTCTGCAAATTTACTCCATACCGCACCACGATATTATTTCCCTTTATTCCGCTCTCAGGATACTCCACGAAGGTGTTGTGCAGGTCAGCTGGACTACATGCTGATACAGATCACTGCGCTTAGTAACGACTTACACATGCATTCACTCTTTATATAAAATTATATTTTACAGCACGCTTGTACAAATTATTGTGATCAGTAATTACTTACCCGTGAATCTTGATCTTTATTAAAACTTATTTTGTGCACCCTGCTGGTACATGTTATTATGATCAGTCATTTATATATATATATATATACCCCGGGTTAGTGTTAGTCATATGTGGAAGTCCACATTACAACTCGTTGACTGGTCTGTTAGGTAAAGGAAAGGCGAATATTCCCAAAGCAACATCCAGAACGAGCATATTAAATGATTAATGTTGTACATTATGATTTATGGTCTTGTGTTATGTATCTTCTCTTTATCCCATCGCTGTTTCGTTTAACAGAATATAGCGGAGGTACATTCTCCTGCGACCTGCTAAAATATTTCGGGCGGTGGACATCTTGAAGACTAATCTCGGTGCCGTGGTAGCGTCCTCCACTTTCTCTCTCTATATATAAAAATATACTTTTCTCATTTGTTGATATTTGAATATTTAATTTTTTTTCCTTTTAATTGACACCAGATGATAAGCAACGCTGTACTACATTTAGCCAGCTGTCACTAGCGCTTCCTATGTACAATACATATTAATTTGAGTTTCTCTCTGTTGACTGTAGTAACCTCCCCCTAGGGTACACTTAAGGAAGATCTCAGTGGCGTCGGTATATAAAAGATGGTAACCTGTCCATGTTAGACATTCGGACCAAATTCCTCAAAAACTTAAATTTTGTTAGATCTGCAAACTGACTACATCTCGCATCCTCAGAACCAGATGGGAAGTATGACAGACTGTACACTGTATACAGCTGGTTCCTCATGGCAAAGCTGAGGGTCTTGATACACCTGGTTGTGCTCAGTGAAAGAAAGGGAGGTATGATGATAGGGATTTTCACATAATGTTCTACTAAAAGATGGCGAGCAGTACAGGCAACTGTGTCAAGCCTTTATGGGCACTTTCTCTTGTTTGAATGATGTCTCCTTGTTAGTTGGTAATTAGTACTGGCCCTCACTGAGTTCCTCTACATCTCCTATAGGAGTAAAACAAAGCTCGATATTGATTACTCGCATCACGTGGTGCACAACATCTTGCCAGACTGTCCCGAATGCATTTGTACATTTGTAGATAGTTTGACTTGATTCCGCAGTGCTCTTCCATCAGGACACAAATGTTAAAAAAGGTTACAAGCAGTTTCTTAATCTTTGTGGGCTTCTAGACTTGGTTGAGCTTATCTCCCTTTCACATGAGACGACAACCGACATTCTTGGTTACGAATGCATGTGCGCTAAATTATAATCAGCCTTTGTCAGGTAGTGCCGCTTTAATGTCATCTTCTTGAGTAAGGATTTCTTCTCTTACCCTTAATCTTTCAAACTTTCTGTCCCAATTTTCGAAATATCTGTAAATTGTTTTCAATTTGATCACAAAAAGTAACTCAAGTACAATAAAAACATGCATGAATCTGCCTTTTATAGGTGGTAAAGATGGTATACACATGAGATCCAAGAAGTTTAACAAATTAAGAGAAAATTTTCCCTAACCTAAAGGCTTTTCGCATTTATAAAATTACGGTAAATGAATTTCTAACATGTAGCCTCATTTTCTGTATATTGGTTCAAACGTCTTGCATCAAAACTCCATTACTCAAATTTCTGACCTCTAACCCTCCTGTTCACGTTCACTAGAAATTACAGGTACAAGATACGGAAAAACACAATTTTTAGTAAAAATACGTCTCAAATATTATAAAAGGCCCCCCCAAATGTAAAATATGTATATGTTATTACAGACCATGTTTCCTAGTCTACTACATTATCCAAATATCGTGATACTCACTAGCAGTGCACGTGTAGTCACGTGTTGAGAAGAAGTACCCTGGTTGACAGAGGCACCTGTTTAGAAAGCACACCGAGTTTTCCTGACGACACTCGTCGTCGATGACACAGGCTGCCTTGTACCAGTCGTTTAGCGTGGAGGATGGAGCAAGTCCTTTTGTCTGTCCACTTCTGATAATTCTTTTTACCAGCGGGGAGACGAAGTACACGTTAGCACCTGTTCCCTGTGTCAAGAACAGAGTCGAGTCTGTGTGGCGCGTGCATTTAATTATTGTCTCAGAAGTGCCAGTTAAGGTGAAGGCCAAACATTTGGTATCTTCAATGCAAGATGGGTAGCAGTCCTGTAGGGAGGTGACAGTAGGGCTGTGAGACTGAGAACTTAGGTTAGCAATAACCGCTGTGTTTTGCAGCTTTACAAATGTCTCCAGTTTGTTCAACAATATTGTCGACTTCCACTTAGAGTCGGCCACTGCTCTCTGGATTTCGCCAGCACTAAACATTTGACAATGGTTGCCTACGTTTTTCATTGTACACCCAGGACAAAATGTCACAGCTACGCAGCCCGGAAGTTGATAACATTCCTCATAACACTGGTCAGCAAACACAGCGGGTCTATATGTCGGGCTACTAATCAACTTTGTGTAAAGTAGTGTCATACCTGAAGTATCTTCACAGCCATTTAACAGATTTTCTTTCACTAAAGTCTGACAGTATTTGTTTTTGATAGCCATGATGTTATTTTTTATCCTGTCGTGGTCAATGCCATAACGCAGTAGAGAACTTGCGTTACCCATGAAGGTGTCCGAGAAGAGAACCTCCACAGAGGTCAAGTCATAGTCGATGGCAGAGGGGTCGTCTTTCACTCCTGTGAGCCAAGCCACGCTGCTATCTTTATAAGGTAGAGGAGCACCGACACTAAACGTTGTAGTCTCCACACTATTTTGAAACTCTTGTGTTACTTCTTGCTGTTCTTCGGTCATGGTCTCCGAGTATCCAAAAAGCGCCGCAGAGAAGAGGCTGGCATCAGACGGGACGGATTCCGGGTTTGTGAGACGCAGATAATCCCTAGCCTTCTTCTTGTGGACGAGTGTTGTTGAGGCCCCAAAGCGCACCCGTGACACGAAGTGTGTACCGTAGGTGTCAAGGAAGTCTAGATATATGTCCTCGTCATCAGTGTTATTAAGCTTCATGATCCACTCCACAAACGATGACTGAAAAGACGGAACGTTCCCGGGCAAAAGTGACACGTCATACACACTGCAGACAGCAGTGGAAACGACCAAAATGTTTTCTCTGAGTTCCGCGGAAAGTTTTTGAAAGTCCTGGCTGGCCGAGAAGGGAGGCCCCCACTTATTATCACCGAGTCGTGCGGTGAGAGTCAGCAGCTTTGTCAGGTCGTACGGCGTCTCCACCACCTCGGACGTAAACGACGTGACACATGACACATCCTGGGACACGTGACCTTTACCAGAAAAGATGGGGAGAGTAAAGCCCGGATCACGTCCTGATAACAGAGGGCATCCTTTCAGACTGTTGTAGCCGAACAGCTCGTAGTCCCTGTCAATTAATTTTAGCTTGACTTGTGCTTTGGGGACACTGCAAGAAGATTCTATGTGTGACTTTATCGTGAACATCTCATCAAGCGAACTTAAAAACTAGGAAAAATTATTTATGTCTGCAAGCCAAAGTCTGAGTTTGTGTGTCTGACAGTGTTTGTGTCCATGCTGGTATTTTCGCATTTGGGGAAAAAAATGTGTTTTTTATTATATCTTTTTTAAAGTCGCTTAGATGGTTTATTTCTTTTACTTTCACTTTAATACAACCAGGTTTTAGAGAAAAAAAGAATTCAGAAATTCAGTCGCATGTTGCATTAAGTGGGTGCGAGAGTAAGAACCTAACTTCTGCAAAGCTTAAGACACCTAGAAACCGCAAGCTATGCCTGAGGATTGAGTCTCACTTGAGTCCGGGCATCAAACTTTGCTTCTAATTCGCGAAAACACATATTTTAAATAAAGCTCATGAAGAATTAAACTACGCCCGACCGCAGATACAATTAAAAGTATAATAAAAACCCGACCCTACATTACTGCGTTGTGAAATCTAAAGGTAATGAGGTCTCAACTAGTATTTCCCCGAAGATCGATATCAGCTTACGTACGATCGATGCGACGTCTAAGCCTTTTTTAAGGGATTTTTATAACGGCAAGAAAGCGGGTAGAAAACCCCAATGGCCGGCTTTGCAAGCGGGTGTCAGATACAAAGTGATAAGTCCTAGACCCTGTCTGCAGTGCTACAGAAGCGCGCGTGTGTGTGTGTGTGTGTGTATTAGAGAGAGTGAAAAAGATTAAGAGAAAAAGAGTAAAGTGTACAAGAGCTACTAAAGTGACCTAGCAGCAAATTTTAAACAGCTTCTTTCAAGTTTTGCTTTATTTGTTTGTTTAAAAATATGAGGTATTTCGTTATCATCTAAGGATTTAACATTTAGCCGTAAAATTCATTTTCAAGTGAGAAATATACAAACAACTACTAACTAAATTGTCAAAAACAATTTACAGTGTGTTACAAAATTGTTACCATAACATCAACAGGAGACAAGAGGTTTGGTAGTACGCTTATAGAATATATTTCTATCCAATGAAGAATATTAAAATTTAAAAATTGTAAAAATGTGATGCAAATTGTAACAATAATTTTTTTCTTTTAAATTTGAAATTCATCGGTAATTCATCTTGCCTACAGACTGAATTAGTCGACCCTTGACCGGCACCTGTGGCTGGAGGGAGCATATGGATAGACGCGGCAGCTGACAGGGCCAGCAACTCTTGCCTATTGTGGGCGATAGTCAGCAGGTCCTGTAGAGGACGACCAGTCCAGTCATTGGCTTTGTAAGCCAGTTCTTTCTCTGGCCACCACGTCCACTACCCTCCAAGTTGCCTTGAAAGATAGTCTTCGTGCCGGGTCACATGACCCCCATCCCCCAACAAAAAAACAACAGATTACCTCGTTTGACTGTTGAGCATAGACGTTCCTGGTCTCCTACGAGTGTGTCAATCTTGTTTCTAACAAAGTCATCGGTTTTATGTTGTCTGTATGAGATCTGGAGCACCCTCCTCGCTAGCATTGATCAAAACTTTGCTCCTTTTAGTGCTGGTCTCTGTTTCATATGCGTTCGAACTGTCTGCCAGTCCGTTGGTAAGGTCTTGCAGTTCTTTCTTAGTGCCTGCTAAGAGATTTGTCGTCCGCAAAGCGTAGGTCAAATATCGGCCTTCCATAATTGGAAGTAGAAGTATGATGTTCGTGGAAGGTTTCAAGCATGATGCTCTCCAAGAAGATAATAAACAGCACCGGTGATAAGATATTCGTGACGTACGCCTATTGTGGTGCAAAAGTAAGCCCCTATACGGTTATTCAGGACTATTGTACTCGCTAAGCTATTATAAAGCAGTTTGATGACTTGAACGAGGCCTTTTCTATGTTGAATTTTTGCCTCACATGCCATTACCTCTCGTAGCGGACTTTGTTAAATGCCATTTTTAAGTGGTTGTAGAAGGGGTTCCGCTGATGCTGAGGATGCTTTTCTATAATGATGCGACAGTTGAAAATCTTCTTAGTGCAGTGAATGTGATGTATACAACATTCAGTAAAGATAGTTACACACCATCATTATTTAAGACAATATATTGTTCGTAGCAATGACCACCCTTACAACACGCCACCTACCTTCTTTTGGTCTTGGTCTGAACGCAAGAGGTCAAACAAAGAAGTATTAAGAGTAAAATAGTTGTTGTTCGCATATTAACCATCTGCAACCAAAAGGAAGATCAAGATGTAATTAACATTCTTCTATGATTTCATTTCTTCCCCTTTTAAATTTCATTTTGGATTAATCACGGACTTATCACCATCATCGTCAGAATTACCATAAGAAGAAGCAGGAAAAAGAAGAAATGAATTTACGTAGCACTGTTCAACGTCTGAAGAATAAACTGTTCTAACGAAAACGGGCTATTTCGATGTGTCAAAAAACTTTCCCGAATTTACCCATAGTAATTTTTACCATACGAAAGTGCGTGGATGATGATGATGATGATGATGATGATGATGATGATGATGATGATGATGGATCTTGGACGGATCTAGGACATTTAAAGTAAACCAGTTTAAAGATGAAAGGAGGAAAATGCCGAACTTCTCAAATTTATGGCACAGAGTGGAAAACGCAGACATTGATTCCAGTGGTAAAGCCTCAGTAGCTCATGCAATTTGCTTGAGCAAAGAGTGGAGACAGTGGTAGCGCAGTGTGGTGATTTTGTAATCAATGAGAACTCGGACTATCAGCCATTCACGCTCGCAGAGAAGATGTGCTATGTGGCATGGTCCTCTTTTATCCTACAGGAGGTAGTACGAGCCAAATTATTTTATGTCCTTAATTTTTGTCCAGCAGGCGGTTAGAAAGGTCGACAGATAGTTGCAGGAATGTCGCTGGGAGAAGCAATGAGACTGTTGTGGGAAGAAACTGGCTAGTAATTGTGATTCATCATGATGCAAGTGATACTGAGTCACCCATGATGAAACCAAATGGTTGGCTCTTTGCGGTGACTAAACTAGGTCCAATGCAGAAGCCTTAAGGCAAAGATGTTGTGTCAACAAATCTCACTTATCGATCAGGTAAATACGTGCCAATTTAAAACACTGCCAAAGCTTAATTGTCAAAGAATGAGAGAACCATCGACACTGAAATAGCAGTTTACTGAGAGAAATGACGCTCTGCGGAATCAGCTGGGGCAAGTCAACAACGTGTAAACAAATAGTAGCAATAAGTAGAAATCCCTGTGAGTCACGGGGTAAAAGTCTGAAAGACCACGACAATTTTACTGACTGTTTGGTGCATTGTGAAATTATCTATTTCAGTTATTCTTTGTTCTTAGCATGTACTCAAACTCCCACTTTGTTGCAAATGATTCAACTTTTCTGATAGAATTGAGCTTCTGTAGCGTCAACACTTCTGAGAGATGTTCAGAGTTGTGTGAGTTTTTGTAGTTCGCCATTATCTAGCGTTTCCTCATCTGTTAAGGAAATAAAAATGAATTTTTTATATTTTACGTTGTAACGACGATTGCCATTTCTTAACATTTGTATCTAGTCAACTTACCATAGAACGTAGTAGTCGTCAGAAACTCACACAGGTAAAGGTCGGGATTCATTTTCTTAAATGCTATTTGTACCAAACCTTCGACCAATAATTATTAGTTATTTACTGCAAGCGATGGGCAAAGGCAGCAAACTGATCTGGGAGATCAATTTTATTTTTACCGCTGCAGAAAATTAAAATATAAAGCTCTGCTATCAGCAAGGGATGAAAACATTCAAATTTTATGTTCTTTTAGTTATTATTTTCCATCTCGAGTGACGATTATAAAGTCAAAGTCCACATCACAAAATCGTGGAATGTTTAAGGTAATGATTTTAAGACAAATTATGAAATCAGCAATCACGCGAAAATCCACGTATATCCGGTTGATTTTTCTATGTTGTTGCGCCGTCATTGAGGGCCAGCACTGTTGTGAAGATCGACGCTGAGTAAAGATTTTTTGTGGGGTTTTCTTGTTTTTGACCGGTACTGGCAAACCTGAGAGTTATCATTTGTGCTGTGTTGTGGCCAGACATGTTAGAACTAATACACGTAAAAAGTTCTTCTTCGTTTCAGTTCCTATCTTTGTATTTTTCATATGTCGCTGTGCCGGATCATGCTAGACTTATAGAGCGACGATAACCGGGAAAAGACTATTGTGTTCCGTTCTTTAATATTAAATTTATATTAATAATAATACAAGAGATAAAACAAATTGTGGGTGATAATTTACTTGAGCATGACGATTAATTTTCGATGACAGTAAAGAAAATGGAAAACACTCATTTATTCATTTTCCAGTTTCTTCACTGCCAGCGAAAGGTGATCTCGGTCACGTTTTGCAAAGGAGAGAGGGGGCTTGGGGGTGGTGCGCTGAGCAAACCGACCACTGACATCCCTTGATTAGGAAAACTCACGTGGTAGGAAATTATCCCGCAAAACAATTACAAACAGAAACTGATCGTCCAGGTACAACAAAAATTAATTTTAAAAATCGATAAAGAGTTCAAAATCGCGAGAACTTCTCTAGCTAAAGAAAACAGCTTTTGTCTTTATCATCGATAGAAGTATCGCTCCAGCCAGTTCAGCTTTATTTTCTATTTTTAAAAAAAGATCAAAGCAGATCTTAGAACCCCTAAAAGGAAATACTTTAATAAACATTAGTATTATTACGCTTTGAATAAAGTTTATTTAATTAACGACCGACAAACACACACATGTGGAAATAGTAATTTTGCTCTAAGGGACGGGCAGACTAAACAAACAGACAGCCAAGGCAGGCAGGCAGACAAGACAGACGGAAGAGCTAACACATGAGGTCAAAACTGAGAGGAAGAGCTGTTGAAGAAATAAACTAGTTAAAAATACATTACAAACTTCATTAAATATGATTGGATTTTAAAGATAGTTTTTGTGGATTCACTTTTCAATCTTCCTGAGCACAACACTAAAAGACCTCACTTTTCAATTTATTAGACGCTTATACCTACACTACAGGTACGTGGTTTTATAGTTTTTAAACTGGGATACCAGATCTTCATGCAGCAAAAAGTTCCTTTTAAACTCTCCTTGCATTCAAGGGATCACACACACACACACACACACACACACACACACACACACACACACACACACACATCTCTCTCTCTATATATATATATATATGTGTGTGTGTGTAAAAAGGGTCAGTTAGTCTTATACAGACACAATTAAAAAATTAAATGCTGTAATCTTGAGCCCCTAAAATCGTTGATTTCTTGTTAGCGGGAACAGATTTTTGTCATTTTTCCTATAAAGATATGATTCATATCATCAGCTTTAATTCACTTGCTGTCTTTCCTCGTCTGCGTATGTAAAGCGATGTGTATGGATAATAATCACAGAGTATCAGTAGCCACAAATGTTTATATGCTGAACTGTCTCATGCACTTAATAGTAATAATAATAAAAATAAATAAAAAAAATAAATAATAAATGAAGATTTGTATAGCGCATATTCACACTCATAGAGAGCATGCTCTTAGCGCTTAAAAACAAGGAAGAGACATGGACTAAATGGATAGAACACGAGGGGCGTAAGAATAAACAACAGTACTTACGACAAACAGAAAACAAAGATGGAAAACACAAAAAGACACCAAGTAACAGAACATAGAAAATATAGGGATTCTGCAGAGAAAGATGGTAGGCAACTAGCAAGAGCAGAAGGGAGGAGGGTAAGAAGGACGAGCAATGAACGTGAACACAAGCTCAAACGTGCACCTTATGGCGAATTCAGTCTAATCAAAAGCCTACCCTAAATCATACATCAATTTGAACAGGTATCTTTGGTATTTAAAAATGTATTTGAACTGGTACACGTATAATTTGCTTTTGAGGATTATGAAATACAACAAAAATTAAGATACTTTGTTTGCCGTTCTTTATCTTTTAAAGGAAGATTATTATAGCCAAAGTAAAAAATACATTTTAAAATCGGGTACAGTAATCGCCAATGTTTACTCATGTATGTCTACGTTCGCACTTTTTCTGTTTTAATGCTACTAATAGTAGTAATAATCACAACAACATGAGTCAGTAGGTATTGATGCCGTGTAACAGAGAATGGATACACAATTAGGCAAACATAGAAACACGAACGCACAGTGAACATCGCCAGGAACATAAAGGAAAGCAGAGAAGAGGAGGTGGAAAAAGAAATTATTTCTTTTAGTTCATGTGTTTTTGCTTCGAGGAGGTGATGGGTAATTGGTCAGTGTGACTTGCTAGTTAATGGCCACAAAACACTTCTAAGATGTGAATGCATGTGCGTTTGTCTGTGTGTATGCGTGCAAATAACAGGCAGACTTCTTGTCCTGTTCAGCCATTAAGACGAGGTAGGTGATAAATCTCACTATATGTTTTTGTGTGCTTACTCTTCGTTGACTGTTCCTCGGAAAACGCTGCTTCGTGTATAGTTTATGAGCATCCGAATAAACACCAGCTGATTAACATTAAGGAAATGAAACTTTGAAAGAAATCTGTTTTCGGTGTTCTTTTAGATTAAACACTTAGAGATTGAGGCTGCATTTAAAATTGCAGTCAGGTAAAGTACCCTTATCATGTCACTTCTTATTTTATTTTTTATTTTAGTGGAGTGTAGAGTGCGCGTCACACACACACACACACACACACACACACACACGCACGCACGCACGCACGCACGCACGCACGCACGCACGCACGAAGGTCATTTCGAACTACAGGAAAAGGGTCTGTGAAGAAACTTAGTGACGAATACAGCTCAGTATTCTTTGCCATATTACTTGTCACATGTAACTTCATTCACCATGTCAGACATGCGACAACAAATATTTCATAATTAGAAAAAGAATCGATAGCAGCTTTAAAAGTTTATTCAGAAGACAGCTCTGTGAACATAATGAGACCCACCGAAGCCAGTGATGCAGTAGGACCCATCTGCCTTATCTGCTGCGCTTTTTGATGTGAACATCCCGAATATGTCATGGAGGTATGTGTGGTCCCGGCCACCAAAGGGCTTTCACATCAGGATTGTTTACAAAGCTGCTATCAGGAGCCACTGTATCTATGGGGGCTCTGCGCTGTAGGGGGAACTGAAATCAGAAGCAGGGTGCACAAATATCGCTGTAAACCATCTTAACTGTTCACCATGATCACAATACAAGGAAAATACTTCTTTGCAGTTTATCAGCTAAGGGACTATGACATTAAAAGAAGCATACATAAATTGCCGTTCTTTCTGTGTAACGGTCTGCTAATTCCGATTACAATATCCGAACGCAGAGTCTACGTGTATTGTAAAGATGGCTGTCAGCTCAAAATCAAACACTTTTTGGAGTAAAAAAAAAAAATTATCGCACGCACGCACTCATCCCTACCCCATCCACCCACTGCCCCCCGCCCCCCACAAGGAGAGAGAGAGAGAGACTACCTGTTTTTCGTATAGTGCTGACATCTTAGAATCAAACACGTCTTGGAGTCGAGCAAGTTATTAGCTTTCTGTCTCTCTCTCACACATATATATATATAGAGAGAGAGAGATCTACATACTTGGCTTAAAGGAAACGAAATATTATTAAATATTAGGGATAAAATAAAATCGTGACAGTGCTCCCCGGTAAGGAGTGTGAACAGAACTCTGCTATGTCACTAAGCACATTCAAAGGATTTTCTGGTTTGCCCGTTAGAGTGTTTCTCTTTTTTATATTAGTATTTTGCTTTTTATACTTTGTTCAAACGTACCAACAGCTTCACTGAGAAGTTTAGTTTAGTATTTTGATGTGTCCAGTTTAGCTAATTTGTTCAGTGTATGAAGTAAAACTCAATTTGAAAAAGTAAGTTTAGATATGTGAAAGGAAAGCAAGAGTCTAATAAACCACTAGAGACGTGAGTTCTGTTTACTTACTGCCTCCGCAATATGCCACACCGAGACCACAAGCATTAAGAGAAGCAGCAGCCTCATCTACAGGGGAAAACGCAGAATGATAGCAAAGAAAATTCACATCATCGCACAATAACTATTAACGAGCTTTTTTTCATCAAAGTTGTGTACAAATTGCTTTCATTATGGTCGTCGGCAACCAGCTGTGTCATCATTTCGTCTATGCACACATGCATTCATACCAAACAAGCGGAGTTTCATACACCTAAGCATGTCACTTAGTATCAAACTACAGACATGTTCTCTACCTTCATAGATCTTCAGGTCGGCGATGTATGTCAAGCGGTGGCCTAATATACTGATGGTTTATCTGTTCTGCTTATGTAGGTAAAACTGACCATAGTAGTCACATGATGTCTTCGTGGCACTCATCATCGACAGCATCTGCGGGACTTCCCGCTCAGCCAGCCAGCCAGCCAGCCAGCCATGAGTTACAGACACGTGGCAAGCGGTATGAGAGCGCATGAAATGTTCGGCTAACATGTGTGCTGTAGACTAATTAAGATTCACTAAGACATTAATTGCGCGATGTTTTAATATAATACCTTTTGTTTTATTGTCTGGCAATGGAAGAGCCCAGTAACACCTTTCTTCACTTAGTACAGATGTGTTCATGTCACTGCAAAGTTTTTAATTGATCTCAGGATTGCATGTCTCTTTTAATAGAATGTTTTCGATTTCTACCAGGCATGTTGTGAAGATAATTTTCTATGTTTAGATATTACGAAATTTGTACTGTCGCCTCTGTAAAGAGCAGCACGGCCATACAAATGGATCGGCGATACATGATTGTTGAAATTAAGGAGAGAGAACTTACAGAGAACTAAAAATTATACATGAAAATTGAAATAATAGAGAACCGATCGAAAAAAAATATCATTCATTGAGAAACGGTTATGAGTGATCGCAAGTCACAGTTTTTTCTGAAAAGTCTGTGCGAAAGTGTCAAGACTGAACTCAGTTTCAATTATATCTTTCTTTACTGTTAAATGTAAATGTAAAAATAAAACCAAAAATTAAGCAAAGAGTTTTAAGTCTAAAACCTAATTGAACACAAAGTTGGTTATCGCGTTCTTTAGTACTTAAATAGTATTAATTATCTTGAACTGTAATATAACGGCCTGTTTTTTGTTGTTGTTTTTTTCTCGACGAATCATTCATAAAATATGAACCTTCTTTCATTATGTTCTCGTTTTTTTGTCCTCTCTCTTTCACAACAATTTTCATTACACACCTCCTTTAAATTATTGCATCTTGTAAATTAAAACATTGTCTCTTCTGCTCTTTCCAAACATACATTATACTTTTCCCTCTTGTTCCCGCTACTTTTGAAACTTACGCTGTTTACAAATATTTATTATACATTACCCCTAATGAGTAAAATAAAAGCACACACCTCATCCTTCCCATAGACCCATTTTCTGCCAGTGGCAGGTGACCACATTTTATAAAGTGAATGTGTGTAAAAACGAGAGGTAGAGAGAAGTCAAACTCGAACATTTTATTTACGTGAGGGAGCATGTTCGGAACGAACGCTCTGCATCGGGTTCAGTCTTATGGTTTCTAACAGCAGGGATTGAGTGACTGGGGCACAGATGCCATTTTTTTCAACCCTTTTAGAACAATTCTCAAAAATCCATAGAAAAAGAAAACTTAAGCTGTGACACACGTAGTGTACAATCCTGGCGACGAAATCTTGGCAGTCTTGTGATGTCAAGCAGTTTGGTTTTTGGTTTTTTTTTTTAGGTGATCCCGGAAAACCGAATGAACACACAGACACAAACAGATTTAAGGCATAATATTATTTGGCTTTACCATTCACAACATTTGTCAAACCTTAGTAGTTCTCCGCCTTTCCTGGTCATAGGAACTGGCTCTAGAACATCAACAAAGACTGGACTGGTCGTCATGTACACGACTTAACGACTTTAAGAAACAGGTGGCGGCCCTGTCAACGTCTATCCCTAAACTACCCACAAAGACAGTTGCAGTCACGTGACGACTGAAAGACTGAAGTATATTTTATACACATTTTCTTTCGTGGGTTTTGTAGATGAGACTAGGTGTCAATTGAAATATATCAAGAATCTGTCCGCGTCTAGCTAGAGCCAGTGTGTCCTGTTATATATAAAATATGGATATTGTACTGTATGACTGTAAAAGTTACGTGAAAAAATAATTGCTTACCTGCTGAGTTTTTGGAGGATCGATTGCACGAGTAGGTCGTGCATCGCAACGGTTCCAAGATTATATTGTATTTCATGCTGCTAAAACATATTACATTGTCAGCAGCTCCTGATTACTAGTATCATAAAATTTTGTTGAAAGGAACGGCCTTGTTACATGTCAAAGGTCCAAGGTCGATGAAAAGCTCTCGGTGGAATCGTGTTTCACAGTTCACCATATTTTTTACACACAAGAACAAGTATATTTTTATGAGTATTTCTTTTTTCAATAAAATTATCTTAATGCTGGTGTGTCACAGCCTCTGCGTTCACCTAACGCCTGGACATTTGCGCGTTCTTTTTTTCTCTCAGACAAAACAACTCTGCCTTCTTTTCACGCCTGTATACATTTAATTAAATCATCAAAACATGGCAAAATACTTAGAAATTCTAAGGTACAAAATAATCTAATTATCAAATAGTCTAAAAGAAAGTTTGTTGACTCAGTTTTGATTGTAAACAAATAATACTAGCAAAGTTTATACTTAGGCACAAAGTCACTGTTCGATGTTTACGCTGGATAATGTTCTTAAATTGCAGTCACTGTAAAACTGACGATTCGAGGAGTGTGTGTGTGTGTATATATATAAAATAACCACATAAATTCTCCACACAGAAATATCGCAAACTACAAAACAAACGCTGCCTCTCGGGGCCAGACGTATTCTCTTAAAATGGTGTTGTCTCTCGGGACCACCCACCCAACCTCACAACACAAACGCTGCCTCTCGGGGCCAGACGTTGAACATGAAATGGCGCTGCCTCTTGGGGACGAGCGACAACAATACTCCTGGCCAACCAGGGTACAAATAACTCCAGCTAACTCCAGCTAACTGCGCCTATAACAAAATTACAACAAAACAAAATTACTACTACATATCTTTATCTTTCTTTTAAAAGTACATACAGGAAAAAATCAACTTATGTAAACAAATCCGAGATACTAAAAAAAATCACAACAACGCACCTTTCTCGGAAGACGCAGCCTCTCTCTGGGAAGTGAAGCGCTGGCTGGCAATAGTTAACGGTAGTGTAGTGTAGTGGTTAAATCACTCGCTTGTCACCACTGCAGTAAGTGGATCAGATCTCGTCTCGGGACGCTCTCTGTATGTGACACGTGTTCACAGGGCTGGGCGCCGGGGGGTTTTCTCCGGGTACTCCGGTTTCCTCCCCCATCCCTGTCCCCCTTTCCCTCACAAATGTGAGTACTGCTCATGCGCTTGGTAGCAGCAGAGTTTACCTCTCCCAGTTGTTTAGTTGGGATCACTGCATGAAAAGCATGAAAAGCGGAGCCCAACTTTCGTCTTCCATCGCCTTTACCGTCGTTAATAAATGAGGTCCACATTTCCGTTGACCAGCTACTGTCATGCGGGATGATTTAGCACTTACAGGATAACATAAGGGGATCCATTTCTAGTTATTCATTTTATTAAAAATACCTGGCATCTGGAAAGTCACGAGTAAAGTGTAATGTATACTTCAGTTGCAAATCTCTCAACTTTTGGTTTCCATAATCGTTGAACAGTAATCTTTTACTCTTTCAAAAGTAACTGACTCCCGGATGGCGGCGAAAAGAGACAGCCAGACCATGTACAATCTATTTGTCGTTTGTTATTTTGACAGAGTCTCTGCAGGACTCTTGGTGGATACCTCGTCAAAATCACGTCAGCCTCGGAAAATAATTTTGTCCTTAGCTTGATAGGCAGAAATGAAGGTAAGTGACTAAATTTATTCACAAAAGGGACCGTCTGCCTTGTAACATGGTCATTGAGTGCTCAAATTTCTCTTTTACAGTCACATGTATATGCGGGGAGGAATATCATCATGACCGCAATTTTATTCTGAACTTGAGCCGTGTTTCACAAGTCTACATAAAACTTTCCATAGCCTCACAACGGAAACAGTTTAATATTGTACTTTTCTTAATACAAAGAGTCATTTTGTACAAGTCTTCATCAGTCATCACTGCCTTCACAGCAACAGTTTCAACAACGACCTTAAAAGTCGAACTACTTCGCGATTAAACGCTTTGTGAAAAACAGTTTAGGAAATCTCGACAGAAATGACTTTATAGCCTTATACAGTGGACATGACTGACGTGCTTCGCATTTAGTTTTACCTCATTTGACTTTTGTCACACTGTCAGCTGTTTGACTTGTAAATGCACGTAGCTTGGGTGGGAATCAACGACATTGTGCAAGATGGACGCTGGGTACTGACGACGACTGGCAGACCCTTGCCATACACTAACTGGAAGCCTGGAGAACCGAATAACTATCAAGGGATGGAGGCCTTCGCTCTCATGGACCCTGATGGTCGCTGGGAAGATTATGGGAAAACATACGAAACACCGTCAGTCTGTGAGAGAAGTAGGTCTTTCTGGACGCTAACATTTTATAACTAAAGTGTTAAAATGTATAACTATATCCTGTTAAGTAAGTGTTAACCATATTATATTTGGCACAAAGGTTCGAGAATGCAATAATCAAAACAGCCATGTAATTGTCAATTACTATTAGTTTCTTAAATGTCATTCATTGACTTGACTGTGGCTGCAATTTACTCCATATTTAGTTAATTTTGGAAAAAGCTCTGATTTTAATATTACCTTAAAGACTGATGTGCATGTAATCACATAGAAAAATATATATGTATATTTGAATATAACACAGCCACAATACGCACTCTTGTCTTTTTGTAATAACGCTATTTACTTTTTACAGGTGTGCAAATCATGTTTAAAAAATTTTAAAGTTAGTTGTAAATATGTTCTTTGTTATAACTCACCTGTTCTCAAAAACATCTTTTACGTTAAGCGATTTTGGACGATAAACGTTTCCATACTTCGTTTTACTTCCCACCATTGCTTGGTCTACTCAAGAGACTTTCTCACAGAACTCACAAGTAGCGGCTTGCACGATGTCTCAGTGAATTTCTTAAGAAGATGTGTGAACAATTAAATTATCCTCTCATTACCGTCAAGATCAGAGTGAGATAAGACTTTTGCAACTAGTTTGGGGTCCATTGTTTAGTTGTGGAATTGGTTTACGAAGCAAAAATGCGTTTCCTGAAGCTCTTCCATAAATGTCGAACAATTGCTTGGTAATAGAATTTAGATTCTAGAAGGAAATAAAACAGAAATATTTGATTCTTCTTTTTTCCGTGGAAAGGTACTGAACACAGAGCATTTACTTTCCGCTTTTCTTTTTGCGTTGAAGAATCTACATGTGACCTGCCTGCGAATATCTGTCACGACCCTCGAAGTCGTTCGTCCTCAGCGCTTGTAGACTCCGTTTTTTTTTCTTGTTCTGTTTTCACTACACTGCTGCCTGTAAAGAGCTACACTGCTATCTGTCACAACTACACTGACTTCTGGTTGAAATACTTTATACTATGTGTAAGAATGAACTACAAGGACATCTCTGTATTTAAATTACCATGATTGTCATTAACCAGAATGTCTTTCGTGAATAACGACAGTGACAATCGGGTGGCGTGGGTTTGTATCTCGGTTTCAAACTTTCCCTGAATGTAACACTTTAACAATGTTGACCTCTGGAAGTCTTCTCCTTGTATCTCTCTCTCTCTCTCTCACCCTTTCTTTCTCTTATTTTCGTTATCTCTGTCTGTGCGTGGGTGTACAATGCATTAAAATGATGTCGAATGATTCATTTTCAGGCCTTCTTTCGGGGTCCTGAGTAACACCTATAATACAACGCTCTAAAGAAACACAATACAGTTAACTGCTGGCAACGGACATAGATTAAAATGTTCATTAGATGTTTCTACTCAACTTGAGAGTCAAATTTTTGGGGCAAAAATAAACCTCGTGTGCAAAATCTCGTTTGGCTGTTTCTGTATGATTTGCTATTTTTATTCTTTTTGGGGTTTTTTGTATGTTGTTGATACTCTTAGATAACCTTTGTGTTCAGGACATTTATCACAGCGCTGTACCCCGGGCACTAATATTTACAAATAAAATTTTTATCTACATTTAATCCCCTGAACTGCTCGAGGTTCAAACCATTTCTAGTGCCGAACACATCTACATGCACAGCACAACGTTTGACTACATTCGACAAATTCCCCTGCCATGACCTGAAGTAGCTACTATATTCTACTTGTAGTCATGTGTTGCCCTTTGTAATGTGGGTGTAGGCGGGGGATGCAGAGATCTTACCATTACTGAGCAATGTTCCCCTATTATTTGTATTAAATGCTGATAGCTTGATCATGTGAAGAGACAAGCCACGTACCAGAAGTAATATTAATAATAAACGTGTGATTGACAAAGCGCATGATCACGCTGGTGACGGAGCATGGTCTAAGCACGAGAAAAAAAGTAGGCATGGAGATCATACTAAGGACGAAAGAATAAACACAGGAGCAACCAAGTAATTAAAAATCAAATGTTGGAACAAAACGTAAGGATTGAGATTTTGTGAGGAAGACAAGAAACCATGTATTCGATGGATAAAAAGGTCAAAGACGGAGTTCCGTCCTATACAAGCAGTCCTCCCTGTTCACAGACAATCGTCACATTACACTGACTGTAGAAACCTTACAATCCCCAAATAAGTCTAAGATTGCTTAGTTCTCACCGACCTCATCGAGTGGCAGAGTGGTTGTTGTGGTAGGGGGGTGTTTGGCTGGCGACGTAGGCACCTGGGGGTCTGAGGGTAATGTTAAAGGGTAAACTAGTTACGTGGGTGAGGTGTGCGCACCCGTGGTCTGCACCACCAGTGGCGACACGCTTAGCAGTTCCGGGTACCGTCTCTTAACTTACGGTAAAGACATGAGAGCAGCCTTGGAACGACCAAAGAAAGTCTCTGTGTATGTATGCGCATGTTTGTGCGTGTGCGTGCGTGTGTGTGTATATATATATATATATTCACGTGCTAATGCAGCTGATGTAAACATCAAACAATGCCATGTTAATAAGAATAAAACAAAAAAGATAAAACAACTACAAAAAGTTCTAGTATGGGGTAGCCGGCCCATAAAGTCAACGAATCTTGTGTTTTCTGACTTACCGACGAGACAACTATATGTCACGACGAAAACTATATTCCGAGTATGGTATGATCAATACAACTTTTGGAGGCATCTTTTTACGAAAACTGTTTTAAACATGTAGCTGGATTATCTTCTGAGAAAGAGAAGCAATAAAAGTGCTACTTAATACTCTGTAGCTAAGATGGAAAACGTCCGGCAACAATTGTATGTTTACAGTGTAGCTCAGTACCATCATCATCTTAAAAATCTCTCTACTCATACTCACTCATTCACAGACACACAAGAACGCTTACACGCGCACACGCACGCACCCCCCCCCCACACACACACACACATCAATCATCCAGTTATAGAGGCGTGGCACTAACAAGCGTTGTAAGTAGAATCTAGGAAGCATTGTGTGTCATCTGCGGATTTTATTTGTGTCGAGGATTTGAGCGGGTGGCCGTTGCCAAGCGATTGCTAACCGATCTTGAACCTGCGCAATAAATTCTTTGCACACATAAGCGCTTTGACAAAGGTTCCCTATCTACACACCCCACTCCCTCGCCCAAGACAAAGGTAGGCGGTCTGGCACAAGTGCTAATGTACTTCCTCTTCACCGCCTCGGCCAGTCGTAAAAGAGGTCGCAATGGGAAAAGCGGCTGTCAGTACTAGGGTGACTGGTGGGTGTTCTGGTTCGGATCCTGACTCTGACAAACGTCTCTCTAATATGTTTCTCCACACGGCTGACCCTGTGTGTGTGTGTGTGTGTGTGAGTGAGTGTGTGCGTGCGTGCGTGCGCGTGCGTGCGTGCGTGTGTGTGTGTAAGTGTGTGTGTGTGTGTATAAATAAATATATATATTAGTGTACATCTAAAAGCAGAATGCTTCGAAGGTGTATGTATCAGATATACTAACGTGTGTTACTTCGAGAAAAATTTTTTACTTAAAACTTATATAACATCATTAAAATTTCATTACGAGTCTCCAGTAGTAAACGGGTTTTCGTTAAATTTGAAAACTAAATGCAACTCTTAGCTCACAGGGGGAGAAAAAGCAAAATATACAAAAGTTAGTACCAAGTATGAAACTGCGTTTTAATAAGCTGAAAACACATTGATTTCGCGAATCTTCTTACGAGGCACTGTACATTAGTTTCAGAAACTGCTGGTCAAATCTTTTTTAATATCAAATGCTTCAGGTGGTCTGATCTCAGAATTGCGATTTACACTATTTTGGACAACACGTTAAAATTAACAAGAACGAAACCAATGGAGTAGCATTTTCTTTCAAATCCTCTAAGTGGCAATATCGTGAGCACCTGTAGCCACTTTAACATTATCGCCCCTTCAGTACAGTTCAATATTCTATAGACCACTGAAATTAAATTACTTCCTGATTGTTTTTATCGGATACAAAAAAGCCCTGAGTAGTAGACTGATAAGAAACTAATAACTCAAAATGGCATCAACGATTACAATCACGTGCAAAATTATAATTTTATTGGTTAATAATTTCAAATGTCGTCTTAGATGGCCACATGCAGTTGAATGTTTTCATGTCTTTGTTGTCTTTATTCTGGAGGTAAAAGAAAACAAACCGTTAATAAAACACGCTTCGTCTCTAGACCATGCTAGTAGTTTACACACTAGTAATACAAGGTAATACTAGAATATGTCTCTTTTAAATTCTGGAAAATTTGTTCCCTCCTTTCCAAAAAAAACAAAAAACAAAAAAAAAAAAAAAAACGTGTGAACAAAGAAGCGGGCTAGATTAAAAAGGAAAAGAAAAAAAATTCAAAACAGGAGCTGGATCAGAAGGCAAAACACTGAGTTCTTTCAACTTGAGACTGACAGACAGAAATATGACAATGAGTGATGCACTGAAAGAGCACGAGACATGAAATTAGAATGTGACAGCTACCTATCACCTCGATCAATTCTTTGACTCGAATCCATCTTTTTTTCTTGACTGCAGCATAAGAAACAGTCAAGAAGAGGTCAATGTCTACGATTCCTCCATGAAAAGATACCAAAATTTCACAGTTTTATTTATGTCAAGTGTTATTTTGACCCGCTTGTTATTTATCTGTAAACGTATGTCAAGCTACATTTTTCAGACTTCCATTCATTTATTAATATTAAATATCGTATGCAGGGGATGTTCATGACCACATAAACACCCTGGGTCAACTCAAGTGGACAATCACAAACACAAAGGTAAACGAAACATTTTGTAATTAGTCAAAAATCCATACGAGAAGCATATGAGCCAAAGCAATATACTTTTAAGACCTCATAACAATAACTAAAAACTGCAGCTATTTAGTATATACATTACATGCACATTTACATTTTCATAGCAATAAGTTAAAACATAAGAATTATCCTTAGGAATCACCTACCTGTAAAACCTCCAATGAAGCATAGAATTATCATCCCTATAATTATACCAGCTTTGCAGCCTTCGTCGCAAGAATCCTCGCTTTCTGAAAACAAAGTCATTTTACAAGAAAAGAGTTACTTTAGTCTTATCACTCGTTGCTCTATTATCTTACTTTTCCAACATCTACCCCCCTCCCGCTTTCCTCTCCCTCTCCATACTATGGTTGACGGGGTAGTGATGTGGTCCGTGACAAACAGAATAAAATAATAATATACTAAATTGATTTGTCTTTATAAAATAAACAATTATTAGCAAAATATATTAGAGATTATAGATTGAACGCTACATCCCGACATTTTATGTGTATAATTTAGCAAAAATGATTAAAAAAAGAGATTGATAAGAAAAGAAAGTTTTAAAAGTCACAGTTTCACGCATATGATTATTTCGTTGACACAAAAACTAAAGCTTTACTCCAACTTTATCATTAATCCTATAAAGTAAGTCATTATAACTATTGAAGAAGCACAGTAGTGATTATGTAGGCCTACTTATATAACTGATGTAAGATATATACTACTATTTGATATTACCGAAATTGAGTGACCCACAGAATTCACTACTTGCAGTTGATATAGTCTGTGTACAATTTATGCTGCAGGTCAGTTCTCCTCCTTCGTCATAAGTCCGATTACCTCGGAAGTTCAGCTGAAATGTGGTTTTCCCCCTAATGGAGCTCACCTTGCTGCAGTTCATAGCACCAAACACATCAACAGAGACTGCTTCGGAATAAAGGGTTTGGCACAGACGACTGTTTACTGATGCTTTCAAAAAGAAGAATTCAACAGTAGCTGACTGTGAGCAGCCAGACTGTACAGAGTTTTTATCGTCAATCACACACTCCACGCGTGTATCGGAGCCATCGGTAAATGTCGTCGGGCACGATATTGAAATGGTTTGACACACACCATCTGTAACAGAGAGAACAAAATCCGTTACCATACATTTTGTTTTCTTCTGGGCGGTATTAGCTCTGTCACTAATGCGATCGACCAAGCAATAGTCAGTCAATCAATCGATCGATCATTCAAGCAGTCACGAATCCAATGCAGATAGTGTAATTTAAAATCCAACCAAAGGAAATTTGTGAACCAATCTTCAATAGAAACTCATGCAATTTAACATGATAAAGTATAAAAGTCACGATGAACTGAGTTTGCAGTTTAGTTACTGGAACTGAAGCTGAACAAAATCAGCAGTCCAAGGTATGACTTGGCATTTTGATAGAAAGACTTTGAAGCTTGACTCTGAATCGCCATGACTTCTTGTTGTTCACACCCGAGTTTTCTCTACCAGCTCTCTAAAGCAGCTAGCAATGATTCATACGCTTGTAAGGGTAGGGGGAAAACAAATGTGGACGAAGAACAAGATAAACAGAGATTAACACTCACTTAAAGCTTGCCACACGACCATCAGCCCTCCATGATCCAGGAAGCAGATAAGCTTGTAGTACAGAAGGTTTCTTCTTACTGTTTTGAGACATAAAGGCCAGTTTTTCAAAAGTCATTCTTATGATATTTCCATGCACTGCACAAAGCATAGAAAACATTATCCTTTCTTGATTTCTTTAAATTATTAAATTTAATTACCTTTATTTATAACAAATTGAGTTTTAATAGTTTGCATCTTATTGCATCTCTGCAAGAAAAATAAACTCGATTTCTGATTTAAGCACAAATGCTTACTGCAAAACAAACAAACAAACGATGTGTGTGTGTGTGTGTGTGTGTGTTCGCGCGTGCGCGCGTCCGTGCGTTCGTACGTGCATTTTTTAGCCTTCGGCTTAGTCATATTTATTACTGATTTAACCCCCAATCTGCAAAAACTTCTTTGCTTTATTTCTTGATCCTTTTTTTACATTTAACATGATTTTTATGATTTTTCCTTTGCTTTCTATTATTATCTAAAGGCTCATATGGTTGTTAAATGATAATTAGCGTTAACGATTTACTTGATTGTCATCGGATGGAAGTTAAGAGGCATATTAGCGACAAATATCTGAATATGTGACAAATATATACAATAGCGCTAAAGTATTTTAACTATTTATATGAAGTACTATAATGTTATAAAGAGAGACAGTTTGGTCTTACGATTATGTGTATGTTTGCATGCGCGCGCGAGTCTATGCGTGATAATAAAACAGTTTTCTCTAGTCATTGACCTTTTTATTATTTAAGGCTACAGCAGATTGTGTTTGATGACAATAAAGATCACCTCATCCCAGTTGACAGATGTGGCCTCAGAGCGACCTGACAATACAAGGATTCTGAGAAGTGGTAAAGTCATTCAAAGAATTTAAAGTACCATTACATTCTTGACAATATAGAAATATAATTATATATATATATATAGTCAGCCGCAAACCTCCGCAATTTTATTTGTGTGCATATCCTAATATGGAGAGAGAGAGAGTAGAGAGAAATGAATGAGGCTACTGGGAGAAGAAGCAAGCACATACCAGTACAACAGAAACCAAGTTACACGCATACGATCCTACCGCTGTCGTTCTTCGTCAATCCTGCCTTTGTCAAGCCCCTTCCTACCTACTTTAGGGCAAAAGCCCTAGGGGAACAAGCTAGGCCCTCGTGAGTGGTTGTTGGGGTACGGGGTATTGTGATGGCGGGTTGCAGGCACCTGGGGGCCTGGTGTTAAGGACTAAAGTAGTTATGCGGGTGTGTGCACACCTGTCGTCTGTGCCAAGAGGGAGAACACGCTAAGCAGTTGCGGATATCGTCGCTTATGTCCCGGTAAAGAGAAAAAAGTTGTGGTTATGGGGTTAGGGCACACAAACAGTTAAATGGATTCTCACCTCTAAATACAAACTTTTGGGATTCGTTTAAGTGCTGAATCAAGACCGTGAATATATCGGACATTCAAGCCACATCGGGCTTGTTCAAGTGTAATTCGTCGTTGAAGGCGAGAAATTGTGCTGGTTTCTGAAGATTAACGAGCACTCGACGAAACAGCCCGAGCACGGAATTCCCGAAGTGTGACAGTGTATTGGCAACCACAAAGGCAGACTTGCAAGCTGTGGATAGCGTCACAGAGTCTGCTAAAATGGGCGCAAGAGACTCGATTTCGATTTGTGAGGGGTTTCCCCGGCTGATGACGCTGCTTTGTCAGTGTCAGTTTCACAAATCGAACTCGAGGCTCTTGTTGCCTTTTCAGCTAGCGACCCAGACGTTACCTATTTCAGTCAAAGTTTTCGGATAGACGTACTTCAACAAAAGCGAAATAATAATAGAACTCGTGAAACTTAGTGGTATTGTTGTCGCAATTAATGGCACTTTTGAGTCTAAATATATGGGTGAGAATCCCTTTAAAGTAGAATCATATTGGCCTCGGCTAGATGACTAGCTGCGCAAGAAGAAATGCCCGCCCTTAGAGCAAAAAAGAACAAAATAGAACAAATGATCCATTCAGCATGCGTTTCTGATCACATCTGTCCACAAGCATCAAAACAGTATTTAATAAATGGATACTCATTTTTCAATGCAATATTAAATCATTTTTTAGCTATCCAGTAGTAACAAAATAAGTTTGAACATACAGGCCAAATTAAGGGAGATAGGTAACTGCTGCTCTAGGACTAGTATGCTATAAGTTATCTCCCCTAAATCGGCCTATTTGAAAAGAATAAAGACAACGAAGAAATCAATAACAATATTCTAGCATGCACAATTCCTTCCCTTGGGTAAATGCATTTAAAAAAAATAACACAAAATACACAACCCTTTAGAGACATGGTAAAATAAGTCTGACATGCAGAACTGTACATGTGAATGTTTGCCGTTAAAGTTTCTGAGTGTCACACTGTCCGACTGCTGGTCAGCTTAGAAAATACACGGCCAGTAAAGTGCAGGTAGATTCTCAACGTTTTCTGTGTGCCCTGTGCTTTTTGTAATGCTTAACTGGCGTCATGAATTCGAAGGCGAGTATAAACAGAATGTGGCGTGTCAGTCAGTCAGTCGGTCGGTCGGTCGGTCGGTCGGTCGGTCGGTCGGTCGGTCGGTCGGTCGGTCGGTCGGTCGGTCGGTCGGTAAATTAGCAATCATCACGTTTTGACGACACACGACCCTCGCACTCACTAAATGCAATACTAAATCATTTTCTGATATGACATACAGTGTCTCTTTGAGACTGTTACATGTTAAGGTAAAACAGTTCATCAAGATAATATTAATAAATTGCTAAAATACATTGTAAAGCTTTTTGTAATGGTACATGTGGATACTTTCTTCTTGTCTCTCTCTCTACCTCTCACTTTTCTTTCTTTTAAGTATGGACATTCAACAATTGTGTTCTGTGAAACTGTACTTACCAAATAAAGAAATTGAAAAATAAGAATCTAAGCCTCGAAGAAACTGTTAAAAAAATTGCTAAAATATTAATCCCCCATGTGTTTTGTTGTATGAAGTCCTAAATTTACTTTTAAACAGTCTCACAGATTTATTTTCGATGGAAATGCTTTACATTAATAGAGTTGTTTTAGGAAAATAAGGCCTCATAATTAATAGGATTCTGGCAAACAAAAGATTTTAATTGCGTCAATTTTAGTTGTGTATCTATCTATCTATAGATCTTTTCCTACTTTTTTTTTATTTCTCAGCACAATCGCAAAAACAGTCCTCAACATCCTCATTGTGTCAACATCATGTTTGTAAAGTCCTTCATAGTCACACTGATGTAAGCAGCCATCTGTAGAAAGGTAAACTTCAGGTACAACAAACTGGTGTGCAAGTAAAATCACTCCAGATCTTGTTCTGTTTCTGGAAAAACTAGGAAATGCTACAACCTGCGAAGATGTCTTCACATGTCAGGAGAAAGATGTTAACTTGCTCCACTACTACAGGTTCACAAGGACCATGATCTTGGAACGTAACAGCTATGAAGATAACACATTTTGTTTTACTTACGAAAAGAATAATTTAGTTATGATATGCTGGTTATAAAAGATAATTGGAAAATGCATTTATTACTATACACTAGACACTTAAGAATTTCGAAAAAGCACAAGTCTAAACACAGTGTGACACGAATCCACATTGTTTCAAAAAAAAAAATCCAAAGAAAAAGAATAATCGAAGTATTTTACACAAAAGCACACAAATATAACTCTGAACATTAGAAAGGTGTACATGTCGATACATCAGATGACATCAGCAATTAAATTATCATTCGGTTGAAAATATTGTACAAATTAATATACATGTACACAGAATTAATAACTTAAGATTAACATACCACGTGACCTTAAGGCTACTTTAAGGAGATCACTGACTTAGGCCGACAAAAGTCTCTAAAGTGATTACCTGCTACTGTTGTACTTACCTCAGCTCACTTTTAATGACGGGAAACCCAGCCTTGACTCAAAAATGGGCAAATACGACTGGAAGGCTCCAAATGTTTCATAGGCTGTTTCCAAATAAAAGCGTCCTGTAGTCCAAGGCAATAGGAAGAATCCAGACTATACTCACAGCAAACATGCATGACCAGGATGTCACTAGCTACCGGATAAAGGAGCCCCTCATAGATATACTCGGCCTCGCATTTCACTTGCAGACCTTCGTGTTTTCTTGTCACATTGTCAAGGGTTAAGTATTTTCCTGAATGTGTGGAATCCGCATACCACCAGTAGCTGACAGTTGACTGTCCAGACTGTGGGCTCTCACACTCTAGTGTTATGTTCGTTCCCTCCGGCGGTGGATAAAGGTGTTTCTCATACAGAACTCGAAGAAAAGGAGCTGAATTATTAGACAAACAATGTCTAGATTAATAACCAAGGTACAGAGTAATGACAGTTCTCCTGTAGACAAAATAACCCCTTCACAGATTCTGGAAAACTGTCTAAATCACGTTTAAATAAGAACAACAGAGAAAAGCAAACAGTGATGCAACTTATTCATCCCACTCAATTGTTCTTCACTCAAGTTTCCTTTTCCTTGTCTAATCTTCCGACATTAATATAAGACTGAACTTGTTAGCTCAGAATGATAGAGTGCGTACTTTTAATTGATAAGTACTGAAAATATAAGTGATAAAGAGTTAATAAATGCGTTTACATACCACCAAACAAAAAACACAAATAAAAACATTACTTCTACGTAAATAGCAAGCAAGTAAGATTTTGAAAGTAAAATTCTGTTTACCAATCAAAAAGTATCTGCATTTGTTTCATGGATATGACTTATAACCGTAGACCGTCGTTCAAAATACGTACTTAAAGTTCGGACATCTTTTTAAATAAAATATTGTGTTTCTGTACCAAGCATGCGCGCGTGTGCACACTACACATAAAATATAAACAGTAAGCTCACTGCCCTAAAAAAAACTTACAGTCGCCACAAATGATGTTGTAATCCGTTATGCAGGATAAGGACCGTGCATCCTGCTTACAGTCCAAAAGGTTAGTTTCATTCCCGAGACAATTGAAGAAAACTACCTTTTCGTTTGTTTCAGTTGAATGCCGCACCGGTACTGATGCATTTCTGAAGAATGCACCATACCTAAACATCACAGAAGGTCTTTGATTAAAAAAAAATGTCCACGCTTATGTTACAGTTTCTTATGTGTTAAGGTTGTTGAGAATGCTATCCTGTAATGTTGGAAGTAGTCGGTGTTAAGTGACTGTGGATTAATATACATGCTAGAAATACACGAAGGAATCAATAGATAGACTGATTTATATTTTTATATAAAACATCAGCATTAACACAGACATAAAAAGCAGCTAACATTGTATATTAGTGGCTCATTTCTTTGCACTGCATAGTTTCCGTAGAATAATCAGTCACCATCGTTATTAACCTCAAAGCGATAATAACTTACGAGAAGCCGAGTTGTCTACAGACGACAAGGGCAGTGTAGGGAGACACACACAGTGGGGTCCACTGACCTCCGATCTCCATCTCTACCCGACCTCTGTCACGTCTGATGCCATTAGTGTCCGTTAGACGCAGTTGTACAGGTTCTACCACAATCATTTTTAACAAAGCATTGAAACAACTCTCTGTCACAATCTGTTTACTTAACCGTTACAGTTTCAGACGTTTTACACAAGAGAATTCAGTTACATCTCGTGAAACTAAATCATTACTTGGTCTCGTCTGGACGAAGAGCTGGATTCTATTTTACAGTAACAAAATTAAACAATGAAAATATCTCTGATAAACGCTTCTACAATTGGTTTCAGGGCTTAAAACTGTTTTTCATAAAGGTAATGCGTTTTTGTATACGGATATTGTAGCCGTGTTATCATATTGAAACATATTTTACACTAAACCAGTGATGATGATGATGATGATGATGATGATGATGATGATGATGATGATGATGATGATGATGATGATGATGATGATGATGGGCTTGTACAATAGTCAATCAATCATCGTTATAATCTAACGCCATTGCGTGTATTCTCGCATTAAGGCCAATAGATATTTTTAATACTAACGCCTGGTTTAAAATGTGTTGACTTCAAAACAATCACATTATAATAATTAATTATTATATCGCAGGCTGCCCCTAATCCCTCTTCCAGAGACTTCAGAAAGTACAGAACTCCGTCTGGTGATTAGAGCCACGAAACGGGACCATATCACTCCTCTCCTTCGTTTTCTACACTGGCTACCCATCCGTTCTCGCATCCAGTACAAACTGTCTGTGCTGTGTTTTAATTTCTTTGCAGGCTCCTGCCCTGACTATTTCTCTGAACTTCTCATCCCTTACATCCCAGCCAGATAACTACGCTCTTCCTCGGATGACCGTATCCTCACTGTTCCTGTCACCAGAACAACAACATATGGTCACAGGATTTTTGGCAACTGTGCAGCAAAACAATGGAACTCTCTCCCTTTCCATATCCGCCACCTTCCTACAAATGAATCCTTCAAATATGCACTGAAAACGCACCTCTTCCTTGAGCATTACTCCTAACACAGTCCACACAATGCTCGTCCTTCTTACCCCCCCCCTTCTGCTCTTGCTACTTGTCTACCCATCTTTCTCTGCAGAATCACTACTTTCTCTGTACTTGTTACTTGCTGCCTTTTGTATTTTCTATCTTTGTTTTCTGTTTGTCGTCATTACTGTTGTTTATTCTTCCGTCTCTTGTGTTCTATCCATTTAGTCCATGTCTCTTCCTCATTTTAAGCGATAAGAGCATGCTGTCTATGAGTGTGAATATGCGCTATAAAAATCTTCACTATTATTAGTAGTAGTAGTAGTAGTAGTAGTAGTAGTAGTAGCAGTAGTAGTAATTATACAGTCTACGTGCTTCAGACTATATATTTCATCTGGTGAACGTGCGCATTGCATTCAAGTGTTTTGACTGAAAAAACATGTTAAGTCCCTCAACCCTAGTTCTATAAATTATATATTTTTATGTTTAAAAAACTGATTCTGCAAAACAGGTACGGATAGCTTGTTCTTACTGGTGTTGCAGACGATGCCAACGTCATTTAAGTGGCTACATCTGAGCCTGTAAAGCCCTCTACGTTTACATTGATCCAGACTGGTCTCTCCACCTGTACACAGCAGGTCATTAAGGACAACTGGACCTGAACCTTCCCCATACAAGATTGATGATACAGCCAAAGCTTGAGACCTGTTGGACAGTAATAACGCTCTCGTGTTTATGTAAAAAAAATTATTCCCCCAACATAGGATTCATAAAAATGTACTGTGTAGTACTATTTGCCATGTAACCGTAATCAGTTTTAAAATGGATTTAATGATGTGTACCTATAACGTGAGCAACAAAATTCAAGAAAGTCGACAGAAAGGTGTGCAAATGATTTATTTTACATCATCTTAATTTAATAAAGGCAAAAGCAGTTAATATATTTCTCAATCAGTTTATACAAAGTCTTCCTCTTACTCATGTTTGATGGTTTCAAAAGCCTCTTTAAGTCCGCCTTAGTTTTTGCTCTTTGGCAGTGCTAGCAATGCTAACTAGCCAACGCAAACACAGACACTCCCCCAACAGCCCCCCACACACACCCCACACACCCCATACCCCACACCTCACACCCACACACGCCCCTACACCCTACATACAACCCACAACACACACACTCCCCCTCCCACACACACAAACCCCATATACGCAGATGCACACACACACACACACCACACAGAAGGCACTACGTCCCACGCAACACACACACACACACACAGACCGTTTAGAATCTTGGCGTTACCATCGATGTACCTTGAATGTCACAAAAATGCAATCTGTAAGCGTATCTTTCTCAAGCTTACAAATTCTAGTATTACCAACACAATGTTACACACGTGTTGAAGCCAAGCATCCTGCAGGCCACAATGGCTTCTTCTTTCCCAAAACCATCGCCGCAGACTGTGCTCCATGCTCTGTTGTACAATATTTCCAGACGACCATTCCACGGTGAAGTTCCGTTCATCAGCCGTGCTTGGAGCTGTGCACCTGATCAGTTATTTTTTAAAATTTTTGAGGAGCTAGAGTAAATCTTAATACCTTGATTTTAAAAAAAAACTACTCATGTGAGGCACCACCATAATGTGTGAAATCTTAAACAAAGCTGTGGTAGAAACTAATCATAATAAAGAAAAATTCTTTAGTGATCAATAAGAAATAGTACAAATCACATCAGATGTTAAAGTCAGAGACTTCAAGTCTTCAAACTACGTTTTCTATTCTGCTAATCGCTATGTCATAGCAACATACCACAAGCGATAAGAAAGCCTTACCAAAGCAAGGGATCAAAAGAAAAAAAGCTGAAGAAACACAGATTACCACGAACATCACGACGGTGTGTCTACCGGTTTTCAGCACAAATTTAAATTTAAATGTATGTCAGTACGGAAAATAAGGACAGGAAAGGAATCAGTAAGGTTTCTTTTTCCGATTGAAATATATGCGCCTCTAGGAATATTGTCCTCATGGTTGTGTGTGTGTGTCTGTGTGTGTGTGTGCGTGCGTGCGTGTGTGTGTGTGCGTGCGTGCGTGCGTGTGTGTGTGTGTGTGTGTGTGTGATTCAGCGACGACCTTATATGTTAAGGTTCAGCTTTCGTTTATGCAGATGGTCCTTACATTTCCAATCAATATGGGTAGTTCTTTTTTGCTCTTCATCGAAAAACGATGTTTTTTTCTTTAGTCAATGCTTGGTATAGTTTTATTAAGTTTTATGTGTCCACTTTCAATATTAACACAAGTCGCAAACAGTTTGGTAGAGTGGAAAAATCAGTGCTACTTACTGTGTAACACAGACTACAAGAACTTCCTGCCATCAAAGGCAAGTCTTCCGTCTTTCACATCAGCTGTCACTTGTGATGATTTCATCTGCTTTGGATACCGAGGCTCCACCATGCGGAAACAAGACCCTTCACCAGCCCTGAACCTACAAAGTACGGCGATTGTTTTAAACAATCTTAAGTGGGAAATAATCGTACTGTGCAAGTGTTTGTAAAAAGACAGGAAGTACCTTCTCAAAACATGCTCCTGTCTGTTTGTTTGTGTTTATTGGTTCCTGGTGCTAGGAGGGGGTCTGTAGTTGCAGAGCAGGTGCATCGGGCAATAAGGAGCCGAAGAGGAGACTTGTACAAATTCAAAAGACGTGTGTGAGAAGGTAAAGCAGTAGTAAAATGAGTGTTGTGACATAATAAAACACACACACACACACACACACACACACAGAGAGAGAAAATAAATACAAGTTCTGGTTAAGTTAGTACAACAGAATGGGTCTTCAATGCTTCACAATGAACCACACTTATACTCGTCCCGTTGTGTACTACTTTTGTTCATGGCACCGATCTATCTGGCAAGGAAACATGTAACAGGAGACATGAAGGTAAAAGCTGATCGTGATGAAGCTTCTACTTATGCTGCCATGTTGGCAGCCCAGGATGTTGCTGAAAGATGCAAACAGCTTGGCATAAATGCTCTCTACATCAAGCTGCATTCTGCTGGTGGCAACAGAACTAAGACACCTGGCCCAGGAGCTCAGTCAGTCCTTAAAGCTCTCAAAAGATCTGGAATGAAAATAGGGGATTGGGGATGTCACACCTATCCCATCTGACAGCACTAGGAGGAATGCTGGTCGTCGTGGTCAACGTCTGTAAACATATATGAGTCTTGGGGAGTAAAAAGAAAACGAAAAACATTCAGGACCCCTATTTTTGTTTGTGAGTGGCATGTGCACGTAAGTACTTCGAAAAATTGTGGATTGTCCCGTTGTGCACTAACACAAGTTACTTTTTCTTTCTAATATTAACAAATAATTTTTTATCTACATTTAAACACCTAAACTGCTCGGGGTTCAAACCATTTCTAGTGCCGAGCACATCTACATGCACAGAACAACGTTTGACTGAAATCGACAAATTCCCTTGCCATGACCTAAAGTAGTTACTATATTCTATTTGTAGTCTTGGGTTGCCCTTGGTAATGTGGGTGTGAGTAGGGGTGCAGAGATATTACCGTTACCGGGCAATGTTCCCCTATTTAAATGCTGATAGCTTGATCATGTGAAGAGACTAGCTACGTACCGGAAGTAATATTAATAATAAACGTGTGATTTAAATAGCGAATGATCACGACGTGACGGAGCATGGTCTAATCACGAGAAAAAAAAAGCCATGGAGAGCATACAAAGGACGAAAGGATAAACACAAGAACAGGCAAATAATTGAAAACAAATATGGAAGACGTAAATAGGGATGTTGGTAAAAAAACGTAAGGATTGAAATTTTTGTGAGGAAGACAAGAAACCATTTGTTCGATGGGTGAAAAGGTCAAAGACGGAGGAAGAAGAAGTGTTCCGTCCGATACAAGCAGTCCTCCCTGTTCACAGACAATCGCCACATTACACTGACTGTAGAAACCTTACAATCCCCAAATAAAACTAAGATTACTTAGTTCTCACCTACCTCATCGAGTGGCAGAGTGGTTGTTGTGGTAGGGGGCGTTTGGCTGGCGACTTGCAGGCACCTGGGGGTCTTAGGGTAATGTTAAAGGGTAAACTAGTTACGTGGGTGAGGTGTGCGCACCCGTGGTCTGTACCACCAGGGGCGACACGCTTAGTATCTCCGGGTACCGTCTCTTAAATTACGGTAAAGAGAAAAAATTGGGAGGCGGGAGGGAGGGTAACATGGGAAGGGTACACAATTAGTGAAGTTAGGCATCGTATTGCGGTTGGCTGGATGACTTGATGCCCGAGAAGGAACGCAGGCCACGACACGCTCCAAACCCAGAAAAATCAGTAACGGCGGGAAACAAAGGGACTGGACTATACTAGGGGCTAGCTGGGGAGAGAAACGAACCCGAGAACAAGTGCGCTTTCAAGAAACTAGACTACAAATGTCCAAATCACATCATGCACTGATATGACAGCAGCCTTTGAGCGACCAAAAAGGTCTCGGTGTGTGTGTGTGTGTGTGTGTGTGTGTGTGTGTGTGTGTGCGCGCGCGCGTGTGCTAATGCAACTTATGTAGTCAGCAAACAATGCCACGTTAATAAGAATAAACCAAAAAGAAAAGAAAGCCCACATAAGAGAAAAAAATTTTCATAATAGAACAATAACACAAGTAATCAATTCATCATGCTTTTCTGATCACATCTGTGCAAAAAAATCGTAAAAAGATTTTTTTTAAAGCCGTATCAGAAAATTCAAAGGATAGGTTGCTGTGGGGTGGGTCAAGTTACTCAATATAAGACAGTACAGAATGTTACAGACTACTATGTAGTCAAGTTTGTAGCGAGGTAGCGTGAGTGAAAAAGCAAGAATGACAGTTTTTCGATAAAACAACTACAAAAAGTTTTAGTCGGGTTTAACCGGCCCATAAAGTCAAAGAATCTTGTGTTTTCTGACTTACCGACGAGACACGCTACTTGCCACGAAGAAAACTTTATTCCGAGTATTGTAGGATTAATTATTAATACAACTTTGGAGGTATCCTTTTATCGAAAACTGTTTTAAAGATGTAGCTTGCTTATCTTTTGAGAAGGAGAAGCAATCAAAGCTCTACTTAATACTCCGTAGCAAAGATGGAAAATGTCTGGCAAAAATTGTATGTTTACAGTGTAGCTCAGTACCATGATCATCCTGAAAATCTCTCTACTCATACTCACTCATTCACAGACACACAAGCACGCTAGCATGCACACACGCATGCAAACACACACACACACACACACACACACACAAACACACACAACAATCAATCAGCCGATTTTAGAGGCGTAGCACTAACAAGCGCTGTAAGTAAAATCTAGGAAGTATTGTGTGTCACCTGTGGATTTTATATGTGTCGAGGACATGAGCGGGTGGCCGTTGCCAAGCGAGTGCGCACCGATCTTGAACTTGGGCAATGAATTCTTTGCACACAACAGCGCTTAGACAAATGTCTATTTACACAGCCCACCCCCTCACCCAAAAAAAGGGAAGGTGGTCTGGCAGGTGCACAAGGTACAAGTGCAAATGTACTTCCTCTTCACCGCCTCGGCCAGTCGTAAAAGAGGGCTTAGTGGGTGACAGGCGGGTGTGTGTGTGTGTGTGCGTGCGTGCGCGCGCGTGTGTGTTGATAAATAATATATATATATATATATAAGTGTAGATCTAAAAGAAGAATGCTTCAAAGGTGTATGTATCATATATATTAACATTTGTGTAAATGTGCGTGCGTTTGTGTGCAGATCCTGTACTGCAATTACCAATAACGTGCGCGCTAACGTTTTTACCCCAGTTATAAGCTTGGAGATAAAAAGAACTCGTAAGTATTAAGGTCCCGTACCATTCAACTAACGGGTAGCGCTCTACTGTTCAAAAGGCTGTCAGACAAGAAATCGCGAGAAAACTACGGGGAATCCCCTTTCTTGAATGCTTTAACATCCTACGGCCTTGCAATCAGTCCTCTGCAATCACTTTTTTATATTTGTGAAACTCATCCTGGCATTCTCGTGAACAGCTCCTGCCTCCTCCTACCAACATGGGCAACACCATCGACAGTAACAACCGATGTAGAATGAATTCGTTGTCTAATACAGGACGCAAACTGATACAAATGTTTCCCTAATTGGAAACAGTGTCAAATCAATAATATCAGCTTATGTTCTGGACAAAAACCTTTGTCCTGCTTCATGAAATAAACCAGGGAAAACAAGAACAACTGCAGGTGCAATGTATGTCTCTCTGTTTTCCGTTTTGGATCGATGTGAGAGGCTATTCTATTTTTCACAACCATAAGAGTAGTAGCTGTAACCGAAGAGAATCTCATTTTGCCTTTCACTCAGTGTCAGAGCTAAGGACCGCCGTCTGATGTTTGTGGTATTAACCAGTCTGGTGTGACTTGTTCATGTTACATGGTGACAAACCTGATCTCCTGGGTTTCATCTCTTTCAATGGCGATAAAAAGAAAATAAAGAATGTGTCCTGTGTGCTTCAGATTTGTGGGTTTTTCTTCTTGGGAGCCAGTCTTACTCAACATGTATACAAAGATTTATCTTTATACTTTATGTATCCTTACATTCTTTCCGACCAGCATTGTGTACGAGTTAATTAGAAAAGAACAGATTTCAAGGTTATCATTGTCACAAAATTCCACAAAAAAATTACACGCGCGAGCTGACTTTCTCTCTCTCTCTCTCTCTGCGCGCGCGCGCGTTCATGTAAACATAAGAAAAGGACTAATGGTTTTACATGATTTTCGTTTATCTGGGTGCATGCTTACTTCAAAACTCTTGTAAGGTCACACGGATCCTATCCATTCATTCCTTAGTTATTAATGGAAGGTAAGCAATTCTTCACGTCAATCACAAGCACGTGCATGATAATGTCCAATAAAAAATTATTTTTTAAAAACTACTATACACATGCAGTATGCTAAAAAAAAAGGCCACTCATAAACAAACAGCAAAATAACCAGAACAAAGGACTTGGCCCTTGCGAGCAAGAGGCGCAAGGAGGGTAATTATTACATCTGACAAACGAAAATTAAAAATAAAACTTTTTAGAGCACTCCCACAAACTAGCACAAACAAAATGTTGATAAACAATACCTTCTATTGTTTCTATGGAAACTTTCCATTTATTTATTTTTAATTCTTGCACAACTTTTCGATAGTGCTACTAATGTTTTAAAAAAAAACTCGCCTTAAAGCTACCGAGAAGAAGATTTTCTTACTTAAAACTTATATAACATCATAACAATTTTATTTCGAGTCTGCAGTAATAAACTGTTTTTCGTCAAATTTGAAAACTAAATGCAACTCTAAGCATACAAGAGGAAGAAAAAGCAAAACATACAAAAGTTAGTACCTTAAGTAAGAAACTGCGTTTTAATAATCTGAAAACAAATTGATTTCGCGAATCTTCTTAAGAGATGTTGTACATTAGTTTCAGAAACTGCTGGTCAAATCTTCTTTAATATCAAATGCTTCAGGTGGTCTGATCTCAGAATTGCGAATAACACTATTTTGGACAACACGTTAAAATTAACAAGAACGAAACCAATGGAGTAGCATTTTCTTTCAAATCCTCTAAGTGGCAATATCGTGAGCACCTGCAGTCAGATTATCGCCCCTTCACTACAGTTTAATATTCTATTGACCACTGAAATTAAATTACTTCCTGATTGTTTTTCTCCGATACAATAAGCACTGAATAGTAGACTGATAAGAAAATAATAACTGATCATGGCATCAACAGTTGCAATAACCTGCAAAATTATAATTATATTTGTCATCAAATGAGGACTTGCTTAACAAAAAAAGTATTTTAAATGTCTACTGAGGTAACTTGGCCACATGCAGTTGAATGCTTTCATGTCATTTTTTGGTTGTCCTTATTCTGGAGGGGAAAGAAAACAAAACCGTAAATAAAACACGCTTCGTCTCTCAGCCATTCTGGTAGTTTACACACTAGTAATACAAGGTAATACTAGAACGTGTCTCTTTTAAATTCTGGAAAACGTTCAGGGTATATTTTTCTCTCCTTTCCAAAAAAAAATAGACGCAGACCTGTTAAACAAATAATGGGGGACAAGACAGCGGGCTAGATTAAAAAGGAAAAAGCGAAAATATTCAGAACAGGAGTTGGATCAGAAGGCTAAACACTATGAGTTCTTTCAACCTGCATATGTAAGCCTAGCACTGACAGACAGAAATATGACAATGAGAGAAGTACTGACAGAGCTCGAGACATTATAATGAAATTAGAACGTTACACCTACCTATCACCTCGATCAAAGTGGTGACTCGAATCAATTTTTTTTTCTTGGCTGCAGCATGAAACAGTCAATCAGAGATCAATGTCTACAATTCCTCGATGAAGACAAATCAAAGTTTCACACTTTTTTATGTCAACGCACAAAAATTGCTATTTTGACCCGCCTGTTATTTATCTGCAAACGTATGTCAAGCTACTTTTTCCAGACTTCCATTCATTTATTAACATTTAATATGCAGAGGATGTTTGTGAGCGCATAAGAACCCTGGGTCCTTAGGCGGACAAGTACAGACACAGACAAAGATAAACGAAACTTTTTGTAATTAGTTAAAATCTATCTGAGAAGTACATGAGTCAAAACAAAAATACTATTAAAACTGCATAACAATAACAAACAAATACAGCTATATATTATTTATATTACATGAACATTTACATGTTCTCATAACAAAAAGTTTAAATAATAATAATTATTCTTAGGAATCACCTACCTGTCCAACATGAAATAACACCAAAAACAAAAATCGCTGCTATAATAATACCAGCTTTGCAGCCATCCCCGCAAGAATGTTCGCTGTCTGAAAACAAAGTCATTTTACAAAAAAAGAGTTACTTCAGTCTTGTCACTCGTTGTTCTATTGTCTTACTTTTCCGACATCTATCCCCCCCCCCCGCCTCCTTCTCCCCCTCGGTACACTGGTGTAGAGGCTAGTGACGTGGTCCGTGACAAACAGAATAAAAAGTAGAAATGCACTAAATTGACTTGTGTTGGTAAAATAAACAATTATTAGAATATCTGAAAAAAATATTAGAGGTTTTAGTTTGAACACTACATCCTAACATTTTTTAATTTTGTGTATAATTTAACATAAATGATAAAAAGCAATGAGAAACATTAAAAAAGAAAGTTGTAAAAGTCACAGTTTCGCACATACTATCTCTCGTTGGGCACAAAAACGTTACTGAATGTTTTTCATTTCTTTAAAAAAATTACCATATTTGTTTTCGTACTTTCACACCCTCGTTATAATAATAGGCTGTGCGAAAAATATGACATATTGCATTGTCAATCTCTTCAGATCTTCTCAGAGATCCGTTTCAGCTTCTTCAAAACGTTTTAGAAAATGAATAGTTAGGACCGCGTAAATAAATTTATTATTTATAAACTAAAGCTTTACAACAACTTTATCATTAATAAATCATTATAAAAGTGAAGAAGCACAGTAGTGAGTATGTAAGCCTCCTTATAAAACTGATGTAAGAGATATACTTCTATTTGATATTACCAAACTCAAGGGGCCCACATGATTCACTACTGGCAGTTGATATAGACTGTGTACAACTGATGCTGCAGGTCAGTTCTCCTCCTTCGAAATATGTCCGATTTCCTCGGAAGTTCAGCTGAAATGTGGTTTTCCCACTAATGGAGCTCACCTTGCCGCAGTTCATAGCACCAAACACATCAACAGAGACTGCTTTGGAATAAAGGGTTTGGCACAGACGACTGTTTACTGATGCTTTCGAAAAGAAGAATGTAACAGTAGCTGACTGTGAGCAGCCAGACTGTACAGAGTTTGTATCCTCAATTAAACACTTCACGCGTGTATCGGAGCCATCAGTAAATGTCGTCGGGCACGATATTGAAATGGTTTGACACACACCATCTGTAACAGAGAGAACAAAATCCGTTACCATACATTTTGTGTTTCTTCTGGGCAGTATTAGCTCTGTCACTAATGCGATCGACCAAGCAATAGTCAGTCAGTCAACCAATGCAGATAGTGTAATTTAAAATCCAACCAAAGGAAGTTTGTGAATCAATCTTCAATAGAAACTCGTGCAATTTAACATGATAAAGTATAAAAGTCACGATTAACTGAGCTTGCAAATCTTTCGACGTAGAAACAGTTTAGTTACTGGAACTGAAGCTGAACAAAATCAGCAGTCCAAGGTATGACTTGGCATTTTGAGAGAAAGACTTTGAAACTTGACTCTGAATCGCCATGACTTGTTGTTAACACCCAAATTTTCTCTACCAGCTCTCTAAAGCAGCTAGCAATGATTGATATTCATATGCCTGTGAGGGTAGGGCGAAAAAAATTTGGACAAAGAACAAGCTAAACAGAGAGCAACACCCACTTTAAGTTATCTTGCCACACGACCATCAGACCTACATGATCCAGGAAGCAGATAAGGGCTAGTAGTACAGAAGGTTTATTGAACTGTTTTTGAGAAATAAACGCCAGTTTTTCAAAAATCACTCTTATACTATTTCCACGCACTGCACAAACGCATAGAAAACTTTATGCTTTTTGACTTTCTTTAAATTGTTTAAATTTATTTACCTTTATTTATCACAAATTTAGTTTTTAATTGTATTGAACAAAAGAAATCACTGAAGCTGAAGCAACTGATTGCATCTCTGCAAGAAAAATAAACTCACCTTCTGATTTACGTACAAATGCTCACTGCAAAAACAAAAAAACGATGTGTGTGTGTGTGTGTGCGTGCGTGCGTGCGTGCGTGCGTGCGTACGTGCGAGTGTGCATTTTGTAGCCTTTAGTTAAATCATATTTACTATTGATTTAACCCCCAAATCTGAGAAACAAACTTCTATGCTTGATTACGTGATCCTGTTACTACATTTTTCTACATTTGAAATGACTTTTCTGATTTGGTGTTTAATTTCTGTGACTATCTAGTGTCTTATATGATTGTTAAATGATGACTAGTGTAGCTGGAGCGCTAGGCAGCTTGTACCGCTGACGGTGCTTTCTTCCCTCTACCCTACCTCCCCTTCCACCCCAGGCTTGGTCGCACGAGTGGAGCATCGCGAGGCAGGCTGACCGCACAAAGGGGACGTAGCACCCAGCTATTTGAGTATAAATACCAGAGAAAAGTCAGTTTCTGGACCTGCTTGTCGAAAGACGACTGGTCACTACAAGAGAGGTACCTCTTTGCCGAAAGGACCGGCTGAAAAGCACTCTTGCCACCCAACCCCCTCTTCCCCCACCCCCCAAGGGAGTTAGGTGTTAGGATTTAGCTAGGTAGGTTAGTTAGAATAGGAATAATAGCAGCTGTAGGTGTAAATTGTGTAAATAAATCTATGTCTTTGAACTTACTTATCGGTGTAAGCGTCCTAGTCCGTATGCTAGCGTTATGTTTGTGTCTTCGTCGTGTGAACGAGGTGAATGAGAATCAGTAGAGAGAAAGAAATTGCGTCGTCCATTGTAATTGTGTCGAGCAGCAGAACACACACGAAGATCAACGAGCTGAGAGACACACCGCAGAGAACACACTTTTGGTTTAGAGGAAAGCAGGTCTTTTCTGGACTCCAAGGTCGGCTGAGTGCGGGTGCCGTAGAAGGAAAAAAGGACACAACGCGAGGCAGGATATGAGATAATGCACCCGACAAACGAGAGCCAGAACTTTAGAAAAAAGTTCTCCTTGGGAATTTCCGTTCTCTCCCCTGGGACAAGAAAGAGGAACGGACTGATTTATGGCGCTAGGGCAGTGTAAGCGTAAGTGTAGCGATTGTCAGTTCGGTGACACTCGCGTTAATGATATACTTGATGGCCATCGCTTAGAAGTTAAGAGGCATATTTGCGACAATTATCTGAATATACGACAAAATGTGTCAAATATTTAATATATACAATAGCATTAAAGTATTTGAACTGTTTATATAAAGTACTATAATGTTATAAAGAGAGACAGTAGTGTCTTATGATTATGTGTATCTTCGCATGCGCGGGCGAGTCCATGCGTGATAATAAAACGGTTTTCAATAGTCATTGACCTTTTCATTATTTTAAAACTATAGCGGATTATTTTTGATGACAATAAAGATCTATTCGTTTTGACCGACCTCATCCCAGTTGACAGAGCGATCTTACGGTACAAGAATTTTGAGGAGTGGTAAAGTCATTAAAAAAGAATTTGAAGAACCAGTTCCCTCTTGTCAGTATTGAGATATAAATGTTTATATAGTCAGCCGCAAACCTCCGCAATTTTATTTGTGTGTATATCATTATATGGAGAGAGAGATAGAGAGAGATTAGAGAAAAATGATTGAGGTCAGTGGGAGAAGAATCAAACACATACCAGTACCACACAAACCAAGTTACACGCATACGATCCTCCAGCTGTCGTTCATCGTCAACCCTTGCTTTTGTCATGCCCATCCCTACCTAATTTAGGGCAAGTTCAGCCCTCGTGAGTGGTTGTTGGGGGTACGGGGTATTGTGCTGGAGGCTTGCTGGCACCTGGGGGCCTGAAGTTAAATTAAAGAGGACTAAAGTAGTTATGCGGGTGTGTGCACACCCGTCGTCTGTGCCCACAGAGAGCACATGCTAAGCAGTTGCGGATATCGTCGCTAACATCCCGGGAAAGAGAAGAATGTTGGGGAAAATAGGGTTATGGGGTGACGGCACACAATCAATTAAACTAGGAACATATTGCAGTCAGCTGGATGACTAGCTGCGCAAGAAGAAACTCCTGCCATTAGAGCAGAAATTTGTCATAACAGAACAATCACACAGGTGTGTACAAATGATGCCTGCAGCATGCTTTTCTCGTCGGATCCGTCCACAAGCATCAAAACAGTATTTAAAAAATAGTGTTTGGAAATTCAAAGAATGAGTTGCTGTGGGTTGGGTCCCGTTACTTTACCCAAATGTAAGAAATAATAGAATGTTTAGAGGCTGCAAATTATGGTATTCATCTTAAAAAAGACAAAATGTATAGTGCCATCTAGCCACGTTTGTAGCATTGCAACGTGAGAGAGTCAGTGATGATTTTGTTATGTGTGTATTTGATTTTCATAAACGACCCATAAATTCAAAGAACCCGGTGAGTTTTTTTCACTTCCCGAAGAGACACGTCAGTTGCCACGATAAAATCTATATTCCGAGTATAGTAGGATAAAGACAATTTTAAACGGTATCCATTTTTCGAAAACATTTTTAAAGATGTAGTTGGATTATCTTTCAAGAAATAAAAGCAATAAATCGCTAGTTAATACTCAATATACGTATACGCCTGCGAAAAAAAATGATCCGGACCACCAAGGCGATTGCAGATCTTAGTAAATGTACTAAATCTAGTAAATCTACCAGTATCCAACATTATTCCTTCATGAATTTTTAGAGGAGAATCAAATGTAATTGCGGTATTTGCATATCAGATAAATACATACACCCCTGTATTCCCATCAGTGATTGAGGAACTGGCCTGATGGGAAGATTGGGCCTGTACATTGCAAACAGAAGCTTTCAAACCTTATACTTTATTGACTTCTTTCAAGCAAATATCTTGAAAGAAAACAAGAGAAAAATGGATCGTGAAGACAGGCATTTTCAATTGAATAGCAAGTTTCCTTATTTACCTTAAAACCGAGCTTCTGTATTTAGGTGAATAGCAAGTTTCTTTATTTACACGAATTGGGAGCTTCTGAATTAAACAAAACTATTTTTGTGGATCTTATTTGAGACTGCCATTTGCACTAGATTTTTCGTGTCACTCATATGGTTCAAAACACCTGATGAACACATGAAAAGCACAAAGAAAAAGGAAATGAAGGAAAGAAAGAAATACTTGAAAAGGTGAGTGAGAAAACGAAACGAAAGAAATTAATACTGGAGTTTGTTCCCTTCTTTGACAGTACCAGCTGTCTTTAAAGCAGTTGTTCAAAACGAAAGAGCTGTCTTTATAGCAGTTGTTAAGTATGAGGGAGAAAGAGAGATATTAGAAAATAGGCGTTCTCGTATCAGCTGTCTTTAATAGCATTTGTTCAGTGTGAGAGAGAAAGAAACATGTATGAAGACAACCGGTTTTGTATGTAATGGTACCAGCAATTATTCAAAATGACAGACAGACAGACGTACAGACTAACAGACAGACATGAAGATAGTCGTTTCTTTTTTTAGTGGTACCATCTGTTAAAACAAGAGAGAGGTGAAGAAAAAAGCTCTATGTCTGTATCACGGTACTTTAAAGGAAAGTAAAAGACAGAAATTTTAGTAAGAATTCCTACGATTCAATTCTTACTGTAGTCTTGTATTGTCCATGGTTAAAGTGTATACCGTCTATAGCTGTTATCGAAGAGTCGAGCACGTGTACAGCAACTGATCGCTGGATCACTTCTTCTGCTGCTGGAGCAAAAAGGATCCAAAAATTCGCAAATGGCGGGCATGCGATGCGCACATGAACAACTCTTTCGGTCCTGAAAACTAGAATAAAGTCGCAAGTAGAACTGAGCTTTCAAGGGCTATCTCGATCAAATTTATGGGACCCATGAATTTTCGGCTTTCCGTGCTGCTGGGGTCCTTCCTAATAACTAAATTGTATAGAGATTGGAGGGCTCTTCGTACGCTGTATAATATGTATCCGGAACGAAAATGTACATACCCAAGAACCACGTGGCCGCGAATCAATAGGCATGTTTATTTCCATGTAAAACACAGGATCTTTAAAAAAAGGATCTCTGTTACATGTATGATTCTAGTCATGTAATCAACTATACATGCGTAATTTGTGTGCTCATCAAACACTGTTTTTAAAACATTTGTGAAATATATAAGCATCTGTACATGATGCATAACTCTCACCTGATTTCTTTGTTGAGAATAAAGTTAAAAGATTTTCCTAATGTTTTTAAATGTCAAAATTAACAGTTTCAGCCCTCATTTTCCGTTTTTCTTCCTATATTCATTTAATTCGCTTTCAATCCTATTTTCTTCCTCTTTTTATTTACTTACTTATTGACTGGGACACACACACACACACACACACACACACACACACACACACACACATACAGATTTAAGGGATACTCATTTCAATGCAATATTATATAATTTTTAGCAGTCCAGGAGTAACAAAATAATTTTGTTTGAGTTGAATTGCGAACATACAGGACAAATTAAGGGAGATAGGTAACTGCTGCTCTAGGACTAGTAAACTATAGGTTATCTCCCCTAATTCGGCATATTTGAAGGGAATAAAGACAAAGTACAACGGAGAAATCAATAACAATATTCAAGCATGCATAGTTCCTTCCCTTGGATAAGAGCATTTAAAAACAAACATAACACAAAATACACAACCCTTTAGAGACATGGTAAAATAAGTCTGACATGCAGAACTGTACATGTGAATGTTTGCCCTTAAAGATTCTGAGTGTCACACTGTCCGACTGCTGGTCAGCTTAGAAAATACACGGGCACTAAAGTGCAGGTAGATTCTCAACGTTTTTTGTGCGCCCCGTGCTTTTTGTAATGTTTCCCTGGTGTCATGAATTCGAAGGCGAGTATAAACAGAATGTAGTCAGTCAGTCAGTCAGTCAGTCAGTCAGTCAGTCAGTCAGTCAGTCAGTCAGTCAGTCAGTCAGTCAGTCAGTCAGTCAGTCAGTCAGTCAGTCAGTCCAGGTCTTGTTCTGTTTCTGGAAAAACTAGGAAATGCTACAACCTGCGAAGATGTCTTCACATGTCAGGAGAAAGATGTTAACTTGCTCCACTACTACAGGTTCACAAGGACCATGACCTTGGATCGCAACAGCTATGAAGATAACACATTTTGTTTTAATTACGAAAAGAATGATTTAGTTATGATATGCTGGTTATAAAAGATAATTTGAAAATGCATTTATTACTATGGACTTTACACTTAAGAATTTCGAAGAAGCACAAGTCTAAACACAGTGTGACACGAATCCACATTGTTTCACAAAAAAAAAAAAAATCCAAAGAAAAAGAATAATCGAAGTATTTTACACAAAAGCACACAAATATAACTCTGAACATTAGAAAGGTTTGCATGTCGATACATCAGATGACATCAGCAACTAAATTATCATTCGTTAGAAAATATTGTACAAATATAATATACATGTACACAGAATTAATAACTTAAGACTAACATACCACGTGACCTTAAGACGACTTTACCGAGATCACTGACTTAGGCCTACAAAAGTCTCTAATGTGATTACCTGCTACTGTTGTACTTACCTCAGCTCACTCTTAATGACGGGAAACCCAGCCTTGACTCAAACACGAGCAAATACGACTGGAAGGCTTGAAATGTTTCTGGTTACAAGGCTAGTAGTCGAAACGCGCAAAAAGAACCGTGAATTCGCGCGACGTTGGTAAAAAATGGACACTGAGTGAGTGAGTGTGTGAGTGTGTGTGTGTGAGTGTGTGATTGTGTGTATGTGTGCGTGAGTGTGATTGTGTGCATGTGTGATTGTGTGTGCGTGAGTGTGATTGTGTGCATGTGTGATTGTGTGTGTGATTGTGTGTGTGTGTGTGTGTGTGCGCGCGCGCACGTACGTACATAAGAATACCTTTAACAATAAATGTAATATGAGAGGACGCCCTTAGTGGTAGACGTTCATCATCAGCATCATCAGTTTCAGTGACCACGGTACAGGTGTAGATGTCTTCGTGTCTCGTCTGCTCTGCTGCTATGATGTGTAACTCCCCAGTAGTGCTGCTCACTTTCCCTGACCACGTGATGGAAGCAGGAGGCGGGTTGCTGTCAGCATCACACCGAAATGTCACATTGTGACCCTTAATGATCTCAGAGAAGGTTTTGAGTGGCTGACCCTGATTATCACTCCGTGTTATCCTGATAACCGGGGGATCTGCAAATAAGCCGATAAAACGTGATTCGTCGAATATATTTTATATCGAATCAGACAAGTGTCGGAACGAAAATGAACTATTTTTGTTGACACTTGCACGCAAATACACGTACATAGACACGCACACAAATACACACACACACACACACACACACACACACACACACACACACACACACACTTCTAGATAAGTCCCACTAATGGCAGCTCGTACATAAGCGCTTTCTTCTGTCGTCTAGTCACATGTTTTGTATTCAGTCAAATAATAGCGCATCTAAAACGTGAAACTTATTTCCTTAAGAAAACTAAATGCTGTTGATGACTAAGCGGCCTTAATCATTGCATTCATTGCCGTTGGATAAAAATACTCACAGTAAACCTGTAATTCCAGTGTGTCACTAGAGACAACTTCACCATCACTGAAGATCGCCTCACACCTCACTCGGCTTCCATTATGTTTCCTGGTCACTCTATTGATGATCAGGCTACTGCCATCAGGGAACCCACCTGTATTTTCTGGCCATGTGTAATTCATTAGACCAGACCACTCATTGCTCGCACACTTTATAGTGGCATTTGTTTCCTCCATTAAAGGATATCTGCTACTGTTTGTATGGATGTTGACAGAAGCTGTAAAAATAAACACATTTTAAAGTAGAATTTGTTTCCTCCATTAAAGGATACCTGCTACCGTCTGTATCGATGATGGGAGAAGCAATTAAAAACATAAAATTATAATCTACATTGAACTGAAAAAAATATGCTTTCACAGAAGGTTGTAAATAGCTACCTCATATTGTACTACTGCATACGAAATTTTCTATTTCAAAACCTCAGCAATGTATACTCTGTAACACATTTCGCATTTACACTTAGATATTTTATCGAAATATGTAAGAGCTATTGGCAGTTACAAAACAATACCGTTAAACGTGTGATTAACGCAAACCGAAGATAGGCAATCGAAGAATTTGGGTGACTAACATCCCATGGTAGTTAAATATTTTGTGATTTATAGCCGTCACTTACTTTGAAAATGTGTTAAAGGTAACAACGAATTGAAGAATAGGAATATTTTGTATCGGTAGTCCTATAGCATCAAGAGTAGAGATCAATAAGGGGAAAAGGTTGTTGACTGCATAGATAGATAGATAGATAGATAGATAGATAGATAGATAGATAGATAGATAGATAGATAGATAGATAGATAGATAGATAGATAGATAGATAGATAGATAGATAGATAGATAGATAGATAGATAGATAGATAGATAGATAGATAGATAGATAGATAGATAGATAGATAGATAGATAGATAGATAGATAGATAGATAGATAGATAGATAGATAGATAAAGGGTATCGAACTCTTTCATAAAGCCATCTTTCTCTATGAATGGAAATCACCTGCGTCACGCAGTCACTCCAGCCACAAAGCTACTTCCACCTGAGACTTGGTTGTGACTGATTACCAGTCATGTCTAGTTTGTAAGATGTATCTCAACTCGAAGGGCTTTACTAATAAGAAAAAAAAACACTCAAGTTTTTTTTTCAGGATTGAGGACAGTTAATCTGTGTTTTCTCGAGGAGTTTGCGTCGTAATGAGCATTTTCTTATTAATTCAATTTTTTTTATCAAACTGTCGTCTCCACACAATGCAACTTAAGTCAAGATGACTGCAGGCTAGTGAAGCGAACTCTAGCCCTTTTGGAATCTTACTTTTAGGTAGTCGTTAGAATTCCTAAAGGTTTCATTGTCAGGTGTTAATCATTCACTTTTTTGTCAATATATTTAAAGTAAAGCCAAGCTATTATTAACATGTTGTGGTTGCTAGTTGTACCGTATCGCTGCCTTTATGTGATCTGAAATTTATTTCTTGGACTCGACAGCATAAAGGTGTTGTACTTGATTCCTAAGGGGCGTTAATATTGAGTGCATCAACGGTTCGAGTTTTTGTGATTATCGAAAGTTAGCTCCCTGTAATTTGATGTCCTTTCTAAAAGTCTATTTCTTGCAGGCAAGCTAAGAGTATATAAAAATTAGCAAAAACTGCTTTGATAATAATAATAATTATTATTCATTCATTCATTCGTTCAATAAATGAATTATTATTATGATCACGTTCTCAAGGAGCATGCTCTACTGCTTGAGACAAGGAGACATGGACATCAAACAAAGGACGGAAATGAAACAACCGTGCAGACAAGCAATAATAATAATAATAATACAGGACGCAAAGAAGAATCAGGGAGCGAACAGTATGAACAGAGTGTCGTTAATCTGCAGCGGAAGACGAGCAGGCCAACTAGTCAATAGACTATGATCACAATTAGTTAAAACTAATCAGTAGGCAAAACAAGTGAAAGAAAGGGTTAAAAACTGTCTGACACCTTTCTAAACATTTTATTATTTATGAGAACGTGTTCAAAACTACATACATTAAGCAATACACAGTCCTAGCTAAGTCGATGACAAGGAAAATGGAGACGTAATTTTAAAATTCGTGAAAAAATAAAACGTTATTATTTTATTGCAGACGATTAATACTCACCAATACGGTTGACTGCGAATATAAACGGCAGCTCCCCAAGACTGTTGCTAAAAATAGTCTTGTAAAAACCTTGTGCAGCCTGTGAGATGTTGAAGACGGCGATGGAGCACGTGACTGAAGCACGTGACACGAGGTTAGCAACGCAGTCAACGTGCGTCAAATTTCCAATATTTTTGCCTTCGATACTGTAATTCAAGACTAGTCCCAGGTACACCATGCTTCTCAGGTGAGGGGTGGGGTAGGCTGCCATCTCAATGCTGAGATGTCCTTTGTTACCGCTACTGGATAAAGCTGGCGGCGGTCCATCAGTGAAATTTATTGAAGGAGCACCTACAGAAAATGATTATCAGTTGTAGAAATTCCTTTCCTCTCTCTGTCACTTATTTTATTCTCTAACTTCTTCACTCTCCATTCTTCTCTCTTTTTAAATGACGCACACAACATACACAAAGACATATACGCCTATGATTCATTATTTAACGCGATTCATCAAGAACTAATAATAGTCAGTGTATTTAACTAGCGGTGTGTGTAACTTAATTAAGGAAAACTATTAACGGGAAATAAAAGCTGTGCCATTGTCATCTCTCCAATATACCAATAGCTTTAGATGTAATAATCACTATGCACGGGTCCCATGATACCTGAACACTACCCTAGGTTCCTTAAGAGGTTAAAAATAATAACAAAGTGAGTATTCTGTTTCCGAATAATGATGTATCATTGTACTGGGGTTTATGCATTTATAACAGAAGAGTTACTGTTCACAGATCAACCTACATACAAAGTTGAATATCATTTGTCTAAAGTAAATTTTAAGTTTTAAAATTATTTCTAAAAGACATAAGATAAAAGCGTCCTGTAGTCCAAGGCAATAGAAAGAATCCAGACTATACTCACAGCAAATTTGCATGACCAGGGTGTCATTAGCTACCCGATAAGTGAGCCCATCGTAGATATACTCGGCCTCGCATTTCACTTGCAGACCTTCGTGTTTTCTTGTCACATTGTTAAGGGTTAAGTATTTTCCTGAATGTCTGGAATCCGCATCCCACCAGTAGCTGACAGTTGACTGACCAGACTGCGGGCTCTCACACTCTAGTGTTATGTTCGTTCCCTCCAGTGGTGGATAAAGATGTTTCTCATACAGAACTCGAAGAAAAGGAGCTGAGTTATTGGCCAAACAATGTCTAGATTAATAACAAAGGTACAGAGTAATGACAGTTCTCCTGCAGACATAATAAGCCCTTCACAGATTCGGGAAAACTGTGTAAATTACGTTTATAAGAACAACACGTGTTATAAACACAAGAAAAGCAGAGATGCAACTAATTCATCCCACTCAGTTGTTCTTCACTCAAGTTTCCTTTTCCTTGTCTAATCTTTCGACATTAATATAAGACTGAACTTGTTAGCTCCCCCTGTTGGATTACCACCGTGTCGTGGTCGGGGGGGGGGGCTTGCGTGTCTCGATGACCCAATGAGCTATGCCGACAGAAGCATTAGCTCCTAGCAGGGTCACCGATGTCGGACAGGTCGAAGGGTAGAGACCAGACAAAGAGTGGTCCACTGGTCCCCCGGGTTACAGGGAGTTGGGCAATGGACTAACAATTCATTCCTGTAAAAAAAAATCCTTGTTATGGAAACAGAAACTAGAGACAATCTAACTAATGGTGTCAGTGACAAGATGGTGGCAGTGGCAAGGCAAACCAGGAAACTGGACCTATTACAGTTGGGGACCAAAGCCACAAGGACGTTCCCAATTTGACAGCCAGCCTGCTATCATAAAAAAACCATTTCTGTTGGTTGCTGGAATGTAAGAACGTTAAACCAAACAAGCACAGGCCCTCCAAGAAATGCATCTATACCGGCTTGATCTACTCGGAATTACGGAAGCACGCTGGACATGCAAAGGAAAGATAACCCTTGCAAATGGTGACACTATAATGTGGTCCGGAAGAAACGACGACCAATACAGAGAAGGGGTTGCAATAATTATCCCAAAACAACATAAGAACTCGCTGCTGGAATGGAAGCCAATCAGTGAACGCCTACTATACACCAGGCACTAATCTAGATTTAGCAAGCTCTCCATCCTGACCGGCTATGCGCCTATAGAAGAGGCCGAGGAAGAGGACAAAGAAAGCTTCTACAACAGTTTACAGGCATCAATAGAAAACATTCCTAACCATGATGTAATAATAGCACAGGGAGATTTTAATGCCAGAGTAGGCAGCAAGAACAAAGGAAGAGAAAGAACCATGGGAAAAGAAAGTATAGGGGAGATGACAGACAATGGCAGCAAGTTGTGTAACTTTTGTGAAGAAAATGACCTTGTAATAGGAGGAACACTTTTTCAGCATAAGAAGATACACAAGTTAACATGGAAATCACCTGATGGCAGGACGGAAAGCCAGATTTACCACATTATCATCAATGGTAAATGGAGACACACACTTCAAGATGTCAGAGTTAAAAGGGGGGCAGACATAAGCAGTGATCATAACCTGCTCATTGGCAAACTTACCCTAAAGCTTAGAAAAGCTAAGGCGAGAGAACAAAGACACCCACGCTTTGATATAGAAAAGCTTTAAGACTCAGCAAACCAACGGAAATTTGTCATGACATTAAAAAATAAATTTAGCGTCCTATCAGATGTCACCCAAATGACAATCACCAACTTTGACCATGCAATGAAAGAAGCGACCAAGGAGAACATCGGCTACAGAAAAGCAGTAAATGAGTGCTGGATCTACATGGAAACATGGAATAAAATTAAGCAGAGGAAAGAGATAAAACAGCAGTTGCTTAACGCAAAGTTTCCACGCTTAACAGAGAAGTTGAGAAAGGAATATTCACAGAAAGACAATGAAGTAAAGAAGGGTGCTAAAAGAGATAAAAGAAAGTTTGCAGAGAACCTGGCTCTAAGAGCAGAAGAAGCTGCAGAAAGACAAGACATGAATGTGGATTATAAAATCACAAAAAGGCTCGCAGGAAATAAAAAGAGAAGTCAAGACATACCTTTAAAAACCCAAGATGGAAACATCATCACTGAAGAAAATAAGAGAGATGGACGGAGCATTTCGAGCAACTGCTCAATCGCCCCAACCCCCCAGTACTAGCCAACATCCCAGAAAGTAAAGAATACCTGGATATAAATCTCGGCCGCATCACTATGGCCGAAGTAAAAGAAGCCATCCAACAACAACAAAATGACAAAGTCCCAGGACATGACGAGCTTTGCACTGAAATATTAAAGCTGGAGGTAGAAGAAATACCGAAGATGCTCTGCAAGATTTTCCAGAAAATATGGGATACTGAATAAGCACCAGAAGAATGGGAGAAACGTATAATCTTCAAATTACCAAAGAAGGGTGACTTAGGGGACTGTAACGATTGGTGAGGTATAACTCTGCTATCGCAAACAAGTAAAATTTTCAGTCGTATCATTTTGAAAAGGCTCACAATTGTCCTGGATAGCATCATCAGGCAAGAACAAGCAGGCTTCAGAAAAGGAAAGTTAATGCAGTGATCAAGTCTTCACCTTAGGCAGATCATAGAACAAAGCACAGAATGGAACAGCACTCTTTACGCTGTGTTCATAGACTTTAAGAGAGCATTTGACAGCATACACCGTGAGTCTTTATGGAAAATTATGCGCCATTATGGAATACCACAGAAAATGATAAATGTAATTAAAGCGTTATGCACAGACTTTCACTGTCAGGTGGTTTTTAGTAACAGCGAACTAACAGATAACTTCAACATTACTACCGGAGTCAAACAAGGATGCATTCTCTCGCCTTTCCTATTTATACTAGCCATGGACTGGCTTATGAAACAAACAACAAAAGACAAGAGAAGAGGAATTCGCTGGACACTTACATCAGTATTGGAAGACCTAGACTATGCTGATGACATTGTTATACTATCCAGCCAAAACAAGGATGCCCAGGAAAAAGATCAACGAACTAAACATGACTGCATCAAAAATAGGACTAAATGTAAACATAGGAAAAACAAAAGAAATGAGGCAGAATGCCAAATCAACAGAGCCCATCACAATTAACAACGAAGAAGTGGAGAAAATCCATGAATTTACATATCTTGGCAGTCTAGTAACAACAGATGGAGATACAGAAAGGATGCTAAGAAAAGACTTATCAAGGCAAACCAAGCCTTTGCCATGTTTAAATAAATTTGAAAGTCCAAAGTAGTCAAGAGAAACACAAAATTAAGAATCTACAAAAGTAATGTTCTCCCAGTCTTACTCTATGGTAGTGAATGCTGGAAAATATCAACAAAAATCCGGCAGAAAATAGAGACTTTCCACACCAAATGTCTGAGGAAAATTCTCCGGATATTCTGGCCAAACATAATCACCAATAACGATCTCATCACAAGAGCCAGCTGCACAAATATAAAAACCATAATTAAAAAAAGAAGATGGAGATGGCTCAGACATGCGTGCAGAATGAAACCAGAGGCATCTCCCAAAATAGCCCTTCACTGGACAGCGGATGGCAAGAGGAGACGTGGCCGGCCAAAAGAAACATGGCGACGGTCAGTGGAGAGGGAGCTCAGGGACCAGAAGCTGACCTGGAGTGACGTAGCCAGACTTGCTGCCGACACACAAGGATGGAGGTCTCTAGTGGATGTCTAATGTACCACCTAGGTACGAAGAGGACTAAGTAAAGTAAGTAAACTTGTTAGCTCAGAATGATAGGGTGTGTACTTTTGATTGATAGGTACTGAAAAATATGTGTTAAAGAGTTAATAAACGATTTTTCATACCACCAAACAAAATAGACAAATAAAAAAATTACTTCTACGTAAATATAGAGCAAGTAAGATTTTGTAAGTAAAATTCTGTTTACCAAGCAAAGAGTATCAGCATTTGCTTCATGGATATGACTTATAACCATAGACCGTCGTTCTAAATAAGTTCGGACATCTTTTTAAATAAAATATTGTGTTTCTGTATCAGGCATGCGTGCGTGTCCACACTACACTTAAGATATAAACGGTAAGCTCACTGCCCTAAAAAAAACAAACTTACAGTCGCCACAAATGATGTTGTAATCCGTTATGCGGGATATGTACCGTGCATCCTGCTCACAGTCCAAAAGGTTAGTTTATGTCCAGAGACAATTGAAGAAAACTACCTTTGCGTTGGTTTCAATTGAATGCCGCACTGGTACTGATGCATTTCTGAAGAATTTACCATGCCTAAACATCACAGAATGTCTTTGATTTAAAAAATGTCCATGTTACAGTTTCTTGTAATGTTGGAAGTAGTCGTTAAGCGACTGTGGATTAATATACAGGCTAGAAATACACGAAGGAATGAGTAAATAGACTGATTTATTTTTTTATATAAAACATCAGCATTAACACAGACATAAGAAGGAGCTACCATTGTATATTAGTAGCTCATTTCTTTGCACTGCATAGTTTCCGTAGAATAATCAGTCACCATCGTTATTAATCTCAAAGCGATAAAACTTACAAGCCAAGTTATCTACAGACGACCAGGGGAGTGTAAAGAGACACACACAGTGGGCTCCACTGACCTCCGATCTCCATCTCTAGCCGACCTCTGTCACGTCTGATACCATGGGTATCCGTTAGACGCAGTTGTACAGGTTCTACCACAATCATTTTCAAAACGCATTGAAACAACTCAGCGTCACAATCTGTTTACTTAACCGGTACAGTTACAGACCACCCGTGGGACCCCAGGGTATGCTTGCATAGCGAGCATTGTAAGAATATGGTCCCTGCTGTCCAGCCAGGCATGTCGTAAGATGCGACTAAGGTGGACACCTCACATAGAGGTAAATTAGGTTGTGGTAGGGCTAACAACCCCACCATGTAAAAAAATGCCAGTTACAGAAACCAAAACAAGAGTACTGATTACGGATGGTGAAGGTAATGAAACACACCAGGTAACTGGACTTATGACGGACGACAGTCAAACCCGAGAGGGAGCTGGCCGCCCGATGGTGGATTTACTGAAGCCAAAGCAGAAGTTGAGGGTGGGGTGCTGGAACGTCCAGACCTTGTATCAGACTGGCAGGTTGCCCCAACTAGTCAAGGAGTTTGACAAGTACAACTTGGACATCCTGGGAGTCAGCGAGGTCAGATGGACCGGCACGGGGAAAAGGAGACTAGCATCAGGACATACTATCCTGTTCTCAGGAAGATCAGACGATCAACACTCTGAAGGAGTAGCACTACTCCTCAATAGGAAAACTGAAAAGACACTGCTGGAATGGAAGCCTTATTGACCCAGGCTTCTGAGAGCAAGATTCCATTCAAAGTACACCAAGCTGACAGTGTTAGTTTGCTATGCACCAACAGAAGACTCCGAGGCAGAAGACAACGATGCTTTTTACGATCAGCTCCAGGCAGCCACGGAGAGCGTCCGAGCCCATGATATGTTGCTCATCACCGGCGACCTCAATGCCAAGGTGGGAAGTGACAATACCTGCAGGGAGCATATTATGGGCAAGCATGGAATTGGAACTATCAATGACAACGGAGAGAGACTGGCAGACTTTTGTGAAGAAAACAATCTACTGATTGGAGGCACACTCTTCCAACACAAAGACATCCACAAGGCAACGTGGACATCACCAGACTAGATCACAAAGAACCAGATAGACCATGTAATCATCAACCGAAGATGGAAGAGCTCACTTCAGGATGTCAGAGCCTACAGAGGAGCAGACGTTGCCAGTGACAACACTCTTGTGATAGCCGCAGTTTCTCTGAAGCTACGTCGATCGCGAGGAAAACAGGCAGGTCAGCAGAGAGTAGACTCCGGCAGACTGAAGGACCCCGCCACCAAACGGGCCTTTGAAGTGGACGTTAAGAACAGATTCCGGGCACTATGGGGACCAACAGAAGATGAACTTAGAAGACTTCAATCGAGTACAGGAAACAGGAGAGAAAATACTGGGCTTCCAACGAAAAAAGAAAGAACAGTGGATCAGAGAAGAGACATGGAAAAAGATAGAAGAGAGAAAGTCAACCAAGCAGAAAATCAACATCAGATCTGAACGTCTGAAGGAAAAACACAGACAAAGATATACAGAAATAAACAAAGAGGTAAAGAGGATGATCAAAACCGACAAAAGTGACTACATAGAGAAACTGGCAGATGAAGCAGAAGAAGCAGCACAAAAAAATGACCTGAAGACACTGTATAAAATCAATAAACAGCTTAACAACAGGTTCAAAAACAATGAGTTACCAGTGAAAGACATGCACGGAAATGTTGTCCAGGGAGTGGCAAAAAAATTACAGCGCTGGAGGGAACATTTTGAGTCAGTTCTGAACAGGCCACACCTCTCTCAGCATGCAGACATCCAGCCAGCAGATACAGACCTTGACATCTGCACAGACCCGCCAAGCCTGGAAGAAGTGACAGCAGCAATCAAGGCAATGACAAGCGGCAAAGCACCAGGGGCAGATGGAATAACAGCAGAGATGTTGAAAGCAGATGTGAATGTGACAGCTCCCAAGTTTGGGAATCAGGACAGATCCCCGATGCATGGAAGACAGGGCTCACCTTCAAGTTACCCAAGAAATGAGATCTTGGAGACTGTAATAACTGGAGGGGTATAACACTTCTATCCATCACCAGCAAGGTCTTCAGCAAGATTGTTTTGTCAAGACTGACAGCAACCGTTGTGACCTCCAGCCTCAGCAAGCAGGATTTCGCCCTGGGCGATCCTGCTCTGAACTCATTTTCACTCTGCGTCAGATTCTGGAGCAGAGCAATGATTTGAACGCACCGCTGTACATCAACTTCATCGACCTGGAGAAGGCTTTTGACAGCATCCACCGCAAGTCCTTATGGAAGATCCTGAGGCATTATGGAGTCCCTGCGAAACTTGTCCAGGTCGTTGGAATGCTGTACAGCGATTTCAGATCTCAGGTGGTCTGTGACACGGAGCTCACAGCCTCCTTCAACGTCAGCACTGGGGTGAAGCAGGGCTGCATTCTGTCGCCGTTCCTATTTGTCCTGGCCATGGACTGGATCATGAAGAATTCCACCGATAGAGAGAGGATATGGATCAAATGGACCATGACTATGACAGCAACAACAATGCTGGAAGACTTGGACTTTGCTGATGATATTGCCCTGTTGTCACACCGCCACCAAGACATGCAGGAGAAAACAAATGCCTTCTCAGAAACAGCTGGAAACCTTGGCTTGAAGGTCAGCGCAAAGAAAACAAAAAGTATGAGAGTAAACGCCAGAGTCCAAGAAAACATCAAACTAAATGGAGAAGAGATTGAGGAAGTTGACAGTTTTACCTATCTTGGGTCCAAGATGTCCAGCGGGGATGTGGAGGTGGAGATTCGAGCCCGACTGGCGAAAGCCAGCCAAGCCTTCGCCTCACTCAGGAGCACATGGAAAGCAAAAAACATCAGCCAGAAGACCAAGCTGAGAATCTTCAAGTCAAATGTGATCAGCACCCTCCTTTATGGATCAGAAACATGGAAGATGACCAAAAACATCGGTAACAGGCTTGACGTCTTCCAAAACAGATGCCTCAGGCGCATACTTAACATCTTTAGGCCAAACACCATCACCAATGAAGAACTCCGCCGAAGAACTGAAACCGAGTCCATCACCGCGCAGGTTCAACGAAAGCGTTGGCGATGGATTGGACATGTGCTCCGCCAGCAGACAGCAGACCTCTCCAGAATCGCCCTACGATGGACTCCAGACGGCCGAAGAAAGCGAGGCCGCCCAAAGGAAACCTGGAGAAGAACAGTGGAAAAGGAGATGAAAGGGCTGGACATGGGGTTGCCTTGAGCGGGTTTCAGCCGATCGACATCAGTGGCGGGCTCTGGTTGAGGCCTTATGTGCAAATAGCACGAAGAGGATTGATTGATTGATTGACAGTTACAGACGTTTTACACAAGAGAATTCAGTTACATCTCGTAAAACTAAATCATTACTTGGTCTCGTCTGGACGAAGAGCTGGATTCTATTTTACAGTAACTAAAATTATGCAGTGAAAATATCACTGATAAACGCTTCTACAATTACTTTCAAGGCTTAAAACTGTTCTTCATAAAGGTACGGATATTGTAGTAGTGTAATCATATTGAAACATAGTGTACACTAAACCAATGATGATGATGATGATGATGATGATGATGATGATGATGATGTACAATAGTCAATCAATCATCGTTATAATCTAACGCCATTGCGTGTATTCTCGCATTAAGACCAATAGATATTTTTAAAACTAACACCTGGT